>CM060361.1:119107434-119857272 GCA_030545235.1 Helianthus tuberosus | reverse complement strand
ACCTCTATCATCTCGGATCGAGATGCGCGTTTTACTTCAGAGTTGTGGCAAGCGATGCACAAATCCTTTGGCTCACGATTAGACATGAGCACAGCGTATCACCCTCAGACAGACGGGCAGTCCGAGCGCACTATTCAAACCTTAGAAGACATGCTTCGTGCATGTGTAATCGACTTTGGCAACCGCTGGGAAAAGCATCTGCCACTTGTGGAGTTTTCGTACAATAACAGCTACCACACCAGCATTAAAGCTGCTCCGTTTAAGGCATTGTACGGACGTAAATGCCGGTCACCTCTTTGTTGGGCAGAGGTGGGGGATAGTCAGATCACTGGTCCAGAACATGTGGTGGACACAACCGAACAAATTTCTCAAATACGAAAACGCATGGCGGCAGCCCGTGATCGTCAAAAAGTTTACGCCGATAAGGGCAGGAAACCACTAGAGCTCCAGGTTGGGGAGCGGGTACTACTCAAAGTTTCACCCTGGAGGGGTGTGGTTCGTTTTGGTAAACGAGGCAAACTTAACCCGCGATACGTTGGACCTTTCGAAATCATTGAGAAAATAGGCAGGGTGGCCTACAGACTGAACTTACCAGCAGAACTCGGTGCAGTTCACAACGTTTTTCACGTGTCGAATCTGAAGAAGTGTCTGTCAGATGAGACCCACATAGTTCCTCTGAAGGAACTCACTATCGACGAGCAGTTACGATTCGTCGAGGAACCAGTCGAAATCACGGACCGGGATGTTAAGGTCCTCAAGAGCACTAGAATACCTCTCGTTCGAGTTCGTTGGAACTCACGTCGCGGCCCAGAGTTCACCTGGGAGCGTGAAGATCAGATGAAACAAAAGTATCCCCAACTGTTCGGAAACGGTACAACCACTACTGAGGCTGAAGCTACGGAATTTCAGGACGAAATTCCAGATCAACGGGGGGTGGATGTGACACCCCAGGAAAACCAGGAAAACCATGCAACTTAACTAGCTTCCTCAGTGAGTGCTTACCAAATTTCGGGACGAAATTTCTTTCAACTTGGGGATGATGTGACAACTCGAAATTTAGAACCTTTCGTGTATCTTAGTGTAACCTACTTGAAACATTATGTGACTAGTTGACGCATTGGTGTAATGATATATGTGAACATCCTATGTGATTATATGTTATGTTTATATGTATGCTTGTACGTATGAGTGTGATTATGTGAGCCGAGAACCATGAACACGACTCGAGACCATGCGGTCTCGAGTGAACAATGAAACAGTGGGCCGGATGGGTCACGCACCTCATTTAACCCAACCGAAAGCCCATTAGGGTGCACTACTTGGAACGGATATATAACCTTGGTGGATAGCCTTGTTTGCCATTTCTTGGGACAACACACTCACTCACACACACCTTCTCCTACACACTCTCTCTCTAGAGAAACCTTAAACCCTAGAGAATCAAGCATCACCTCCCCTCCTATCTCTCGGATCAAATCGGCATCAGCAAGGACTCGGTCAAGCTCATCATCAACACTCGGACACTCCATTTTATTCATCTTCTTTACCATCTCGATACCTTTCACAATCGGTTAGTGTTTCTAGATGCTCACTAAGTGGTTATGTGACTAATGATGCTACTTGCCTTGATGAAATAGCATGATGATGTTCTTAATGTGTATGAAGATGATAATCGGTTAACATGTCTTGATTCGGATGTATTGCATGATAGGTTAATGATATCTTGTGTTTGAATGTGGTTTAAACTATTAGTTGTTAATGTTCATGAAAGTAGGCTTGCATATGTGTGCTAGATAATGCCATGTGATCGGATTAGCATAGAGCCGAGTTTGAGGTGTTATGTGATGATTTGAAACCATTCGATGGGTATGTTCTAGTGTTTTGATGGTTGTTCATGTTATGACTATGACTAATGCTAAAAACCCTAAAATATGATGAACAAGTTTGATGATCAACATGAACATGACTTGAATATATGAAGAACTTGTTGAACATGAGATGAATGTGTTATGAATATTTGAAATCTGATTGTTTGATCCATTTTGGTTAATAACTAGACAAGAAAACATGTTTAGTGGATAGTACACAATTGTTGCATGAAATCAAAACCTCATTGGCTAAGTACAAGGGCAGAAATCAGCAGATGTTCAGCCGAGAACTTCAGTCTCGACTCGAGACCGGGAGCATGATAACTCAAGACTGCAGTTTTTGACTCGAGTTGCGAGTCGAGAACCCATAGTCTCGACTCGAGACCACACGCGATCAGCACATAAACCTCATGACTCGAGACCATACTTGCGAGTCCGGTTGCGACTCGAGACCAACATATGCACAACCCAAGACCTCATCAGTTGCGACTCGAGACTTGTAAGCTATAACTAGAGACCGCACAGTCTCGACTCGAGACCATGTGCATGTGCACATTGTTTGGACTTGCACCCCATTACGGGCTTAGGTAATTGGGCCGGACTTTTGGGCTTAATGCATGGACCTTATACGTTCTGTGGTGTATGAATGTTATTTGGGCTGCCATGAATGATACTTGCATGCAATGTGCTAGCATACGTGTAGAAACATACGTGCACAACCCGAATACGAACCTGACTTGTATGGTACAACTATGTTAGGGCGTGATTGACCACTAGCATCTAGACTTGACTTTCTGTGTATCTGCCGAGCAAAACTAAGGTGAGTTCACACCCACTACAAAGCATGGGATTCCCTGGGTTGGGAATGGGGTTAAGGAACGTGGGTTCCTCGTCCTCCCTGGGTAGGACATCATTGGTTCAGGAATGTAATTCCTCGTCCTCATGGACAGATAACTCGTACTAGACCAAAACTCTATCACGAAGTCCCTCATTTTTATATCGACTTAATCGCCGGGCCAATGGCGAGCGGGTCATTAGTTAGATAGCGCTATTTAGGTCTGACAAACCTCACACCGTGCCGTAGAGGACGGGCGTGAACTAATGGATCTGGGGCACGTCAATGATGATAGACATTGACATTTTCAGGGCACATAAACATGACTACAGTCAGCAGTCGATATGGTAACGAGTCTAGTGTATACATGGGGTAGCCCCCACGGCCGAAATGCCAGATAACTAACACGGGGTAGCCCCCACGGCTGGATTGCCAGAGTAACCGGGAATAAATAAGTCACGTTTTTAACTATGGGGTAACCCCCACGGCAGGATGCCAGATAAAGGAAACTGTTTTCGAAACAACTTAAAACAAACACCCAACCGTGAACTCACTCAACTTGTTGTTGACTCGTTACTACATGCTTTGCAGGTCAATAGATACTTAGCTAGAGCTTGCATGGAAGAGAGTCATCGTGGGACATGGACGGCTGTGTGCCGTGTTAAACTTTGAAACAATTAAACTTATGTTTTGGTTTTAAGACTTATGCTTCCACTTGCAACTTAATCTATGTTTTGTTGAACACCAATTGTATTGGTTGGATTTTTATAACTACTTATATGCTTGTTCAATATGATTGGTGGCTGGATCCTGGTCAGTCACTCCTTCAAGCGGTAGTACTCCGCAGGTGGATTTTGGGGGTGTGATAGTGCGATCAAGTACCATCCGGGCAAAGCCAATATTGTGGCCGACGCCCTCAGTCGAAAGGACACTATACCTAAGCGTGTACGTGCGTTACAGCTTACCATCCAATCTAGTGTTCCTGCTCAAATTCGTGATGCTCAGGTCGAAGCATTGAAAACAAGAAACATCGGGGCTGACTCCTTGTGAGGATCGAGGCAGTGGCTAGAACAAAAGGAAGACGACGCCTACTATGTAACAGGGCGCATCTGGGTTCCACTCTATGGAAACCTACGAGAGCTTGTGATGGATGAAGCATACAAGTCTCGTTATTCAGTACATCATGGTTCGGATAAGATGTACCATGATCTCAAGACTACTTACTGGTGGCCTAGTATGAAAGCCCACATAGCAACCTACGTCAGTAAATGCCTGACTTGTGCTAGAGTCAAGACTGAATACCAGAAACCGTCAGGCCTACTCCAACAACCAGAGATCCCGACATGGAAATGGGAGCAAATTTCCATGGATTTCGTTACTGGCCTGCCTAGATCTCAACGCGGAAATGATACCATTTGGGTAATCGTGGATCGACTGACCAAGTCTGCACACTTCTTGGTTATCAAAGAAACGGATAAGTTTTCTACTCTAGCAGACATCTACCTAAAGGAAGTGATATCGAGGCACGGAGTGCCAACCTCCATCATTTCTGCTCGTGACTCCCGTTTTACACCCGAATTGTGGCAAGGTATGCACAAGTCCTTTGGCTCTCGATTAGACATGAGCACGGCGTATCATCCACAGACGGATGGGCAATCCGAACGCACCATCCAAACCCTTGAAGACATGCTTAGGGCATGTGTGATCAATTTTGGTAATGGCTGGGAAAAACACCTCCCGTTAGTGGAGTTTTCGTATAACAACAGTTACCACACCAGCATCTAGGCCGCTCCATTTGAGGCATTATACGGACGGAAGTGCCGATCACCTCTTTGTTGGCCAGAGGTTGGCGACAGTCAAATCACAGGCCCAGAGCTTGTAGTGGATACAACCGAAAGGATTGCTCAGATACGACAGCGAATGGCGATAGCTCGTGACAGTCAGAAAAGCAACGCTGATAAGCGCAGGAAACCACTCGAGTTCCAGGTTGGGGATCGAGTGCTACTTAAAGTCTCACCTTGGAAAGGTGTAGTCCATTTTGGCGAACGAGGCAAACTCAATCCGCGTTATGTCGAACCGTTCGAAATCATCGAGAAAATTGGCAAAGTCGCCTACAAGCTGAATCTACCTAAAGAACTCAGCGGAGTTCACAATGTTTTCCATGTGTCAAATCTAAAGAAGTGTCTGTCAGATGAGACCCTCATAGTTCCCCTAAAGGAGCTCACTATCGACGACCAGTTGCGATTCGTCGAGGAACCAGTAGAGATTACTGATCGAGATGTTAAGATTCTCAAGCGTACCAGGATACCCTTGTCCGAGTTCGTTGCGATTCCCGTCGTGGCCCAGAGTATACCTAGGAACGAGAAGACCAAATGAAACTCAAGTATCCCCAGTTGTTTAAGAAAAGTGCAACCACTACTGAGGCTGAAGCTACTGCAGAATTTCGGGACGAAATTCCAAATCAACGGGGGGATGATGTGACACCCCAGGAAAAACCAGTAAACACCGCAACTTAACTAGCTTCCTCAGTAACCACGCGCTAAATTTCGGGACGAAATTTTCTTAACAGGGGGAGAATGTGACAACCCTCGTAATTACATGTATCCGTATGATTAATTAATGTTAAATAAAAGTGCTTAGTGGCTGTGTTAAATTAATTAACTGTTTCCTGATTACTGTGTCATACTTACATGTGCTTGTTAACATACTAGTCAATGTACAGAAAATTGACTAAATGGTCCTGAATGTTTTCCTAAGTGTTAGGAATTAAAATTGTTACAAAAATATATATATATATATAAGACACTTTACGGAATAATTAAACACTTTAACGGAACAGTATCCGACCGAACAACCGGACATTACCCGGGACACCCCCTAAATATCTACAAACTAACATATGGAAGTATTACACTTGAGATCTAACTTGGAATTACAACTTAGTTACAAAACTTGCAACCAACCCCCCCCCCCCAACCGAATTCGGTCACCCCAAGGGGACCCACCATATCTTTACACCATGCCATAATCTTGTCTTAGATTATATTCTATTTGTTTATTGGATTGATTGCTTGAAGAACTTGCCAAAATATTAGAAACAATCTTATAAAATCATGGCACAAGATCACAACCATCATTCACAATCTTACACACTCATCTTCACTCTCTCTCCCTCTTCCTCGGCTCCCCACAACCGCCCCCATCACCACCACTAAACCACCATCAACCTCCATTGTTCAAGTTCCATTCAAACAACTAAGGTGATTCAAGGAAGTGCAAACTTGTGGAGCTTCAAAAGGGCTTTGTTCTTGCTTGTTCATCATCACTTTGCACCACCTTCTTCATTAGATTCTTCCCTAGCCTTGAGTTAGTAGTAAGCTCTTGTTTAACTCTCAATCATCTTGCTTTTATGGTTAAAAGTTGTAGTGAGACTCGTATGTTTAAAACACTATAAGAGTTAGAACAAGAAACATAAACATGAAGCTTACATAAAGTTTACATATGAATGAAACATAAAGATGAAATATTGTTAATAGGATGTTGTAATGAATATGTAGTTGATTTCATATTGATTTCTTGATAAACCCGTTGTTAGAACATTTGTTGATACGTTTTAGTAACATTTAAACTCTAAAGAAACATGTTGAATTACATTTTCAGCCAACTTCAACAGGCTATAAATAGATCATAATAAATCGAAAAACTAAATTTCTAAAGCCTAAATTATGTATTTTCGAAAAACAGATCCAATGGCACTGGAATCGTAATTTTTCGAGGTCGTTTACTATTTTTAAGGACCCGTTTTGTAACAGCAGCTAAAGCTGAGTTTTTGCTGCAGTAAATGGGTTGTTTTTAGTCATAACCGGAAATATATGTTGAATCAGCTTATGAAATTTGTACAGTAGATGACACTGATGTATTTATAATTCTCCCACTGGAATTTCATCAATCGGGCTTACGATGAATTTTTAATAAATTATTCCGTGGACTGCAGTCAGAAAGTGATGAATCTGATTGCAGTCCGATAAACGATTTTTTATAAAATATTGGTGATGAATTGGATCCCGAGATTTTTATACAATAATATTTTGATCGTTTAAGACCCTCTATAAAAAGTTGGGAATTTTTGGAACAAGTTAACTATTTTATTAAAATCCCCGAAAACAGCCCAGTTTTGAATATAAAAGCTGAAATGACATAAGTAATAATTTGCGTGTCTAAATGTCGGGTAGGTTATCTGAGAATGATCTAACATGTTATATGTCAATAAAAGTGTTATGTGCAATGTCGTATGTTTGTTTATGAACGGGAATAGATGGGAAGTTTATATGGTCATGAACCGTTAAAGTGATGCATGTTATGTGGTAGATGTGTGTAGGAACTTTGTGCTTATTTGAAGTCACTAATAAACTAAGTGGTAATTATATTAGGACGTGATTGACCGACCTTGACTGTTATCTATTTTTGAGAGCCAAACCGAGCAACCAAAGGTGAGTTCACACCCTTACTAAGGCATGGGATTCCCGGTGGTTGGGAATGGGATTAAATAGCTGAGACAGAACTTGTACTTTCACCACTACTAGACTACTTACCTCCGTCCTCGGATTGGGAAGGACGCCAACGCTAAACCTACATACTCACTACGTACCACTGTCCTCGGATTGGGAAGGGCACCAGCGCTAAAGCTACGTATTCTTATACGTACCTATGTCCTCGGATTGGGAAGGGCACCAGCGCTAAACCTATGTATTCACTACGTACCACTGTCCTCGGAATGGGAAGGACACCAGCTCTAAACCTACATATTTAATATGTACCTCTGTCCTCGGATTGGGAAGGACACATATATATACATCTAGTCTAGTGGTTTACAACACGGGGTAGCCCCCACCGTTTATGGTTTGGAAAATAAGCAAAGTTGATTTAACCTGCAATTGCAAACAAACTCATAGTTTTTGAAAAACTACTTTATAACGAATATCTACTGTGAACTCGCTCAACTTCGTTGTTGATTCGTTGTTACATGCCTTGCAGGTCGTTAGGTACTTATGGAGCTTGTGCGAGGAGGAGGTCGTTGTGGGATACGGACTGTTATGTTCCATGCTTAATATTTAAATCCTTATGAACTTGTTAAATCTACATTTTGGATCTTAAAACTTATGAACTATGGAACTTATGTTTTGGTTCCATGTCTTATGCTTCCGCTGTTTAAATTGAACTTGGTTAACTAGTTGTTTGAACACCAATTGTATTGTGGTTGGTTTTATTTACTTAATTATGTTGTTCAATATGATTGGTGGCTCGATCCTGGTCATGTCACGCCTCCAAGCGGTGATACTCCGCGTGTGGATTTTGGGGGTGTGACATAAAGGACATAACGTGCAGGATTTGGAAACATTAAGGACAAAACTCGTCAATTTTAAAGGTAAAGGACAGTGCCTGAAATTTGGGACAAACATAAAGGACAAAACTTGTAATTTACTCAAAAAAATAAAAGGTTTTAAAAAGTGTATCGACAAATTCTTCCAAACATCACTTTATGTCGCAGCCCCCGACCCCGACCCCGACCCCTGCCCCGGGAGCGGTTGACGCGAGACTCAGAGCCGGTGGTATCGGTGTTTATTAATTTGGCAGCAGAAATGAGACATCAGGATCTTAGTTAGGAAATATTTTATCAAAATTAAACACCAAACATTTTATAACAAATAAATGGGATAAAACTCTAGTTTCAATTACAATACATTTATAGGGATAAACCCTAGTTTATTGAAAACAAAACTCCTTTTTATTTAGGTAACATTTATAGCCACTTTTCTAAGCTTTCAGTGCTCTCCAGCTGGCTTCTATTAGTTTCACATTAAGTTACCTGAAACGCGTTTTGAAAAGGTTTTATCAGCAAGAAATACTGGCGAGTGCATCCCAGTTTAATCAAAACAGTTTTATAACTTTACAGTATTGAGAACGATTACAATGTTTATATCTACACAGTTACTCATTTAGTACTGTCAACACCTGACTTGTGGGTCATGTTACTCACTGGCTAACTCTTTATCTAATAGTAACGGATTCAAATAATGTATACGAAACCCCAACATACCGGCAGTAATTATGGAATACATAGACTCAATAACTGTTAAGTATAATTGAAAACATTTGAGGTTTTGGTAAAAATGTGACAAAAAGCAAGATGTACTCACATTGTTTACTTAGGTAAAACTAAAGCTTCTTGGTAAAACTCATGGTTATTATCTAATAAAAATTAAACAATGCACATGTGTTAGTAAAATAACCCAAATCACATTAAACGTACAACTCGAGACAGAACTCCAATGACTGAGTCAGGCAGAACCTTGATATGCATTACGGAGCTATAGATCAATCGGGTGTAACACGAGACACAACTCCAACGACTGAGTCAGGCAAAGCCTTGACATGCGTTACGGAGCCCTAGATCAATCGTGTAGGGTAACAAATAGGGTTATAATACTTACAACGAGGCAGAGCTTCGCTTTATAGGGGTATAATACCCGAGAGTTTTGACTAACAGAAAGTTTGAGAGAGAATAGAATTTTGAACGAGAATCAAATGACCCTCGAGCCCCCTTTTATAGGCTGATCCGGCACCTTATCGCGCCCCGCGACTCCTTTGGCTTTGGCCTTCGCGACCCGCGAGGATTGTAGGCTTGACACGAGACAGGGACAGGGACACGAGACAGGGACACGTGGCGCAATGCCATGTCTGGCAAACAAAGGGGCTCGCGCCCCACGACAGATCCCGAGCAACGGGTCGCGGCCTGCGAGGGCACCATGTTTGGGATTTTATTTGATATTTATAAATATAAAATTATTCTAGGCCCGTTTCTCGTATACAAGGTATATTAGGGACGTTTAGAGTTATGTTAAGGGGTTTTAGGAGGGTTGTTAACTTGTTATACTTTATGCGTTACCTAGATAAGAAACTAATATGAATCCATTTAACTAAGCACAAACGTGGATGTGAATTGTATTTTTATTTTTTTCGAAAAACAATAACTCATAATAATAGTTTATATATTCTGCACATAGTTGGTTACGCTAAAGGGTTATATTTTATGGGTAGTTGGGTAGCTATTAGCGTGAGGCTATTAGAAGAAAAACACCAATAGAATTTAGAAACATGAATATAGTTATTGCAACTTTTGTTACGTAAAACTATATTTATATGTTTTTACCGATTACTAAGTGCTTGAGGTTTATAATAATAATCTTATTTTAAGTAATAAGAAAAAATAATCAGCTAGCTAGGTTAAATTACTAGATTATATACCCATATATTATATAGGATTGTATAATAGAAAATAAAAGTAGGATAATGTGTATTAAAAAATGAAAGTACAATTACATTTCACAAGTTTCTAAATACTTCTTTGTACAAGACATTTGTCAATTTGTTTGTAATATTATCGTCTTTATCAATCATCAATTACTTAAACACGGGTAGGGATAGTGTAAATTAATCCAGAAGTGTGAGAAGTGTATTATAACACTATATAACACCATATAAACACCGTATAACACTATATAACAATATATAACACTATACATCTATCATCGACATGCTATCAGACAAAATATAGTGTTATATAGTGTTACATAGTGTTATATGGTGTTACATAGTGTTATACGGTGTTTATATGGTGTTATACATAGTGTTATAATACACTTCTCACATTTCTCACACTTCTGGATTAATGTACAGGATCCTCTACCACTTAAACACATTCCTATTTTTTAATATATATATATATATGTATGTATATATATATATATATACAAACAAACACACACCGATTTAGAATACTAAAAAACTAATGTTCTGGTTCTGAAACAAAAATAATCACTTTTAAAATCGATATAAAAACGAAAATTCCCTTTATTTAAGGGTGTGGCTAAATGCACCTCCATTTTTACTGTTTATACCTCTATTTCAAAAAATATCATTTTTATAATTTTTTAAATTCCACTCTTTACCTTTTATATATTATTGTTTTGTTCAATTATTTACGGTTTCTCACATCATATATACATCATACATTTAGCAACGCCGAACCACATAATGAAAATGATAAATGGACAAAATGGGGCAAAAGTTCTTCCTCGAGGATTGCAGCACACAAAAATGTTCTTGTTTGGTTTAATTATGTTTAAACAATTAATATTATAATTATATATTTAAATTGTAAATCAACGTGGTTCTTGGTGGTGAGTTTAATCACGTTGCATTCCAGCTTCATAAATGGCAAGGGGTTGCTACGTCTACTACGGTAGTGCAGGTGCAACAGGATGGAATTAATCATCTTAATATTAGTAATGTTATTGAAAATATAAAAAATAGTATTATAGCATAAAGAAATAACATGAAACAAAAGAGAACAATAAACGGAAAACAAAACAAAAAAACTCAAGAGGGTATAATAAATAAAAATGACATAGAGGGGGTACTAAGTGAATAAATAAATTGAGGTGCTGATATGTTAAGAAAAAAAAAAGGTTAACATAAAGAAATGATAGATTTAATAAGTTGATGGAGGAGTATAATAAGTAAAAACGACATAGAGGAGGTACGTTTAGCAACACTCCTCTCTTAATCTCTTTCTTTCAATTAGTACAGGTTTTTGTTCTTCAATATAAGCATTATATGTTCACATGTATATCTAAATATTCAAGTTATGCAAGTAGATAAACCCCTAGAAAAAAATATAGATATTTCCTAATACAAATTTTCAAAATATAGAAAATACAAGGGTAGATTGTATTTATTTACAAACTTCAGGGGGAGTGCAAACAGTAAAATTAAAAAAAAAATGGGAGTGTATTTAGCAACACCCTAATCTTTTAATAGTTCGAAGCATTTGAGAAATTAATAATAATCTTTTAATAGTTAGAACAAATTCTTTCTTTCCTTAAATAAATAACAATTAAAACTCAAATTTAAATTCAAACTTACTTAAAATAAAGAAAATTAGAAAATTTGATGAAACATAATATGGTACTGACACATGATATTTTTTTTAATAACTTATTAGAATAAGACTATTAAATATTAGAGTAATGTAAAATATTAGTTCTTGATAAGAATAAGACTGTTAAATATTAGTATTGTGAAATATTAGTTCTTGATATCGTTTTTATACAAGCTAGTTTTTTATGGTGAAATTTTATTATTTTAAAGTATATTAAAATACTTTTCTTATCCAATAATGTAAAGTATATGGGTTGGTTTTTAATCAAGCGTTACTCCAACTCATTTACCCATGTAAAAAATTACATTTCTTAATTCAGACTCACGAGTCAAACGTAGCTAGCACATAGATTATAGTGTTTATTATATTCGTGTAATAAAAAATTTGTTATTTGAAAATGGAAAGCAATGATTGGTTTTCGTCTTCAGAGGAATGCCCATGTGAAACTATATCTTTTCAAATGAAAATATGTTCTTTAACTTTTCTTAATAAGAACTCAACTTATTTTTTTGTATATAAAAGATGTATAAAGAGAATTTTCTTGACCTACAAGAGGGTCTACGCCTCATAATTTTTCCATCACCCACTAATATATATTCTCACGTTTCAACTTCAAACAATTACATCATCAGTTGAACTATAGTTTGTTCAATGGTTAGACCAGTTTTAATTAGAAAAGAATGTGTGAAAATAATTTCTGTATTTCGTATTATAATATTTGAATTTAAGATTTTTTGTATACACTAGAGTGTTTATGTATGTATACATGAGACAATATCAGTCAACTAATCTGATAAGATGTGTTGCTAACTAATTTAAAGCAATGATAGTGTTATATTTTTTGGGTGAAAGTGTAAAATACAATATTGCTTAACGTACGAGCTGTATGTTGTGACATTACACACGTTGTAAAATTCAAAACCCTAATCACGCATGTTGAAAAACCATAATCACGCCTGTTATACTCAGGTAATGAAGCATGTTATAATTATGTAATGAAGCATGTTAGGGTTTTCAACATGCTTGATTATGTCTTTTTAAGATGCGTTATTAGGGTTTTGAGTTTTACAACGTGCGTAATTTCACAGCGTAAGCTCGTACGTTAAGGAATATTGTACTTTAACCGGACTCTATTTTTTGGTTTCTGAATGTGTTGTTAGGGGTCATAAACGTAGAAACAATAATATTGATACTTGATCACGATCTAACTAGAATGTGACGAAGATCATTCAAATTAAAAAGAATCAAATCAAATAATCTAGCAAGTGATATATATTGGTCAAATGATACTTTGGATCTTCCTACTCCTTATATTGCGAAAGTGCTATGATTAGATTCAATGATTAGATTTATATCTAATATCCAATTATTGGAAGCTAGAATATATCTTTTTCTTATATAAAAGGCGTACACAAGAATAATGTTCCTTGAATTCAAGGGGATTCGCTTAAAAGCTTAAAGCTAAAAATAAACTAATTAATATGTAATGTTTGAATCTAGTCGGCATAATAAATAATATTGGACTTGCGAGTGCATGCACCAAAGACTAAGTCCACCACCAAGGTTCCTAATCTAGATCGTATCTCATTATCTATTAACATGTTCAAAAATACAATCAAATGGCAAAATATGGTTTCTAGATACTATATTCGAACATGGGAATATTATGTAACGGTATTGAGAATGATGAATATAAAAAAGGAACGACTAAGTAAGCCATAACGTCTCGAATATGTGCATAACATGATTATGTTATATTTTTTATAAAGTATTAGTGGAATGTTGAAATGAGTAAAATAAAAATATGTAATAAAGTTAAAAGCATCTATTTTTTCACGGCAAACCTTACTCCTACCCTACATTAATTAAGGGGCTGCTAAACCTACCCCTTTATATTGTTTTTAAGAATCATACCCCTCCACTTTAAAATTTCACAAAATACAACTCTAACCTTTTATTTTCTTTATTATTTTTTTTTTTTGAAATAAACATGTTATATTTATATATAAGGTCAAACAAATTACACCAAGATAGCCGGTAAGCGGGCAACAAGCTGCGCCGCTACCCCCTTTATTATTATTTTTTTTTTTGCTTTTTTTTTTTTTTTGCTAAAATCATGTAATGTTTTGAATTTATATAATTTTATAAAAGATTGTGAAGATCTCTTTTTTTTAAATTTGAAATATATGATATATTTATATATCTTTTGAATTTATTTTATGTATTAGGTTTTTTTATGTGCAGATTCTTTTTCGTAAATCAAGAAGCCATAACAAACCATTCGTAAGCAAAGGTATTTTTTTTTTTTGAAAAGTAAACTTCATTAACACAAAAGCCGACCCAAGCCGGGCCGACACAAAACAACAAACTACAAGATTACATATCTACAAATGAGCACCACTCCCTCCATTCTATCCATTTGTGTTTCGATCTTTTGAAAAACCAAAAAAAACCCAAAGCCTTGATCTCACTAAAAATACTTTCTAATCTAACCGGAATATTAGAAAAAAAGGCATTGTTCCTAGCCCACCATAAACTCCAGCACGCGATCATGATAATGCCATGAACAGCTTCCTTCTTCCTCTCCGATATTCTGAGATCTTTATGGAAAGAGAGGAGGTCTTTTAGAGAAAAAGCATAAATATTGGGAATTTTGCACCACGAACTAATACCAAGCCACACGTTCGAAGCGATATAACAGGCAACAAACAAATGGTCGACAGTTTCCTCTTCCGAATTGCATAGCCGACACGAAGAGTCCCCAATCGCTATATTCCTTTGCTTTAGAGCGTCAGCCGTTGGCACTCTATCCATCTCCATTCTCCATGCTCGTAAGCAAAGGTAGGATGATATGCTTTAATTTGTTTTATTTTCATATGCTTGATTTAGTTTTTAATTTTTATAATTAATAATCATTGTGTCACAAATTTATATAGTTAGATTTTACTACAAAAGTCTCTTCAAGAACCGTTCCCGCTTATACATAAACTGGCTATTCAACATTAAAGCTCGTACAAAAAGATGTCTGAATTTTCTACCGATCAGGTTTACACCACAACCGTGATATCACGTTGCATATTGATACTAATTTTGATTTTTATATATATTTTTTATATGATATGATGTTGGTGTTATGAGTAAGAATAAATATAAAATAACTAATCTTAGTTTATTTTTAGGAGTTCAAGTCTCGTGAAGATTTGATAGCATGGGTTCAAAATATTGCACACACTCATGGTTATGTGATTATAACTAAGAGATCAAAAACAAGGCCGGGGTATGTTTCTAAAGTCGTACTTATGTGCGATCGTGGCGGTGTCTAAAAGTCGCTTAAAAATTCTACTAATGCAACCGGCACCAAAAAAACAACTGTCCATTTGAACTCATAGGGAAATATTCAAAAGAAAATAATTCTTGGACATTACGTGTGACAAAACCGGAACATAATCATCCGCCCGCTCAATTTCTTGAAGGACATCCATTCGCAGAACGGTTGTATGAGTTTCAACTGGTTGCGGAGTTGACAAAGAAACATGTGGAGCCAAAAGATATTCTGGGTATTGTAAAGGAGCAGAATAAAAATAATGTCTCTAAGATTAAGACCATATACAATGCACACGAGAAAATTCGAGAGATGAACTGGGAAAACTCCATGTCTCATCTACATGATAATGGTTATACTTTTTATCCTTTTACTAACAGTTTATCAAATGAGTTGGAATCACTATTTTTCGTTCATGATACATCATATGAGTTATTACATGCATTTCCACATGTGATGATTATGGATGTCACGTATAAGACAAACAAGTATGATAAACCTTTTATTCAAATTGTTAGGGTAACTTCTACTAGCAAAACATAATCGATAGCTTTTGCTTTTATGCATAAGGAAACGAAGGAAATCTATGTTTGGGGTATTAAAGCACTTACAGTCAATACTAGATGAGGGCATGCAACCACGTGTTATAGTTACGGACAGAGAGTACGCTCTCATGAATGCATGCCAACAGATTTTTCCGCATGCAACTCGATTACTTTGTAGATGGCACATTTCTCAAGCAATATTTAAAAAGTGCAGGCCATCTATCAAATCTCGACATGCATGGGACTCTATAAATTCACAGTGGAATTTACTAATTGAATCTCAAACATTGGCATCATTCAAGAAAAAATCATTGTTGATTAATTATCCAGGTATTATTTTTATTATCATTATTATTATTATCCACGTCATCATCATCATCTTACAGGATGTTGAACCTGATAGAAATTGTGGATTTCGATCAATAGCTCTTTGTCTAGGGCTCAGTGAAGATCATTGGCCAAAAATCTGGGCTGAATTAGTAGAGGAATTGTCTCAAGATCAATACAAGAAAGTGTCTGGTAGAGACTAGAATGAAATGTATCAATCTATATATTTTGAAGGAATGTTTTGTGCACCGGGAACAAAATGGATGATTATGCCTGATACTGCTGTCCTGATTGCAAACCGGTTTGGCGTTATCGTTCATTTCTTGAGCAAAAGGGGTTTGAGCACTTGCTTCCCGCTTTGGAAAGGCCATGAATACTTTCAAGACCATCGAGCATTTACTATCGCACACGTGCATGGTAACCATTTTGTCATGGTGCGATTAGAAGGTGAGTACCCAATGCCGCCTACTATGAGACTATGGAATCAATCCAAACATACGTCTACAATTTCATGAAAGTTGAAGTATAAGTGACATCTAGATTTGTTTACTAATTCTGTTTCTCGTTCTTCAAAGGTCGTGATAGATGAGTAGAGAATTTAATATCATTATAAGACTATTGACATGGATCTTTAACTTTTTTATACACTATTTATTTTCATTGGTTATATTAGTATTTTTTGATGGTATCATTGTGCTATTATTTATGTGAAATTATTAAACGGTACTTTAATATAAATATTAGAATTGGTGAATTAAACGAACTTATATTTTTTCCGTTGTAAAAATCATTTAAATAAAAAACAAACAGTATAAGACTAACTAAAGAATTAAATAAAAGTCAAATTGGTGTTTATAATTAACTAATTATTTTTTTAATTTAATAAAAAAACAACCAGTGGTTAACGAATTGATATTATGAATGTCTTTTAAAACTTAGTGGCTAACCAACTGTGTTTGTATGAACTAAAGAAATAAATAAAATTCAAACCCTCACGTTATAGTCATTTAAATTTCTTTGAATTTATGTTTTTTTGTGTGTATAAACATTAAATATTTATAATTAATATGTTTGAAATCAAATAAACAAACATGAAGATTTATAAGGGTGAGCGGGGCGTTCTCGGTGACCCCATGCGGGGACCTCCTCCACCGAAGAGGAAGGTGCTGCCATTCAATCGGGGACCAAGATCGGGGACCAAAATCGGTGGGACTTCACCGAAGAGAGGGAGGAGAGAGGGAAGGAGTGGACCAATGAAAAATTTCCTTTTTTTTTTTATTTTTTTTAATAAAAAACCAAGTCACCTAAGAGGGGAGTGCCGCCATCAATTTAGGGTGTTAGGGGAGTTTAAGAGGGGAGTTGACGTGGCACACGAGGATTGGTCATGCGTAAGAGAGGGGACTCCCTTCTTAGGGGAGTGCCCCCCTCACCCTAAGGGGGGAGTCTGACAAAATTTAAAGTGGTTTTTCAATGGAGGGGGGGGGGGGGGGGGAGGGTGTATGACAAGTAACAAGAGGGTACGTTTAGCCCATCCCTTCGTTAAATATCTTCTCTTGCCCAAGTTTGAACATAAGGCCTCCCATTTAAGAGGTATAAGCCTCTACGAAGTCCCATATTGACGTAAAAACATTTAACCAATAGAATGTTTTTTAAATTCTTATTTAATTATATTAAAAGAACATAAGAGTAAGAGTACAATAATTAAGTCAACTTCATTTTCTAAACACATTAATTAAACAATAGCCCTTTCATTTTTTTTAACTTTTAATTCAATTAACACTTTTATTGAAACCATACATTCAAAATAACTATATAGTTTTTATCAATTAATTAACAAATCGAAAAGTAGTCTAAATTCTACTCATATATCGCTAATCACGTGATGTGTAGGATAAATATAGTTTATAACTTCTTTCATTAATTATTTCTTATCTAATTAGTTAGAAAACACTTTGTGCTATACATATCGATTTATCCTATATATACCCTAAACATATCGAAATTTGTTGTACACTTTATGATATATATATATAGGGAGAAGATCATGCGAGAACCACCTCTTATTGCGAGAACCGCGAGAACCAATGTGAACACAACCAAAAATGCCTAAAAATAGCTAAAAATCACACAAATTTTTTTTTAAATATTTTTTATATAAAAATCGCTACTTTTCGAAGCAAAAAAAAAATTAAATTTTTTTTTTAAAATATTTTTTTTTGCCACTAAATGTAGCGGTTTGAGCATAAAAAATATTAAAAAAAAAATTTAGATTTTTTTAGATTTTTTTTTTGATTTTTTAAGGTTTTCTGGGGGGTTTAGTTTTTAGCATTTTAGCTTGGGGGGGCGGGGGGAGGGGTTTAGGTTTTTGGGGGGTGGGGGAGGGGGGTTTAGGTTTTGGGGGGGGGGGGGGGGGTTAGGTTTTTTTAGCTATTTTAGGTTGTGTTCACATTGGTTCTCGCGGTTCTCGCAATAAGGGTGGTTCTCGCATGATCTCCTCCCTATATATATATATGTCTTTATATATGTCTATATATATATATATATATGTATATATAACATTTAAAAAACTTATGCCCGTTTAAAAATCATGTGAAAAGTCAGTTTAAAAGTCAATAGTATGTTATAAAGGATTGTAACGTATGTTTTAAAAGTTGTAATTTGTTAAATTTTTAAATTTATGTTAAATTACCTTTTTATTTTCCTTATATGTAATTAGTTAAACTTCTTATGAACAGGTCTATTGTGTTCCGATTCAATCGGTCTATTGTTTCTTCGGGTGACTCTGGGTTCACTTGTGCATCCATCATGGCCACCTCCATGACTAGCACATCTTTTTCCACGTGCACCACCACCGGCTATAAGAAAATACTTAAGATAAGGTTGAACTCTGACATCAGCATGCCAGATAACAATTCAGAACACTGCTAGTAAGCTTTGCAGCTAATAACATCAACTAGTTCCCGCTAAGCAGTTAATAACATCAACTAGTTCCCATTAACCTTTTACTTTAGGTTTCGAGTTCTACGAGTTCCCAATCAAGAACAACGGCGGTATTTCCATGTCCTAATGTCTAAGGCATTCAACGTTCTACCTTAAACTATACGCTCATGGCATCGAGCTACCCATAATGGCTACCTTGATTGGGTACTATTCTCAATTTAAGTCCAGGCATCAAAGTATGCTCGAATATCTCAAGCAATGGCTTTGATACAAATTGTAAGGCCCCAGATTCGAGGAACCTAACAAATAGTTTCATAGGTCATGCAATAGCATTAGAAAACATCAAATATCCAAAAACGTCAATCTTTAATTAAACATAGCAGAGTTCATAAGTTAATCAACTATGGTCTATTGGATATTGGACTTCAAGGTAAGATAGCCTTCAATCCATCTACAAAGGCGATCTCCTATCAGTCATCACTACCTTCATAACCTGACATGCATCCTAAAATAGTCAGCTTCGCTGAATGAGTTTTAGTTTTTAATAAAAAAAGATCAAGTTATCATTCTGGATAAAACATTAACATCTAGCCTTAAGCTATACTATAACATCAGTCATGCATGTCAACATCAGTCATCAATATGAACATCAATTTGTGAAGAAACTATCACTAATCAAATACTTTTTAACGTAGCCAGCAAGCAAGCTTATACCGACATAAGGTTTCGTTTCTAGCTACGTCATTGCGCTAATAGGATCTATAAATACTTTAATTTACTGGTAGTATATAATGGGCATCAATAATTGTACCTATAAATACTACTCATCAACAGTTTAGCGTCAATCTGTTTACATCAATTTACGTAATCTTAATCACGTAACATCAATTATATGGACATCAATAACAGGCACATATACCATGCACATAAAACAATTATAAACCTAAATAGCTGCATGTATATAAGCCTAAAATGTTAAAAAAACAAACAAATAATATCCAGAAGTCACTTGTATATTACGTTGAATGATCTGACCGTTAAACAGTTAGTCAATCTGGCCGAGAAATCATAAGTAAACTAGGTTACTTTGTAACGCCCCAAAATCTGAATTTATATATATTCGCTAGTATGTTTCCAATGTAAAACATAAAACAAAATGACTAGGCTATTTAACCTAGTTAAATACTTAGTCAAAACAAACAAGGAATGAAATTGGGATAATTATGAGCAAGTAACAAACATGAGGGGCTGAACTTAAAGATTTAAGATGAAATTTGTGTAAAATACAAAGTCAGTAGTTTGTGTGTGTGTGTGTGTCGACACCAAACAAAGGGAAGAGGAGGAGAATGCTCAAAAGATGCAATTTGCTCAAATTGAAAGGGGAATTCAACCCAAATCTAATGCATGTACCTGAATTCTTAATCATCTAGCCCTAAAAATCACTTGGTAAGTTGTAATTTTTGATTTGGTGATCTTGATATGAAGTGGGTTTTGATCAATACACGAATTTGTATGAAATTAAGCATGAATATGTGTTAGTATCATCCTAGGAAACATGTGTTAGGCATAAATTCGATTAATTTGATGTTTTAAGATAAAAACCCACTAGTTGGGTGATGAAGATGACATGGGTGTTTCACCATGTCCAAGCCTTGCTCAATTCGTGATGTAGTGTAAGGTATTAGATGGATTATTGTTAAATGATTTGAGTATTTTATAGAATATGCATGATGTTTGGCTATGATAATGATTTGTGAAAGATTTTGTTAATCCATGGATGAACTAGGAAGAATGTGCTTTAATTAGTTGTACAATGTGCACTAAATGGTGTACGCACACCAAGTGTATGATGAAATGTCTAAGTGAAGTTAAGATGTGAGATTGTATGAAATAGCTTGATATATATGAATGAGATGAGGTAATGATGTAATTAGTAGTATACTAACTTGAAAAATGTGCTTTAGATGGAACTCATACAATAATTCGGGTTGAATGAATGTCTTGGTCAAGACTATGCATTAAGGACTTGTACGTTGTGTTTAATATCACTAGGTGATCATGTGATTGTAAGCACATTTGCATCGTGAGTAAGAAATGTATATAGTGTCTTTGATATAGCATAAATGATGTTACGGATATAGGTGGATAAGTCGGAAGTTCATATGATAAACCGTTGACTTCTGAAAGTCAGCTACACATAGGAAGCATAATTTGACTTGTTGTTGTAAAGGTAGGATATTAGAAAGTCATATGGTACATGTTACATCAATACGCGTTATATGGAATGACATGGTAAATTGTATGAGTTTGAAAGGATGTGAAATTGGGTATATGTCTTATGCTTGTTATAATTAACTAATGAAAGTCAAATGTGAAATATGAATTGATATGATCTTTAACATGTACAATTGTGAATGCTAACGAGAATGTGAATTGGTGGCATGAAAGTAGAGGGATCATGTCAAGATGGACTCAAGCAAGAAAGGCTAACGGGTCAAGAGGAGGCAAGGAAGTGGATACGGACACGAATGCACAAGGTAAGTGATTTCCGAATCACTTCTTAGTTTGTTAAGTAAGGTTATGTACTAGTTAATTAGGCATGATAATTGAAGTCAAATAAGAAGGGTTGTATGAAATTGATGATTTACGTTAAGTAGGCCGAATGGGTCAAAAATGTGGTTTTATTACTATACCGGAAAGGTTGTATAAATAATTGATTATGGTACTATAACTGGGTATGGGTAGAATTGTACATAAGTACGCTAATCAAGAATCTGAGACGCGGATTAATAATCTAAAGACTCGGTTATGAGTTATGGTTAATGGACAAACAATTTAACGTTCTGAAATTGTATTAACCAAGTTTGTTTTCGTATAAATGAATGAAATGAATAAGCTTAACGCATACCGGGTATCGGGTGCATAAATCCCAAGTACGAAACCCCGGATAATGTAAAAGTTTTATAGTTATAATGTTCATGAAGGTTTTGGGCTAAAACAAATGAGTAGTTTAATGAAATCATGAACGGGTCGGATAATTCGTAAATAAATAAATAGCCGAAAGTGCGTAAGTTAAGAATTTCTTTAATCCGGATGTGAGAGTTTGGGTCCATAGGGTAGAGGACCAATTTACAAGCATGTAGGAAGAAACGGGAGGTTAAACGGATAAACGGGTTGAAAGTTATGCGAGTTTTAGTGCGTGTGAACGACAAAACAACACAGCAGGAAAACCCCACTTTCTGGAGGCCGTCGCCGACGCCCTAATGGGCCGTCGCCTACGCCCTCCAGAAAGTCAGTTTTTGGCTAACGGGTTATATGGCTGTCTACGGAGGTTTTGGGCTACGGGCAATTGCAAGGGCCGTCACCGACGGCCTCCCCATGTTCAAAAACCTGAAATTTGTTATCTAAGTCGATTTGGGTATAGTAGGCTTCGGTTTGTTATCCGTGGACCACAACGGGCCTCCCAAACATGATTTTGATCGTTCCTTTGATGTTTATTGGCTATAAATCTAAGTCTAAGTAAAATGTAATTAACGTATGAATATATAAGAGGTATATAAGATCTTGAACGTGTACGCAAGGGTGTATGTACATATGTAGACGTGTATTCAAGTTTATATGAAGGCACGTATGAGTGTATGCAAGTAAGTAGAGACGTAGTAATGTATGTAAGTATGTAGACGTGTATTTATGTATATGTGAAGATACGTATGTGTATATGTACGTATGTAGAGGCGTAGTGATGTATGTGCGTATGTAGATGTGTATATGGTATATATGAAGGTACGTATGAATGTATACATGTATGTAGAGATATAGGAAGGTATGTACGTATGTAGATGTGTATGTATGCATGTAAGAATGTATGTATGCATGATTTAGATACGTCGAGTAATACGTTATTAATAGTGTGCCTTGAGAATGAAAAGTAATGCAGGTACATTATTGAAGCCTCACCAGAATATGGATACACAGATGGAATGCTTAAAGTTAGAAAGGAAACGAAGTGGGACGTGTACGAGATTGAATCTTGTTTATGTATTGTGTACTAATGTTATGAATGTATGTGGTGAGTGCAGGTTGTACGAATCACGAGCGGTTATCACGAAGAATAGAGATCGAAGACCGAGTCACAAGATAGATTGTACGGGAATAATTGAGTATGTGCTTTAGCCAACAGGACTTATACCTTATTTTTGTAAAAGATACATATTAAAACGAACTTTCAAGTAAGTCAAGATGTTGTAATGAAAGAATTTTTTATGGCACGAATTTCCGCTGCGACTTTTTGTTAAATACGTATTAGGGTCTTACAAGTTGGTATCATAGCCCCAGTTTGAGAGAAATCAAGTATGAGGAGGTAAATACTTGAACTCAAACCCATGTGCTCTTGTGACCAGGAACCCGTACAATCCAAGACTCGATCGAGATCTAAAGGTAGAAGCGAATGTAAGTATGTACTCGAATATGCATATAAAGAAAACTAACAGTATGTTATGTATAAGGTAACCATGATTATTTGGAGAGGATGATCTGCGAATGCGGTCTAGGGCCGACACTAAGGCGTGTAATAAGACGAATTTGAACCCAGGTATGTAAATTCATATGTGGGTACATGTAATGATAAAACCTATTAAAGGAAGGATAATGATGAAATAGTAATGAAGTTTTGAAATGTTACACGTGCTGAAATCTAATCCTTTGGATATAAGGTGATGATTACATGAAGGCACGAAACCAGTATGTGGATTGCGTACCTGGCCAGTACGTGAGAAACATATGACGTTCGTGAGACCATGATAATTGTTGCAGGTATGTCGAAAGGATTGGGTATTAGGTAGACGTGTGGGTGAGAATAATAAGACTCTCAAGAAAATTTAAAGCACCTTATTTAAATGGAATGTATGAATGATATGTTTGAACCCGCGAGACGGATTCAAACATAGAAGTAATGGAATGTATGAATGATATGTTTGAACCCGCGAGACGGATTCAAACATAGAAGTAATGGAATGTATGAATGATATGTTTGAACCCGCGAGACGGATTCAAACATAGAAGTAATGGAATGCATGAATGATATGTTTGAACCCGCGAGACGGATTCAAACATAGAAGTAAGGGAATGTATGAATGATATGTTTGAACCCACGAGACAGATTCAATCATAGAAGTGATGGAATGTATGAATGATATGTTGAAATCCGCGAGGCGGATTTAAAACATAAAGAGATGAAAGGTATGAGCGATATGTATGAATCCGCGAGACGGATTTAAGAACGAAAGAATGACCATAAATGGCACGCAAACCTAAATTTGAGTCAAGGAAAGAAGTTTTGATTAAGCTACATGTTAGATGTGTTGATAACTGACCCTTGGGAGTCGGAATAAATGACGGGCTACGACCCGAACAGTAACTTAAGTATGGATGGGAAGGGGAAGTTTTGCAAAAAGGTTAATGAAATAATAATAAGAATGAAAGAATTGTGAGCATTTAAAACCCCGAATAAAATAAATTTGGAGAAAAAGTAATAATGACAAGTACCGATGGAAAATGCTAATTTTGATGTTGGGCTTGTTGGCCATGTTCATCTGAACAAGACATTGTTGAAAGGATGCGCATAGGCGGATACTCAACAAATCAATGGAAGCAATCAATGTAGGTATTGCATGAACTCATGAAGAAACGGGCCGACTCGGGCCACAAACCGTTGGGATAAACAACGAAATCAAGGTTAGTAAGATGTTTAGCTTGTGATTATGAGTAAGTATTGATATAACTAAATGTTTATAGTATGCTTATGATGATATGTTGACCCCTCGTATGAACATGAAGATAATTAGAAGTAACAATAGTAATGGGATGTTGAGGTTGACTCAAAGTGAACAAAATGAAAGATTGTATATGATGTGTGTGTAGAATGAAATAAATTGATTTATTTCGATTAGTAAATGTATGAATGTAATATGCTTAAATAGGAAGTTAGAAACAAGCCGTAGACTTAGGTTTGTATGAATAATAATTGTATACAATTGGAATAGATTCAATGAATGAAACGCTAGTGATGATATGTGCTAGGAGCTAGCATTATAAAGTAAAAGACACTAATAAGAGCTCTGGATCATACCCTGACCCTTGTGTGATTATGAGAGTAAATTACTAATTTAAGAAGATAGGGACAATGCATACGATTATATTTATTCATGAATAAGACTTATGCAAAGATCCCGAATGTATTCATGTTGTATTGAGCATCGTGAATGGATAGATGAAAAAGTAAGAGTAGTATTGGTCTACTAAAAATGAGAAAGGTTTCGGGGACGAAATCTTCTTTAAGGGGGGTAGACTTGTAACGCCCCAAAATCCGAATTTATATATTCGCTAGTATGTTTCCAATATAAAACATAAAACAAAATGACTAGGCTATTTAACCTAGTTAAATAGTTAGTCAAAACAAACAAGGAATGAAATTGGGATAATTATGAACAAGTAACAAACATGAGGGGCTGAACTTAAATATTTAAGATGAAATTTGTGTAAAATACAAAGTCAGTAGTTTGTGTGTGTGTGTTGTGTGTGTGTGTCGACACCAACAAAGGGAAGAGGAGGAGAATGCTCAAAAGATGCAATTTGCTCAAATTGAAAGGGTAATTCAACCCAAATCTAATGCATGTACCTGAATTCTTAATCATCTAGCCCTAAAAATCACTTGGTAAGTTGCAATTTTTGATTTGGTGATTTTGATATGAAGTGGGTTTTGATCAATCCACGAATTTGTATGAAATTAAGCATGAATATGTGTTAGTATCATCCTAGGAAACATGTGTTAGGCATAAATTCGATTAATTTGATGTTTTAAGATAAAAACCCACTAGTTGGGTGATGAAGATGACATGGGTGTTTCACCATGTCCAAGCCTTGCTCAATTCGTGATGTAGTGTAAGGTATTAGATGGATTAATGTTAAATGAATTGAGTATTTTATAGAATATGCATGATGTTTGGCTATGATACTGATTTGTGAAAGATTATGTTAATCCATGGATGAACTAGGAAGAATGTGCTTTAATTAGTTGTACAATGTGCACTAAATGGTGTACGCACACCAAGTGTATGATGAAATGTCTAAGTGAAGTTAAGATGTGAGATTGTATGAAATAGCTTGATATATATGAATGAGATGAGGTAATGATGTAATTAGTAGTATACTAACTTGAAAAATGTGCTTTAGATGGAACTCATACAATAAGTCGGGTTGAATGAATGTCTTGGTCAAGACTATGCATTAAGGACTTGTACGTTGTGTTTAATATCACTAGGTGATCATGTGATTGTAAGCACATTTGCATCGTGAGTAAGAAATGTATATAGTGCCTTTGATATAGCATAAATGATGTTACGGATATAGGTGGATAAGTCGGAAGTTCATATGATAAACCGTTGACTTCTGAAAGTCAACTACACATAGGAAGCATAATTTGACTTGTTGTTGTAAAGGTAGGATATTAGAAAGTCGTATGGTACATGTTACATCAATACGCGTTATATGGAATCACATGGTAAATTGTATGAGTTTGAAAGGATGTGAAATTGGGTATATGTCTTATGCTTGTTATAATTGACTAATGAAAGTCAAATGTGAAATATGAATTGATATGATCTTTAACATGTACAATTGTGAATGCTAACGAGAATGTGAATTAGTGGCATGAAGGTAGAGGGATCATGTCAAGATGGACTCAACCATGAAAGGCTAACGGGTCAAGAGGAGGCAAGGAAGTGGATACGGACACGGATGCATAAGGTAAGTGATTTCCGATTCACTTCTTAGTTTGTTAAGTAAGGTTATATTCTAGTTAATTAGGCATGATAATTGAAGTCAAATAAGAAGGGTTGTATGAAATTGATGATTTACGTTAAGTAGGCCGAATGGGTCAAAAATGTGGTTTTATTACTATACCGGAAGGGTTGTATAAATAATTGATTACGGTACTATAACTGGGTATGGGTAGAATTGTACATAAGTACGCTAATCAAGAATCTGAGACGCGGATTAATAGTCTAAAGACTCGGTTGTGAGTTATGGTTAATGGACAAACAATTTAACCTTCTGAAATTGTATTAACCAAGTTTGTTTTCGTATAAATGAATGAAATGAATAAGCTTAACGCATACCGGGTATCGGGTGCATAAATCCCAAGTACGAAACCCCGGATAATGTAAAAGTATTATAGTTATAATGTTCATGAAGGTTTTGGGCTAAAACAAATGAGTAGTTTAATGAAATCATGAACGGGTCGGATAATTCGTAAATAAATAAATTGCCAAAAGTGCGTAAGTTAAGAATTTCTTTAATCCGGATGTGAGATTTTGGGTCCATAGGGTAGAGGACCAATTTACAAGCATGTAGGAAGAAACGGGAGGTTAAACGAATAAACGGGTTGAAAGTTATGCGAGTTTTAGTGCGTGCGAACGACAAAACAAAACAGCAGGAAAACCCCACTTTCTGGAGGCCGTCGCCGACGCCCTAATTGGCCGTCGCCTACGACCTCCAAAAAGTCAGTTTTTGGCTGAAGGGTTATATGGCTGTCTACGGAGGTTTTGGGCTACGGGCAATTGCAAGGGCCGTCGCCGACGGCCTCCCCATGTTCAAAAACTTGAAATTTGTTATCTAAGTCGATTTGGGTATAGTAGGCTTCGGTTTGTTATCCGTGGACCACAACGGGCCTCCCAAACATGATTTTGATCGTTCCTTTGATGTTTATGGGCTATAAATCTAAGTCTAAGTACCATGTAATTAACGTACGGATATATAAGAGGTATATAAGATCTTGAACGTGTACGCAAGGGTGTATGTACATATGTAGACGTGTATTCAAGTTTATATGAAGGCAGGTATGAGTGTATGCAAGTAAGTAGAGACGTAGTAATGTATGTAAGTATGTAGACGTGTATTTATGTATATGTGAAGATACGTATGTGTATATGTATGTATGTAGAGGCGTAGTGATGTATGTGCGTATGTAGATGTGTATATGGTATATATGAAGGTACGTATGAATGTATACATGTATGTAGAGATATAGGAAGGTATGTACGTATGTAGTTGTGTATGTATGCATGTAAGAATGTATATATGCATGATTTAGATACGTCGAGTAATACGTTATTAATAGTGTGCCTTGAGAATAAAAAGTAATGCAGGTACATTATTGAAGCCTCACCAGAATATGGATACACAGATGGAATGCTTAAAGTTAGAAAGGAAACGAAGTGGGAAGTGTACGAGATTGAATCTTGTTTATGTATTGTGTACTAGTGTTATGAATGTATGTGGTGAGTGCAGGTTGTACGAATCACGAGCGGTTATCACGGAGAATAGAGATCGAAGACCGAGTAACAAGATAGATTGTACGGGAATAATTGAATATGTGCTTTAGCAAACAGGACCTATACCTTATTTTTGTAAAAGATACATATTAAAACGAACTTTCAAGTAAGTCAAGATGTTGTAATGAAAGAAATTTTTATGGCACGAATTTCCGCTGCGACTTTTTGTTAAATACGTATTAGGGTCTTACATACTTTTTGCATACATAACCCTTAACTATTCTCGTGAGAACATGGTTTTCCTCCTCTATGGTCTATGTGAAAACAAGGACTGTTCGTATAAGTCCTCCATGTAAAACATAGTTTTTGCTCAAAAACATGGTTTTCATTCTAAACAGTCTTGAAAAAACCAGCAAGTTGATGGGCTCGTTTTCCCTATCGTCCTATTGAATCGTTGTCTTCCACCTAAGGTGAAGAAAGCAGTGAATTTGTGGAATAGTTGGCTTGATGTATTAATCAATTTGCTTAAAGTTTAAAAGCAATTTAGGTCTTTCATTATTACCCGAATCTCCGAGATCAATGGTACCCGAACCCGAAGTGTGTCTAACAGGCCAGACTTTGGTTCATATGTATATATATATATATGTGTGTGTGTGTGTGTGTGTGTGTGTGTGTGTGTGTGAGACCTCTCATGTTTCAGTCCAGGTTGGGTATATCCTGTTCCGGGTTGGTCCGAACTAAATGTTCACCCATAGTTACAAGTCTACCCCCTTAGATTATGTTTCGCTCTTGAAACCTGTTACTCGTTAAATAATTGTGGGTAGTATTGCCTCATATTTTCTTTTGATTCCCATGTCGCCTCTAAGCCCTTTATGTGCCTCCACTGAACATTCACTTGTGGTGTAACTTTATTGAAACGTGATTCTTCCCAGCCTAATATTGCTACTGACTCTTCAATGTAACCCAATCTCTCATAAACTTCAATATAATTAAGCGGCACATGCGTTTCATCATCATCCAAACACTTAATAAAGTGTGATACATTAAGTACGATACATGGACAATAGGGTGAACTCCTCTAAATCATGGTAATTCCAATATATATGTTATTCCTCTGACACGTGCTACAATTTTAATGGTCAAGATACCATCGATTAGCTTTCACTACTAGTGGAACCGGATAATATCCTTCCATGGAGAAACCTTTAACATTACCTTATCACCAACATTAAACTCGATAGGCATGCATCTTTTGTTTGCTTCAGATTTATATCTATCTTTAGTTGCTTTAATAAACATTTTAGTATTATCAAGCTTTTAGTTTTGATGGCAACAACCTCCAAGCTTCCCAATTGTTTTTCTCTAACGTCTCCCCATCATATGAGTGTTCTACACATTCTTCTTTATAACAGTTCCGATGGCAGTATACCAATTCTTGCGTGATAACTATTATTGTAGGAGAATTCAGCTAGGTAAATGATTATCCAAACTTCCTCCAAAATCAATAATGTATTCACAAAGCATATCCTCGAGGGTCTAGATGGTCCTTATTGATTAACCATCAGTTTGAGGATGATAAGATGTGTTAATGGGGAACCACATTCCCATTTATTCATGAAATTTCTTCCAAAACAAAGATGTAAACCGTGTATCTTTATCTGACATGATAGACACCAAAACCCCATGTCATGCGACTATGTCTTTAATAAACAATACCCCCAACCTTTCAGATGCATAACTCTCACAAATAGGCAAGAAGTGATCACTTTTCGTCAGGTAGTCCACAATTACCTAAACAGTCACCATTGACTGCCGTAGGTTACCTAGTTATTAAGATCATGGTAATTTGTTCCCATTTTCATTCTGTTATATCCAATAACTGGATATTTCCATAAGGTCTTTGGTGCTCAGTCTTAACTTGCATACATGTTAAGCGCCTATTTACTTAGCTAGAATTTATCGCTTCCTTCCAAGCCACCAATAATCCTTCTGCATATCATGATACATTTAGTGGCACCGGGTTGGATATAGTACCATTATTTGTGTGCTTATTCCAAAACTCTTTCTTGAGGGATCCACGTTCATTTAAACTTGGATTTAAGACCGTAGGTGTTTTTGTCATCTTTGCCTCTTTTCATACCATTATTTCCTTTTTGATCTTATATGTTATAAGTATTTCCAAATGAGCATAACTGATTTGCTTCATAGCGTTTGTAGTCGCAATCAATTGTTGAGCTTTCACTCGAATAAGTTTGTGTCTTTCTTTAAGGATTAGGGTGTCATGTACAACACTAGCCTTTCCTAAATGATAGAAGATCTCCCAATCATAGTCCTTTATCAGTCTGAGCTATCGTCTCTGCCTAATGTCTAAGTTTTAATGTTCGAAGAAATACTTTAGACTCTTGTGATCCGTGTATATAGTACATTTCAACCCATACAAGTATAGCCTGCATATCTTTAGTGCAAACACTACACATGCAAGCTCCAAATCATAGGTGAGATACTTGGTTTTGTAAGAGTTCCGTTAACATGTAGTGTAAGTCAATACTTTACCCCGTTGCATCAGCACACACCCTACCCCTTGATAGTATGCATTAGAATACACAAATAGAAATAGACCAAATTTTTCGCCCGACACTGTCAACACTGGATCTTGTGTTAACAGTTTTCTCATTACATTTCAAAACCCTGTTCAAAACGTTTTTTTTTTTCCAGTTTGGGTAGTGGTGTTTTTATCCTTGAGAAATCTTAAATGAAAAGGAACTTTAGATTCATCTCTTCTAAACTTTATATAATGTTATATATATGAATATTGATAAAAAATCTGGGACCTATTAAACATAATTAACTGCATGTTAGAAGTCAGTGGAAAGACTAATATAACAATGTAAGTAATAGGTAACTGAGACATCCACCCCATCACTACAAAGAAATAACTTTTACAGAATAGAGTTTTCACTTATGGATGTTTAAACATGGTGAAACCAGGGGAGGGTTAAAAAGGGAAATTTATTAAGTTTTTTTTATGTATAAAATAATTGATTTAAAAAAAAAAACTATGATATGGACCCATAATTGTATCTGGTAACATCCTAAAATTGTAAGTAATTTGGTATATTTTAGGGGCAAATGGTAAATAAAAGATTAAAAATGAGCCCATTATGGTGTAATACTTACAAAACCCATATACTTGCAAAAACCCATGAGGGGCACTATCTATGGTAATTAGCAAGCAACCCTAAAAAGGAAACGGACCAAGAATAAACTTTATAATCATTTCCACAATTTCCATTTTAAGGCTAATGGGAAAAAGTTAGGGAGATGATATGCATAAAATACAACATATAAATTATATCAAATACGGCATAAAATCAACCCTTTTTCAATATTAATGTTGGAAAAAGCTTGTCTTTCTGTTCCTTTTTAATTTACAAGGTCAAAAGAGCTTTAATGTGCAAAAGGAGCAAATTGACAGCAAAAACCAACACAAATACAAAGAATGAGGAATTGACGCAACTCGCCAAGCCCCAATCCATATCCAAACCACAAGAATAGCAAGAACAGAAGACCTGACACGGGGTCGTGCCACCAGACACGGGCCGTGTCTGAGACTGGATGTTGTGCAGAAGAAAAGACAGCAACAAAGGACAAAACAGACAGTCAACACGGGGCCATGCTAAGTCAACACGGGGCGTGGTCAACTCTACAATTTTCAGAATCTGCAATAGTACAACAAGTACATTGGCCACGGGCCGTACCGTTGATACACAAGGCCGTGTTTGTACAAGACCTGACACAACAGTTAATGAGGAAGAGAGAGATAGATGACCACGGGGTCGTGCCAAGCGGGCACGGGCCATGGTGAAGCCCCTCACTTCAGCTATAAATAGATGTGCTTGGTTCTATTCCAAACCATTCCTTGGCAAACCACTTCTCTCTCACTTGCCACCACTTCACCACCAGTACAACACCATCATCCATCTTCCATTATTTAGAGTGTGTGTAGTAGTCTCGGGATCCAAGATCGACAGTAAGAGTCTTTGTCAAACAAAGGCCATGCTTGGCTAAACTCTTACTGCACTTGGTGAAGACAAATCTTTTATGTATTTCTTTTATGATTTCCAAACTTGGCAACTTTTTAATTGGGTATGTATTAATGACTTTAATAACTAGTTTTTTATATTCAAGGAAAATTTATCTAATCATTCTTCATATGTCGTTGATTCACATATTCGTATCTTTATGGTCTATATAAAGCGCGATAATTGCCTAGAAGGGGGTTAGAAGGGTGGTTGGGTAAATTTTATGTCTAGTTCAGTGTATAGATCCTGCGAGAACCTGGTTCAAGCTTAGTAACACTTCACGAGTCAGAGCGGGCATTACCCACCACAGGAGAAGTGTCAAATGCTTGAATCCCTTATCTATAAACTACTATTAAAACTTTAAACCAACCCTGCGAGGATTGTATCCCTGCTGACTCAGACCAAAGGGTTGAGGGTGATCGCTGCCTGGAAGGGGCCCACCACTTTTCACATTAATAACTTACTTAATTATCTTTCAATAATCCGACCTAGTGGGACTGTATCCCTGCTGACTCAGACCACTAGGTTGAGGGTAACGTTGCCTTCACAAGGGAGGCCTACTACTATAACAAAGATAATCTTTTAAAATGCCCAAAGTGTGAAAATCATCAAAGAATACATGAAAGAGGAGTCAGAACCAAGTGATTCCTTCTTGTCTATCTGTTTTTCCTTTATTTTCTTTTTCTATTTTTGTTTTATCTTTTTATATTTTAAAAATATTTTCTTCAAAGTTTGGTTCGATTAACGTTCACGATAACCGGTATTAAAAGCTCTTGTGTCCTTGGACGACCTCGGTATCTTGCCATCCCTATACTATGTCCGCGATGGATGCACTTGCCCTAGCGTGTGTGTAGAGTGATAGTGGAATATCGTGTTTTATAAATTTACAACTTGAATGGACGAGTAAAAAGAGCTAAAAATATACTAAAAATATAGAACCCGCACGCACGTCAGGAGACAGGGGCGCAACCCCCGACCCCTGCCTCTGGAGCCGGGCGGCCGCGGCCTACTCAGAGATGGTGGTATCGGTGTTTATCATTATTTGGCAACGGAATTTTCATCAGGACCGTAGTTAGGAAATATTTTATCAGAGTAAATTACCACATTTTCATAATAATACACACATGGGAAATTCCCAAGTTTTTATTACAACATATTTATAGGGATAAACCCTATTTTATTGAATAAAACATCTTTCTTTATTTAGGTAACTTTTATAGCCACATTTTCCAAGCCTTCAGTGCTCTCCAGCTGGCTTCTATTTTGGCTTTCACATTTTGTTACCTGAAACGCATTTTAAAAACATTTGTCAGTGGGAAATACTGGTGAGTGAATCCCAATTTAATCAATACAGATTTTATCCTTGTACAGTATTGAGGGCAATAAGCAATTACATTTGTTTATTATTCATCCTTAATTAACACCCACGGCACGGTCGACCCGACTTGTGGTCATGTTACTACTCACAGTATAGTAACAATTTTTTTATAGAAAACCCCAACATACCGACGATAATTGTAGAATTACAAATACTTAATCACTGTTAAATATAATGTAAAACAATTGAGGTTTTGTAAAAACAGTTTACAAAAAGGAGATTACTCACATTGCTAGTTTAGACTTTTTTCCTGTGGACCCTGGTTATAATCTAATAAATTAAACAATACACACGCGTTAGTATAATAACCCAATATTTACATTACTTATACCCTCCCTGAGACAGAACTCCAACGACTATGTCGGGCAGAACCTCGGCAGCCGTTACGGAGCACTAGATCAATCGGGTAAATATTGGGTTAGTATAATAACCCAATATTTACATTAGTTATACCCTCCACGAGACAGAACTCCAACGACTATGCCGGGCAGAACCTCGGCAGCCGTTACGGAGCGCTAGATCAATCGGGCAGCGTATCTAATACGTAGCCGAGGGTTAAAATACTTGCAATGAGGCAGAGCTTCGGTATTTACAGGGGTATTATGCTCGAATATTATGTTTACACTACAGAAAATGATAGATAAATTCGAGTTTTGAACATCGAAAATGGACTGCCGATGCTCCCAATTTAAAGGAGCTGATTTCGAGTTTGTCGCGCCCCGTGTAAGCCGAAGGCAAAGCCTTCGCGGCCCGTGACGTAGGGTGTGTAGGCCCTAGCATTGCTGAATCAGACAACTAGCCTCGACACACATTGCGCCACGTGGCGTCATCCGGTGAGCCCTGGTGGCTAGTTGTCGCGGCCCGCGTAAGCCGAAGACTATGTCTTCGCAGCCCGCGAGCGCCCCCTGAATTTCGTTTTTAATTAATTTTTATAAAAATAAAGGTATTTAGGGTCTGTTTTCGTATACGGGGTGTATTTTGGGGCGTATAGGGACATTCTAAATATTTTAGGGGTGTCGGAAATATTTTAGGAGGGTTGTTATATCCTCTCCACCTTGTTTTAGAACTCGCCTCAAAGTCTACTTGAATAGGTGTGGATACCTCCTCTGCATCTCAGATTCAAGCTCCCAAGTGTACTCTGGTCCTCTCTTGGAATCCCATTTTACTTTGACTAGAACTAATTTCTTGTGTTTAAGATTCTTGACTTTCCTGTCTTCAATTTGTAGAGGCTTTTCTACGAACTTGAGCTTCTCATTTACCTCTATGTCCTTAAGAGGTACCACTAATGTTTCATCGGCTAAACATTTGAGATTACATACATGAAATACATCGTGTATTCCTGCCATTTCCTCTGGCAGTTGTAGCTGATAAGCTACTGGTCCTATTCTTTTAATAATTTTAAAGGGTCCGACATACCTAGGGCTTAGCTTTCCTCTTTTGATGAATCTCACAAGTCCTTTCCAAGGAGAAACCTTTAATAATACCTTGTCTCCTACTTGAAATTCCAATGGCTTTCACCTGTTGTCAGCATAACCCTTTTGTCGATCGCGTGCTGCTTTTAGTCGTTCCTTGACTTGAATAATCTTGTCTGTTGTCTCTTACACTATCTCTAGTCCAGATAATTGTTTTTCTCCAATTTCTGCCCAACAGACTAGGGTTCGGCACTTTCTTCCATAAAGTGCTTCGAATGGTGCAGCATTGATACTGGTATGATAGCTGTTGTTGTAGGAGAATTCTATTAATGGTAGATGATCGTCCCAATTTCCTCCGAACTCAATTACACAAGCTCTAAGCATATCTTCCATTGTCTGGATCGTCCTTTCGCTTTGTCCATCCGTTTGAGGATGATAAGCGGTGCTTAGGTTTATCTTGGTTCCCATTACTTTTTGGAAACTTGTCCAAGAATAAGAAGTAAAACAGCTATCTCTATCAGAAACAATAGATAAAGGAATTCCATGTAATGAAACTATTTGATTTACATATAACTTGGCTAGTTGTTCCATATTGAAAGTTTCCTTCATTGGTAAGAAATGAGCAGATTTAGTTAATCTATCTACAATAACCCAGATTGTATCATTACCTTTTTGTGTCTTGGGTAATTTGGTACAAAGTCCATTGTTATCAATTCCATTTCCATACAGGCATTTCCAATTGCTACAACAAACCCGAGGGTTTCTGATGTTCAGCTTTGACCTGTGAACAAGTTAGACACTTAGCTACATAAGCTGCTATATCCTTTTTCATTCCTATCCACCAGAAATTCTTTCTTAAGTCTTGATACATTTTATCACTACCAGGATGTATCTAATATTTAGACTTATGGGCTTCTTCTAATATTCTGTGACGTAGGTTTCCTAGTTTAGGTATCCAAATTCTTTTCTTATGGAATCTCCAAATTCCATCTGTTCCTTGTTCTAATTCTTTAATCATTCCTTTCAATTTTTCAGTATCATCCTTGATTATTGATTCTTGTACTTTTCTGATTTGCTCATTTAAATCTATCTGCAGATTTAATCTTAAGAGAACCTACTCTTTTTGGCTTTTCGTGATATTTTCGACTTAAAGCATCGGCTACTATGTTAGCTTTTCCTGCATGAGATTGGATACTACAATCATAATCACTAAGTATTTCCATCAAGCGTCTCTGTCTCATATTTAACTCTTTTTGCCCAAAAACATATCTTAAACTCTTATGATCGGTGAAAATAGTAAACTTACTACCGTAAAGATAATGTCTCCAAATTTTAAGGGCAAAAATTATGGCTCCTAATTCTAAATCAATACACATCCATAACCTAACTTAGAAGCGTCACAATAGACTACAAAGTCTTCATTTCCTTCTGGTAATGCTAGTATGGGTGCATTGGTTAATCTTTGCTTAAGGATTCTAAAGGTTTCTTCTTGTTTTGGTCCCCATTCAAACTTAACAGACTTACAGGTTAGTTTGGTTAAGGGAATGGCTATTCTAGAAAAATCTCGGATAAATCTTTTATAATAACCAGCCAATCCTAGGAAACTTCTAACCTCTGTTGGTGATTCAGGGGTTTTCCATTTAGTAATTGCTTCAATCTTTGTGGGATCTACATGAATTCTTTCATGATTAACTAAATGTCCAAGAAATTGCACTTCTTCTAACCACATTTCGAAAATTTAGCATAAATCTTTTCTTTTCTCAGCAAATTTAGAAGTGCATGCAGATGCGCTGCATGTTCCTTTTTTATTTTAGAGTAAATGAGAATATCATCTATAAAGATAATTATGAATTTATCCAAATATGGCTTACATATTCGGTTCATCATATCCACAAATGCGGCTAGGGCATTGGTTAAACCAAATGGCATGACAGTAAATTCATAATGGCCATACCTTGTTCTGAAAGCGGTCTTAGGAATCTCCTCTTCCTGTACCTTTAATTGGTGATATCCTGAACGTAAGTCGATTTTAGAAAAGAATCGAGCTCCTTGTAGCTGATCAAACAAATCATCGATTCTTGGTAATGGGTACCGATTTTTAATCGTGACTTTGTTCAATTCATAGTAATCAATGCACATTCGCATTGACCCGTCTTTCTTTTTGACGAATAAGATTGGTGCTCCCCATGGCGATGAACTTGACTGTATAAATCCTTTTTCCAAAAGTTCGTCTAGTTGTTTCTTTAGCTCTTGCATCTCCGCTGGTGCTAATCGTTAAGGTGCTTTGGCAATTGGCGCTGTTCCTGATAGCAGATGAATTCTGAATTCGACTTCTCGGTCTGGAGGTAGTCCGGGTAGTTCTTCTGGAAATACCTCTGAAAATTGGGATACTACAGGAATATATTTTAATTCTTTTCCTTTAGTGTTAATGATTATGGAAATCATATACACTAGTGACCCTTTTCTTGCACAACTTGCAGTTTTCATCATAGAGATGAATTTCGTGGGTCTAGTTGGCTTATCTCCTTTAATTGTGATCTTTTCACCTTGTGATGAAATTACTTGGATTGACTTTTGATCACATAGAATACTGGCTTTATTTGCTACTAACCAATCCATTCCTAATACAACATCAAATCCTGCCAGATTCATTGGGTAAAGATTTGCAATAAATTTTTTATTTAAAAATTCTATTCTTGCTCCCTGCAAGATTTCAGTAATCTTAATGGATTCTCCATTTGCTGTTTCTACTAGGCATTCTTGTTGGAGTTTAGTTAATGGTTGATTGAGAAATTTGCAAAATGAAGTATTAATAAAACTTTGGTTCGCACCAGAGTCAAATAATACTTTAGCAAAAACATCATTAACTAAAAATGTATCGGCAATCACGTCTGGAATCATCTTTGCTTCTTCAACTGTCAGAACAAATGCTCTAGCATTCTTAGTAGCCTTGTTGTTCGTGGCTGGAGCTAGTTTCGGACAGTTTGGCTTGATATGCCCTTTTTCTCCACAGTTGAAACACACTCCATTACTGGGTTTCTTCCTATAGTCTTCTTCCTTACGTCCCCGTATCTTGCAGTAGTTGCAGTATGTGGAGCATCTTCCTGAATGCTTCTTCTTACAGGCTTTACAGTAAGGTGTAGAGGTAGAACCTATATTTTTCCCACGGTTAGAATTACCGTAGCGAAATTCCTGGGTAAGCTTTTGAGCTAGGTTCTTCCTTTGGTTTTCTTCTTGGGTACGCACTAATTCGTCAGTCAAGGTATTTGCTAGTTCTATAGCTTCTTCTATGGTTTGTGGTCTAGCTCCCTTGACTACATGTCTAATTTCACTGATTAATTGTCACACCCTGACATTTCCACGTTTTACCGGTGGGCCCGGTGGGGAGTATCGTGATGTAGTTGATATCATCATGGTCAAACAACACAATATTTAATTGCACAGGGAAAGCAAAAGATAGATTCATTTCAACTTTAATAAATTGTAATATTAAGTATCACAAGTAGTTGAAACAGATCCACAGGTGGATCAAGAATAAAAAGGAAAACATTGTTCAACAGTTTTATGACATCCAAGCTTGCGAGACTTATTGTGGACGCTAGGAGAAAGCCAGCCTATTACGAGTAGTACCTGCACTTAACCTTTTTGGGAAAATACGTCAGTTTACAATGGTAAATACAATTAACTGACTCATTTTGAAAAATTTAATAAAATTGATTCGAATGCACGTGGCACAAAACTTTTTATAACTTGGGATAATTATTTGAATATAATACTTGTAAAAGAATTACATGTTTCTTATGCGTTCAGTAACCCGGTTCGTGCCGGGTTAAAGATCAATAGACACACCACATTATTTATTTTGGCACTGACGGGTGTACGCCTACACCCCGTGCTTAGGTCGTGGCCATTTCGTAAAATGATGCCAAGGATATCCGGGACATGGTCATTAACCCCCAAAGGCTTTAAGCAAAGAAAACAATTCAAATGGGTCATTTCAATGAATTAACCATCATACGATTAAAGATTCAATGCCCGACCAAGCGGTATTTTATATACCGTACCCCAAGCCCGTATAGGGAAAATAAGTTAAAAGTATTTACCTTTGCAAGTAATAATCACAACAAGCAAGTGCACGTAGCTTTTACCAGGTCTCCTATTCAGGAACGAAGGTTTATCATAACCTATTAGAATCCTAACGGGTCTTTAATTAAGCCTAAACTTAGACCGGTTAGTTTTAAAGGAAGATACGGTTCGAACGCATGATTAAGCGAAGACCGGAATAATTTAGACCCGACAAGTTTGAAGACTTGTATAATATGGATAAACTAAACACATTCTGGATTTTGAGATAAAAATGATAAGGTTTGACCCGTTTCGGCTAATTTATGCAAACTAGTTACATAAACCGAACTGAACGTGAATAACGCATAACGGGTAACCGAATGGGTCACGAACAGGTTTCCTAAGTTAATATGCTTTACATATGTTGTGATATCAGTAAGATACCTTCCATTATGCCCAAAACGAGTTTAATTTCAAATTAAGCCACGCAGGGGTATTTTGGTCATTTTTAAAGATTATAAAAGAGGTTAATTAAACTCCTGAGATTCGGGTCGGAGACAATCAGTAAAACAACTTAATTTAATAGGTCATATGTAACACCCCGAAAATGGGTTTGGTAATCAAACCCCGTTAATAATAAAAGACGGGTAAAGCACCGTTAGTGGTAAAATTTACCCGGTAAATATTAGGATTTAAATAATTAATCCTAATATTGAATAAAAAGTGAATAAAAACTTTTAAGGAAAACAAGGTATATAGAAGGCCCGAGATAACGGGACTTAAAATAAAACGGGTTATGACTACCCCGAACTCACTAAGTTAAACTAGCAAAGTTTAACCTAGTTAACAAAACAAAGTATTGTTGAAAATAAATAGGTTGTAGCCTACTTATTAGTTAACAAAACTTGAGGGGCCAAAGGTGTAATAATCTAAAAGATTATTTACTAAAATCAAAAACAAAACACACACACATTTAGTGTGTTCGTGAATGACCAGGAGAAAGCTCCAAGGAGAGCCAAAACCTTAACTCCAACAAATCAACAAATTGAAGCTCAAATCAAGACCCAAATCGATGCATGAATGCATATAAATGATCACCTAGTCGTGGGGATCACAAGGTATGTCGAATTTTCAGTTTTGGTGATACTTTGAGATTATGATGAACAATCATAATCGAAATTTTGGAATGAATGTTGAATCTATGAGAGTCATTGTGATTATATCTTGGTTTAGAAACAAACCCTAGTAGAAATCTTGATGAATTGTTGTCAAACTAGGGATTTGATAATTACCCTATTATGAGCTAAGTGGGTTTTGGTTGAATTGATGAAATTGATGTTCTAATGGTGTTTATAAACATCACACTAATTCATATGAATGAACTACTTGAACAAATTAGAGATTTTGTTAAGAGTTCATAAGTAACTAGAAGTGGGTTTTGTTAGATATGATGAAATCATGAAGAACTTGAAGTAATATCACTTGTATGTGATTAACAAGTAAACTAGGAAGTGTGTTTTTATGTAATAGTAAAGATGATGATAAGTTTATGTTTAAAATCATTATATTGGATAATAGAAACAAGGCACTCAAACAAATTAAGTGATTTGGGAACTTGTTCATACATGATTGAAATGGGTTTGAATGTTATGATGAAATTTGGTAGCCATGTTCATGTAACTAAGTGTATAAGATCATGTTAGCTACTAATTGATAGATAGAACTTGAATGTGCATTTATATGCTAAGGGGCGTTTGACTTTTAGTAGTCAAACCGACCATTAATAAGATCGAATGGTAATTGTGATAGAAAATATGTAAGATGGAATAGTCATAATTAATGATGACTAATATAACCGTCTTACGAATTATGATGATAGTTTGACGCTTGACAAGCTAGGTGGAGGCTTGGAAAGGAAGCGGGTCAAACGAAGCAAGAATGGTGGAAAAGCATAATTCGGATGCAAGGTAAGTATAGCTTACACTAGTCTTATATGTTAGAATATTCTCTTATCGTATTAGTCACGAATAAGATAAATACAGAATTGAGGTTTGATGTTCCGACGTGTAAACATACGGAACAAGGTAGTCGAGCGTGACAAGAAACCATGTTGATGGTTTAAAAGGAATTAAACGGTAAGTTGGTCATGCGTTGACCATAACTATTTGTTTTGAAAGACACTGTAAGGCGTAAGCCATGATAGGCTAAAAAGCGTTAAGAAAACGATTAATAAGTGAAATGACCACACGGTGTAAACCAAAGCGAGTCATATAGATGAGATGGTAATAAATATCATTTCGCCAACATAATCGTTCACTTAGACCAAATGGGTCAAAAGGTGAAAATATCACCCTTTGACAATAACGACTAATGATTATTGTCGAGCTATATTATTTCAGGTATAAATGTCAAATGGGTATTAGCAATACTATGAACTAGCGGTTATAAAAGCAAGGTATTAAAAACGGGTCAATATATTGATCTGCGCCAGGTATGTGAAATAGGGTAACACTCATTTAGAACATGTGGTTCAAGAGTGTTAAAAGAGGTCAAAATGGACGTTTGGTTACTTGATAAGTAAACCAAATGTTTTAAGTAATGGACATTACGTTTGGAAAGCTTAATGACTTTTCAAACAAAATCATAGGTTAAAAGAGGGATTTTGGGTCAAATATGCTTTCAAAAGTCCTTCATTGTTAATAAGAGACTAAAAGGACCAAAACGCCCTTGGAGGCTAAATTGAGCAAACAACCTTTAAAAGTTGTTTGGAAATGATTTTTACGATTTAATAAATACTTAGGACAAGTATAGAAGTTGAAAGATGTATTACGTTAGTCAAACGGCTCTATTTGGGTCTTTACCGTAAAATAAAGAGTTAAGGGGTAAAACTTGGTTTGCATAGATTACCTTAGTAAAATCACCATAAATATAGTTGTGGTGGAAGTTCATTTGACAAATATTGCGAAAATAGGATGCTAGAAACAAATAATTATGAATTATGCGGAAAAGGGTTTAAATACCCTTAACGGGTCAAAATAAGCATTTTAGTACAAACGGGTTTAAGAATATACATAAACTCGTGAATTGAACCTAATATGATAGACAACATTGAAATTATAAGATTCATGTGATATAGGAATCAAACAAATACGTTTGTTTGATAAAACCGCGAATGGGTCAAAATTTGGTAAAAAGGGGAAATAAGCCGAAGACTTAAAAGTCTTAAATCTTGTTAAGCCGGACGTCGGATTTTAACTCCATATGATGGAGAATCAAATTACAAACATGTAGGAAGAAACGGTAGGTCAAACGGATAAGCGGTTTGAAAGATACGAAAGATTTCGTGTCAAATTACGGCAAAATGGAGAAGCTGAGTGCAGGGTCCACCGTAAATTACGGTACCACCGTAATTTACGGTGGAGCCAATAAAGCTACGGTGGGTTTCTTCTGATTTACGGCAGAAGAGTATTAACCCAGAAGCCACCGTAAATTACGGTCCCACCGTAATTTACGGTGGAGGCCAGATTGATAATCTTGTTTTGGTGATCAATTGTTTCTTGGACTCGTTTAGACACGTTTTAAACCCCCGTAAGACTAATGTATTTCATGTTTATGAAATGTAGGTACACCTTGGATGCCGGAAGACGATCAAGCTCAGCAAAGAACCGAACACGATAAAGATACACGCTTCCGCACTTTGCCACGTCGTAATTTTTAAACAACGAATTCGATTATGTTATGTAGAATAACTTATAATTTGTAGAAGTTTTAAGAAACCCGTATTTCCGATGTATATCTAATCATTAATTACATGATTATTTTCCCAAGATATACGTTAAACTTTGATTTATATGAACGGGTGTTACAAGTTGGTATCAGAGCCTTGGTTTAAGAGATTCAAGTATGGTGGGGAGAACCATGGTTGGACTTAAACCTTATGCTCTTAATAAAGATGGGTGTTCGGTTCGAGGCTTAATCGCAAATCCGGTAAGTACAAGTATGCTATTGAATAGCGTGTTAAGGTGTTGTAAACAACACATAGAGTTATCGTGTTATACACATTACTCCAATTAAATGATTGAATTAGTTGACGAAATTTCGTGCTTTGGCACGTATAGTAGAAAAAGCCTTGTATTATAATACAGGCGATTATTGAAGTTGACATTACTAACTTTTGTGAATGTCTTGATTGAAGGACACTCGCAGTTAAAGATGACAAGAGTTGAACAAATTAAGGATATGATAGAGGAACGGTCCGAAGCATGACGATAGGAGCATGCTCACTAAGGACTAAATCGCGTAACGACCGCGAACAAGGTTAATGGCAAGAAACGCCTGTCGGGGCAAGCATTACCAGGTGCGTGTTTTTAAATATAATCGCACAATTAGCAATATGCAACAAACATGTAGAGAATGATCGTTGCATAGGTAAATTAGAAACTTGGAAAACCTGAACAGAAATACATATCCAGGATATAATTTCCAAGAAAACTGATTAGAGGCGTTACTTACATAGGGCGTGATGTGAAAACTATAAAAAGGTCGTGTATGTCATGTGTTAAATCGCTTACTCTGGCCAAGTAAGTAGTGGCATATGATACCACGAGTTTCTTATAGCGGACATATTTACATCCGATGTAGTAAGGGCGGAGTGAATGGGACTAATTAAAAAGTACCCAATTGAATCAGATAAGCAAAATGTTTGATAATAATGTAAACGCACAACCGAGTGACGGAAGCGTATTACATTAGGATGATGAGCCCGAGTGAAGGGACAAACAAGCATGTAAAATGATTTAGACAAGTATTGGGAGGGAGTGTACTTACACTCGACCCCAGAAAACACAAGCATGTAAAATGATTTAGACAAGTATTGGGAGGGAGTGTACTTACACTCGACCCCAGAAAACGCAAGCATGAAAAATGATTTAGACAAGTATTGGGAGGGAGTGTACTTACACTCGAACCCAGAAAACGCAAGCATGTAAAATGATTTAGACAAGCATTGGGAGGGAGTGTACTTACACTCGAACCTGGAAAATGCAAATATGTCCCTTAACGGGTCATTTTTGTAAAACGTCAAACTTAAAGACAAAGTCGGAATATAAAAATGAAGCGATGTCTTAATGCATACCGGGAGGGTTGCAATAATAACGACTTCGGTAAAACACCCGGTGGATGGGTAAGAATTAAACACATGCGTAAACCAAGAGACGTGAACACGGGTTGAAAAATCAAAGTAACTTGGATTACGAGTTATGACTATAAAATCTCGTATATAGAAATTGTGAGTAAACATGTTCAACTATTCGAAGTCGAATGGGTTGAATAAAGAATAAAGTTGATTGTTTAAAAATGATGGATTTCACATTAATAGGTCAAACATGTTGAATACAATATAACGCCGAATGGCACAAATGAGCGTCAGCCAGATAAAGGTAGCGTTAAATGCAAGAGAATAATGAGCCGGTAATGGGATATAACTAAATAAGAATGACATGAGTAAGGAGTGATCTACGGGATCAACATAACCTTTATGGTTATAAACAAATGAAAGATCTACGGGACTAAAACGACCCACGGGTCATGATTAGAAAGAAATAGATTATAAGGACCTTGCCTTAAAGAGGTGAAGGTCTAATAAAATAGCCCATAGACTAAGTGATAAAACCTACGGGTTAATAAGACAAAGCGAGGGAATAAATGGAGAATCCTCGCATAAAACAAAGACTGAAAAAGAATAAATTTTGGACTGTCAATATCCCGGTATGGATAATTGACAAAGGTTGAAGAGAATACGCTAAACTAAAACTTCGGTTTTGGTAAGAAATAACGTTTCTACAAAAATGAATTATGATGGAATTATAAACGGTAAACATGAAAGATATAAGTCTTGACACGGATAGGTGCAAGACGATATATCCGAAAGGTGATAATTCTGAAAATAGAAAGTTGATGTAAAAGTTGGCATGACGTGACATGATCACGGTCAAGAAGTGTATTGTGAAATATAATCACATTAGAGCCGAGTGATGAATGTTAAAGCCGAGCGATGAATATTGCTAAGTTAATTAAACTAGTGGAAATAACGAGATTACGTTATTTCAAGTCACATTATGTCATGTAAGCTACGTAGATGATCAATAACCAAAAGGATATTACCATACTTTTATGGTAATACTAACAATCGGTTAAAGTATGAGGAATGCCTAATTGATTATCGAGAGCAAATGCATGGAGTTAAACTCGATGAATTATGTAAGAAAAGGTTTCGAGGACGAAACCTCTTTAAGGGGGGTAGACTTGTAACACCCCGAAAATGGGTTTGGTAATCAAACCCCGTTAATAATAAAAGACGGGTAAAGCACCGTTAGTGGTAAAATTTACCCGGTAAATATTAGGATTTAAATAATTAATCCTAATATTGAATAAAAAGTGAATAAAAGCTTTTAAGGAAAACAAGGTATATAGAAGGCCCGAGATAACGGGACTTAAAATAAAACGGGTTATGACTACCCCGAACTCACTAAGTTAAACTAGCAAAGTTTAACCTAGTTAACAAAACAAAGTATTGTTGAAAATAAATAGGTTGTAGCCTACTTATTAGTTAACAAAACTTGAGGGGCCAAAGGTGTAATAATCTAAAAGATTATTTACTAAAATCAAAAACAAAACACACACACATTTAGTGTGTTCGTGAATGACCAGGAGAAAGCTCCAAGGAGAGCCAAAACCTTAACTCCAACAAATCAACAAATTGAAGCTCAAATCAAGACCCAAATCGATGCATGAATGCATATAAATGATCACCTAGTCGTGGGGATCACAAGGTATGTCGAATTTTCAGTTTTGGTGATACTTTGAGATTATGATGAACAATCATAATCGAAATTTTGGAATGAATGTTGAATCTATGAGAGTCATTGTGATTATATCTTGGTTTAGAAACAAACCCTAGTAGAAATCTTGATGAATTGTTGTCAAACTAGGGATTTGATAATTACCCTATTATGAGCTAAGTGGGTTTTGGTTGAATTGATGAAATTGATGTTCTAATGGTGTTTATAAACATCACACTAATTCATATGAATGAACTACTTGAACAAATTAGAGATTTTGTTAAGAGTTCATAAGTAACTAGAAGTGGGTTTTGTTAGATATGATGAAATCATGAAGAACTTGAAGTAATATCACTTGTATGTGATTAACAAGTAAACTAGGAAGTGAGTTTTTATGTAATAGTAAAGATGATGATAAGTTTATGTTTAAAATCATCATATTGGATAATAGAAACAAGGCACTCAAACAAATTAAGTGATTTGGGAACTTGTTCATACATGATTGAAATGGGTTTGAATGTTATGATGAAATTTGGTAGCCATGTTCATGTAACTAAGTGTATAAGATCATGTTAGCTACTAATTGATAGATAGAACTTGAATGTGCATTTATATGCTAAGGGGCGTTTGACTTTTAGTAGTCAAACCGACCATTAATAAGATCGAATGGTAATTGTGATAGAAAATATGTAAGATGGAATAGTCATAATTAATGATGACTAATATAACCGTCTTACGAATTATGATGATAGTTTGACGCTTGACAAGCTAGATGGAGGCTTGGAAAGGAAGCGGGTCAAACGAAGCAAGAATGGTGGAAAAACATAATTCGGATGCAAGGTAAGTATAGCTTACACTAGTCTTATATGTTAGAATATTCTCTTATCGTATTAGTCACGAATAAGATAAATACAGAATTGAGGTTTGATGTTCCGACGTGTAAACATACGGAACAAGGTAGTCGAGCGTGACAAGAAACCATGTTGATGGTTTAAAAGGAATTAAACGGTAAGTTGGTCATGCGTTGACCATAACTATTTGTTTTGAAAGACACTGTAAGGCGTAAGCCATGATAGGCTAAAAAGCGTTAAGAAAACGATTAATAAGTGAAATGACCACATGGTGTAAACCAAAGCGAGTCATATAGATGAGATGGTAATAAATATCATTTCGCCAACATAATCGTTCACTTAGACCAAATGGGTCAAAAGGTGAAAATATCACCCTTTGACAATAACGACTAATGATTATTGTCGAGCTATATTATTTCAGGTATAAATGTCAAATGGGTATTAGCAATACTATGAACTAGCGGTTATAAAAGCAAGGTATTAAAAACGGGTCAATATATTGATCTGCGCCAGGTATGTGAAATAGGGTAACACTCATTTAGAACATGTGGTTCAAGAGTGTTAAAAGAGGTCAAAATGGACGTTTGGTTACTTGATAAGTAAACCAAATGTTTTAAGTAATGGACATTACGTTTGGAAAGCTTAATGACTTTTCAAACAAAATCATAGGTTAAAAGAGGGATTTTGGGTCAAATATGCTTTCAAAAGTCCTTCATTGTTAATAAGAGACTAAATGGACCAAAACGCCCTTGGAGGCTAAATTGAGCAAACAACCTTTAAAAGTTGTTTGGAAATGATTTTTACGATTTAATAAATACTTAGGACAAGTATAGAAGTTGAAAGATGTATTACGTTAGTCAAACGGCTCTATTTGGGTCTTTGCCGTAAAATAAAGAGTTAAGGGGTAAAACTTGGTTTGCATAGATTACCTTAGTAAAATCACCATAAATATAGTTGTGGTGGAAGTTCATTTGACAAATATTGCGAAAATAGGATGCTAGAAACAAATAATTATGAATTATGCGGAAAAGGGTTTAAATACCCTTAACGGGTCAAAATAAGCATTTTAGTACAAACGGGTTTAAGAATATACTTAAACTCGTGAATTGAACCTAATATGATAGACAACATTGAAATTATAAGATTCATGTGATATAGTAATCAAACAAATACGTTTGTTTGATAAAACCGCGAATGGGTCAAAATTTGGTAAAAAGGGGAAATAAGCCGAAGACTTAAAAGTCTTAAATCTTGTTAAGCCGGACGTCGGATTTTAACTCCATATGATGGAGAATCAAATTACAAACATGTAGGAAGAAACGGTAGGTCAAACGGATAAGCGGTTTGAAAGATACGAAAGATTTCGTGTCAAATTACGGCAAAATGGAGAAGCTGAGTGAAGGGTCCACCGTAAATTACGGTAACAGTGGAGCCAATAAAGCTACGGTGGGTTTCTTCTGATTTACGGCAGAAGAGTATTAACCCAGAAGCCACCGTAAATTACGGTCCCACCGTAATTTACGGTGGAGGCCAGATTGATAATCTTGTTTTGGTGATCAATTGTTTCTTGGACTCGTTTAGACACGTTTTAAACCCCCGTAAGACTAATGTATTTCATGTTTATGAAATGTAGGTACACCTTGGATGCCGGAAGACGATCAAGCTCAGCAAAGAACCGAACACGATAAAGATACACGCTTCCGCACTTTGCCACGTCGTAATTTTTAAACAACGAATTCGATTATGTTATGTAGAATAACTTATAATTTGTAGAAGTTTTAAGAAACCCGTATTTCCGATGTATATCTAATCATTAATTACATGATTATTTTCCCAAGATATACGTTAAACCTTGATTTATATGAACGGGTGTTACATCATATCAGTTGGTGATAAGTCTTATATGACAAAATGGTTTTAAACCTATACTATGTGTTTAATACACTTCATTTATCATATACAATCAGTAGCCAAAGTTTTGGTCTCAAATTGTCGTGTAAAACTCGTTTTATGAACAAAAGGGTATAATTGGTAATAACCGAATCAAGGCGATAAACCTATGTTATGATTAGTTTAAAAATAATTAAAAATCTTCAAAAATCCCAAAATATTATATTACATCAGTGGGTAAAAGGTTTGGTGTCAAAAATTGGGTTTAGATAGGCTTTATGCTAATTACGCCGTCTAATTCATAAAAAGCGTTCTAATTACGCTATTAAGCATAACTCCTAATCTAGACCTCCAACTGATGTGAAAATTTAGGGACATGTTTATAAATCAGTAACAAAGATTATTGTCCTCTCACATTTCCAAAATTCTCGTTTTATGGTCAAAAAGACATTACGGTCAACATTAAGCAATTAACGGAAACGTGTAAACGAATCGGATAATCAACGAACCAAACACAGAGGGTTATACTATCATGTAACCCTGTCCTAATAAAGCTCTAAGGCATTTCTAAACCCATCTAAATCGGGTCAGAACTGAAGTCAATGCAAAAGTCAAAGTTTTGCGACTTTCGGTTCCGAACCGGTTCTAAACGGAAAATTGTCGGGTCGGACATGCCTAGACATGTTCTTGCATTTATTACCAAGTTATATGAGTGGTAAAACAGGTTACACGTCTCCTACATTGCTAATTATGCGTTAAATTGAAAATTAAGTTTCTGTTGACTTTTTCGGATTAAGTTTGACCCGACATTTGACCGAGTTAGAGCGGGAATCAGAGGGTACCCTTTTAAGGGTTTAATGCCCAAATAATTACCAACTTATAACAACTTTTAGTTTGACTAAACACTGAATCATTAGTGATTAATCGATAAGTCAAACCTTAATTACGACGGTTTGATTTTTAAGCTAATAACTAAGTAAAACACGATTAAGGAAGGTTAAGGAAGCTTACCAAGGTCCAATGCACGACTAATGATGCTTAGTGAGTAGCCTTGAGCTCCAGAAATGATCAGAAGTTGATTGAGAATGAATGATCAAAAAGTTGCAACTTAGTGCTCTATTTATATGGGTTTTAATCTCCCATGATCATGCCAAGCAAGTCTAGGATGGAACCAAGATGCTTACAAGTGCCCCTAGTGCCTAAAAACAAGCTTAGGCAGCACATGGTATTGAAACAAAGCAATATAAGTCGGTTACATGGGCTGAACAGCCACCTGTGGGTTTTTCTTTCTCTGGGCATGGCTTACGGACCGTAAGGGTCCAGCCATACGGTCCGTAAGGACCGGCCAGCTCACCAGGACTTTTAAAAGTTGACACATTTGGCCCCTGGTCCTCCCAAACTTGATTTTAAGATACTTCCTTGCACTTGTAACCCCCAAACTTGACTTTTAAGGACTCCAAGTCATAAACCAACTTTGTTGGGTCTCCGGTTATTCATACGATCACCGAAAAGTCTTAAATTTCAACGTTGATGCTTTTAACCCCTCGTATACGAATTTTATCATAACTTTCTCATACGATAACGAAACTTGGTGAAATTTTTATCATGCATTCTAGTGATCATAATTAATCGTTACAAAGCTTCGGGTTTGCTAAAAGGTCACTCAGAGGTATACTTTAAACATGCTGACACATTTAACCCCTGTAGTTTGTAATCTCTCACTTTCTTTCACAATTAGCTTCGTATGATCCATGATTCATTCATTTAAGGGTATAAACATCATGTAGGGGTATTGTAAAGTATATTTATCCATTGTTGACATTTTGAACCCTTATATTCACATACTTTCCTTGTTTGTCAACTTTAGTCCTTCTAAGGTAATCCTTTACACGTTTAGAGTTCATGACACGTGTTGATGTAATATTGGACATGAATTTTCAAGGTGTTACATCCTCACCCCCTTAAAAGAAATCTCGACCTTGAGATTTACTAAAATAAATAAGGGTACTTTTCTTTCATTGTAGACTCCACCTCCCATGTGTATTCGGGACCCCTGCGGGCATCCCATTTAACCTTTACGATAGGTACATGCTTCCTCCGAAGCTTCTTGACCCGTCGATCCTCAATCGACAAAGGTTTTTCAACAAACTTTAAGCTCTTGTCAATGTGCACATCTGTATGTGGTATGACTAGTGATTCATCAGCTAGACATTTCTTCAGATTGCAGATGTGGAATACGTTATGAATACCACTGAGTTCTTCAGGCAAATTTAGCTTATACGCCACTGATCCGACATATTCAATGATCTCAAATGGTCCTATGTATCTGGGGCTTAACTTGCCTTTCTTGCCAAAACGCATTACCCCTTTCCAGGGTGATACCTTAAGTAGTACCTTGTCACCTACCTTGAATTTCAGAGGTTTACGCCTTAAATCTGCGCAGCTTTTCTGCCTATCCCTGGCAGCTTTGAGACGATCGCGTATTTGCACAATCTTATCTGTCGTTTCCAGGACTATTTCAGGTCCTGATAGTTGGACATCTCCAACTTCTGCCCAACATACGGGCATTCTGCACTTTCTACCGTACAAGGCTTCGAAAGGCGCAGCCTTAATACTTGTATGATAACTATTGTTATAGGAGAACTCGACCAATGGCAGGTGGTTATCCCAACTACCACCTAAGTCAATCACACATGCTCGAAGCATGTCTTCCAAAGTTTGGATTGTACGCTTACTCTGCCCGTCCGTCTGAGGATGGTAAGCCGTACTAAAATTTAAGCGCGTGCCCAAATATTGTTGGAAACTTTTCCAAAAGTGTGATGTGTATCTACTATCTCTGTCAGAGATAATAGACATTGGTACGCCATGCAGATATACAATCTCATCTACGTACAATTGGGCTAATATGTCGGAGCTATAGGTCTCCTTAATGGGTAGGAAATGTGCTGACTTAGTCAGTCTATCTACTATCACCCATATAGTGTCATTTCCTTTCTTTGTCTTTGGCAACTTGGTGATGAAATCCATGGTCACGATTTCCCACTTCCACGTGGGAAGTTCAGGCTGTTGTAGCAAACCTGACGACTTCTGATGTTCAGCCTTGACTTGTGCACATGTCAAACATTTAGCTACATAGGCAGCTATGGACTTCTTCAAGCCTATCCACCAAAAATTTACTTTCAGATCCTGGTACATCTTGTCAGCTCCAGGATGAACGGAGTATTTAGAGCTGTGGGCTTCCTGGAGGATAACATCCCGAAGTCCTCCATAGACAGGAACCCATATTCGTCCATTCAACCTCAGAATTCCGTCCTTGCCATAGGATAATTGTTCTTCAGTTACTCCTAGCTTTTCATCAGGATAGTTAGCTTCTAGCACAGCTTCCTTCTGCGCAGCTAACAACCTTCCATTCAAACTATTCTTTATCTCAATGCTCTAGGCATTGATTCTTATAGGCTTCACTCTTTCCTTTCTACTTAAGGCATCGGCGACTACATTTGCCTTGCCTGGATGGTATCTTATTTCACAGTCATAGTCATTCAGAGTTTCCATCCATCGTCGCTGCCTCATGTTCAAGTCCTTCTGATTGAACAGATGTTGGAGGCTCTTGTGATCAGAATAGATCACACACTTAGTTCCATACAAGTAATTGTCACGGCCCCCGACCCGGTTTGACCCGTTTCAGGAGTCGCGGAACAGAAATCTCGTGGTATTTATTTAACAGCGGAAGTTTTCATCAGGATCTTTTTAAAACTGCAATTTCCCGATTATTTTATTTCACAATTCGGGATAAAACCCGATAATTTACAATCTTGAGATTTCACGAAGAAATCTTTTATTTTACAAAACATGTTCCTTTATTTTATACTGAGCCACTTCCTTAAGCTTGTAGTGCTTCTCGGCACTTTTCCTGGATCACAACAGATCACCTGAAACATGTTTGAAAAAGGTTTTGTCAGCGGGAAATACTGAGTGAATCATTCTTTTTACTAAAACGACTCATTTGTTATAATTCACAGTATTAAGAGAGATTACAATGTTTCAGATATCAACCAACTACCCACGGTATATGTTACTCGACCCATTGGCCCTCCCGTTGTCCAATGGTGTCTGTGACTATGGTCATATCACCCCTTGGCTAACCCGTTGTCCAATGGTGAAGATTATCAAGTAATGTATACAAAACCCCACATACCGGCTGTAACTTGGTGATTACATAAACTTAATCACTGTAATTATAATCTTTGAAAATAAACATGATTTTGAAAGTAATTTGATAAAAAGAGAATGACTCACATTGCAGATTTAATTGAACAGAGCCTAGCCTACTGATTAGCCTTTTAACCTAAATTAATAACAAGCACACAATTCGGTTAGTAACTTAATACAGCATTTACGATAACTCACGAGATTAAAACCTTCACAACGAATGACAAAGTGCGATACTTAAACATCCATCGAATTAACGACGAATGACAAAGCATAAACCCTAATGTGGGCAGCACTTAAACATCCATTGGATAGTTTAATCGATCGGACATTGAATCGTAGCAACGATCGAGTTATTACCCTGTATTGCGGCAGCACTTCGTGAATCGTGTGTGTGTTTTGGACTGTTTCTGCTATAACTCAACGTACAATTCGAATTTGAATGTCGAACAGACACTCAATTGCATGAAACAGACTGTTCTATTTATACATGAAAAACCGTCCCCTCGCGCCACGCGAAAGGTTCTCTTGTTCGCGTCGTGTGGCGTGAGAGACCCTAGTCTACTATAGGGTTGCTTCGTGTCTGCATAGCTCAGCTGAGTTGGTTTCGCGTTATTTTGAATTTTTGACAACGAACTGTGTGGATATTATCGATTAGGGTTTACCCCCCCCCCCTGAGTTTTAGGGGCCCTGATCCTGATTCCAATTATTCTGAAAATTTTAGGGTTTGTTCAGAATCACTTGGGTTTCTCAATTAGGGTTTCCTTTTGTACAATTAAAGTAATAAATATGATTTTTGATGAGAGTTGTTACATTCTCCCCACCTTAATAAAAATCTCGTCCTCGAGATTTATTGGAATAAGTGAGGATACTTTCGCTTCATTTATGATTCCAGCTCCCAAGTGTATTCAGCTCCTCTTTTTGAATCCCATTTTACTTTAACTAGCACTAGTCGTTTGTGCTTGAGAAACTTCACTTTTCTGTCTTCTATCTGAAGAGGTTTCTCAACAAATTTTAGCTTTTCGTTTACCTCTATATCTTGAAGAGGTATTACCAAAGATTCGTCTGATAGACATTTCTTGAGATTGGATACATGAAATACATCATGTACTCCAGCTAACTCTTCTGGTAGTGGTAAACGATAAGCAACTGGTCCTATACGTTGAATCACTGTAAATGGTCCTACGTATCTTGGACTTAGCTTTCCTTTCTTACTGAATCTAACAACTCCTTTCCAAGGAGAAACTTTCAACAGTACTCTGTCTCCAACTTGGAATTCTAACGGCTTGCATCTATTATCTGCATAACTCTTCTGGCGATCTCGAGCCGTCTTTAGCCTTTCCTTGATTTGAGTAATCTTGTCGGTCGTCTCTTGCACTATTTCAGGACCTGACAATTGACTTTCTCCTATTTCTGCCCAACAAAATGGAGTTCTGCACTTTCTTCCATACAGTGCTTCAAATGGGGCAGTTTCGATACTTGAATGATAACTATTGTTATAGGAGAATTCAATTAAAGGTAAATGGTCGTCCCAATTTCCACCAAAATCTATTACACATGCTCGGAGCATGTCTTCTAGAGTTTGGATTGTCCTTTCACTTTGTCCGTCTGTTTGAGGATGATATCCAGTGCTTAAATTTAGTCGAGTTCCCATAGCTTCTTGGAAACTTTTCCAGAAATGAGAAGTGAAATGACTATCCCTATCTGATACAATGGAGAATGGAACTCCATGTAGAGATACGACTTCATCTACATATAACTTTGCCAATCTTTCCATGCTAAAGGTTTCTTTCATAGGCAGAAAGTGAGCAGATTTGGATAATCGATCCACAATTACCCAAATCGCACCATTACCTTTTCTGGTTTTGGGTAACTTAGTAACAAAATCCATTATTATGAGTTCCCATTTCCATACAGGCATTTCCAGTTGTTGTAGTAGACCTGAAGGTTTCTGGTGTTCTGCCTTAACTTGTGAACAAGTAAGACACTTAGAAACATATCTAGCTATATCCTTCTTCATGCCTATCCACCAGAAATTCTTTCTTAAATCTTGGTACATTTTATTGTTTCCAGGGTGTATGGTATACCTAGATTTATGGGCTTCTTCTAAAATTTTATATCTTAATTCTCCCTGCTTAGGTACCCATATTCTGCTTTTGTGGAATCTCCAAATTCCATCAGCTCCTTGCTCTAATTCTTTTATTCGTCCCTTCATTCCTTCAGCATCATCTTGGATTGTTGTTTCCTGAATATTCTTTATTTGTTCCATTAAATCTATTTGTAGATTTAATCGAAGAGCACGAACCCGTCGTTGCTTCTCATGGTACTTACGACTTAAGGCATCTGCAACTACATTTGCCTTTCCTTCGTGATACTGAATATCACAGTCGTAATCACTTAAAATTTCCATCCATCTCCTTTGCTTCATGTTTAACTCTTTTTGCCCAAATATATATCTTAAACTCTTATGATCTGTATAGATAGTAAATTTACTTCCATACAGATAATGTCTCCAAATCTTAAGGGCAAAAATTACGGCTCCTAATTTTAAATCATGAGTCGTATAATTTTCTTCGTGCTTTTTCAATTGTCTTAAAGCATACGCAATTACCTTTTTGCGTTGCATAAGCACACATCCTAATCCTAGTTTTGAAGCATCACAGTATACTTCAAAATTTTCAGTCCCTTCTGGCAAAGCTAAGATTGGAGCATTGGTTAATTTCTGCTTTAAGATCCTAAAGGCTTCTTCTTGTTTAGGTCCCCATTCAAACTTAACTGCTTTACAGGTTAGCTTAGTTAATGGTACAACTATCTTGGAAAAATCCTTAATAAATCGTCAGTAATATCCAGCTAAACCTATAAAACTTCTAATTTCCATTGCGGATTGTGGAACCTTCCATTTGGTAATTGCTTCTATCTTAGCAGGATCTACGTGAATACCTTCGTGATTCACCATGTGTCCTAAGAATTCCACTTCTTGTAGCCAAAATTCACACTTCGAGAATTTGGTATAAAGCTTTTCTTTTCTTAACAAAGTTAAGAGTGCATGCAAGTGCTGACAATGTTCGTCCTGATTTTTGGAATAAATAAGTATGTCGTCGATGAAGACAATTACAAATTTATCCAAGTATGGTTTACAAATCCTATTCATCATGTCCATGAATGCTGCAGGTGCATTCGTTAATCCGAAGGGCATGACTGTAAACTCATAATGACCATACCTAGTTCTAAAAGCAGTCTTAGGTATATCTTCCTCTTGCACCTTCAATTGATGATATCCGGAGCGTAAATCAATCTTAGAAAAATATCTAGCTCCTTGAAGTTGATCGAAAAGATCATCAATCCTAGGTAATGGGTATCGATTCTTAATTGTAACCTTATTCAATTCTCTATAATCAATACACATTCTCATTGAACCATCCTTCTTCTTAACAAACAACACTGGAGCTCCCCATGGGGATGAACTAGGTTGTATGAAACCTTTACTTAGTAATTCATCTAATTGCGTTTTTAGTTCTAACATTTCAGTAGGAGCTAACCGATAAGGTGCTTTGGCTATTGGTATAGTTCCTGGAATTAAATGAATTCTAAATTCTACCTCCCTATCTGGTGGTAACCCTGGCAACTCTTTTGGGAATACCTCTGGGTATTCTGAGACTACAGGAATCTTCTTAAGTTCTTTACCCTTAGTATTAATGATTACTGAAATCATATATACTATTCCTTGCTTTCGTTCATAACTAGCAACTTTCATTACTGATATGAACTTCATGGGTTTACGTGGTTTATCTCCTGTAATCATAATGACTTCTCCGGTAGATGTTTGAATTTCTATGGAATTTTGATCACAAAGAATTCGAGCATGGTTGGTTACTAACCAATCCATTCCTAACACAACATCGAATTCAGCTAATTTCATAGGCAATAGGGTTGCAGAAAATTTATGACTTGAAAGTTCTATTTCTACATTTTGCAGAACTTTATCTATTTTAACTGAATTCCCATCAGCCGTTTCAACTGTAAAAATTTGCCTAATGTTGGTTAGTGGTAAATTAAGGGCTTGGCAGAATGAAGTATTTATAAAACTTTGGTTTGCACCAGAGTCAAATAATACTTTTGCATAGATGTTGTGAACTAAGAACGTACCAGCTATTACATCTGGAATGAGTTCTGCTTCTTGAGTAGTTAATTGGAAAGCACGAACATTCTTTTTAGTAGCTCCTTCTGCAGCTTTGGCTTTATTGTATCAGCTGGTTTGACTAATTTCGGGCAATCTGGCCTGAAATGTCCAGTTTCTCCACAATTGTAACAAATTGTGGATTTCTTCCTGCAATTTTCTTCCCGATGTCCTATAGCTTTGCAAAAATTGCAGGTTATATTACATCTTCCAAAATGTTTCCTTTTGCAATTCCTGCAGAAAGGCGGAGTTAAGGATTGCCCTGTTCCTCTTCTCTTGAAACTGTTATTATTACCCGTACGAAATCCTTGGGTAATTTTCTGAGCCAGTTCCTTTTTCCTGTTATCATCTCTTGTGCGCACCAGTTCATCAGTTAGGGTGTTAGCTAATTCTACCGCATCGTCAATAGTGTGAGGTCTAGCAGCTTTAACGATATTGCGGATTTCACCAATTAATCCCCAGATATAGCGAGAAATGAGTACCGGTTCTGGCGAAGCTAGTGTTGGTACCACTCTAGCATATTCGAAGAATGTCGAAGTATAACCTCGACAGTCTACACCTATCATCCGATGGTTTAGGAACTTATTTGCCATTTGTTCTTTTTCATATTCGGGACAGAATTTTATTTCTATAAGATTTTTAAATTCGTCCCAATTCATGGCATAGGCCCTATTTCTTCCTTTAGCTTGTAATACCGTGTTCCACCATTCTAGCGCCCCTTCTTTGAATAGATTTGACGCATACATAACTCTGTCGTTTTCGGCACATTTACTGATTATAATCACTGCCTCGGTTTTCTCAAACCAACGCAGTGATGCAGTTGCTCCTTCATTGCCTGCAAATTCAGCGGGTTTACAAGCAAGAAATTCTTTGTAAGTGCAACCAGGTGTTGAAGCTTTCATTTTCTTAGGAAGCGGAGCTTGCAGTGGTTCATTATTATGATTAGTATGATTACCGCCTCCGTTTACGCTATTACTGAAGTTATCTTCAGAAATACGTTTGCTTGGAACGATTTGTTGAGGCTCGATTGGATTTCTAACAGCAGCAACTATTGCTGGAATAGCATTAGCTATTCCTTGAGCAACAATATTTTCTATATCCTGTCTAGTCATATATTGATCCCCCGGGTGTTGCTCAGATTGATTAACCTCATTAACTGGTTCGTTATTAGCGTTTTCCATCTAATAATATATATATAATTTATTAGTATTGATTAAATAACAATTGTACATAAAACAATCATACAAATTTCAAATACGCACATATATAGCCAAAACTATTGATTTCTTGATTTCCATTTTTATATTTTATAGTATGCATCAATACACACAATTATTTTACAAAGTTTTATTCATAGTTATTTTACAGACTGATTTCACTATTACTATTACACAACCACAGTTTCACCAACCCACTATCTCTCGTCATTTGTCTTCCTAAAAACGAAGCTCCCTTTCATCATACTTCCAGGCAATTTGTCCCCCTATCTCCCGGATTCTATTTCCCGCATCCATTAACTCTTCGCCAAAATGGCGAAGTTCTGCTAAATTCTCGTTACTCATGGGTGGATTTGGTAATGGTTCCGGGTCGAACTGAGGGAGAAAGGAATAAGGACTGTTGATCAGGTTTTGGAAATGCCAATCATTTGTCCACCACTCATCTATCCCTAGAGGCTGGGTGTGGATAATAGGTTCTGGGATTGCGGGGTCTAAGTTCATTGGTAGTTGTGTTTCAAGAGTAGGGTATAGATTATTATTAATTGGCCTAACGACATCACAGCTCGCCAATGCCCGATCTAATTCCTCCTGAAAAGGTAACTCCTCAACCTGTCTAGAACTTTCCCCAACTTCCCTTTGAGTTTGCTTAGAACCTTCTCCATATTCCATTCCTGGTGGTCTAGAATCTTCTCCCAATTCCATTTCCAGTGGCCTATAACCTTCACTGACTTCCACCCCCTTTCCTTTGTCTAAAGGATTTTCTATTTTAGGGATCTTCCTAGTTGTAGGCTTCCTCCTACGCACACGTCTCCATCCCACAAATCTCCTTCTTTTCTTGGGTTTAGGTTTCTCCGGAGGTGGAGCATTGAATTCAATAGGTTCTTCTATGTCTGGTATATACCTATTGAAATCTCTGGAAACCTCTATTTTTACCGGATAGAGATTTAAATTCTGAAGGGCGTCGGACAAGTTGTTCATGCTGTTTAGCAAAATACACATAAATACTAAGTTAAAAATTTATACCAAATTTCATAGAAAACCTTTAAATATTATTTCATACTGGGTAACTACAAAATAACTGAAAAGTTAAAACACACTAGGTTTTGTTGTATATTTATTTATTTACTGAAATAAGGTTTCTAGACTGAAATTGATAAAGGTGCTAAAACTTGGGTCAAATTATTTAAAGATTTGCATTAACTGCTACAATAGCTAGCATATAAAGATCTGCCCATTTTACATCTAACTTGTCTTCCCAAGGTGATTTACTGGTTAATTCCTGAGTTTCCTATTTAACTTTCTTTTCTCGAGATTTCTTTATTTTCTCTTTACTTTTCCTAATAATCAGACTTCTTTTACTAGGAGAAAGTGGTTCCTCATAGTGTGCCTTTCGCACAAATATTCCTTATTCAGGGATTGCAAAGTGATTTGAGGATTTGGTTTGGGATGAACTTCCCTTCTCGTTGGATTACCTATCTAATTTAAGATAGATGTTTGACAACTTTTGCTTACCCATACTGTATACAAATATTCAATTAATAAAACACATAATCACAAAATGGCAATCAGTAAAATTAAGTATTTTCTAAATACTTAATAGGCTTAAATCAGTGGCTCTGATACCACCTTTTTCTGTCACGGCCCCCGACCCGGTTTGACCCGTTTCAGGAGCCGCGGAACAGAAATCCCGTGGTATTTATTTAACAGCGGAAGTTTTCATCAGGATCTTTTTAAAACTGCAATTTCCCGATTATTTTATTTCACAATTCGGGATAAAACCCGATAATTTACAATCTTGAGATTTCACGAAGAAATCTTTTATTTTACAAAACATGTTTCTTTATTTTATACTGAGCCACTTCCTTAAGCTTGTAGTGCTTCTCGGCACTTTTCCTAGATCACAACAGATCACCTGAAACATGTTTGAAAAAGGTTTTGTCAGCGGGAAATACTGAGTGAATCATTCTTTTTACTAAACCGACTCATTTGTTATAATTCACAGTATTAAGAGAGATTACAATGTTTCAGATATCAACCAACTACCCACGGTATTTGTTACTCGACCCATTGGCCCTCCCGTTGTCCAATGGTGTCTGTGACTATGGTCATATCACCCCTTGGCTAACCCGTTGTCCAATGGTGAAGATTATCAAGTAATGTATACAAAACCCCACATACCGGCTGTAACTTGGTGATTACATAAACTTAATCACTGTAATTATAATCTTTGAAAATAAACATGATTTTGAAAGTAATTTGATAAAAAGTGAATAACTCACATTGCAGATTTAATTGAGAAGATCCTAGCCTACTGATTATCCTTTTAACCTCAATTAATAACAAGCACACAATTCGGTTAGTAACTTAATACAACATTTACGATAGCTCACGAGATTAAAACCTTCACAACGAATGACAAAGTGCGATACTTAAACATCCATCGAATTAACGACGAATGACAAAGCATAAACCCTAATGTGGGCAGCACTTAAACATCCATTGGATAGTTTAATCGATTGGACATTGAATCGTAGCAGCGATCGAGTTATTACCCTGTATTGCGGCAGCACTTCGTGAATCGTGTGTGTGTTTTGGACTGTTTCTGCTATAACTCAACGTACAATTCGAATTTGAACGTCGAACGAACACTCAATTGCATGAAACAGACTGTTCTATTTATACATGAAAAACCGTCCCCTCGCGCCACGCGAAAGGTTCTCTTGTTCGCGTCGCGTGGCGCGAGAGACCCTAGTCTACTATAGGGTTGCTTCGTGTCTGCATAGCTTAGCTGAGTTGGTTTCGTGTTATTTTAAATTTTTGACAACAAACTGTGTGGATATTACCGATTAGGGTTTACCGCACCCCCCCTGAGTTTTAGGGGCCCTGATCCTGATTCCAATTATTCTGAAAATTTTAGGGTTTGTTCAGAATCACTTGGGTTTCTGAATCAGGGTTTTCTTTTGGACAATTAAAGTAATAAATATGACTTTTGATGAGAGTTGTTACAGTAATGCCTCCAAAGTTTTAGTGCAAATACAACGACACCCAACTCCAAGTCATGGGTGGTGTAGTTCTTCTCGTGTACCTTTAGTTGTCGAGAAGCATAGGCAATAACCTTGCCTTTCTGCATAAGTACACACCCCATACCGGTGTGTGATGCATCACAGTATACTACAAATTCTTCAATCCCTTCAGGCAATGTCAACACTGGTGCATTGCTTAGCTTCTGCTTAAGGATATCAAAGGATTCTTGTTGCTTCGGTCCCCAGTCGAACTTAATGTTCTTACGCGTCAACGAAGTCAGGGGTGCAGCAATCCTTGAGAAGTTTTTGATAAATCGCCTATAATATCCTTCCAATCCCAAGAAGCTGCGAATCTCTGTGGTCGTCTTTGGCTCTTGCCAATTCATGACAGCTTCAACCTTAGCGGGATCTACCTGGATTCCGCGTTCACTAACCACATGTCCAAGAAATTGGACTTCACGAAGCCAAAATTCACACTTAGAGAATTTGGCGTAGAGCTTTTCTCGATGAAGCAGTCTCAGAATGCAATGGAGGTGCTTCTCATGGTCAGCTTGACTCTTTGAGTAAATAAGAATATCATCGATGAAGACGATGACAAATTTATCTAAATAAGGTTTGCAGATGCGATTCATGAGATCCATGAACGCTGCTGGTGCATTGGTGAGCCCAAAATGCATCACTAGGAACTCCTAATGACCATAACGAGTCCTAAATGCAGTCTTATGTACATCTTCATCCTTGACCTTCAGTTGATGATATCCTGACCTTAAGTCGATTTTGGAAAAGTAACTCGCTCCTTGAAGTTGGTCGAACAAGTCGTCGATCCTGGGCAATGGATACCGATTCTTGACAGTAACTTTGTTAAGTTCCCGATAATCGATGCACAGACGCATCGCGCCATCTTTCTTCTTCACAAAAAGGATTGGTGCTCCCCAAGGAGATGAGCTAGGTCTAATAAATCCTTTGCTTAACAAATCATCCAGTTGAGTTCTCAACTCTTTCATCTCTGTTGGTGCCAATCTGTAAGGCGCTCTTGCAACAGGTGCGGCTCCAGGAATAATGTCGATCCTAAACTCCACTTGCCTATCTGGGGGTAAACCAGGTAGTTCTTCAGGGAATACTTCTGGATATTCAGCGATAATAGGTATGTCTTCGATCTTAGGCTTTGGTTTATCAATGGTTACTTGCGCCATGTAGATAACACAACCCTTCGTCAAATACTTTGATGCCTTGAGCATGGACACTTGCTCAGGAATTCCGTACTTAGTATCTCCTTGGATTGTCAAAGGCTCGCCATGAGGAGTCCTGATAATTACTTGTTTCCTAGCACAAACGATCTGGGCTTGGTTGCGAGACAACCAATCCATACCTAATACTATATCGAAACCGGCTAATTTCAAAGGAAGTAAGGATAACGGAAAAGAGTGGTTCTTAATGGATATGAAACATCCATCTAACACGGTTGAAGCGGTTTCTAAGGTACCATCGGCTAATTCCACCTCATATTTCACACTTAGGGTTTTAACAGGTAAATTCAGCAACTTACAAAACTTATTATCTATAAATGATTTATCAGCTCCCGAATCAAATAGCACTCTTGCATAAACATCATTTATGAGGAAGGTACATGTGATCACATTGTCGTCCTGAACAGCTTCCTTTGCATCCATCCTGAAGACCCTAGCATTGGTCTTCTTACTTTCTTCTGGTTTCTTGGCATATTTTGGGCAGTTCGACTTAATGTGCCCTTTTTCGTTGTAGCTATAGCACGTGGCATCCTTGATTTTCTTACAGTCTAAGGTCTTGTGCTCAGAAGACTTGCAAATCCCACATGCCCTTGGCTGAGACTGGGATTTCGATTCATATCTGCATTTCCCGAAGTGTTGTTTCTTGCAGATCTTACATTTGGGTTTATCACCTGACTGATGACCATCTTTCTTAGATCCAGAACCCTTTTTGTGGTCATTGTTTCCCTTATGTCTCTTATCTGATCGCCGTGAGCTATCATCCTCACGCTTCCTTTTCTCAGCATCAGTGTTTCTGAGCAATCGCTGTCTGACCGCGTCCAGAGTAAGAGATAATGCTATATCAGCTGCAGACCGGAAGGTAGCTGGTCTAGAGGCTTTCACACTAGCCTTAACTTCTGGGGCTAAACCCCCAATGAAGCGAGCAATTCGCTTGGGTTCCGGTGTTACAAGGTATGGAACCAACCTAGATAGGGTATTGAAACTTGTAAGGTAGGCTTGACAATCCAGGTTTTTCATAACCAGCGACAAGAAGTCAGCTTCAATCTTCTCAACCTCATGCTGAGGGCAGTAGTTCTCTTTGATCAATGACACAAACTGTTCCCATGACATATTGTACAGTGGGATTTTTCCGGTAGCTTGGATTAATGACCTCCACCAAGCCAACGCCTCGCCCTTGAATGACTGAGATACGAACTTCGCCACATCCTTATCAGCACACCCGCTAATATCAACCACAGTGTCCATTTCGTATAACCATGTCATGCAGTCGACAGCTCCTTTTTCCCCAGTAAAGTCTCTCGGTTTGCATGAGACAAAATACTTATATGTGCATGACTTACCACGCGGTTCTTGCTTAAGCTCGATCTTCTTTGATGGGACACTTTACTGATTTGAAGAGTGATGATCGTCCTCGTCTTTCTTTGGCTCATCTTTCTTGGAGGGCGGCTTGCTGTGAGCCTCTGAATGAGTCTTAGGCTTGGAATGTTGTGTGGATAGGGTCCTACTTCGAGTCCCGCTATATTCATTATACTGCCGCTCTATAGCCTTTGTAACAGCATTGTCTATTAATGCTTGCAGTTCTGCACCCGTCATGTTAATTCGAGCATTATCATGATTCTCCCGTGGGTGACTGTTGATCTCATCCGAGTCAGCCATGTAGTTTGAACTGTTACATAAGATATTGACAATAATTTATTTGGGAGTTTATTATGGAATTGTCTTTTCTGGCAATTCACTAACCATGGTAAACATAGACCATATTTGGTTAATTTGTTAATCATATTTATTTAGGATTTTTATTATAATTTATCCTAATTATAAAAATAATAACAGCATCATAAGTGGCACAAAAGGCCTAGTCGTAAGGACATTTTAAATCATAAGCCATGATTTCAGAGAATCAAGGCATTAAGGTTTGAACATAGTTCTTTACCTTTTCCTGACAGGGAGTCGTAGACTACTACTGTCTTTTGTCTTATTTGACATTGAGTATGGCCCGTAGGCACTACATTACCATTGGGTGTTTAATATATGATCACCTTAATTGATGATTTAAACCCTTGATTTATAGATCATCAGGTTAGGACATGAATCTTTTGAAGAATCCTATTATAAGAATGACGTGTGTGATTTTAACGAATCACATCTGCCAGGAGCGTTAACATGTTTTCAGATGTTAACAGGGATTTGAATCTTTTTAAACAGGTCTTACCATTTTGGCCAAGTCTAATGACATGCAGGCTAGGTTACACCTTAAGATTCTTATTTAATATTTAAATAGGCAGATTATTTTTAAAAGGGATGATTTTTTATTTATTTATCTCATGTATAATATAATTATGCATATATGACAAAAATGAAATTTTTAAAATTTAACACTCCATTAAATATTAAAAGGAGTACACATTGCCCTAAACGGGACTTTTAACAGAACAACTTGCCCACGCAGGGGCTAAACTAAAATACAATTCCACGCAGGGACTGATTACTAAAATAGATGTCCACGCAGGGACCAAAAAGACAAGTCCTCGCAGGGACTAAGTACATAAACAAACGTCCACGCAGGGACTTGATTGAAATAAGGAAATAATACATATAGGGATTCAGTGATCCCTCTTATTCTTCCCTTTTAACAAGCTTGCTAAGCCCTTGAGGAATCCCCTGTTGTTCCTACGTTCTTCTTGATATTCTCGTTCCACCCTGTTTAGTCTTTGGAGGATTTCCTCCTGTTCCGGTGGGGAAAACCGTGGTGGCTGCTGCTGAGTCGGAGGTCGAGCAGGTATTTGATATCCACGAGCTGGATATCCCACTCCCCAGGGGGCTCCATATGGTCCCTCAGGATGAAGGGCGTTGTAGTTTGCTGCTACAAGATATGGGTTAGCTTCAACATAGTTGTAGTGAGTGTGAGCCGGCTGCTCAAACGGATCGTACGCCGTTGGACCAGTGTATGTACGAATCGGGTTACCAAATCCCAACGGTGGCGGTGGTGGTGCAACTGGTGCAGAATTCACCTCTGAAACTGGGTTTGAAGGCCCGCCCATTTGTGGGTCTTCATGCAGTGGCGGATAGTGACTGTCACTTAAGTGTTAAGGGGTGCTAAAGTGAAAACCCCTTTCTCGCACGGACATCCGTGCGCCTGTTCTTCTGTGCCTCAGTGGTTTTGGAGGTGCTAGCTGTACTGGCGGCGGTGGTGGCGGTGGCGTGACTGCCAGAAACGCGAATCCTCGGAGGGATCCTGCTGCTGCTGCTGTGGGTTATGAGAGGGTGTAAAATACCACTCATACTGGTTAAACCTCGCTTAATAACTGTCTGGACCACAGTAGGGTGATCCGTGAAAGGATGAACCATCCGAAACCTCGATGGGATGGTTGGGGGTCCCGGTTGCAGGCTCGACGAGATCCGTGTCCTTGTCCATGTCCATTGCTTGGTCTCCCGAGTAATGGTCCTCAGGTCCTAGTGGGTTAAAACCCACTGGTTCTTCGATATAGTTTGCCGGGTTGAACCGGCCCTGAAATACAGGAGTGGGGTTGCCAAAGGAACGGTGCGAAACGGACCGCTGCAGCGGGAAGAAGGAATGGCAGGAGTCTTCGGGCTCGTTTTCTGAGTGCGGCCCAAAGGAGTGGTGATAGGGAGGTGTTGAGCTAGACGAGATAGATCGTCTAGCGGGCTCTAAATGGGTCCTCCAGTTTCCCTGAGGATCGGCACTCATAGTTGTAGAAGGAGTCCGCCGGTGTGAAGGCCCGGCTTCGTGATCGTTGGGGGCGTTGATCGGCCCCTTACCTCATCCTCCTCTTCGGAATCTTGGTGGCATTTCCTGTCAAAACAATTGAAAGATACAACAAGAAATATAAAGGACAAAGTTAAGATTAAAAACAATTTGGATTTGTCCTAAGTTCTTTGTCTAGACTCGAAAATTTTGTAATGTGCAATTGTGTTATTGAGATTAAACACAAAAGGCTAGTGTTTAATTCACTCAATTTAGGCTCTGATACCAACCTGTCACACCCCGACATTTCCACGTTTTACCGGTGGGCGCGGTGGAGAGTATCGTGACGTAGTTGATATCATCATGGTCAAACAACACAATATTTAATTGCACAGCGGAAGCAAAAGATAGATTCATTTCAACTTTAATAAATTGTAATATTAAGTATCACAAGTAGTTGAAACAGATCCACAGGCGGATCAAGAATAAAAAGGAAAACATTGTTCAACAGTTTTATGACATCCAAGCTTGCGAGACTTATTGTGGACGCTAGGAGAAAGCCAGCCTATTACGAGTAGTACCTGCACTTAACCTTTTTGGGAAAATACGTCAGTTTACACTGGTAAATACAATTAACTGACTCATTTTGAAAAATTTAATAAAATTGATTCGAATGCACGTGTCACAAAACCTTTTATAACTTGGGATAATTATTTGAATATAATACTTGTAAAAGAATTACATGTTTCTTATTCGTTCAGTAGCCCGGTTCGTGCCGGGTTAAAGATCAATAGACACACCACATTATTTATTTAGGCACTGAAGGGTGTACGCCTACACCCCATGCTTAGGTCATGGCCATTTCGTAAAATGATGCCAATGATATCCGAGACATGGTCATTAACCCCCCAAAGGCTTTAAGCAAACAAAACAATTCAAATGGGTCATTTCAATAAATTAACCATCATACAATTAAAGATTCAATGCCCGACCAAGCGGTATTTTATATACCGTACCCCAAGCCCGTATAGGGAAAATAAGTTAAAAGTATTTACCTTTGCAAGTAATAATCACAACAAGCAAGTGCACGTATCTTTTACCGGGTCTCCTATTCTGGAACGAAGGTTTATAATAACCTATTAGAATCCTAGCAGGTCTTTAATTAAGCCTAAACTTAGATCGGTTAGTTTTAAAGGAAGATACGGTTCGAACGCATGATTAAGCGAAGACCGGAATAGAATGTGATTTATACCCGACAAGTTTGAAGACTTGTATAATATGGGTAAAGTAAACACATTCTGGATTTTGAGATAAAAATGATAAGGTTTGACCCGTTTCGGCTAATTTATGCAAACTAGTTAGATAAACCGAACCGAACGCGAATAACGCATAACGGGTAATCGAATGGGTCACGAACAGGTTTCCTAAGTTAATATGCTTTACATATGTTGTGATATCAGTAAGATACCTTCCATTATGCCCAAAACGAGTTTAATTTCAAATTAAGCCCCGTAGGGGTATTTTGGTCATTTTTAAAGATTATAAAAGAGGTTAATTAAAATTCTGAGATTTGGGTCGGAGACAATCAGTAAAACAGCTTAATTTAATAGGTCATATCAGTTGGTGATAAGTCTTATATGACAAAATGGTTTTAAACCTATACTATGTGTTTTTTTTTTTGGGTAAAGACCTATAGTATAGGTAAAGACCTATACTATGTGTTTAATACGCATAAAAAGCCGTTTTTAAGCGATTTCCGGGTTTAACAGGAAATCTGAGTTTTCTGATCAGGTTATAAAGTTCAAAACACTTCATTTATCATATACAATCAGTAGCCAAAGATTTGGTCTCAAATTTTCGTGTAAAACTCGTTTTATGAACAAAAGGGTATAATTGGTAATAACCGAATCAAGGCGATAAACTTATGTTATGATCAGTTTAAAAATAACTAAAAATCTTCAAAAATCCCAAAATATTATATTACATCAGTGGGTAAAAGTTTGGTGTCAAAAATTGGGTTTAGATAGGCTTTATGCTAATTACGCCGTTTAATTCATAAAAAGCGTTCTAATTACGCTATTAAGCATAACTCCTAATCTAGACCTCCAACTGATGTGAAAATTTAGGGACATATTTATAAATCAGTAACAAAGATTATTGTCCTCTCACATTTTAAAAATTCTCGTTTTATGGTCAAAAGGGCATTATGGTCAACATTAAGCAATTAACGGAAACATGTAAACGAATCGGACAATAAACGAACCAAACACAGAGGGTTATACTATCATGTAACCCTGTCCTAATAAAGCTCTAAGGCATTTCTAAACCCATCTAAATCGGGTCAGAACTGAAGTCAATGCAAAAGTCAAAGTTTTGCGACTTTCGGTTCCGAACCGGTTCTAAACGGAAAATTGTCGGGTCGGACATGCCTAGACATGTTCTTGCATTTATTACCAAGTTATATGAGTGGTAAAACAGGTTACACGTCTCCTACATTTCTAATTATGCGTTAAATTGAAAATTAAGTTTCTGTTGACTTTTTCGGATTTAGTTTGACCCTACATTTGACCTAGTTAGAGCGGGAATCAGAGGGTACCCTTTTAAGGGTTTAATGCCCACATAATTACCAACTTATAACAACTTTTAGTTTGACTAAACACTGAATCATTAGTGATTAATCGATAAGTCAAACCTTAATTACGACGGTTTGACTTTTAAGCTAATAACTAAGTAAAACACGATTAAGGAAGGTTAAGGAAGCTTACCAAGGTCCAATGCACGACTAATGATGCTTAGTGAGTGGCCTTGAGCTCCAGAAATGATCAGAAGTTGATTGAGAATGAATGATCAAAAAGTTGCAACTTAGTGCTCTATTTATATGGGTTTTAATCTCCCATGATCATGCCAAACAAGTCTAGGATGGAACCAAGATGCTTACAAGTGCCCCTAGTGCCTAAAAACAAGCTTAGGCAACACATGGTATTGAAACAAAGCAATATAAGTCGGTTACATGGGCTGAACAGCCACCTGTGGGTTTTTCTGTCTCTAGGCATGGCTTATGGACCATAAGGGTCCAGACATACGGTCCGTAAGGACCGGCCAGCTCACCAGGACTTTTAAAAGTTGACACATTTGGCCCCTGGTCCTCCCAAACTTGATTTTAAGATACTTCCTTGCACTTGTAACCCCCAAACTTGACTTTTAAGGACTCCAAGTCATAAACCAACTTTGTTGGGTCCCCGGTTATTCATACGATCACCGAAAATTCTTAAATTTCAACGTTGATGCTTTTAACCCCTCGTATACGAATTTTATCATAACTTTCTCATACGATAACGAAACTTGGTGAAATTTTTATCATGCATTCTAGTGATCATAATTAATCATTACAAAGCTTCGGGTTTGCTAAAAGGTCACTTAGAGGTATACTTTAAACATGCTGACACATTTAACCCCTGTAGTTTGTAATCTCTCACTTTCTTTCACAATTAGCTTCGTATGATCCATGATTCATTCGTTTAAGGGTATAAACATCATGTAGGGGTATTGTAAAGTATATTTATCCATTGTTGACATTTTGAACCCTTATATTCACATACTTTCCTTGTTTGTCAACTTTAGTCCTTCTAAGGTAATCCTTTAAACGTTTAGAGTTCATGACACGTGTTGATGTAATATTGGACATGAATTTTCGAGGTGTTACATTAATCCCCAGATGTAACGGGAGATTAACGCTGGTTCTGGTGATGCTAGGGTTGGCACTATTCTAGCATATTCAAAGAATGTAGTAGTGTAACCCTTGCTGTCTACTCCAGTCATTCTAAGGTTTAAGAATTTATTAGCTATATGTTCCTTTCCATTGGGATGACAGAATTTCCTTTCCAGCATGTTCTTAAATTCATTCCATTTCATATTATAGACCCTGTCACTTCCCGTCGACTGGAGAATATTGTTCCACCATTCTAAAGCTGCATTCTTAAATAAATTGGAAGCAAACATGATTTTATCTTCTTCTGCACACTTGCTTATTTTTAAGACTGCCTCAGTCTTTTCTATCCAACGCAGAGTTGCAATGGCCCCATCATTGCCAGAGAATTCTATTGGTTTGCAAGACCAGAATTCTTTGTAAGAACAACCATAAGACATGGTTCTTCTTCTTTTTGGAATTGGCATTTGAAGAAAGGGTCCATTGTTCACGCTGTGACTAAGTTCAGTATGTGTTCGCTTACTTCAACTATTACTATTGTTATTTTCCACTTCTTTAACATGTTGGATAATATATGGCATAGCATCTCTAATTCCTTGGGTTACAATGTGTCGAATTTCACTGTTATTTATTTGATTATCATTATTCTGGTTTTCCTGATTTGCTGCGTCGGCCATCTAGATTATAAACATTTATCAAGTATTAATATCGCAAAACAATACTAAATGCAAACAATCACACAACAAACATATTGATCCAAAATCGTCGGACATTGCGACCTTTACTCTATTTTATATATATGCGTCAAGTACAAACCATAACTGGAAATTAAAATACAATACTAGTAGGCATCAGTAGCTATAGGATTATATATATATATATATATATATATATATATATATATATATATATATATATATATATTCGAGTCTCTCTCACACACACACACACATATATATATTATTGTTATTATTACTACTTAATGGGGGTCCATCCAATACTACATGTTACGCTCGTCATACTTCCAAACGACCCTCTCACCTATCTGTCTCATTCTCTCACTTCCTTCTAACATCTCCTCACCAAAAGTCTGGAGTTCTTGTATGTTCTCAGTACGCATGGGTGGTGTGGGTGCTGGTATCGGGTCAGGGTATTGGAGCATCGGTTCTTCTCGTGGGTATGGGTTCTCTAGGATCACCCTGATATATTGGTCATTATCAAAATATGGGTCTAGGGGATCTAAGTTTGGGTAAGGTGCTACTGGGTTTTGCATGGGTTCCTCTATTGGGTAAAGTTGTTGGTAATCCCTATGGTCATCAAACCATGGGTCATAGTCTGGGGGATGGGGTTCTGGTACCCTAGGAATTTCAGCTGGGTCGAAAGCAGGTGCTGGAATTTGGTCTACTGGGTTTGGCTCAATTTCCATAGGTTGTGTGGGAAATAGTGGTAACGGCTGGGGTGCTATGAGTTGTTCCAAATTCGGGTCTGCAGCAGTAGTAGCTAAGATATGAAAATTTGCTAATCTCCTATTGAGTATATCCTGTGTTTGAGCATTCATTTCTCTGTTGGTCGCTGCTAAGGCCCGCTGCTGCTGTAATTTTCTCATCCTTTTTCTACGCTCGTGAGCTCCTCTGCTGAACCATCCTCTCTTCTTGGGAGGGAATGGCTCCTCAGATTGTGCTTTGAATACGAAAATCCCTTCTTCGGTGTCAGCCGAATACCCCGAGAGGGTAGGCTGAGAAGAGGTTTCTTCGTCCCTAGGTGAACGGGACAGTTGACGGTTAGCGTCCGAAGGTCCTTCATCACTCATACTGTAAACTAACAAATTGTCAAATAACACAAAATACTAATCTACACACATGCACATAGTTTCATTGATCATTTTCTAACAAAATTAACAATTCCAATGTCAGAAGAACACTTCTTTGGCTGAAATTAGTGGTTGTAGCTCTGATACCACCTTCTGTCGTAACCCCCGACCCCTGCCTCAGGAGGCAGGCGGCCTCGGCCTATTCAGAGATAGTGGTATCGGTTTTTATCATTATTTGGCAATGGAAATTTCATCAGGACCGTAGTTAGGAAATATTTTATCATATTAAATTACCACATTTTCATAATAATACACACATGGGAAATTCCCAAGTTTTTATTACAACATATTTATAGGGATGCCTATTTTGTAGAATAAAACATCTTTCTTTATATAGGTAACTTTTATAGCCACATTTTCCATGCCTTCATTGCTCTCCAGTTGGCTTTTATTTTGGCTTTCACATTTTGTTACCTGAAACGCGTTTTAAAAACATTTGCCAGTGGGAAATACTGGTGAGTGAATCCCAATTTAATCAAAACAGATTTTATCCTTGTACAGTATTGAGGGCAATCAGCAATTACATTTGTTTATTATTCTACCTTAATTACCACCCACGGCACTGTCAACCCGACTTGTGGTCATGTTACTACTCACAGTGTAGTAACAAATTTTGCATATAAAACCCCAACATACCGAAGATAATTGTAGAATTACAAATACTCAATCATTGTTAAATATAATGTAAAACAATTGAGGTTTTGTAAAAACAGTTTACAAAAAGGAGATTACTCACATTGCTAGTTTAGACTTTTTCCTGTGGTTTCCTGGTTATAATCTAATAAATTAAACATGCACACGCGTTAGTATAATAACCCAATATTTACGTTAGTTATACCCTCCCCGAGACAGAACTCCAAGAACTACGTCGGGCAGAACCTCGACAGCCGTTACGGAGCGCTAGATCAATCGGGCAGCGTATCTAATACGTAACCGGGGGTTAAAATACTTACAACGAGGCAGAGCTTCGGTATTTAGAGGGGTATTATGCTCGAATATTATGTTTACACTAAAGAAAATGAGAGAGAAAGTCGAGTTTTTAACATCGGAAATGGACTGCCAATGCTCCCAATTTATAGGAGCTGATTTCGAATTTTTCGCTCCCCGCGTAAGCCGAAGGCAAAGCCTTCGCGGCCCGTGACATAGGGTGTGTAGGCCCTAGCATTGCTAAATCGGACAACTAGCCTCGACACGCATTGCGCCACGTGGCATCATCCGGTGAGCCCTGGTGGCTAGCTGTCGCGGTCCGCGTAAGCCGAAGACTATGTCTTCGGGGCCCGCGAGCGCCCCGTGAATTTGGTTTTTAATTAATTTTATAAAAATAAAGGTAATTAGGGTCTGTTTTCATATACGGTGTGTATTTTAGGGCGTATAGGGACATTATAAATATTTTAGGGGTGTCGGAAATATTTTAGGAGGGTTGTTATAGACAGAGTGGTTCTCAGCTCTACACCTCCATCTCGTTCACTGTCTCACAAAAAGGAGATCGGGTGGTGAAGTTTTATCATTTCCGAGAGGTAGCTAGTCAATTGGAAATCGAAAGGGGAAGTTGAAAGTTGTTTGGTCTTGGTTTTGTTTAAACTCGGTTTCAAAGGTAGATTTTTCAATAAAGCTTGAGTTTGCGTAAACCTTTATGCATGGGACCTTGAGAAACGTCCATTTTGAGCCATTTGGACTCATAAAGTCGATATCTTGATGAATTTATAGATCTGGAATATATAGTTGTTGCAAATAGCTCGATTAGGGTTTTCATGGGGAAGAAAGGTAAATATCACCTGACACTTTTTGCTTGAAAAGTATCCCGTATCTCTATGTATAGCGTCTCATAGCATTTTGTTTAGTACTTTTCACGTAGATTAACTTTTCGCTTAACTTTAGGCAAAACCTTGCTTTTCGCTTCGAACGACTTTTCGCATAATGATACCTTTCGCTCATAATGGTATAGTAGTGAAATGTTAACATTTCGCTTGTGTAATTGCTAACCAAATTTGACTTAGAAGTCCGAGTATCAGGATCCTTCAGATTTATGTTGTTTATAGCATAGCATCACAGGTGAGTTATGAACCCATTTCAGACAGTTTTTGGGGGATGTGAACACTTGGTAAGTATTCAAAAGGATAGTATGAAAGTTAAAGTATAAGAGCTAATGAAATGAAAGTTTTATGAAAGGAGCAATTTTGGGCTTCTAGCCCTAATGTTAGCAGGAAGGAACGTTTTTAGATTATTAATGTAATATTTTGAAAGGATTGTCTAAATGAACACAACCTGATATACACTTGAAAGTTAATAATTAATGAAAGATAAAGTTTAAGTTAATATACTTGCGAGAGGGAAATTACCTACGAGGCTACAAGTCTTGTCACGTGATCCATAGTTATTAACCTGACATGTGGGGAGCACCTAATAGACAATTACCTTTAGGCCTGGAAGTATAGGAAATTACTTCGCAGATGCAGTATATGGTGGTGAATTTCAAGACAACCATTAGATGTACAAACTATGATAGGGTGATGATGATCGCTCACTGGTGAAAATCACCATAAAGCTACGGATAAAGGCTAAAATTGTAAAAGGTGATGAAAGTTTTTAACAAACAAAAGAAAACACAAAACACACACTCTGGTGTGTTCTGTGGATCGACCAGGAGCAAAGAACCAAGGAGAAAACCTTAGTTTTCAGAAATTCACAAGATTAGGAAGGAATTAAGAGCCCAAACTAATGCATGAACTCAAATCTTTAACCATCTAAGCTTGTTCAACAAATGGTAAGTCGAAAATTCTGATTTGGTGATTTGTAGAAAGTGGGTTTTAACCCAATCATGAATTTATGTGGAAATCTTGTGTAATTGTGAGTTAGGATTTCACAATAGATTGAGAATTTTGTTTGATTTTGATTATTTGGGTGATTTAAGGTTTATACCCACTTGTTGTAAGAGTATGATTAACATGATGATTTAAATAATATGCTTATAGATGTGAATTGATGCATGATCTTGTATGTGATAGAGAAATTAGATAAGTTAATATAGGATGAAAGAGAGATATGAATTTGATTGATTCTTGTTAGACTAGAAAGTGAACAAGTAGAACTCTGCTATGAATACTTGTACCTTGTGCTTTGTTGATATTGTGCACACCAAGTGTTTGATGAAATGCTTCTATAAAGAATTCAGCCATATTAACCATAAACTTTATGTAAAAATCATGATTTGAATGTGCTTATGAAGTAAGAGTTAAAATGTATGACATCTTATCAATGAATGTATGTTAATATGTATATGGCATGAATTCTAAGTATGAATGATTATGTATAGGTGTAAAGGAGGAAACTTCAAGTCACGTGAAGCAACAAGGAAATCAAGAACGAGGTACGCTACATGTACAATTCATGGTTTATTTATGTTATTATTTTACTATATGATGTTGTAATTGAGTTATTTATAACGAGTACTATGTATAGGACTCTTAATGGGTCGAATATGTCGAATTAAAATGCAAGAGAAAGAATAGGTGTAGACCCTTTATGAATGGGTCAAAAGATTTAGAATGTAAGAATGAAAACGATGGTATTAAGTTCCATTCTTGGAACATACTTATGAGTGAGAAGGACGATACTAATGTATTGAGTAACTAGTAAGTTCGCGGATGTCATAATGGCTAAAAATCTGCGAGTTGAAATCTTGAGTTATAAAGGAAGTAATTTAGTTTTAATGAAGTTTATTGTTGTTGTGATGTAGGTAAATCTCAAGTTTAATGTCAAGCTTCGTCCGGTTCGAACACACTTCAAAGCCCGTCACGTGTTCCGCAACTTTTGTAAAGAAGATCATGTCAAATATATTTTGGTCTCTTAGTTTATGTCTAGTAGCTAAATCTTATTGTCCTAACATGTTTGTCTTTTGAAACTTAGTTCGTTGTAAGTGTTTTAACTTAATGGTTTTCGTATGTATATCAAGGTTCGCCTTGATGTTATATGTATTATGACTTTTGAAACGTAGCGTATTTTAAATGAAATTTTGATTGTGAAAAACAGGGGACCGCTCGTAGTATGAACGGGTCATGCCCAAATTTCGTTAGAAATAGTATGTCAATGTTTAAATTTAAAAGGAAAAATTTTGGACGTTACAACACCCAAACAAACTGGCCACTTATACACCTCTAAGGTTTGGGATATCAACATACCTAGACATTGCTTTCAGTATTCTTACACAAATGCAAAATAAATTTTGCTGACTTGGCGGGCCACTAATCTTGATCATTGAAATGGCGGTTCTTTGCTCGAGTAGTTAGTCGATCCCATAAAATGAATGAAGGGTCTAGCCTACTTATGTGTCAAAACATCCTCTAGATACCTTTTAGCTTTGATTAAAGGCAACCTCCTGATAGCATGTGCAGTTTCTCTAGCATTCTACAAAATAATACAATGATACTATGCATGAAAATCAATGAAATTATAAGAGTTGAAAAAGTTAACTTGCCTAATAGAAAAAAGTACCCTAAAGAGAGGCATCTGATGTAACGCCCTGCGTCCCTAAACTTTAGGCTTTTGGCAAGTTTAGTCCCTGGACCTTGCCGATTGTCAATTTTAATCGCTGAGCTATGTAGTCATTAATACTTTTGGTACTTGGTGAATTCTATACTATACACTAGATACTTGAAATGCCTAATTCTAGATACTTGGAATGTCTAAATCTAAATACTTGGAATGCCTAAATCTATATACTTGGAATGCCTAATTCTATATGCTTGGAATGTCTAATTCTTGATAATTTGGTGCTTGACTCTTGAGGCTCGTGAAACTTGAGACTTGGTTGAACGAGGGACTGAAGTCTTGTCACTGGCGAAAACTATGAAACTTTGAAAACTTTTGTGCTATTGCTATAATCTAGTTATACTATTACCCAATAAATACGCAACGCAATGCTTGATCTAACGTGCGAAAAGAATCAAAGACGGAAACACGGAAAGGATGGATAAGGCGAGTGGCAATCCCATCGGATGACCATCCGATCGGATGACCATCCGATCGGATGACCATCCGATCGGATGACCATCCGATCGGATGACCATCCGATCGGATGACCACCTGATCAGATGACCACCCGATCAGATGACCACTCGATCGGACCGCCATCCGATCTGTGCACACCGCCTTAACCCCACTTTACACTATAAATCGGCCTGTCACATCACCATTCTCACTGATGTGACAGCCTCACTCAACCCAGACGCACGCACTCCCCTTTTCCTCTATTTCTTGGCGATTTCGGTATGTTTTACACTAGATTCTTGTACATCTTTGATCTACACATCATTCTCTAAGAGATTCTCCTTTGAAATCTCACTTTGCACCATGAAATCTCTCAGTTTTGAGCTCTTGAAGGTGACGTCATCATGGAAGTTTGTACCAAACTGTTGTGTGATGTCATTCTAGCCAAGATCTAGCTCAGATCTAAGGAATTTCATGTGTTTTTACACTAAATCTATGCTAGATCTAAACTTTTCAAGCTAAAACCTATGATTATCCTCATTCTTTCTTAAACTTTTACTAAGAACGGTGAGATCCGCATCTAGACAAACTGTAGATATGATTATTAGTCTGGAGTCGGTTTGGAGAAGGATTGTTGCCAGAGAAGATGACCGGAGTACGGATTCTGACATAAACATCATCACAAACTGACGACTGAACGGACCGGGGTGATTCCCGCCCGATCGGATCGGCTGAACACCGATGTGTTTATCATTGTCTCAATACATACCATAATGTCATTGCTTAATCAGAAACTTAGAGTTTTTACAAAATTAAGAATGGGACAAGGTAACCCGATCGAGTGGCAATCCGATCGGTTAGCCATCCGATCGAACAGTCACCCGATCGAGTAACACCTGTCCCATCAACGTTAAAGACTTGAACCTTTGAAGTCAGGATTGTCGAGTGGCAGCTCGATCGGATAGCCATCTGATCGAACTGCCATCCAATCGAGGCAACTTTGAATCTTGGAACTTCGGTCGAGTGGCGACCCGATTTGATAGCCATCTGATCGGACAGCCATTCGTTTCCCACACACTTTTGTCAACCTTGAATCGAGTGGCAACCCGATTGGATAGCCATCCATCCCATTCACGCACATGTCATCTCAATCGACTGGCAATCCGATCGGATGGCCATCTAATCGGACAGCCATCCGATCCAGCGACAAATCCGACACTTATGCAATTTCATTGTTTTGTCCGACACTTATCCGTTGTAATCTAATCAGACTAAACCAAAAGAGCTCCTTTTGATCCAATAACAGTTGATCTGTTAAGCAATCACTGTGAGTAAACTCGATCCCTTTTTCCTTTAAACTTTGGGATGTACCATGTATTCTATTAAACTATGATACTTGAGACTTTTGCAAACTAAACTCTATCCTACGTGTATGTGAAACTTGTGATTCTTGTATTCTATTTGTGCTATGTGAACGTTTAATCCAGGGCGTGTAGTCCTGCCTTAACAATAGTAGCGCTATAGGAGATGCACCTCCCCATTATACTCGGGGGTATTGTTAGGAGGATTCTTGTTTTCCTTGAGACTTGGAAAAACAATAAAGCATCGGGATACTTGGGCTATCACTTGTTGGACTACGAACACTAGCATGGCTGAAACTATTTTTGTTACACTACATATGGATTTGAGTTGTTTTTTCTATTACGCTATTATTCAAACTTGTATACTCGCCGGCACATTTTTGTACTGACTCTATTTTAATACATGTTGCAGGCTGATAGGATGATGTGGAAACAAGTGAATCAAGCTTGGGTGATGCTTAGAAACCCACGTAGTTAATCAAACTTTGAACAATATTTGATAATTGGTGTAATTTGATACTTGATGTGATGGTACTAAGTGTGTGGTTTTCACTGACCATAGGAGCCTTCCCATGATCTGGAGCTTGGTGCAGTTGTGTTTGCGATAAAGATATGGCGACACTACCTGTATGGAACTAAGTGTGTGGTTTTCACTGACCATAGGAGCCTTCAACATATCTTTGACCAAAAAGAGCTGAACATGCGATATAGACGTTGGGTGGAATTGCTAAACGACTACGACTTCGAAATTCGCTATCATCCTGGCAAGGCGAACGTAGGTGCCGATGCTCTTAGTCGTAAAACTCATGTGAATGCTATTCGCATCTCCAATGACCTCCATGCGTGTATTCGTGACGCTCAGTATTCCTCAGCAAATGAAGGAAGTCTAGAAGTGGAAATCCAAGGCGCTAAGATTGAACAGCCTGAAACTAAACCAAATGGACTCCAATACTACCTCAATCGCATCTGGGTTCCGGATCGCAATAATCTCCGTGAGCTCATTATGAATGAGGCTCATAAATCCCACTACTCTATTCATCCAGGCGCTGACAAGATGTACCATGATTTGCGTGCAACATACTGGTGGCCTGGCATGAAGAGGGACATTGCTGTATATGTTTCTAAATACCTTACTTGTACAAAAGTTAAGGCTGAACATCAACGTCCCCCAGGACTCTTCAAACAACCCGAAATCCCAGTTTGGAAATGGGATAGCATCGCTATGGACTTTATTACTAAGCTACCTCGAACAGCTTTTAGTCACGATAGTATCTGGGTGATTATTGATCGTTTGGCCAAATCGGCTCACTTTTTTCCTATTCGTGAAGATTATAAAGTAGAGAAACTTACTCGAATCTATACCGATGAGGTTATATGTCATCATGGCATACCTCTTTACATAATCTCCGACCGTGATGGTCGTTTTACTTCACGTCTTTGGCAAACCTTTCAATCCGCTATGGGTACTCATTTGAATCTTAGCACGGCCTTTCATCCTCAAACGGATGGACAAACCGAGCGTACTATTCAGACCCTAGAGGATATGCTCCGCTCTTGTGTCATCGACTTTGGTGGTAACTGGGATGTACATTTACCTTTGATTGAGTTCTCGTACAATAAAAACTATCATTCCAGTATTCAGATGGCTCATTTCGAAGCTTTGTATGGCCGCAAGTGTCGGTCTCTTCTCAGCTGGCATGAGATTGGTGACAAGCAGTTTACTGGCCCTGAAATCATTCAAGAGACAACAGATAAGATTCTTCAGATCCGTGATAACTTGATCAAGGCTAGGAGCACATAGAATAGTTATGCTGATAATAGGCGTAAGCATCTTGAATTTGATGTTGGTGACCGAGTTCTTCTCAAGGTATCTCCCTGGAAGGGAGTAGTTCGTTTTGGTAAGAAGGGAAAACTCGCTCATCGCTCTGTGGGTCCTTTCAAGATACTCGAAAGGATTGGCAAGGTAGCGTACAAACTCGACCTGTCACAAGAGCTAAACAACGTACATCCAGTATTCCAGGTATCCAATCTACGTAAATGTCTAGCTGACGAGGAACTACATGTTCCCCTCGAAGACTTGCAAATAAACGAAGTTGTACACTTTGTGGAGAAACCGGTCGAAATCATGGATCAAGGAGTCAAGCGATTGAAGTGCAACAAAATTCCCATTGTCAAGGTTCGATGCGAAGAAAGCGTGGCGCCAAATTCACTTGGGAATTGAAAAGTGAGATGAAGGCCAAGTATCCGCAGCTCTTCGAGCAGTCTTCCACTAAGATTTCGGGGATGAAATCTCCTAAAGGAGGGGAGACTGTAACGCCCTATGTCCCTAAACTTTAGGCTTTTGGCAAGTTTAGTCCCAGGACCTTGCCGATTGTCAATTTTAATCCCTGAGCTATGTAGTCATTAATACTTTTGGTACTTTGTGAATTCTATACTATACACTAGATACTTCAAATGCCTAATTCTAGATACTTGGAATGTCTAAATCTAAATACTTGCAATGCCTAAATCTATATACTTGGAATGCCTAATTCTATATGCATGGAATGTCTAATTCTTAATACTTTGGTGCTTGACTCTTGAGGCTCGTGAAACTTGAGACTTGGTTGAATGAGGGACTGGAGTCTTGTCACTGGCGGAAACTATGAAACTTTGAAAACTTTTGTGCTATTGCAATAATCTAGTTATACTATTACCCAATAAATACGCAACGCAACGCAACGCTTGATCTAACGCGCGAAAAAAATCAAATACGGAAACACGAAAAGGATGGATTAGCCGAGTGGCAATCCGATCTGATGACCATCCGATCGGATGACCACCCGATCGGATGACCACTCGATCGAACCGCCATCCGATTCGTGCACACCGCCTTCAACCTACTTTACACTATAAATAGGCCCGTCACATCACCATTCTCCCCTTTTCCTTTGAAATCTCACTTTGCACCACGAAATCTCTCGGTTTTGAGCTCTTGAAGGTGATGTCATCATGGCGGTTTGTACCAAACTGTTGTGTGATATCATTCTAGCCAAGATCTAGCTCTGATCTAAGGAATTTCATGTGTTTTTACACTAAATCTATGCTAGATCTAAACTTTTCAAGCTAAAACCTATAATTATCCTCATCCTTTCTTAAACTTTTACTAAGAACGGTCAGATCCGCATCTAAACGGACTTTAGACTTAATTATAAGTCTGGAGTCGGGTTGGAGAAGGATTGTTGCCGGAGAAGATGACCGGAGTACGATTCTGACATAAACATTATCACAAACTGACGACTGAACGGACCAGGGTGATTCCCGCCCGATCGGATCGGCTGAACACCGATGTGTTTACCATTGTCTCAATACGTACCATAACGTCATTGCTTAATCAGAAACTTTGAGTTTTTACAAAATTAAGAACGGGACAAGGTAACCCGATCGAGTGGCTATCCGATCGGATAACCATCCGATCGAACAGTCACCCGATCGAGTAACACCTGTCCCATCAACGTTAAACACTTGAACCTTTGAAGTCAAGATCGTCGAGTGGCAGCTCGATCGGATAGCCATCCGATCGAACTGCCATCCGATCGAGGCAACTTTGAATCTTGGAACTTGGGTCGAGTGGCGACCCGATCAGATAGCCATTCGATCGGACAGCCATCCGTTTCCCACACACTTCTATTAGCCTTGAATCGAGTGGCAACCTGATCGGATAGCCATCCGTCCCATTCACGCACATGTCATCTCAATCGATTGGCAATCCGATCGGATGGCCATCCGATCGGACAGCCCTCCGATCCAGCGACTAATCCTACACTTATACAATTTCGTTGTTTTGTCCGACACTTATCCGTTGTAATCTAATCAGGCTAAACCTAAAGAGCTCCCTTTGATCCAATAACAATTGATCTGTTAAGCAATCACTGTGAGTATACTCGATCCCTTTTTGCTTTAAACTTTGGGATGTAACATGTATTCTATTAAACTACGATACTTGAGACTTTTGCAAACTAAACTCTATCCTACGTGTATGTGAAACTTGTGATTCTTGTATTCTATTTGTGCTATGTGAACATTTATTCCAGGGTGTGTAGTTTCGCCTTAACAATAGTAGCGCTATAGGAGATGCACCTCCCCATTATTCTCGGGGGTATTGTTAGGAGGATTCTAGTTTTCCTTAAGACTTGGGAAAACAATAAAGCATCGGGATACTTGGGCTATCACTTGTTGACTGCGAACACTAGCATGGCTGAAACTATTTTTGTTACACTACATATGGATATGAGTTGTTTTATTCTATTATGCTATTATTCAAACTTGTATACTCGCCGGTACATTTTTGTACTGACTCTATTTTATTACATGTTGCAGGCTGATAGGATGCTGTGGAAACAAGTGAATCAAGCTAGGGTGATGCTTAGAAACCCACGTAATTAATCAAACTTTGAACAATATTTGATAATTGGTGTAATTTGATACTTGATATGATGGTTATTTGTTTTAGACAATGTTGAATCAATTTAATCTATTATGAAATTTCTAGTGTTGTGGAATCTCATGAGCAATCTGAACGCTTAGTGCTCGCACCCCGATGTTTCTGCCATCGGTTGGGGTGTGACATCTGAGATCGGAACCCCTAGCCTTGGGAGCTGCAAAAAAATCATAGAAATAGAAAAGGGCGATGCTCTTTTAGTTCAAGTTATAAACATTGTGTGTTCCAAAACAATATATTTGGCGCAATCTAACTCATGATACTCTCAAGGAAACTCCAGTAGCGCAAATAAATAATTCAATAGATCCCTAGCAACAAGATTTAAACAACACAAAAATTTATATATATTTAATTTCTTCTCCTGAAATTGAAAAAAAACAATACCCTAGAAAACACACAACATTAACAAATTAACCCTAGAAAAGATTTAAATCTCAATATTTAACAAAGTAAATCAAAGATCATTGAAGCAAAATAAAATCTGGAGAAGATAAACCTGACGTATTCAGTTCCTTCTTAGAAAAAGTTATAATGATCCTTGAAACATTGTAACAACTCTCATCAAAAGTCATAATTATTAAAATAATTTGACTAATAGGAAACCCTAATTGAGACACCCAAGTGATTCTGAGCAAACCCTAAAATTTTCAGAACAATTGGAATCAGGATCAGGGCCCCTAAAACTCAGGGTGGGTAAACCCTAGTTAACGATTATCCAAATTACGTGTTGTCCAAGTTGAATTTTGAGAAAGTGTCAAGTCATCAGAGCTAGTCCCACACGTGGCTACCCTATAGCAGCTTTGTGTCCCTTACGGACCGTAAAGCTGTGAGTCTTACGGTCCGTAAGCTGCCATACGGACCGCAACATCAGGAAGCTTACGGTCCGTAAGCTAGTCAATTTTTGTGTATAAATAGCAGACATTGGCATTCGAAATCTGGACAATTTACGTCGAAAGAATTCACAATTATACACCGAGTTTTCTGCTGTATACTTCAATTAACACACACAGGTCTCTAATCGACGCCGCAATCAGGGTATTAGCACAATCGCTATTACGATTCATTTTCCGATCGATCAATATATCCAATGAATGTTTAAGTGCCGCCCACATTAGGGTTATACTTTATCGTTCGTCATTAATTTGACGGATCATCGTTAATTCAATGGATAAAGTATTATACTTTGTCATTCGTTGTTAATTCAATGGATCATCGTTAATTCGATGGATGAAGTATTGCATTTTGTCATTTCATTGTGAATTTGATCTCGTGAGTTATCGTAAATGCTGGATTGATTACTAACCCCAAATTGTGTGTTTGTTATTGAAATTAGGATAAAAGGCTAATCAGTAGGCTAGGCTCTGCCCGTATAAATTTGCAATGTGAGTCATTCTCTCTTTTTATCAAATCTATTTACAAAATCATGTTTTCTCACAGTTTGTGAGTCATTCTCTTTTTATCAAATTATTTTACAATACCTCAAATTATTTTCAAGGTTATAATTACAGGGACTAAGTCGTGGATATCTTGAATTACTGGTTAGTGGGGTATTGTGCACATTACTAACTTTCTCCCAGTTAGGTTCATTGACCTACTCGGGATAATCACTGTTAGGTTCATTGACCTACAGGGATAATCGTCACTATTTAGGTTCATTGATCTAAATAGTGGTATGACCATCGTCACCATTGTGACATGTCACCATTGTGACAGGATGCCAGATAAAAATAAGATAGAAGCCATTGTAATCGCTCTTATGCTGTAATTAATAACTATGCATCATTATGCAAAATAGAATGATTCACTCAGTATTTCCCGCTGACAAAACCTTTTTCAAACATGTTTCAGGTGACCTGTTATGAATCAGGAAAAGTGCCATATAGCACTATAAAGCTCAAGGAAGTGGCTCAGTATAAAATAAAGAAACATGTTTTGTAAAAATAAAAGATTTCTTTGTGAAATCAAACTATTGTAAATTACCGGGTTTAATCCCGCGTTGTGAAATAAATAATCGGGAAATATTTACATTTTAAAAGATCCTGATGAAAACTTCCGCTGTAAAACTCAATCAAATAAATACCGCAGTATTTTCTGTCCCGCGGCTCCTGAAACGGGTCAAACCGGGTCGGGGGCCGTGACAGAAAAAGGTGGTATCAGAGCCACTTATCGAGCCACTGATTTAAGCCAATTAAGTATTTAGAAAATACTTAATAATTTTTTTATTAATTGCAATTTTGTGATTATATGTTTTAATTATTTGACTAATTTTGAATAATATGGGCAGATTTTTTTATATATATTGTTATATTTATTGCTCTATCATCATTAATCGAAAAACATTATATATAAATTTACTTGATTATATATGGAATTACCTAATATAATATTACTATATTGTGGTAAAGAAATTATATTTGAAGTATACTCTTATTTAAAATTATTGTTTAGTTATTTATTATTAATAATTTTATTATTAATAATAATATATTAATAGTAGTAGTATTAAGATTATTTTTAAATACTAGGGTTATTATCAAAGGCAAATATTGGATAGCCTAGCCTTAGTTAGGCATGGACTGATCACCTATGCTTAAACAAGGCAGCACTAACCAATATTCATCATGATAATGACTAGTTAATATATATAAATTAAGTCATCATACTTATTTAGTATATAGATTTTTATATGTTAACTACTGTAATAGTAAATATAAATCTTTAAATATTCTGATTTAAAGTTTAGTATTTTTATTATCTACAGTCTAGAAAATTTATAAATAAATTACAAATAAAACCTAGTATGTTTTAATTTTTAGTTGTTTTGATAATACTATTTGAAGTTGTTCTATAAAATTTTGTTATGACTTAGTAAATTGTGTATATTTTGCTAAACAGCATGAGTGATCTGTCAGAAGCCCTTCAGAATTTAATTCTCTATCCAGTAAGAATAGAAGTTTCCAGAGATTTTAATAGGTATATTCCAGACATAGAAGAACCTATAGAATTTAACGCTTTACCTCTCGAGAAACCTAAGCCTAAGAAAATGGAAATTGGGGAAAGCTCTAGACAAATTGAAGAGTTACCATCTCAAGAAGAACTAGATTTTATAATGGCAACCGATGATACTATTGAGCCTGTTAATGAAAATAATTTTATGAACTTAGAACCATCTATTCCAAACTCTTCGAATCACTGGAATATAGACGAATGGTTGGATAATGAAATACTGTTACAAAACCATCCCTATAGGCTTTTTCCTAAGATCAAACCAGAACTTTTACCAAATTCACCAATAAGTAACGAGAATAGGACTGAACTCCATCATTTTGACAACATGGATGCTGGGAATAGGATCCAAGAGATTTTGGGGCAGATCTCCTGGAAATACGATGAGAAGAAACGCCGTTACTAGAACATCATCTGACAAAGGATAGGGGATTATGAAACTGTGGTTGTGTAATAGTAACAGTAAAATCAGTATGTGTAAAATAAATAATAAAACGGGTGTATATAGAAACAAGATATAAGGAAATTTTAGAAAGATACAAATTTTGTTTGTATATTCGTTTATGTGATTATGTGCAACTAAATTGTTACATTGGATTATTTCCTTTATACTAATTATGTATCTATAAATTAGATATCAGATGGAAAACGCTAATAATGAACCAGTTAATGAGGGTAATCAATCTGAACACCAACTAGGGGATCAATATGTGACTAGGCAAGATATAGAAAATATCATTGCTCAAGAGATAGCCAACACTATTCCAGGAATAGTTGCTCAAGGGATAGCCAACGCTATTCCAGCAATCATTGCTGCTGTTAAAAATCCAATTGAACCTCAACAAGTTGTTCCTAGTAAACGCATTTCTAAAGATAATTTCAGTAATAGCGTAAATGAAGGCAGTAATCATGTTAATCATGATAATGAACCACGGCAAGCTCCGCTCCCTAAGAAAAGGAAAGTTGCAATGCCTGGTTGCACTTACAAAGAATTTCTTGCTTGTAAACCCACTGAGTTTGCAGGCAATGAAGGAGCGACTGCGGCACTACGTTGGTTAGAGAAAACCGAGGCAGTAATTGCCATAAGTAAATGTGCTCAGGATGATCAGGTCATGTACGCATCAAACCTTTTCAAAGAAGTAGCGCTAGAATGGTGGAATACGGTGTTACAAGCAAAAGGAAGAAGGATGGCGTATGCTATGAACTGGGAAGAATTTAAGAGTCTTGTAGAAAGAAAATTCTGTCCCGAGTATGAAAAGGAACAAATGGCAAATAAGTTTCTAACCCATCGGATGGTGGATGTAGATTGTCGAGGGTATACTACGACATTCTTCGAATATGCTCGAGTGGTACCAACCCTGGCTTCGCCAGAACCGGTACTTATTTCTCGTTATATTTGGGGATTGATTTCCGAGATTCGTAATATTGTCAAAGCTGTGAAACCTCGCACGATTGATGATGCAGTAGAATTAGCCAATACTATGACTGACGAGTTAGTACGGACAAGAGAAGAAAACAGAAGGAAGGAAGTAGCCCAAAAGATTACCCAAGAATTTAGTTCGGGTAACTATAACAATTTCAAGAAAGGAGGAAATGGGCAATCTTCTACTAGTCTATTTTGCAATTTTTGCAAAAGGAAGCATTATGGAAGATGCAAAGGATATTGCAATTTTTGCAAGATTCCAGGGCATCAAGAAGAAGACTGTAGGAGGAAGAAATTTTCTGTTTGCTACAACTGTAGAGAAACTGGACATCTTAGGCCAGATTGTCCAAAACTGAATAAACCATTTGACAATCAAGCCAAACCGTCAGAAGGAGCAAAAAGGAATGCAAGAGCCTTTCAGCTGACTACTCATGAAGCCGAGATGATTCCAGATGTGATAGCCGGTATGTTCTTAAGCTTACAACGTTTACACAATAGTATTATTTGACTCTGGTACAATCCAAAGTTTTATAAATACTTTACTCTGCCAAACTCTTAACTTACCATTAACCAGCATTAGATAAATTTCTATATTAGAAACGGCAGATGGGAATTCAATTAAAATAAATAAGGTTATGCAGAACATAGAAATAAGTTATAAGTTTTCTGCAATCCTATTATCTATAAAATTAGTTGAATTCGATGTTGTGATCATTATCTGTGATCAGAATTTCTTAGAAATTCAATCAACCATCGGAGAAGTAATTATGATTACAGGAGATAAACCATGTAAGCCTATGAAGTTCATATCAATAATGGAAATTGCTAATTAGGAACGAAAGCAAAGGAATAGTATATATGATTTTAGTAATCATTAATACTAAAGATACAGAATTTAAGGAAATTTCTGTAAATTCAGAATACCCAGATGTATTTCCAGAAGATTTACCTGGATTACCATCAGATATGAAGATAGAATTTAAGATTCATCTAATTCCAGGAATTATACCGATAAACCAGGGAACCTTATCGGTTAGCACAATATTGGTTGTTAAGAAAAAGTTTCGATAAGAATGTGTATTGATTATAGGAAATTGAATAAGGTTATAATTAAGAAATCAATACTCATTACTTAGAATTAATGATCTATTCGATCAAATCCAGGGAAATAGATATTTCTAAGATCAACTTATGTTCCGGATATTATCAATTAAAAGTATCAGAGGAAGATGTACCTAAGACTGTTTTCAGAACTAGGAATGGTCATTACTAGTTTACAGTCATGCCCTTCGGATTAAAGAATGCAACTGCAGCATTCATGGACATGATAAATAGGATCTGTAAACCATATCTGGATAAATTGGTAATTGTCTTCATAAATAATATACTTATTTATTACAAAAGTAGGAAAGAACATTGACAGCACTGGCATGTACTCTTAACTTTGTTAAGAAAAGAAAAGCTTTACGCCAAATTTTCGAAGAATGAATTTTGACTGCTAGAAGTGTAATTTTAGGTCATATGGTGAATCATGAAGGTATTCACTAAGATAGCAGTAATTACCAAATGGAAGATTCTGCAATCCGCAATAGAAATTAGGAATTTTGTAAGTTTAGTATTGTAGACAGTTTATTAAGGAATTTTCAAAATAGCTATACCATTAACTAAGTTAACCTGTAAAACAATTAAGTTTGATTAGACAAGAAGAAGCTTTTAGGATATTAAAACATAAATCCTAGCCTTACCAAAAGGAACTGAAGATTTTGAAGTATACGGTAATGCTTCAAAGTTATGATTTGGATATATGACGCAAAAAGGTAATTACATATGCCTCAAGGCAATTGGAAAAGTATGAAGAAAATTTTATCACGCATAATTTAGAAATTTAGAGCCATAATTTTTGCCTTAAGATTTGGAGATATTATCTGTATGGAAGTAAGGATACTATCTATACAGATTATAAGAAGTTAAGATATATATATTGGGCAAAAAGAATTAAAACATGAGACAAAGGAGACGGATGAAAATCCTAAGTGACTACAACTGTGATATTCAGTATCATGAGGGAAAAAACTGAAAACGGCAAGAGATAGTCAGAAGAGTTATACAGATAAATAGATAAAAGTCGTTGGAGTTCGAGTTGGAGACAAAATACTATTAAAAGTATCTCCTTGGAAAGGAGTTGTTAGATTCGGTAAGAAAGGAAAACTAAGTCCAAAAGTATGTAGAATCATTTCCAGTAATTCAACATATTGGATCAGTTACTTATAGTTTACAACTACCAGGAAGGTTAGTTGGAATACATGATATATTTTATATATCCAATCTCAAGAAATGTCTATTAGACGAATCCTTGGTAGTACCTTTCCAAGATATAAAGTAACAAATAATGTTAAGTAAAATAGGATTCAAAGACAGGATCCTAATATACTTGGGAACTGGAATCCAAAAGGAAGAGAGAGTATTCTCAATTATTCCAGTAAATCTCGAGGACGAGATTTTTATTAAGTTGGGGAGAATGTAACAACTCTCATCAAAAGTCATAATTATTAAAATAATTTGACTAATAGGAAACCCTAATTGAGACACCCAAGTGATTCTGAGCAAACCCTAAAATTTTCAGAACAATTGGAATCAGGATCAGGGCCCCTAAAACTCAGGGGGGGTAAACCCTAGTTAACGATTATCCAAATTACGTGCTGTCCAAGTTGAATTTTGAGAAAGTGTCAAGTCATCAGAGCTAGTCCCACACGTGGCTACCCTATAGCAGCTTTGTGTCCCTTACGGACCGTAAAGCTGTGAGTCTTACGGTCCGTAAGCTGCCATACGGACCGCAACATCAGGAAGCTTACGGTCCGTAAGCTAGTCAATTTTTGTGTATAAATAGCAGACATTGGCATTCGAAATCTGGACAATTTACGTCGAAAGAATTCACAATTATACACCGAGTTTTCTGCTGTATACTTCAATTAACACACACAGGTCTCTAATCGACGCCGCAATCAGGGTATTAGCACAATCGCTATTACGATTCATTTTCCGATCGATCAATATATCCAATGAATGTTTAAGTGCCGCCCACATTAGGGTTATACTTTATCGTTCGTCATTAATTTGACGGACCATCGTTAATTCAATGGATAAAGTATTATACTTTGTCATTCGTTGTTAATTCAACGGATCATCGTTAATTCGATGGATGAAGTATTGCATTTTGTCATTTCATTGTGAATTTGATCTCGTGAGTTATCGTAAATGCTGGATTGATTACTAACCCCAAATTGTGTGTTTGTTATTGAAATTAGGATAAAAGGCTAATCAGTAGGCTAGGCTCTGCCCGTATAAATTTGCAATGTGAGTCATTCTCTCTTTTTATCAAATCTATTTACAAAATCATGTTTTCTCACAGTTTGTGAGTCATTCTCTTTTTATCAAATTATTTTACAATACCTCAAATTATTTTCAAGGTTATAATTACAGGGACTAAGTCGTGGATATCTTGAATTACTGGTTAGTGGGGTATTGTGCACATTACTAACTTTCTCCCAGTTAGGTTCATTGACCTACTCGGGATAATCACTGTTAGGTTCATTGACCTACAGGGATAATCGTCACTATTTAGGTTCATTGATCTAAATAGTGGTATGACCATCGTCACCATTGTGACATGTCACCATTGTGACATGATGCCAGATAAAAATAAGATAGAAGCCATTGTAATCGCTCTTATGCTGTAATTAATAACTATGCATCATTATGCAAAATAGAATGATTCACTCAGTATTTCCTGCTGACAAAACCTTTTTCAAACATGTTTCAGGTGACCTGTTATGAATCAGGAAAAGTGCCATATAGCACTATAAAGCTCAAGGAAGTGGCTCAGTATAAAATAAAGAAACATGTTTTGTAAAAATAAAAGATTTCTTTGTGAAATCAAACTATTGTAAATTACCGGGTTTAATCCCGCGTTGTGAAATAAATAATCGGGAAATATTTACATTTTAAAAGATCCTGATGAAAACTTCCGCTGTAAAACTCAATCAAATAAATACCGCAGTATTTTCTGTCCCGCGGCTCCTGAAACGGGTCAAACCGGGTCGGGGGCCGTGACAAACATGCCTTGTGGTTTCTAAACTGTAGAACCACAAAACATAAATAAATTAAAAAATAATCATATTTTTATGAAATGCCAAATATTTGCCACTCTCATACAACATCGGAAACCATTCATTTTATACGTCTTACGGAAGTAAGCCCTCCTCTAGTGGTTCCCATGTATCAATTATGTCTGTTGATCCAACAACTCTCCTCTAAAATACAACTAAAATTCATAATCGGAAATTCAGAATATAACAATATATAGTGGAAGAATAAAGATATGATGCATTATACCTTTATCACCTGCATAATACAAAACAAAAATGGAGGATTGCATTCATTACGTCAACAAGCGAATAGAAACAAAGGAATGAAAGTGACAGAAGTAGTAGTTCACAGTTGCCTAGCAGGTCTGCACGTGTTGAAGAAAGCAAGACCTTGTCCTTGTTAATTTCAACAAATTCTATGAGCTCTACCAGTGTTGCTAACAGCTTTTAGAAGTAATACTACAACATAAACAAAAGAAGACTAATGTACTGAATCTTGTAGTCAATATTGGAGTGTTAGGAGGATCTAACGTAAAAAAAAATTATCATAATCTCAAACCCAATAACATCTAAAATACCTCTAATAGTTCCACCATTAAAGTTACGGAAGACCATGAACCCGAAACCTCGTTTTGATCCCAGTTAAAGGACATTCGAATGTAGCATCAATAACTCTACACATACAACAAAACTCATTAAAAAAATCAATAATCAACAAAAATACCTCAAATCAAACGCTAAACCAAAAGGCAACCAGGAACCTAGCCTCTGATTCGATAATTATTTAATTTCAAAATAAAAAGATCGAATGTAACAAACAAACCAGCAGAAGCATCAGAAATGACATTAGAGAGAATTGAGAACGGTCATTATCACCGTAGTAGTTTTCGGTGTCTTGAATCGTCTTCGTCAGAGGTCGTCTTGGGTTACTGGAAGCTTGTCGGAGAAGTTAGAACAACCGAAACAGTTCAAACGTCACTACCAGGTTCAATCTATAGGAAAACTAAAACATGCTTCAAAATGAGGATGGCCTAAAAACTCATCAAAATATACATGATGTCACCGGAACCCTAGAATATCCGCCGGAATACACCACTGTTACCGTCACTGTAGATCTGTTCTCATATTGTTACAGTCGTCGTTGTTGTCTAGTCTATTTGGAGCACAGGTAACCACTGTCACCCGGTAGATTAATCAACACCTGATTTTAACTATGAAGACGGTGATCAATGAAGAAAAAAAGGGAAGAAGCACGGGTATAATCACCAGCGGCGGAATGCATGGAACAGATGTGAGAGGAGGTGGCTTGGTGTAGAAGAGATATATAGTTTAGGATCTGAAAATAAGGAGTGTTCAAAATTTGAAATCCCGCTCAACAAGATTTCAGGGTTGTTTGTTTAAGATGGGTTTTCAACATAGGTACATTAAATAAAAATATGCTTATACAGTATGCTTTAAATGACCATCTTGTCGTTTCTATCTGAATTGCTTTAATTACTTGTATACTAATGCATAATCTACTTGTACATTTTAATATGTACGTCAATACTGACCAAGACAACTATCGAAACGTCGACAAAAATGAGTAGGTCGTCACAGTACTTTTGATTTTTTTTAAAACATTATAGTTTGTAAGATATGGCCAGAATACGTAAAAGAACTATAAGTTTGATGGGGGAGGAAAAAGTGTAACTAATTATCTATAGTTTTGATATAACTCAGAGATTTAAGTGTAATAAGTTTAGGGGCTAAAAAATAAATAGTGTTTAAAAGACCAAATTACCCTCATTTTAAGGGTCTATCTATAAATTAAGGGGGGGAAAGTTCTTACTTTTTGGGTATCTTAAAATACCTCTCCCTCATGCATTATAATATAGTATAGATACTCCTTCTATGTCCTTTAATTATTGATTAACTTGATATGTTTTACTAATTCAGTTAATAGAAATTAAATTAACGGATTAATTAATATGAAAAATTAAATTAATGGATTAGTTAAATAATATGAATTTCATTAAAAAAAGAAAAAAAAAACTAAATAATATGTAATGAAATAATCATTTTATAATAAAAAATATCCAATATAATTAGACGCATCTATGTATCCATATAATATAGGAGACCGAATTATTCGACATAAAATAAAAGCCATTTAGTTAGAGTGACCTCCTACTTTTTTTTTTTAAAGCTCACCAATATATATTGTTTGAAAATTTAAATCTTAGATATTCTGTTCAACGTATGGAACATTTTATGTACATATTGATGAAATTAGTATGTATAGGTATAACTTTTGACCTGTAACATTGTATATTTATTATATTACTCCTATTGGGTTTTATTTTTAACTTTGATGCTACAAGCCTACAATATGTTGGAAACTTGGTGAATGAATATTTAGTAAATTATAATTTAATGAAAGAGTAAACTGCCATTTTGGTCCCTGTGGTTTGGGTACTTTTGTCATTTTAGTCTAAATCTCAAACTTTTTACATCTGGGTCCCTGTGGTTTGCATTTTGTTGCCATTTTAGTCCAAAATCCAAAAACCCCCCTTTTTGACTGTTGAAAGCTGCCTATTTTGTCCTTTAGTGCAGAGGTATTTTGGTCCATGTTAATTTATTATAACATTTCATTAATTAAAATAATTATATTAATTGATTCTTTACCTTATAAAACAAACTCAGACTTATCAATCATCATCCCCCAACCCAACCCAACCTGCATCTTCTCCTAACCCAACTTATCATCCCCACACACCTGCACACATGTGATGCACGACGATGACATGTTTGTGGCGGAAAGATGATGGTGGTCACCGGAGTTCACGTGAGCAGAAAAGGATGGATGGTAGTGGTTAGCGATGAAGATGACGTCGGAGGTGCAGATGATACTCAAAACAGAACTCGAAATTCTCTCCGTCAGCGGCTTTGTTTGTTACTAAATCAGAGTGCTTTTCAGTTAAACCCTCCAGATCTGATTTGGTGAGAGGGGTGAAGGGTGGGATTTTGATTTGGTGACGGGTTGAATTGTTTGGTGTCAAATTGTAGTAGGGGAATTGATGTTTAATTGTAACAGGTAATCAGCGGCTTTGTCTCTTCACATTTGATTTGGTCGTGACCGAATTGATGTTTAATTGTAACAGGGGAATCGCAAGTAACCTCAACATGATCCAGATCTGAGCATATACCACCAGCAGGGTATTTGGCCGGCGATGTTTGTAACAGGGCGGCTAAAAGACCAACGTTGGCCGGCGCCGGAGATTGGACGATGGTTGACGGCAGAGGAATGTCTAAAGAGGAGTTGATTTTGTTGAGATGTTGGAGAAGGAGATTGAGAAGTTTATCTTGTTCTTTGTTGAGAAAGAAGAATATATCATCAAACTTTTCTTGATTTCTTGAAGTTTTTTGTGAGTGAAGCTGAGGTTATGAAGGGGAAAGTGGTGGGTGTAAAGGTCCTGAACTTCCAAGCACATTCACAGTGATCATAAACCTCTTCTTATATTTAATCATCATCTTCTCAGTTTCTTTTTATTTGAAATTGGTAATTTAAAAATCGATCAGTGGATTTAGGGAAGAGAAAGATGATATTGCAGTTAGTTCAAGGATTAGGGTTTGGTGTGGGGAGAAATAATTTGGGGAAGATGAACATCTGATCATTCATGAGGGTAAGAGATTTAATATAATTAATTTAATTAATAATATGTTATAATAAATGAAGATGGACGATTATACCCTTGCACTAAAGGACAAAATAGGCAGCTTTCAACAGTCAAAAAGGGGGGTTTTGGATTTTGGACTAAAATGGCAACAAAATGCAAACCACAGGGACCCAGATGTAAAAAGTTTGAGATTTTGACTAAAATGACAAAAGTGCCCAAACCACAGGGACCAAAATGGCAGTTTACTCTTAATGAAATTATAATTATTAATAAACTCTTCATATGATGAATTAAATACTAAATTTTTAAATAGAGTTTTAATGTCTTTTAATTTAAGTCTTTATGTCTCAAATTAAGTCTTTAATTAAGTGAGACTTTTCACTTATCCTTAACTCTTGTATAATAATAGGCTATGTGCCTCATTTGAGAAAAATAACATATAGAAAAATACAAAAGAAGATAAAAGAAAATTACATGAATATATGAAGAGTTATTGAAAAAAAAAATACTTGAAGACCCATGTGTTGGGTACTTAAAGAGATATGTTTTCTCTATTCGATTTCACCACTATTACATCTTTATTTGTTCCATAAGTTCAAACACTACAATTATCCGGTGTAACCTCGGACGCGTGGCCATCTTCGGCAGTACAGACTGCTTCGGTTGTTGTACCAGGGGAGACAGACGCGTCGTCTTTGGTAGAGGCGTGAAATTTGTTGCAGACGAGGAGTATTTTTCAAGACCCAAGATGATAAATACTCGAGTCTAAGATGTTATCAAGTGCGCGTGAAGGACCCACCAGAGATGCGGCTTGAATCAAGATTGGTATTTAATTATATTTTATATTCCTTTTATTTAGTTACTGCAACATGTATTGTACTATGATATTTCTTATGAATAACGAAAGACTTGTGGTTATGTATTTTGTAATTTTATTTTATAAAAGGTGAAACTAGTTTCAACACAATATTTATGATATCTTCACGATTTATTTCAACACATAAGAAAGAATATCATCTCTTGTTTGTATCACGTAAATAAAATGGTATAACCGTCCTTATAAGAATATAAAATGTAAAAATTAACTCTAGACCCTCACCTTTAAAGCAATAAAAGTTGTTTATTCATAAATTATAAACTTTTTAATGTTTTGTTGTTATCAAGCAATTAAGGATACATGATTTGAAGATGGTTATTAGTTAGTTTTTTTTTTTTTTTGTTGAACATGAGGGGTGTTTCATCTCAAGAACACATATACAATTAGCAAATAGTTAACGCACATTCTCATTTAATTGAATCGGTACAAATATTAACATCTGACTTTGCAAAACAGTTGATTCATAAGTTCACAATTGTTTTTTAACAATTCTTCAATTTTATGAGACTTCACTTCACCTGTCGTTTCTTACATTTTGTTATTTAACTTCCGTCTTTATCAATAAAGAGAATAGTAGTTTGCGTGAACCTATTTGGTGAAGTACTTATATGAATTAGGGGTATTTATCGAATTAAATAACGAATTTTTGAATTACTGAAATCGAATTTTACAATAATTTTATATCTTTTTTGAATTCGTATTCGATTTAAAACTGGTAAATTCGATTCGAATTCATATATATGTTTGTGCACTCTAATATGCCAGAATATATGTATACTATTTGATTGTTTTGTTATAACAAAGATACCTATTTTGAATTTTGAGAAAAGTTTGTTCACTTTAGGCACTTGAAAAACTGTAGACAGATGTTTACATTTTCATACAACTTCCAAAAACTATTTATGTATTAGTGACAATTTGCACACTTTTCTTGTTAATTAATCTGATAAAATTTATCTTTACACATGTCAAGAATATATAGATTATCTACATGCTTATAAATTATATAATAACAAAATATAGGTATTTTCATATTAGTCCCTGAGTTATTATGTTATTATAATAACAAAATATAGGTATTTTCATAGGATGGTCACTCATCTTTTTCACTCTATAGGTAACTTCCATTGGAGATCCATCACATTTTGTCTTTTAACTTCATAAGTGCCTTCTCATGCACAGCCACTTAATGCTACTTACTTGCTCCTCTCCATTACCTTTTGCTCTCTCCCTATCTCTCATCTATACCCTTAAATTAGGGTTTTCGGTACATCTTTATTGATGTCTTCAGCTAGCAAATAGAAAGAAGAAAAAGGTACCAGTCTTTTCCATCAATGATTTGTAATCTGTTCTTGTCATCTGATCAGTAAACACACAAACACATACACACAAAATCCACAAAAGCCAAAAGCTATCTATACATAACACATATGAATCACAATTTTTTTTTTCTTTTAGGGAACAAGCTTCTGAGGTTTTGTCATAGTTTTCTGATCTGATTTGGGTTAATTTATATACTTCTATAAAAGATGCATATATGCACCGATCCCATTAAAGTGTTTTAAGTTCTGATCATCTAGGGTTGATGTATACATATATGTTCATATCATTATTCTCGCTTAAGCTATCACTTAATCTGCCAGATCCCATATTATAACTACTATATTTAACCGTGTTCATTGAGTACATGGAGAGATCCGAGCGTATATATACATATAGATCTCCCACAAAAATGGAGATTTTGAGGTTCAAAACGAAGAAACTGCTGAAAGACTGCAAGGGTTTGATCATTAGTGCATTTGCCTGCAATATTAAAAATGGATTTTAAATTTGTTGAACTTCAAAAAAAAAACGTTCGTACAAGATTTACCGATTCTTTATAGCTAGATCGATGCATGTTGTGTCTACTAAGATCTTAAAGCCGACACCTAGTGACCAGTTTATAAAACAAATGGCTGGATTTTATGGATCTATGTTGTTTTCTTTAGGGTATCATATAGTTCTTCTAAATTACTTTGAAGAAAGCTGCAAAGGATGTTTATGCCCTATTTGATGCTTAATCAATTCTTAATTATTTTGCAGATAAAATAAAAGGTAATTAATGGCATCATCAAGCTCTTACAATCCTCCTTGTGCTGCCTGCAAATTTTTTAGAAGAAAATGCATACCAGGCTGCGCTTTCGCACCTTATTTCCCACCCGAAGATCCACAGAAATTCATGAATGTTCACAAAATCTTCGGTGCCAGCAACGTCACTAAACTTCTAAACGATGTTTTACCTCACCAGAGAGAAGATGTGGTTAGTTCACTTGCATATGAAGCCGCAGCTCGTGTTAGAGATCCTGTTTATGGTTGTGTTGGAGTCATCAGTTCCTTGCAACAACAAGTTGATCGCCTTCAAAAGGATCTTGATGCTGCAAATGCTGATTTGATACGACATGTGTGCAATGAGATGCCTGGATTGACTTCAATTCAGCCAGTGATTCCACCTTAAAGAGCAATGGATCATTTATCTGCAACAAGGGTTGATGGTGGTGGATTTTACCAGCCTTATAGAGTAATGTTAATCGTATGTTGAATACGCCGAATGGTTCGAATCCTCGTGGGTGCATGAACGCTGGCGGTAGTGGTGGCGGTGGGTGGTGGTGGACTGGTGGTAGAGGAAGTAATATTTGAAATAGATGTTGATCTCACTTTATTAGCCATGAAAGGCATAATTAAGTTGGAAAACCTAGTTTGAGTTTATGTTGTATGTGTATATATAGTTTTTTTTTGAATGGCATGTGTATATATAGTTGTCTCACCATTACCTATGCGAGCTACATTGTAATATATATATTGTTATCCAACAAAGGAAAGATTCCATTAATGTTGTAGCAAGAAGCCAATAATTAAAGAATAATAGGAGTAGCTAGAAAGCAGAAAACGGAATTACCAAAAAAAAATATTAATGAAGCTACATACATGCACCTATAGATACATACACATTCACATGCGCGCACTATGTGTGTGTACATAAGTGTGTCTAGAAATTATGTTATGGAACCACTACTAGAAACTAGGACGTTTCCTAAGCAATTTTTTTTTTTTTTTTTTTTTTTTTTTTTTCTGTCGAAAGGTAGAGTCAGGTTTCACATATTGGGATAGAAGTAATGTTTCAGAAAAGTTTGTAAAGATAATAAATTAATGTGTTTGATAACTAGACAAGTATTTTAACACTTTAAGATTTCTCCACACTGTAAAGGGGTATGTGAATGATGAGAGTATGCCAAGACAAACAATGAGTCTTCCATCCTTACTGAAGGATACGTCCATTGTGATGACAAAAGAGCCTGAACCTAACTTAAAAATCCAAACAGTTTAGAGACAAGTAATGAACTGGTATTCGGGTATAGGATTAGTTTAAAAACTTTTGTGGTTTGGGATGTGACATGTATTGTATTGGATGATACTTGATGTATTATTTGAACTCATACCAGGGTACGTCGTGGGGTTTGGGGGAGGGCTGGTGACCTGAGCGATTTGGGGGGGGGGGGGGGGGTGAATGGTTTGCCCGCCAAAGGTTTTGTACAACTAAAGCTACAATAAAACATGGACCGTCAGATTGCACACAAGATCAACGGCCGGGGATTTGTTTTAAAACCTGGATGCGGATTGGGCTTTTAGCGATGACTTCTTTTGATGTCGTTGCTAAAGGGTTCGTCACTAAAAGCCAACTGTAGTGTCCGTGTCGAAACCAAATATATTAATCATACATTAGATATCTTAAAAATATATAACAAATAGTATGCTTAATGTGTTAGAAACCTGAAATTTTATATATATATATATAGGGAGAAGATCATGCGAGAACCACCACTTATTGCGAGAACCGCGAGAACCAATGTAAACACAACCAAAAATGCCTAAAAATAGCTAAAAATCACACAAAAAAATTTTTTTTTTAAATATTTTTTATATAAAAATCGCTACTTTTCGAAGCTAAAAAAAATTAAAAAATTAAAAAAAAATTTTTTTTTTTTTAAATTTTTTTTTTTTGTCCACTAAAAGTAGCGATTTGAGCATAAAAAATATAAAAAAAAAATTAGATTTTTTTAGGTTTTTTGGGGGTTTAGTTTTTAGCATTTTAGCTTGTGGGGGGGGGGGGGTTAGGTGTTTTTGGGTTTTTTTTAGGTTTTTTTAGCTATTTTAGGTTGTGTTCACATTGGTTCTCGCGGTTCTCGCAATAAGGGTGGTTCTCGCATGATCTCCTCCCTATATATATATATAGGGTAGGGTTCATGTGAGAACCACCCTTATTGCGAAAACCGTGAGAACCAATGTGAACACGGGGCAATTTTGTAAATACCAAACAAGTTTTAAAATATTGGACTTCAAGCACAAATTAAATTACATTTAATACAAACTTTCACGTCCACTCTCTCTAACCTCTGATTAGATCCAGATCTCTCAACATTTTCTCAACCTTCAACCTGAATCTCTCAACAATTCTCAACAGTTCGTCCCTGAAACTCTCAACAATACTCAACAGTTCATCGATTACATCATCGTATCGAATACATCATCACTTCACCGTCATCAGATTGGGATATTGAAGCATCTGGATTGAGATTTTATCTCCGATCTGAGTTTTTACCAGCAGATAGTCATATAATCGAGGTTAGTTCGCAAAGTTCGTCCAAAATTAGTCGTATAATATATATTATGAACTTAATCATTGATCGTACATTCTTCATCCATTCGTAATTAGGGCAACGTGATTATAAGCATTGTGGATTTTTAATCCGTTCGTAATTAGAGCAACATGATTATAAGAATAGATGATTCAACGAGTGTGTCATAGTGAACTTGAGCAAGTAAAGTTAATAATATCATTCATGTGCATAGTGAATTTGAGCAGATTTGTTTAGGATACGTGTAGATGATTTTGTGTAACAAGAATATGCTGGTGTTGCTGTTTTAGGTAATGCACACGTGCATAGTGAACTTGGGCGGTTTTGTGTAAGATACGTGATTTTGTGTAATTAGGATATGATGGTGTTATTGCGATTTTGTGTAATTAGAATATGATGATGTTATTGTTTCATGTCATGCACATGTGCATAGCGAACATGAGCAGTTTTGTTTAATATACGTGTTTATGATTTTGTGTAATTAGATTCTGTTGATGTTGTTGTTTAAAGTGATGCATATGTGCATATTGAATTTGAGCACATAACATTGAACTTACATGTGGATTGATTTTAAATATCATTATAAGAATATGTGATGCACATGTGCATATTGATTCACATGTGCATAATGACAATGACATGTGATGCACATGTGCATATTGATGCACAGAGTGCATATAGATGCACAAATGCATATCGTTTACGGTGATGAAAAAAGGTGTTTAATGCACATACTAATTGAAATTGCATTTTGGTTATATTATGTTTTAATTATTACTGTAGGTAAAAAACCGGAAAAAAAGCGAAGAAAATAACATTTGTGTTGAGATAGAATGACGAAGTGGCAACAAAACTGCCAGATGATAAGGAAGGTGAATACAAAAGTGTTAAACAAAAAGCCAAAAAAGGTTGGTTATTAGTCGAAGATGCACTTGGTAGTATATGCACATGTGCATCCAATTGTTACTTTCATGTTGAACGATATTGTTTGATGTCATGTGCAGTTATTGCAGGATAAAGAAATACAAGGAATAGGACAAGTAAAAAGCACGATGTGATGGATGACATGGGCGACGAGACGGTGGAAAACATCCACCATTAATGAAAGAAAGTTGCACAGAACGTATTATATTGAAAATTATGGTTGCTTTTGTATGGTGGTTTATATGTTAGTTATTATTTTATTGATAATTTATTTTTGTTTATTGGACGATGACAACTATACGATCGTTAATTCAGTAATTTGATGTAATATGGTATAGTATATGTTGGAAATGCACATGTGCATAAGGTGAATTAGTATGCATAGTGGTGATATATGATGTGTTTCCGGATGATTATAATCAGTTTACAATGTTTTCAAATGTTATATGGTGGTTAGTATAGTATATGTTGGAAATACACAAGTGTTTATTGTTGTGACATAAATGATTATGTTGATAATGCACATGTGCATATTTATATATTATTATGCATAGTGGTAATGTATGATGGTGTTTGGTATTGGATATGTAGTTTACAATGTTGTATGGTGTATGGTATAGTATATGTTGGAAATGCACAGTTATCTATTGATGTGATATGATGAGTGGCATAGTTTATGTTGGCATTGCACATGTGCATAACGTAGAGGTAGTAATGTATAATGTTGTTTGATGATGTGTGCAAAATGCAACATATAAATTACATCAATTATGGCATAAAACTAACCTTTTTTTAGTACTAATGTTGGAAAAAAGTGTACTTTTGTCTTCCTTTTGTATTTTCATGATTAAATGAGCTCAAATTAACAAAAGAAGCAAAAAGACAGCTAAATCTAACATAAATACAAGAAAAGGAACAAAAGAGACATGCCCGACCCCACGACAGCATCTTCCCAAGCAAAACAAGATAACAGAAGGCTGAACACGCCCCGTGCTCAGTGAACACGGGGGCGTGCCCAAGTGCCAGCATAAAAGACAAAGCTATAGAAGCTTCTATCGCCCACCACGGGGCCGTGCTCAGCGGACACGGGGTCGTGGTCAACTATAAGATTCGCATAATCCAGGCAAATCTTGATAGTACAGATATGCTTATGCACACGGGGGCGTGCCCAGCGGACACGGGGGCGTGGTCAACTAATGCAGCCAAACTGCAATTAATGAAGACAGAGAAGAGGATGGACACGGGGCCGTGCCCGAGCTTCTGTTCAGCCTATAAATAGGAGTGCTTGGCTCAAGCTCAAACCATCCCTTGGCACACCACCTCTCTCACACTTCACCCACCACCCACCACCACCATAACACCATCATCCAGCACCATCATCCATTGTCCATCATAGAGTGTGTGAGTCATCTCGGGATCCAAGATTGATCGTAAGAGTTCTTGACAATCAAGGCCATGTTTGCCTAAGTCTCTTACATCACTTGGTGAAGACAAAGTGTCTAGTGTAATACTTTTTATTTTTAATCTTTTCGCACTTTTTACTTGGTTATGTATTAATGACTTTAATAACTAGTTTCTTATGTTGAAGGTGATTTTTCCTTATCGTTTGTCCGTGGTGTCTTGGTATTATTTTACTATCTATATAAAATAAAAGATTTTCACTATTCATATCGCCACGGTCTATATGGAGGTATGTTGGCTACCTGGTCGGGGGTTAAGGGAACAGTTTGGTAAGAGTCTTGCCTTGTTCAGTGTATAGATCCTGCAAGGACCTGGGTCAAATTTAGTAGGACCTCCTTCAATACTTAACGGTATTGGATGGCGGGGGTCCAAACTCTTTGACCCCCTCATATGTAAGCTACTATTAATACTTTAACCCGGCTACTTAGGACTGTATCCCTGCTGACTCAGACTACTTAGCCGAGGGTAACGTCACCTTCAAAAGAGGGGCCTACCATAATATGCATTAATAACTTAATTAATTATCTTTCAATAATCCGACCCTTTAGGATTGTATCCTTGCTGACTCAAACTACTGGGTTGAGGGTAACATCACCTTCAAAAGAGGGGCCTACTACAATAACTAAGATAATCTCTTAAAAAGTGCAAAAGTGCGGAAATAATCAAAGGTTACACTATACACGAGTCGGAGCCAAGTGATTCATCTTGTCTATCTGTTTTTACTTTTATTTTATTTTCAACATTTTAGTTAGTTTTTATTTTTCTAGTTTAAAACCTTTTTCTAACTTTTTGATTTGATAAGACGTTGAGGATAAACCGGTACTAAAAGCTCTTGTGTCCTTGGACGACCTCGGTATCTTACCAACACTATACTACGCTCACGATGGGTGCACTTGCCCATATGTGTGTCTAGTGTTAGTAAATATCGTGTTTTATAAATTTAAAACTTGGCTAAAGAAAGTGTAAAAGGGCTTAAAATAAACATTAAAACCATAACACACTTCACGCACATCAAGTTTTTGGCGCCGTTGCCGGGGACACAAGGATTTTAAGAAAGTTAGGAATCAACGGCCTAATCGTTTTTTCTTATTTTTCTTTTTTTTTTTAGGATTTTTCTTAATTTTTCAGCTTCTACAGAACTCAGCACGGGCCGTGCCTGCTGAACACGCCCCATGCCCAATCATTGGAACTGGCAATCCTGTTTTAAGTCAGACAGTAAGCTGAACACGGGGCCGTGCCCACTCAACACGCCCCGTGCCCAAGATTCAGTTACTGAAAACAGAACCGTGAGATCCCGACGGTTGGTAATTTCTGACACAAATATGAGTGATACTGATATTTTTTACTTTCGGCACTCTTATGGTACGTGGTGTCGAATATGTGGTGGTTCCCATAAGGAATTAGAATGTTATTTTCTAAATTATAACCCCCACTATATAGACCCATCGTTTTCCTGTATCCTTAAGAGGGGCGAAAGTAAAAATAATCCCTATCTCTCCCTCGAATGCTCTCAACCAGATTTTCTTGGAGAAATGCTTCTTGATGAACTATTTCAATTAGAAGATCTAATTCTTATTTGGTTAAAAGAACTTAGGATAGATTTCAATAATTTATCTCAAGACAATAACCAAGACAAAGTGTTGGGATCGCATTCAAACAACTTCGTTGTTCCCGACGATACTTCTAACTCTAGTAAGGACTTGAGCGATAGTAGTTGTTGATGCACGAAATGTCTGTTGACTACGTTTGTATCAAGTCATAGGTCAAGATTAGAGCTTGAAAGTCAAATTAGGGTTTAATGATAAGATTTAGCTTATGTGTACATAGGATAGGATAGTATTTCGCTTATATGTACATATTAGCATGAGGTTTCGCTCATTAGGTCATAGGTTTCGCTTATAGGGTCTTTAGAGGTTTCGCTTATGTGGTTTTCCAGGGGGTTTCACTTATGTGTCAGGTCATAAGAGCGAAATCACAGGGTCTATATATAGTCAGTTTGAGCGAAATCAGATCATTCATGTCTGTACATTGGAGCGGAACCTGGTCATTGCTTGTGTAACGAAACTCTGTCAAATTTGAATCAGAAAGCAATAAAAGAGAAGGAATTGAAAAGGAAAAGCTGTGTAACTTCATTTACGTTGATTCCGCCTTCGTATGTGAAGATGAACATTCTCAACTGACTGTTTAGGGTCGGAAACCAGTCCAACAAGTGGTATCAGAGCTTCAGGATGAGGAGTTCATACTACTACAGTTGATTCGACAAAATTCTCTCACTTCTACTCACTTTCTCTCATACTTTTTCGATTTAAACTGGTTTCTACGGTTGAAATGGCCTGAAATTCGAGTATAACGTGTAAAACATACGATTAACCAACCCTAGAAAGAATCAGGTTAAAATTCGGACTAAAACATGGTGAAATTTGACTAAAACAAGGTTTCGCTTATATGGTCATCGAAGGAATTTCGCTTTTAGAAACAGTTTAGTTTTGCTTTTACAGACATAAATTGATTGATTTCGCTGATAAGGACATAAGATTGATTTCGCTTATCTGAACATCCTATTTCGCTCATACGCTCATTTATCATATTTCGCTCATAAGGACATGTACTAGTTTCGCTTATTGGGACATTACCTATTTCGCTTATAGGGACATTGCCTATTTCGCTTTTGTGTCAACGTACTGATTTCGCTTATCTGTCAAGACAGATTTCGCTTATCTGTCAAGTCTGATTTCGCTTATTTGTCAAAGTTGCTATTTCGCTTTTGTGTCACTGTTTTCCAAGATTTTGAAAATTTTTCTAAGTGATTGTTGATTTTGCAGGAATACTCAAGATGGATGACATATTCTTGAACCCGTTTAGCGACATGTACGCATTTGCTGGAAATTCGGGAGACGATTCATCTACAAGCAACAACAATGATAACCCGCCGAATATGAAGAAAAAGTTAATGGAAGCTTGGGAATCGGAAAGTGCCTTCGGAACATTCAATAAACCTCCAAAGCTAATGGCTATCGAGGAATATAGTCGGTGGTCAAGAAAGTTTGAAGATTGGTTGATGGCATTCGCATTTCCCAGCTGGAAGAGTTTGAAAAACGGTTATGAAAATGGAAACAAAAATGGTGAAACTTTAAGATCAGCTGAGGAGATTGATTCATTTGTAGCTGAGCAAAAATGTGTGGCATTGTTATTTCAGTCCGTCCGGGAAGACATAATTTCATTGATCGATTATTCAAATGCAAAAGATCTTTGGAAAAAGTTAGAAAAGAAATGTATAGGTAGTGAAGAAATCAAGAAAAACAAAATGAAACTGCTTAGGAAAGAGTTTGATATGTTTAGGTGTTTAAAGAACTAGTCAGTTTGTAAAATGATAGAAAGGTTTGGTCATCTGAAGCTGGAATTAGCAAGACATGAAATCAAATATCCTGAAGAAGAGCTTATCGACAAATTGTTCGATTCGTTGCCTGACGAGATAGATTGGAGATATTATGCGCTGATGCTGAAGAATACCATCAAGGCACCAGAAAAGTTAACATTAGATTTGCTGATTGAGAAACTCGAGAGTCACAAGCTGGAACTGAAGAAGACATACAAAGTCAATCACTCATCTTACCAGCAGAATTTGGATTTGTATTATCCAAAGAGCATGATGCCAAAAGCAACTTCTCCCAAGACTGCGTTTTCTGCTGAAAATGTGTCCACAGCAAGCAAAGAAAGTCAAAGTAATCAAAGCAGTGGAAATCACAGTGGTTATCACAGTGGATCTTCATCATCTACAAGTCATTCTGATGCAAAGAATCGTTTTCAATGCAACATCGCAATAGACTTAAAGAATGCTTAGAATTTTGATGAGGATTCTGCTCAACAACAGATGATTTTCCTAGCATCTGTGTTGGAATCTTATGAAGGGTTAGTAGCAGGGAAGATAGGCAACACCAACCTAACGAAAGAAGATTATGATCAGATTGATCTGGAGGAAATGGAGCTGATCGACATTCGTTGGTGTATGGCCAGTGCTGTTCGTCGAGCACAGCGTTTCATGGAAATTACCGGCAGGAAGACAATTGGTGGTCCATCTACCAAGCTGGGTTTCGACAAGTCCAAGGTGACGTGCTTCAAGTGTAAGCAGAAAGGTCACTTCAAACGAGAATGCAGAAACGCATATGCTGATGAGTCGGAGAACCCTTTCAGAGAGGATTACTACAAGAAGGCAATTTATCACCAGAATAAATCTGAGCCGCCTAGATTGAAGCAGGTTGAAGACAATAGAGAGAAATCTAGAGCTCTTGCGGTGATTTACGATGATGAGGGGTATGATTGGAGTCAAGAGGTTCTACCGGAGGAAGATGCGGTTGGTTACGCATTCATGGCGAAAAACGACGAACCTATTCCTTGGAAAGATAACTGAACTGGAGAGCAGAAGTATAGATACAGAAAAATGTTGGCTGAAAACAGAATCATTAGAATTTCTGGTATCTATCTGGAAGCAAGAAGAGCAAATAGATGGGATCCGGACAGAGAGTGTTATCTTGATGAATATGGAAATATTGCAGTCGATGACAAAACTCTTGATCTGGAAGCCATAATCAAGGAGTTCAAAGATGAGGATGATTATTGGCAGAATAAATGGTGGGGAACTGGAGACGAGAAAGAGAAAGAAGAGAATGAGAAAAGAGAGAAAGAAGAGATAGAGAAGTCAAAGAAAGTTGACACTGGGGTTATTGACACAAAGCAGGAGTTGACTGCTGAGAACCTGGGAAAAATGGCTGACAAAGTGCTGGCTGCTAAGGCACTTGAGGTAGACTCTAACTCCGTGTCTGAGTCAAAAAGCCAGGTCAGTTCAAACTTGTCAACAAATGCGTCAGGTAAGAAAGTTGATGGAAATGCTGATTGCAAAAATTGCAACAAAGAGTGAAAATTTTGTAACACAGTCACGTATCTCAATGGGAAGAAAGTTGATGATCTGACAGCAAAAGTCAGAAGCGTTGAGAATCAAATTCTTGATCGTGACAAAAGAGTTAAAGCTTTAACTGAACGGATAAAAGAATTAACTAGCCAAATTGAAAATGATAAAATTGATCATGAAAGAGTTAAAAAGGAAAATGAAAAGTTAATTCTTGAAAACCGTCAGATTTCTGAGAAGTTTGAAAAACTTAAAAGCACATTGAAAGATAATGATGATCGAAATGGTAAAACTTATAAAGAAAACGTTCAACTAAAAGCTGTGCTTAGAGTAAAAGAAGAATCAATCAACCAACAACTGGATGAAATCGCTAAACTGAAACTTAAATTTCAAGAGGCTAAAATTGAAAACGAGCGAATCCAGTTGAAGCTTAACAGTTACAGCTCCGCAAGCTTTGTGTTGCAACACATTATTCCTAAACCCACCGGGAAAGACAAAGCAGGCGAAGATGTGTACTCTGATGGAACTGGGGTGGGTTTTCATCAAGTTCCACCACCTGTTCTTGATAACTACACGAAAAAGCAATCAGGGTTGGTTGAAATTGAAGAAGAAAGTAAAATGAATCTTCCGGATTCAGTTGATGTCACGTTCACATCTTCCAATGACGATAGTGTTCAAAATGATATTGTAAAAGGTGTTGTTGAAAATGTGCTAAAAACGGATAGTGACACTACTGAGGAAGATGAGTGTTTCTTGGACAAATACATTCAGAAACCAAAATCCAAAAACAACTTAAGTGATGAACCGGGTCTTGTGATGTACAAGATGGCTGGATCTGATAAGTTGTATTTGGATTCTGAGTTTCCCATTGAAAATGTTAATGTGAAAAAGTTGACAAATGTTTTTAAATTGGTTGAAGTTGAGTTGTCAGAAGTGAACAGTTTGAAACAAACAAAAAGGCAAATGAATTTTGAGAAAGATAAAGCTTACTACAAAAAGCCTGTTGTTCCACCACGTTTTTATAATAACAATCGAAACAATTGGTCGGGTGGTTATCGGGGTGGTAAGAGTTATCAGAAAAAGAGTTTTCAAAACAAAAGGTTCGCTGAAAAGAAGGTGTTTATGAACGGTTCAAGTTCACTTTCTGATGAGGAAAATGAAATCTTTTCAAAATCTAATGAAGAGTTCTTTGAGAAAAGAGCTTCACAGTCTCAGTCTGAAGGCACAAGTCGAGTTGTTGATACTCGAACATGTTTCAGATGTAATCAAGTTGGTCACATTGCACGAAAGTGTAACAATGTGAAGTCTAAGACTGAAACTGTGAAGATTCAAAAGAAGAAAGTTGACGAAAAGGGTAAAGCACCATTGGTTGTTGAGAAAAAGAGTGTGAAAAATGACAATACCAAAGTGAAAAATGAACCTGTAAAGAAAGTGGTAACTAAAAATGACAAATTTTACAAGCGGGTTGCATTATCTCAACAAGTTTGGAAACCAAAAAGTGAGAAAAATATTTCACCTTCTGAGGATTCAATTCAAATTGATTATGATGCAAATTTTCCACCTTTGAAGGCTGAAAACTTCAAAATTCAAATTGCTAGAGTCAAGGTTACACCCAAGGCTGACGAGGCCTGGGTGGACTCCATGTTCGAATAAACAGTTTGAAATGCCGGAGCTTCCTAGTTGGTAATCGTGAAGCATGAATCGGCATCTTTCTTAAATTGTTTGTAATATGTGCAGGATCTTCCAAGAGCTATTTCAAGATGGATTATGGATAGTGGAGCGTCTCGACATATGACAGGAAAGACTGCATTGTTATATGATGTTAGAAATATCAATGGTGTTTATGTGGGATTTGCTGGTCACGAAGGTGGTAGAATTATAGGTGAAGGAACGTTATCCAATGGGATTGTTACGTTTGAGAGAGTTAACTACATTACTGAGCTGGAGAATAATCTACTAAGTATCTCGCAGTTTTGTGACAGTATGTATACCACTCACTTCACTGATAAAGAATGTTTGATCTTGAAACCAGGATTTGTAATTCCTGAAGAATGGATTATCATGCGGGCACCTAGAGTGAATGATTTATATGTGTTGGACATGAGTGTAGCAACTACAACAACAGGTCAAGCACATTGTTTTGTTTCTAGAGCAACTGAGAAAGAATCGAGATTGTGGCACTGCAAGATGGGGCATATTCACCTAAGGAAGATGAATAACTTGGTGCACAATGATTTGGTTCTTGGTGTTAATATCAAAGGTTTTCATCTGGAAGGGGAGTGCATTAGCTGCATCAAAGGCAAGCAGAAGAAAAAGTCACACCCTACAAAGCAAGTCAATTCATTTTCGAGACCTCTGGAAAGACTTCACATGGATTTGTTTGGTCCTGTGAATGTCAAAAGTATTACAGGAGATTACTACTATTTGGTCGTTACTGATGATTATTCCAGATTTTCGTGGGTTTCTTTCTTGAAGACGAAAGACAAAACATTTGACAGTTTAATGCCGTTGTTCAAGAAAATTGAGAATCTGTACCAAAGGCGTATCAAAAGAATTCGTAGTGACAATGGTACTGAATTCAAGAACAGTAAGATGGAAGAATTTTGTGATGAAAGAGGTATATTGCATGAGTTTAGTGCTCCGTACACTCCGCAGCAGAATGGAGTCGCAGAACGCAAAAACCGGACACTAATCGAGACGGCTAGAACTATGCTCGCAGATTCAAAGTTACCTATAAATTTTTGGGCTGAAGCTGTTTCCGCCGCATGCTATACGCTCAACAGGGTTCTCACTGTCAAGAAGTTCAACAAAACATGCTTTGAGCTAATCAATAACCGTAAACCGAATTTGAAGTATCTAGAACCGTTCGGGTCACCCTGTACTGTTATAGAGCCTTATGGAAAGTTTGGTCCGAAGTGCATTGAGGGAATATTTGTTGGTTATGCAAATCCGATGCGACGTGTCTTCGTTCCAAGTGAGAAGCGGATTATTGAAGCTGGAAATGTTGAATGTCAAGGTTATACTATGCCGCCGCAGAATCCAGGAGATTCATGGCGTTATCATTATGACAAACTTTGGGATTCGTTTGACATAAGAGAAGAATCAGAGGAAGATGAAGATTTCTTTGATGAGTTGGATATTTTGCACGAATACGAGTCACAGCAAAGGTTCCCAACTGAGTATTCGAGGCGACCACGGGAAACTTCAAATGACGATGAAGCAGGTCCGAGTAATGCTGGTGAACATGATGATGTCCAACAAAATGAAGTTGCTCACGATAATCAGTCGGCACAGAATGATAATCAAGAATTTGAAAACATGCCAGTATTTGATCATGGTGATTCAGATTCTGAGGGGGAGCAAATTCAGATTTCAAGTCAAACAAACCAAGTCAGTGAACAAGGTGCAAATCAGAATGTTACTAATCTGGAAGGTGAGGTAGATGTTTCAGGCGAAGTAATGCCACGAACTCTTTCATATCATCCGGAGGATTTGATCATTGGAGAGCTGCAGACAGCAGTTCGCACTCGAAGACAGATTGATAAAGGGCTTACATGTTTTTATACAAAAGTTGCTCCTTTGCAAACTGAATTCTCATTGAGTTGTTTTATCTCGCAGGTTGAGCCAAGAACTTACAAAGAGGCGCTTACTGAAGATTCTTGGGTCAATGCAATGCAGGAGGAACTTAGTCAATTCGAAAAGTTGGGAGTGTGGAAGTTAGTGGATTTGCCAGATGGTCAGAGGAAGATTAACACCAAGTGGGTGTTCAAGTGTAAGAGAGACGACAGAGGAGTTGTTGTAAGGAACAAAGCTCGACTCGTTGTTCAGGGCTTTAGTCAACAGGAGGGGATTGATTTTACAGAAGTCTATGCTCCTGTAGCACGACTAGAGGTAATCAGAATTTTCCTTGCATTTGCGTCTTGGAAGAACTTCAAAGTATATCAGCTAGATGTAAAATTGGCGTTTCTTTATGGGAAGGTTAAAGAGGAGGTTTATGTCGGTCAGCCGACGGGCTTCACCGACCCAATCCACAAAAACAAGGTCTACTTATTGGACAAAGCGCTGTATGGTTTACACCAGGCCTCGAGAGCTTGGTACGAGACATTGTCTCAACACCTACTAGCCAACAGCTTTATTCGTGGAAAAGTGGATGCCACTCACATCTTCTGATTGTTCAGATTTATGTGGACGATATAATTTTTGGGTCAACAAATGAGAGTCTGTGCAAAGACTTTGAATCAGTGATGAAGCAAAAGTTCGAAATGTCATCAATGGGGGAGATGAAATTCTTTCTGGGTCTACAAGTTGAACAACTTCCTGAGGGAATTTTCATTCACCAGACGAAGTACGTACATGATATTCTAGAGAAATTTGGGATGTCAAGTTCTACTCCAGCTGTTACCCCACTTGCAACAAATCATGGGATTCACCCAGATCTCACCGGAGACAGGGCTGATGAAACGTTCTACCGTTCCATGACAGGTTCTTTGATGTACCTAACTGCTTCACATCCTGATATCATGTACCCAACGTGCCTCGTAGCAAGATTTCAATCTAACCCAAGAGCTTCGCATATGATCATTGTGAAGAGGATATTGTGCAACCTGAAAGGAACTCCTTCATTGGGGTTGTGGTATCCTAGGAAAGGTGATTTTACGCTCGAAGGGTATTCCGATTCAGATTTCGGATGCTGCAAAGTCAATTCAAAATCAACAACTGCAGGATGCCAGTTCTTTGGACCTAGATTGGTTACCTGGCAGTGTAAGAAACAAACGTCTGTGGCGCTATCTACATGTGAAGCGGAGTATGTATCTGCTAGCAGTTGCTGCTCTCAGATCCTGTGGATACAGCAACAGATGCGCGACTACGGTTTGCAGTTTCTTAACACACCTCTTTTTTGTTGATAATGAGGCCGCAATAAATATAACAAAGAATCCAGTACATCACGCTAAAACTAAACACATAGAAATTCGTCATCACTTTATTCGTGATTGTTTTGAGAAAAAGTTGATACGAATTGAGAAAATCCACACTGACGAACAGAAAGCTGATTTACATACCAAAGCTTTTGATAAAAATCGATTTCAATATTTGTTAAAACTGAATGGTATGAAGCTTCTTTCGGTGTTGGATGGAATTGTGGGCGTTGATGAGAGTACTGTTGCGGATGAAGACGAGAAACAATCTGCAATGGTTTGTCGATTGTTTTACTTGTTTTGGTATTTAGGGGGAGTAGATATTTGTATATAGATATATTTTCAGAAAATACAAAAACAGTAAAAAATGCAAAAATACAAAAACATGATAAAATCATAAAAGAGCTTGTGTAAAAAGGGAAAATGACAGTACATCGGCTTGACAGTCACGGTATGCTAAAGAAATGGAATGTTTAAATGCGTTAAACAGTCTCGCTGATGATGTGTCGATAGGTTTTTACACATTTAGTAGGTTTGTTCGGGATATAAACTTAAATCTTACTTGCTTATTTCGTGGGGAACACTACTTGGATATATAGGTAACCCCTGAAATCTCGTTTGAAAGATTCCTTTTTCTGATATACTAGGCTTTATACTCAGTGATATCTGGGGTATTATTCCTGGACTTCTGCTGAATGGAAGTTCTGACCTAGTCCTCGAATAATACTTTCTGCAATGCTTGAAACATAGCATCACCCTCAGCATATATGATAAGACAATAAAATTGCTTAGCAATGCTGTTGTAAAAAAGATCCTCTAAAGGGGACACACCCAAAAGTTGAGTCATGATCTCTCTGCTGAACGGTAGTTCTGACCTGAGCTCTCATGATTCTTCATAAATTATTAACCCCTTACAGATATCATTCGTGTTATAATTGCCTATAAGACTGAATATTGGGATCTGGATACGGGAGTATATTCAAGAGGTGGGACACACGTATAAGTTTAAGTCTCTAAAACACTAAATCCGTATCCTGGACAGATTGAAAATTGTGTGAGAATTTAAGATGGATCAGTATATCGACAATCGAGGTGAATTGTTTAATTCTGAGTATGTAATCACAGCTTAACGGTACTTGTGATTTGTCGTATAGCTGATATGATTCCCTAACACGCTCATCAAAAATATGTTTGTAAATAGTTTACTTTGTTTACTTTCTGCAATTTAAGTTTTCTGTATTTCATTTCTTAGTTTAGAACACTTTATAAAATCCAAAAAGATTTTATTTCTGCTTTATTTTTGACAAACCAAAGTAGAGAGTTGATTGTTGGATTCTCAGATGATTGAAGCAGATGCAGGAGATTCTGGACTGAAGAATGAGGAGAGCTTATCTTGATGAAGTTTGATTTTTTTTAAAAAAGACAAAAACAAGTTCATTAACTTGATACTTGTTATTTTCAGAAAATGTGTAAATTGATGTTTTCAAAATCAGTTGATTCGTCAAATGATCAACCAAGATCATCAAATTGAACTTGGAAGATTAATCAAGTGATCAGGGTCATTAACTTGGACCTGAATACTTGAGTGGATTTCTAAAACTGACTTTTTTTGTAGAAAAGATAGTTTGTAATGATTGATGTTTGAGACACAGGTTTTGGACTTCATCATTCCCACAAAAGCTAAATGTTAAAGCATGAACCAGATCAATATCTCAGATTCTAGCATATTGAGAGGGGGAGTCTGTGAAAGGGGGAGTCTGGATCAACAAGTCAAAGGGGAGTCTGAAGATAAAGCCAGGACAAGATTCTGAACCTGTGAAGATAGAGTTGTTTATGATGAAAAGACAGAGATGGAGAAAAGACCAAGACTGAAGACTCGGAGCTGAAGACTTCGTCAACATCCAAGGGGGAGTCTGTTAATGCACGAAATGTTTGTTGACTACGTTTGTATCAAGTCATAGGTCAAGATTAGAGCTTGAAAGTCAAATTAGGGTTTAATGATAAGATTTAGCTTATGTGTACATAGGATAGGATAGTATTTCGCTTATATGTACATATTAGCATGAGGTTTCGCTCATTAGGTCATAGGTTTCGCTTATAGGGTCTTTAGAGGTTTCGCTTATGTGGTTTTCCAGGGGGTTTCGCTTATGTGTCAGGTCCTAAGAGCGAAATCACAGGGTCTATATATAGTCAGTTTGAGCGAAATCAGATCATTCATGTCTGTACATTGGAGTGGAACCTGGTCATTGCTTATGTAACGAAACTCTGTCAAATTTGAATCAGAAAGCAATAAAAGAGAAGGAATTGAAAAGGAAAAGCTGTGTAACTTCATTTACGTTGATTCCGCCTTCGTATGTGAAGATGAACGTTCTCAACTGACTGTTTAGGGTGGGAAACCGGTCCAACAGTCGTCCCTGTGTCGATTGTGCCGTGAAGGACTCCCCATCGACTTTGTTCGATGCATACATAGACCTGAGCGATTCGGCATACACCTTCTTTAACGAGAGCCCGGGAAAGGGTTGGACTTGTCCACCTACATATAGCATAGGAATCACCCTCACCGACAACCTCTTGCATTCTCGTCTTAATCTAGAACAATTAAGGTGTCTTAGGCACTTTGGGGTTGTTCCATCTAGTAAGGAACCGCCCGATCCAGAAAAGTTCCTTAAAAATAGACAAACTCCATAAGACAGCCTCTAGACACGGGGCCGTGTCCAGGTCAACACGCCCCCGTGTCCACTCAAAGATTCCCGTCTGATTTCGTGTCAGAATACGGACAAAATGTGTCAGGATTCCCCCTGAACACGGGGCCGTGTGCAGCGTACTGCCGTTTTCTATAAATGCAGCCAAGAATCCTGCACATTTAAACCATTCAAGGGACAGAGATTTGGGGAATATTCTCACATACCATCCTAGGTATTTTCTAAAAGAAGTTTCTCAACAACCTTCTTGTCCTTTCCTCTTTTATCCACTTTCATCTTCTTCAATTTTCCTTCATGCTTCCATTAAAACTTGAAATCTCCATAATTTCAAGCTTTATTGAGATGTTTGTTAGATTTTTATTCATGGGATCTTGTTAAAAATAAGTTCTACAACAATGTTTTAAGTTGTTTCTGCTTAAAAACGTTTTAAACATCATAAAAACAAATTAAAACTCCATGATCCCTTGTCCTAAAAATCTGCAAACATTTGAACACGGGCCGTGTTCGTTGGACACGGGGTCGTGTCCGAAGTACTGATTCCATAAAGTTGAACTCTTCTCGGTATGTTTTCTCAGAATGGCGAGCAGAACTAGCGGAACATCTTCATCACACTCCAGAAACAACCGACAAGGGAGAAGATCATAAACGGTTGAAGATTCTCTTGTAAACTACGTTTATGCCTTAAGAGAGGCCCTTGATGAGATGACAGGGGTGGAACAGGCATTGGTTGACCGTATTAATCATTTGACGGTGGGGCTAGAGGGATGTCTTCGAGAGGTCAACCTTTTGCACCAAAGGTTGAACATTCTCGCTTCTCCTCCTTTGGTACCAATCATTACCCAAAGGGCATGGAATGTGGTTCCTGAAGTCATCATACATGCCGAATGGTACGCCGTACATCGGGAGCCCCCTCGGGAAGTACTACAAGGGGTTCCGGTTGGTGTCGCTCCTCTTCCACAAGATGTTGAAGAGAATGACGACGCCTTCTTCCTCCAAAGAGAGATAGAAGAATGGCTTTAACGCCCCTCGGCTCGGAGTTCTACAAAGCTTTTAGATACCGGAAAATCATTTCGGGATTTTTGGTTCTTATTGTACTCGTCAAGCTCCTGCCAATCAAGCTCTACTCACTGCCCCACAGGGTCAACAAGCTCCTCCGGCACCCGCAGTCAATGCCAGAGCCTGCTTCGCGTGTGGCGACCCGAACCATTTCGCCAACGTGTGCCCAAACCGGGTAGTGAAACAAGAACCCCAGCAGCAGCAGCCACAGCAGCAACAACAACAGCAGCAGCAACAACATGCCGCACGCGCCAGAACTTTCAACCTCAACGTGCGTCAAGCCCAGGCTGACAACAACGTGGTCAATGGTACGTTCCTTGTGAATGGTATTTATGCTTCATGTTTGTTTGATACCGGAGCCGATAATTGCTTTGTGTCGTTCGAATTTGAGAAACTCCTTAGTCGTAAACGTTCCAAACTATCCTCGACATTCGATGTTGAAGTCGCTACCGGAAGAACCGTCGCTGTCAATTATGTTCTTCATGATTGTACTTTGGAGCTCAACAAGCACATCTTTTCGATCGACCTTATTCCGATGCAACTCGGAAGCTTTGACGTCAATATAGGCATGGACTTTCTTCGAGAAAACCATGCTGAAGTGGTATGCTTCGACAAGATGATTCGATATTCGCTCGTGAATGGTGACTTATTGTGTGTATATGGCGATACTACTTCAAAGGGGCTCAAGCTTATGTCATGTATCCAAGCCAGCAAGTATCTCCGTAAGGAATACAGAGCTTTCTTGGCCAACATTGTAGTAGCGGAGAAGGAAAAGAAAGAGAAGAAGGAAGTGAAAGATGTTCCAGTGGTTCGAGAATTTCCTGATGTTTTTCCAGAGGATCTTCCCGGATTACCGCCAAGTCATGATATCGACTTTCGTATTGACCTCATTCCTGGAGCCAATCCGATTGCCAAAGCTCCCTACCGTCTCGCGCCATCCGAAATGCGTGAACTCTCAACCCAACTCCAGGAATTACTTGAGAAATGCTTCATTCGCCCGAGCACCTCTCCTTGGGGCGTGCCAGTCCTTTTCGTCAAAAAGAAGGACGGGTCGTTCAGGATGTGTATCGACTATCGGGAATTGAATAAGTTGACTATCAAGAACCGCTACCCTCTACCTCGCATCAACGATTTGTTTGATCAACTACAAGGCGCTACATGTTTCTCGAAGATCAATCTACGTTCAGGATATCATCAGCTATGTATTCAAGAGGAGGATATACCCAAAACCGCATTTCGTACTCGTTACGGCCACTACGAATTCGTTGTCATGCCTTTTGGCCTAACAAACGCACCAGCGGTTTTCATGGATCTGATGAATCGCGTGTGTAAACCATATCTCGACCGTTTCGTCATCGTATTCATCGACGATGTCTTGATCTATTACAAAACGAAAACCGAACACGCGCAACATCAACGTTTGGTTCTCGAGCTACTCCAGGTGAACCAACTCTATGCCAAATTCTCCAAGTGTGAATTTTGGTTAGGGGAAGTTCAATTTCTGGGGCACATTGTTAATAGTCAGGGTATTCACGTCGATCCTACGAAGATTGAAGCTGTCAAGAGTTGGGTTACGCCTAAGAACCCGTCTGAAGTCCGTTCTTTTCTCGGACTAGCGGGCTATTATCGATGATTTATTGAAGGATTCTCAAAGATCGCTGTACCACTTACCTTTCTTACGCATAAGGACAAGCCTTTTGTTTGGGGAACTAAACAAGAGTCTGCCTTTCAAACCCTCAAACGCATGCTTTGCAATGCTCCTGTTCTCACATTGCCTGACGGAAACAATGATTTCATTGTCTACTGTGATGCTTCCAACCTTGGTCTCGGTTGTGTTCTTATGCAACGGGACAAGGTCATAGCTTACACATCTCGTCAGCTCAAGATCCACGAGAAGAACTATACAACCCATGATCTCGAGCTAGGCGCGGTTGTTTTTGCATTAAAGATTTGGCGACACTACCTGTATGGTACTAAGTGTACGATCTTCACCGATCATTGGAGCCTGCAACACATCTTTAATCAGAAGGAACTTAATATGCGTCAACGCCGATGGGTAGAACTTCTCAACGATTACGACTGTGAGATTCGTTATCACCCAGGCAAAGCAAATGTTGTTGCCGACGCACTTAGTAGACGGAGCTATCTGCTTAGCACTCGTAATGTTCAAGATCAGCACATCCTCGAAACTCTCATCCGCGACGCTCAGCATGCATGTTTTAACGAACGCACCTTGAAGAAAGAAAGGATTTACCATGACGGAGCCCAGCTTGTGAGCAAATCGAATGGGATATTCCACTTTTTAGATCGAATTTGGATTCCCAAGCGAACCAATTTGCAGAAAATTTTGATGGACGAAGCCCACAAATCTCGGTACTCGATTCATCCCGGAGCCGACAAAATGTACCAGGATCTTCGCTATAAGTACTGGTGGCCGGGTATGAAACGGGATATCGCTCTCTACGTCGGAAAATGCCTAACTTGCGCTAGGATCAAGGCCGAACACCAAAGACCCTCAGGCTTGCTCGAACAACCACCGATTCCCATGTGGAAGTGGGAGAGCATAGCTATGGATTTCGTAACCAAGCTACCACCCACGTTGTCAGGTCACGACAGCATATGGGTTGTGGTCGACCGTTTGACCAAATCAGCTCACTTTCTGCTGATACAAGAAGTCTACAAGGTAGATCGATTAGCCCGAATCTACACCGATGAGATCATTTGTAATCATGGGATGCCTCGTGACATCATCTCTGATCGTGATGCTCGGTTTACTTCGCGACTGTGGGAAACATTTCAAACAGCACTCGGTACAACGCTTAATCTAAGTACCGCTTTCCACCCTCAAACCGACGGTCAGACTGAAAGAACGATTCGTACACTTGAAGACATGCTCCGTTCGTGTGTTCTAGACTTCGGTGGAAATTGGGATAAATACATGCTGTTAGTCGAATTCTCGTATAACAACAGCTACCATTCTAGCATCCAAATGGCACCATTCGAGGCATTATATGGGAGAAGACGTCGATCGCCTATTATGTGGCACGAGATCGGTCACTCGCAACTAACCGGTCCGGAGCTGCTACAAGAAACGACAGACAAAATTTTCCAAATTCGAGACAACCTAGTAAAAGCTCGGGATCGACAGAAAAGTTACGCCGATAAAAAGCGCAGACCCCGTGAATTTGGCGTTGGTGACTACGTACTCCTAAAGGTATCACCTTGGAAGGGTGTAGTCCGATTCGGCAAGAAAGGGAAACTCGCGCCTCTATATGTTGGACCTTTTAAGATTCTGGAAAGGATCAGAAAAGTCGCCTACAGACTCAAACTACCGGAGGAACTCAGTAATGTCCACCCGACTTTCCATGTGTCGAACCTCCGAAAATGCATAGCCGACCAAGACTTACATGTTTCTCTAGACGATCTGCAAGTGAACGAAACATTACACTTCGTGGAAAAGCCTGTCGAAATCATGGATCGCCAACCCAAGCAGCTCAGGCGCTCACGCATTCCTATCGTGAAAGTCTGATGGGAAGGCAAACGAGGCGCAGAGTTCACTTGGGAACTCGAAAGCGACATGAAGGCTAAGTACCCGCAGTTATTCGAAGAGAAAGTCTAGAAAGAGAAAGCTTTCAAACGTGAGTCACGGCGTTGTAACAGCTTCCAGCTTAATTTCGGGACGAAATTTCCTAAACAAGGGGAGGCTGTAACACCCCATGTTTTCACAAGTCAAAGTCAAGGTCTGAGTCAACGACCGATTTCGCGCAACTTGACTTGTAGAAATTTCTTTATTTTATTTGTATTATGTGGAGTAAGTGTCGTTCATTACAATAATCGATGTTTGTTAATCGTTATTCAACCGATCTACAACTGTGAACTATAGGAAGTAACAATGCGATAAAGTTAATCAACTAACAATCAAGCTATGCTAATCGAATCGACATCAATTCGCTACTCGAACTACGTGGTTTTACTTATTGATTATACGTGTGTGTGTGCCTTACGTATTACCTGTGCATGTTTATTTATGTTGTGATGTGATAATCAAGCGAACTCAATCGAAACTCGAAATCTAACTCGAATGTAATCGAACTCGAACTCGAATCGCGATCGAACTAGGATAGATGGTGGAAAAATAGATTACGCAAGGTACGAAGTAGTTGGGACTAAAAGTAATTTGACTAGGAAACCCTATCGAATCACTCGGCATCGGAACCGAAACGTCAAAGATCGTCGCACCAAACACACCACCCAGACGCCAATCCGCACGGACTGATGTCCGCACGGACAGGCCATCCGCACGGGCAGCCGCCTGGTGAAGTGTTAAGTGCAGCCGGCCGGGATTGCTATCCGCACGGATGACCATCCGGGTGATGTGCAATCCGGACAGATGCCACTTTCCTCTTTTGGCATCCTATAAATACACGGGTCACTCTCCAAACTTTCCACTTTTGGCAAGTGACGTCCGACCAGCACGATCTCTTCACCTTTTCTTCGATTTCTCTCAATTCCGGTAAGATCTCTCCCTAAATCTTGTACTTTCTTGATCTATACACACTTCTACACCTTTCTATCTTTTAAATATTAACTTTTAACCATGAAATCATCAAGATTTGAGGTATTCTAGGACGACGTCATCATGAAGTTCCTATGAACTTCAAGTTTGACCTCATTCCACCAAGAATAACTCGGATCTGAACGGTTTCCACAAGATTTCACAACAACTCCGCATAAATCTGAACTTATCAAAAGAATAAAAGAGTTGAAAGAAATAAACACAAGTTTTCTCCTTCTTTTACACTCAAAGATGATAAGAATCGGATCAGTTCTAGTCTTCTACTCAATATTAGTGATGCACTAGTCCCAAATCCGGATTCTACCCACGAGACACCTGATTTCGGGTTAGACCAGAATGACCGTTCTGAACCGCCGACCGGTCAAGCTGGGGTGATTCCTGGCCGGCTTAGTCATGCGGATAAAAATACAATTCCGATTGGTTGACACGTAATCAGAACATCTCGATAGAACGACAAAGCGACCAAGGGTAGACGAATGGAACAACCAGAACGAGATGCTGTCCGGACGGACTAATGTCCGCACGGACAGGCTATCCAGAAGGACTGATGTCCACACGGATAGGCTATTCGGACGGGTTGCCATCCGGACGGACTACACTTGGGACCCATATTCAAACACGGTTTGAGTATCGACGAATGAATAATCCGCACGGACGAACCTCTGAATGGATTACTCTTCGGATCATGAGATACTAAGGCCTGAAACAATTTCCAACATGTTCATCCGACCGGACTACCATCCGGACGGATTGCCGAGACCGTACGGACTACCATCCGGACGGATTTCACCAATTTCACCAAGTGACTTACCATTAAAAGTCGTTGTCCGCACGGATCGTCATCCGCGCGACCGACTTGAAGGGCAAGAGAACTTCAATGTTTTCTAAATACTACAACGAAAACTTCAAAGGACAAGCCATCATACACAAACACATCTCACCCATAGGAAGAAACAATCCACTCGAATAGTCATCCGCACGGACAAACTGTCCGCACGGATGACTAATCGAACGGATTACCAATCACATTGATTGTTGTTCGCACGGATGACCATCCGGACGACCAGCTATCCTACTCACTCTCATCCTATATTGTTTTACGCGCCACTTATCGCTACGTTATCGAATCTATTCAGGCTAACCGTACTCGCTAAAAGCACTCCTTTCAATCCATTAATCGCTGTGAGTATACTCGATCCCTTTTTGCTTTTAGCACTTTTGGGTGTTACATACGTTATGAATATTCAAACTACAACTATCACACTACTCAAACTGTTTGAACGCTAACCGTTAATGCATGTTATATGTGGCTTATGAATGCTTGTTTGTTATGTTTACACATGGAATGATGTCTACCTGCCTTAGCAACTATAGTACTATAGTTTGGACTCAGCACCCGTTCACACGGGGGTTGTTAAGGATCTTTCACTTGCATGGATTACGGTGGTAATCATGTATTGCGAACTGCCTCGGGCAGTCAACCCGCAGTCATTGGTATCGATGGATCTATGTCGATAACTAACGAGCTTCATTTCACTATGTGTACGTGCTGGTTATGCGTAAACGAATTCGAACTCTATATGCTATTATCAAACTTGTATGCTCACCTTTACATTTTATGTATTGACTTTATTTTAACATATGTGACAGGTGCTTAGGAAGTTTACATGCTTAGCACGCTGTGAACTTGAGGCTAGGAAAGGTCTAGGATGCTCTCTGCGCTGTGATGAAATCCAAGCTAGGAAAAGGGGTCCTAGAAACCAACAAATAAACTATTTTGTTTGAATCTGAGTTGTTGGAACAGAATATTTGTCTTGATGTTTATCTGTAATAATTTGTTTACTATTTGAGACATGGTATGGGACATGTTAAGTTAAATTAAATGGTAATGATAGTTGTTATGGAAACTTCTGGACAATCTATTTAGCTCAGTGCCATGCCCCGATGATTCCGCCATCGGTTGGGGTGTGACAGATTGGTATCAGAGCCATAACTATAGGGAATTAGGCAAGACTCGACCTAGTCCGGGTTGAAGTCTTAGATACCTAGACTATAGTTAAGAACTAGCAGACCGACTTGTGCATAACCAGTAGGGACTATGTACGAGCTTATTTCCTCGTTATTCTCGCTTATTCTACACTATCACCACGCTCGGATTTCCAACTATGAGTAGGCAATAAGGTCGAGAATAGGTGTGAAAACCGCAAACTCTCGACTAAAGTTGCTTAATCAAGTCGCATTTTAACTACAAACGAGGAGAATTATGCCGAATCAGGAGTGAAATCCATATTTTGATGAATAATCTCCTCAATTTTATCAAAACAAGAACGAAGTTGTTAAGCCAGGGGTGAAACCACTAACCTTGACAACTTGTTCTGTACATTTTACAAAACTCTCACCAAGGCCTCGACGGACTCCAATAACCTGAAATCTTGATATGACCAACGGAAAAGGGTGCCAAATGCCCAAGAATCGAGTCAAAAGCACAGTTCTGTGGGTCAGACAAGAATGACAAGTCCTTGAGAATAGTCGAACCACCTTGGGTAGTCGAAGTCTACTAGCCGCAGACAACCTATCTCTCGATTTTTATGAGTTTCGAAGCTGAGTCGCTACTGCTGACTCTGATAATTTGTCGATTTTATGTGTTTTATGTACTATTACCGATTTATGTGTTTAAACTTTGGGATTTACTCGATTTTTGTTTTACTTCGATCGACACACACAACTCGCACTGCAACTTGTGATTATGTGCTTACTTTGACTCCAAACGATTGCGTAACGACACATTCGACATGCGAAATCTGTGAACGTGCGTGACCGAACACACAAGAACGTACGATAATCAGTGATTCTATTGACATAATTGAAATCGTACGAGAACCAGAATCACCTTTTGCACTTCTCTCTCTAGTTTCTTTCTCTAGACCTAGGTTTCTGTTTTCTAACTACCTCTAGTGATTAGATGCGTATATGCTTCCTTGCTTCTGTGCTTTACATACTAGAAATTACGTGACTATGTGCTCTACGTGATTACGTGATTGTGCACTAAGTGTTTATGTGGTTACGTGATTAAGTGGTTCTGTGACTTGCGTAGTTATAAGTCTATGTGTTTACACGGTACGTGTTACTGAGCTTTAGTAAGTATTAGATGTGTGAGGTGAGATTCGAATACAATGTGATGAGTCCTGTGACGATGTCTCTTGCAGACAATGTCGTCTGGATCCCGTCATGCACTCTCTCGTCAGGAAAAGAGGGACAAACGCCTTGCTTCCATCATCGCGAAAAGTGTAGCAAAGGCCGTGAGTGATGTTTATGAGAATGCCAGCAAATCATCTGAGGAATCGAGAACCGAAGCTCCCAAAGCTAACGCCAGGCCTTTCAGTTTCAAGCAATTCAAGTCGTGTGGGCCAAAAGAATTCCCTGGCGAAGGAGGTCCCACTGCACTATTCCACTGGTTTGATTCCATTGAGGTTACTCTGCGACAGAGTGGTTGCCCTGATGACCTCTGTACTCTGAATGCTACCGGCATTTTCCAGTCCCGAGCACTGGACTGGTGGACGGCCGAGAGAAACAAGCGAGGGAACAACGCAGCCTACGGTCTGTCGTGGGACGAGCTCAAGGAAGTTATGCTAGAGGAATTCTGCCCTCCTCACGAACGTCAAAAGCTGGAAGATGAATTTTGGCACCTACAACAAAAGGATGGAGACAATGCTGGTCTCACTGCTCGCTTCAAACAGCTCAGCATTATCTGTCCCGATCAGGTCAAGACTCCCGACATGACCATCAAGAAGTATATCTGAGCTTTGCCCGACTGCGTTGCTGATTTCGTGCAAGCGGCAAAGACTACGATGATCGAGGAAACCTATCTGTTGGCCGCTGAAATCAACGACAAACGGGTTAAGGCTGGTGTCTGGGATAAGACTTTGAAGCATCTGCACCAAGCTACCGCTACCACACCAACTATTGAACCTACCTCATCGAGCAACAAGAGGAAGAACAAGAGAAAGAACAGCTCCAACAACAAGAATTGTGTGATCACTGTTGCACCGATTCAAGCTGTACCTGCCCAACAGCGTCAAGTAGCGGCGCCTGTGGCCAATGCACCGCCTGCAAAGCGTGCATACACTGGACCACACCCGCTCTGCCCTACTTGCACCTATCATCACCCGACTGCTATTCAATGCTGCTTCTTTGCTCATTGCAACGTATACGGCCACTTTACTGCCAACTGCCGTATTCGTCAAGCTCCTGCCAATCAAGCTCTACTCACTGCCCCACAGGGTCAACAAGCTCCTCCGGCACCCGCAGTCAAAGCCAGAGCCTGCTTCGCGTGTGGCGACCCGAACCATTTCGCCAACGTGTACCCAAACCGGGTAGTGAAACAAGAACCCCAGCAGCAGCAGCAACAACAACAACAGCAGCAGCAACAACAGGCCACACGCGCCAGAACTTTCAACCTCAACGTGTGTCAAGCCCAGGCCGACAACAACGTGGTCAATGGTACGTTCCTTGTGAATGGTATTTATGCTTCATGTTTGTTTGATACCGGAACCGATAATTGCTTTGTGTCGTTCGAATTTGAGAAACTCCTTAGTCGTAAACGTTCCAAACTATCCTCGACATTTGATGTTGAAGTCGCTACCGGAAGAACCATCGCTGTCAATTCTGTTCTTCGTGATTGTACTCTGGAGCTCAACAATCACATCTTTTCGATTGACCTTATTCCGATGCAACTCGGAAGCTTTGACGTCATAATAGGCATGGACTTTCTTCGAGAAAACCATGCTGAAGTGGTATGCTTCGACAAGATGATTCGATTTTCGCTCGCGAATGGTAACTTATTGTGTGTATATGGCGATACTACTTCAAAGGGGCTCAAGCTTATGTCATGTATCCAAGCCAGCAAGTATCTCCGTAAAGAATACAGAGCTTTCTTGGCCAACATTGTAGTAGCGGAGAAGGAAAAGAAAGAGAAGAAGGAAGTGAAAGACGTTCCAGTGGTTCGAGAATTTCCTGATGTTTTTCCAGAGGATCTTCCCGGATTACCGCCAAGTCGTGATATCGACTTTCGTATTGACCTCATTCCTGGAGCCAATCCGATTGCCAAAGCTCCCTACCGTCTCGCGCCGTCCGAAATGCGTGAACTCTCAACCCAACTCCAGGAATTACTTGAGAAAGGCTTCATTCGCCCGAGCACCTCTCCTTGGGGCACGCCAGTCCTTTTCGTCAAAAAGAAGGACGGGTCGTTCAGGATGTGTATCGACTATCGGGAATTGAATAAGTTTACTATCAAGAACCGCTACCCTCTACCTCGCATCGACGATTTTTTTGATCAACTACAAGGCGCTACGTGTTTCTCGAAGATCGATCTACGTTCAGGATATCATCAGCTACGTATTCAAGAGGAGGATATACCCAAAACCGCGTTTCGTACTCGTTACGGCCACTACGAATTCGTTGTCATGCCTTTTGGCCTAACAAATGCACCAGCGGTTTTCATGGATCTGATGAATCGCGTGTGTAAACCATATCTCGACCGTTTTATCATCGTATTCATCGACGATGTCTTGATCTATTCCAAAACGAAAACCGAACACGCGCAACATCTACGTTTGGTTCTCGAGCTACTCCAGGGGAACCAACTCTTTGCCAAATTCTCCAAGTGTGAATTTTGGTTAGGGGAAGTTCAATTTCTGGGGCACATTGATAATAGTCAGGGTATTCACGTCGATCCTGCGAAGATTGAAGCTGTCAAGAGTTGGGTTACGCCTAAGAACCCGTCTGAAGTCCGTTCTTTTCTCGGACTAGCGGGCTATTATCGACGATTTATTGAAGGATTCTCAAAGATCGATGTACCACTTACCTCTCTTACGCATAAGGACAAGCCTTTTGTTTGGGGAACAAAACAAGAGTCTGCCTTTCAAACCCTCAAACGCATGCTTTGCAATGCTCCTGTTCTCACATTGCCCGACGGAAACAATGATTTCATTGTCTACTGTGATGCTTCCAACCTTGGTCTCGGTTGTGTTCTCATGCAACGGGACAAGGTCATAGCTTACGCATCTCGTCAGCTCAAAATCCACGAGAAGAACTATACAACCCATGATCTCGAGCTAGGCGCGGTTGTTTTTGCATTAAAGATTTGGCGACACTACCTGTATGGTACTAAGTGTATGATCTTCACCGATCATAGGAGCCTGCAACACATCTTTAATCAGAAGAAACTTAATATGCGTCAATGCCGATGGGTAGAACTTCTCAACGATTACGACTGTGATATTCGTTATCACCCAGGCAAAGCAAATGTTGTTGCCGACGCACTTAGCAGACGGAGCTATCTGCTTAGCACTCGTAATGTTCAAGCTCAGCACAACCTCGAAACTCTCATCCGCGACGCTCAGCATGCATGTTTTAACGAACGCACCTTGAAGAAAGAAAGGATCTACCATGACGGAGCCCAGCTTGTGAGCAAATCGAATGGGATATTCCACTTTTTAGATCAAATTTGGATTCCCAAGCGAACCAATTTGCGGCAAATTTTGATGGACGAAGCCCACAAATCTCGGTACTCAATTCATCCCGGAGCCGACAAAATGTACCAGGATCTTCGCTATAAGTACTGGTGGCCGGGTATGAAACGGGACATCGCTCTCTACGTCGGAAAATGCCTAACTTGCGCTAGGATCAAGGCCGAACACCAAAGACCCTCTGGCTTGCTCGAACAACCACCGATTCCCATGTGGAAGTGGGAGAGCATAGCTATGGATTTCGTAACCAAGCTACCACCCACGTCGTCAGGTCACGACAGCATATGGGTTGTGGTCGACCGTTTGACCAAATCAGCTCACTTTCTGCCGATACGAGAAGACTACAAGGTAGAACGATTAGCCCGAATCTACACCGACGAGATCATTTGTAATCATGGGACGCCTCGTGACATCATCTCTGATCGTGATGCTCGGTTTACTTCGCGACTGTGGGAAACGTTTCAATCAGCACTCGGTACAACGCTTAATCTAAGTACCGCTTTCCACCCTCAAACCGACGGTCAGACTGAAAGAACGATTCGTACACTTGAAGACATGCTCCGTTCGTGTGTTCTAGACTTCGGTGGAAATTGGGATAAATACCTGCCGTTAGTCGAATTCTCGTATAACAACAGCTACCATTCTAGCATCCAAATGGCACCATTCGAGGCATTATATGGGAGAAGATGTCGATCGCCTATTGTGTGGCACGAGATCAGTCACTCGCAACTAACCGGTCCGGAGCTGCTACAAGAAACGACAGACAAAATTTTCCAAATTCGAGACAACCTGGTGATAGCTCGGGATCGACAGAAAAGTTACGCCGATAAAAAGCGCAGACCCCGTGAATTTGGCGTTGGTGACTACGTACTCCTAAAGGTATCACCTTGGAAGGGTGTAGTCCGATTCGGCAAGAAAGGGAAACTCGCGCCTCGATATGTTGGACCTTTTAAGATTCTGGAAAGGATCGGAAAAGTCGCCTACAGACTCGAACTACCGGAGGAACTCAGTAATGTCCACCCGACTTTCCATGTGTCGAACCTCCGAAAATGCATAGCCGACCATGACTTACATGTTTCTCTAGACGATCTGCAAGTGAACGAAACATTACACTTCCTGGAAAAGCCTGTCGAAATCATGGATCACCAAACCAAGCAGCTCAGGCGCTTACGCATTCCTATCGTGAAAGTCCGATGGGAAGGCAAACGAGGCGCAGAGTTCACTTGGGAACTCGAAAGCGACATGAAGGCTAAGTACCCACAGTTATTCGAAGAGAAAGTCTAGAAAGAGAAAGCTTTCAAACGTGAGTCACGGCGTTGTAACAGCTTCCAGCTTAATTTCGGGACGAAATTTCCTAAACAAGGGGAGGCTGTAACACCCCGTGTTTTCACAAGTCAAAGTCAAGGTCTGAGTCAACGACCGATTTCGCACAACTTGACTTGTAGAAATTTCTTTATTTTATTTGTATTATGTGGAGTAAGTGTCGTTCATTACAATAATCGATGTGTGTTAATCGTTATTCAACCGATCTACGACTGTGAACTATCGGAAGTAACAATGCGATAAAGTTAATCAACTAACAATCAAGTTATGCTAATCGAATTGACATCAATTCGCTACTCGAACTACGTGGTTTTACTTATTGATTATACGTGTGTGTGTGCCTTACGTGTTACCTGTGCATGTTTATTTATGTTGTGATGTGATAATCAAGCGAACTCAATCGAAACTCGAAATCTAACTCGAATGTAATCGAACTCGAACTCGAATCGCGATCGAACTAGGATAGATGGTGGAAAAATAGATTACGCAAGGTACGAAGTAGTTGGGACTAAAAGTAATTTGACTAGGAAACCCTATCGAATCGCTCGGCATCGGAACCGAAATGTCAACGATCGTCGCACCAAACACACCACCCAGGCGCCAATCCGCACGGACAGGCCATCCGCACGGGCAGCCGCCTGGGTAAGTGTTAAGTGCAGCCGGCCGGGATTGCTATCCGCACGGATGACCATCCGGGTGATGTATAATCCGGACGGATGCCACTTTCCTCTTTTGGCATCCTATAAATACACGGGTCACTCTCCAAACTTTCCACTTTTGGAAAGTGACGTCTCTTCACCTTTTCTTCGATTTCTCTCGATTCCGGTAAGATCTCGCCCTAAATCTTGTACTTTCTTGATCTATACGCACTTCTACACCTTTCTATCTTTTAAATATTAACTTTTAACCGTGAAATCATCAAGATTTGAGGTATTCTAGGACGACGTCATCATGAAGTTCCTATGAACTTCAAGTTTGACCTCATTCCACCAAGAATAACTCGGATCTGAACGGTTTCCACAAGATTTCACAACAACTCCACATAAATCTGAACTTATCAAAAGAATAAAAGAGTTGAAAGAAATAAACACAAGTTTTCTCCTTCTTTTACACTCAAAGACGATAAGAATCGGATCAGTTCTAGTCTTCTACTCAATATTAGTGATGCACTAGTCCCAAATCCGGATTCTACCCACAAGACACCTGATTTCGGGTTAGACCAGAATGACCGTTCTGAACCGCCGACCGGTCAAGCTGGGGTGATTCCTGGCCGGCTTAGTCATGCGGATAAAAATACAATTCCGATTGGTTGACACGTAATCAGAACATCTCGATAGAATGACAAAGCGACCAAGGGTAGACGAATGGAACAACCAGAACGAGATGCTGTCCGGACGGACTAATGTCCGCATGGACAGGCTATCTGGACGGACTGATGTCCGCACGGACAGGCAATTCGGACGGGTTTCCATCCGGACGGACTACACTTGGGACCCATATTCAAACAAGGTTTGAGTATCGACGAATGAATAATCTGCACAGACGAACCTCTGAATGGATTACTCTTCGGATCATGAGATACTAAGGCCTTAAACAATTTCCAACATGTTCATCCGACAGGACTACCATCCGGACGGATTGCCGAGACCGCACGGACTACCATCCGGACGGATTTCACCAATTTCACCAAGTGACTTACCATTAAAAGTCGTTGTCCGCACGGACTACCATCCGCACGGATCGTCATCCGCGCGACCGACTTGAAGGGCAAGAGAACTTCAATGTTTTCTAAATACTACAACGAAAACTTCAAAGGACAAGCCATCATACACAAACACATCTCACCCATAGGAAGAAACAATCCACTCGAATAGTCATCCGCACGGACAAACTGTCCGCACGGATGACTAATCGGATGGATTACCAATCACACTGATTGTTGTTCGCACGGATGACCACCCGGACGACCAGCTATCCTACTCACTCTCATCCTATATTGTTTTACGTGCCACTTATCGCTACGTTATCGAATCTATTCAGGCTAACCATACTCTCTAAAAGCGCTCCCTTCAATCCATTAATCGCTGTGAGTATACTCGATCCCTTTTTGCTTTTAGCACTTTTGGGTGTTACATACGTTACGAATATTCAAACTACAACTATCACACTACTCAAACTATTTGAACGCTAACCGTTAATGCATGTTATATGTGGCTTATGAATGCTTGTTTGTTATGTTTACACATGGAATGCTGTCTACCTGCCTTAGCAACGATAGTACTATAGTTTGGACTCAGCACCCATTCACACGGGGGTTGTTAAGGATCTTTCACTTGCATGGATTGCGGTGGTTATCATGTATTACGAACTGCCTCGGGCAGTCAACCCGCAGTCATTGGTATCGATGGATCTATGTCGATAACTAACGTGCTTCATTTCACTATTGTCAAACTTGTATGCTCACCTTTACATTTTATGTATTGACTTTATTTTAACATATGTGACAGGTGCTTAGGAAGTTTACATGCTTAGCACGCTGTGAACTTGAGGCTAGGAAAGGTCTAGGATGCTCTCTGCACTGTGATGAAATCCAAGCTAGGAAAAGGGGTCCTAGAAACCAATAAATAAACTATTTTGTTTGAATCTGAGTTGTCGGAACAGAATATTTATCTTGATGTTTATCTGTAATAATTTGTTTACTATTTGAGACATGGTATGGGACATGTTAACTTAAATTAAATGGTAATGATAGTTGTTATGGAAACTTCTGGACAATCTGTTTCGCTCAGTGCCATGCCCCGATGATTCCGCCATCGGTTGGGGTGTGACAATTTTTAACCTTTTGTTTTAGTAAAAAGCTCGGTTTTTCGCATGACTTTCAATATATATATATATATATATATATATATATATATATATATATATATATTTGTGTTAATGATGAAGCAAAAGAGCATTAAACAAACAAGTTTATCAAAAATAACTTCGTTTGAATAAAAGCTTCATCAAAATAAAAGTTGCAAAAATAGAAAGTCTTACGAAAACCGACGCTTATTACGCTTTTTCGCCCTTTCAACTAACCACTAACCCAACCACCTACCTTTAACCCAAGCCTAACCCTTCACCCAAAAGTCCTCTTGATATTTACAAAGGTATATAGTTAAAAATGAGGAGGATTGATTGCCGCCTACGGTAGGAGTAACTTTCATGCCGCTCTCGAGTGATTCACTAAAATACATCTTCGGCCGAGTGTTGAGTAATCCCCCGTGAGGTATGTGAACTTGTATATAAATAGAATTTTAAAGAGGCATGTTATGCCCTAATAAGTAATTTATCTTATGAAAAGTTTTAAATAAATCATGACGAATAGAATTGTAAATGAATAAAAATAAAACTCAATAAAGAATCTTGGAAATCCTGACACTCTATGACAAGCCCAAAAACCTTCTCTTCTACCCATCCCATTTGGGAGTGTAAAGCCACATTATAAAGAGTTTTGCTTGAGGACAAGCAAAGATTCAAGTGTGGGGGTATTTGATGTGTGCAAAATGCAACATATAAATTACATCAATTGTAGCATAAAACTAACCCTTTTTTAGTACTAATGTTGGAAAAAGTGTACTTTTGTCTTCCTTTTGTATTTTCAGGATTAAATGAGCTCAAATTAATAAAAGAAGCAAAAAGACAGGTAAATCTAACATAAATACAAGAAAAGGAACAAAAGAGACATGCCCAACCCCACGACAGCATCTTCCCAAGCAAAACAAGAGAACAGAAGGCTGAACACGCCCCGTGCTCAGTGAACACGGGGGCGTGCCCAAGTGCCACCATAAAAGACAAAGCTATAGAAGCTTCTATCGCCCACCACGGGGCCATGCTCAGCGGACACGGGGCCGTGGTCAACTATAAGATTCGCAGAATCCAGGCAAATCTTGATAGTACAGATATGCTTCTGCACACGGGGGCGTGCCTAGCAGACACGGGGGCGTGGTCAACTAATGCAGACAAACTGCAATTAATGAAGATAGAGAAGAGGATGGACACGGGGCCGTGCCCAATGGACACGGGGCCGTGCCCGAGCTTCTGTTCAACCTATAAATAGGAGTGCTTGGCTCAAGCTCAAACCATCCCTTGGCACACCACCTCTCTCACACTTCACCCACCACCCACCACCACCATAACACCATCATCCACCACCATCATCCATTGTCCATCATAGGGTGTGTGAGTCGTCTCGGGATCCAAGATTGATCGTAAGAGTTCTTGACAATCAAGGCCATGTTTGCCTAAGTCTCTTACATCACTTGGTGAAGACAAAGTGTCTAGTGTAATACTTTTTATTTTTAATCTTTTCGCACTTTTTACTTGGTTATGTATTAATGACTTTAATAACTAGTTTCTTATGTTGAAGGTGATTTTTCCTTATCGTTTGTCCGTGGTGTCTTGGCATTATTTTACTGTCTATATAAAATAAAAGATTTTCACCAATCATATCTCCACGGTCTATATGGAGGTATGTTGGCTACCTGGTCGGGGGTTAAGGGAACGGTTTGGTAAGAGTCTTGCCTTGTTCAGTGTATAGATCCTGCAAGGACCTGGGTCAAATTTAGTAGGACCTCCTTCAATACTTAACGGTATTGGATGGCGGGGGTCCAAACTCTTTCACCCCCTCATATGTGAGCTACTATTAATACTTTAACCCGGCTACTTAGGACTGTATCCCTGCTGACTCAGACTACTTAACCGAGGGTAACGTCACCTTCAAAAGAGGGGCCTACCATAATATGCATCAATAACTTAATTAATTATCTTTCAATAATCCGACCCTTTAGGATTGTATCCTTACTGACTCAAACTACTGGGTTGAGGGTAACGTCACCTTCAAAAGAGGGGCCTACTACAATAACTAAGATAATCTCTTAAAAAGTGCAAAAGTGCGGAAATAATCAAAGGTTACACTATACACGAGTCGGAGCCAAGTGATTCATCTTGTCTATCTGTTTTTACTTTTATTTTATTTTCAGCATTTTAGTTAGTTTTTATTTTTCTAGTTTAAAACCTTTTTCTAACTTTTTGATTTGATTAGACGTTGAGGATAAACCGGTACTAAAGCTCTTGTGTCCTTGGACGACCTCGGTATGTTACCAACACTATACTACGCTCACGATGGGTGCACTTGCCCATATGTGTGTCTAGTGTTAGTAAATATCGTGTTTTATAAATTTAAAACTTGGCTAAAGAAAGTGTAAAAGGGCTTAAAATAAACATTAAAACCATAACACACTTCACGCACATCATTTGACATATTATATGGTGGGAATGCACATGTGCATAATTTATACGTTGCAATGTAGAATAGGTGGGTTGAAAATGGAGTACATGTAGTTAAAACATAATGGCATTAAAAACCGTGCATCGATAAGTTTAGATGGTATGGTTTCAATGTTGAAAATGTATGCATTGGGTAATGCACATGCATGATGTTGAAACAGTGGACATGTTGGTAATTTATGTTAATTAGTCATGAATACAATAGTGAATACTACACCACTAAGTAGATAAAAAATAAGTCTAAAAAAGGAATGTAAACAAAAAAAAAAAAAAACAAGTGATAATCAATTTTTAAGTAGTTCAAGTATTTTTTGGTTGTCCTTCTTTTGAACATAATATGTACCATTCTTTTGAACATAATATGTACTGATGTGTACAATGATTAATGTAGGATTGTTCCTATATATAAAAAAATAAAATGAATAAAAAGAGGATATGAATATCATAATTAATATAACATATGGAATGTGTACGCACAATGTTTAAATGGTCAACGATGTATACATGGTCAACAGTTTATCGGTCAACCATGTATACATGGTCAACAGTTTATCGGTGATGATTATAGTGGGTCAACGGTTTATCAGTGATGATTATAGTGGATCAACAGTTTATCAGTTATAATTATAGGGTGTTAGAGTGATAATTATAGGGTGTTAGCGTTACGATGCACATGTGCATGGGAAATGTGCTGATGGTTAACATATGATTATAGGGAGATGATTAAAGGGTGTTGGCAATGTGATGCGCATGTGCACGGTTATGTATTAATGGTTAACAATATGATTAGTTATGATTATGGGGTGTTATTAACGTGATGCACATGTGCATGTTCATGTTAATGATGGTTAACAGTTTACGGATGACGAGTATGGGTGTTATCAACATAATGCACATGTGCATGATTGTTGTATTGATCAGTCAAATAAACAAAAAAATGAACAATGTTAAATAAACAATGATAAAAGAACATAGAGTAATCAAGCAAATGTTACTTTTTTTTTTGAACAACAGCAAAACTTCCCATATCACAAAACTTCTCATACCACAAAAGAAATACCAGTGATTAGCTGGTAAAACAGCAACAAGGGGTAAAAATCTAAACAGGACAAAAAATTGCAGAACATGCTCTGCACATACACAGCCATACAAAACATAAAATAAAAAAAATAAATTAACCTAGCCTTCCCAGCTATCAACACAGAACTTCGAACGGTATTTTACCCATCCGAACGAGAGGTTAATAACATCCTCGGAAGCCGACTCCAAAGAACGCATGCCCCTCTTAAAGAGCATGTTGTTACTATCCTTCCAAATTACCCACATAGTGGAGTAAATTATACTCAAAAGCAATGTACTATTGACATAAGAATCTAGTCGCGTATACTCCTGAACAAGCTGCTCCAGGGATGAGAGGCCTGTAAGGTCCCAGTTACACCAAACAGAGATCTTCATCCACACTGCCTTGGCTATCGGGCACTCAATAAAAACATGCGTGACCGACTCCGAAACCCCCGCACACTTTATGCAGCAACCAGTAATGGTACTAACCTCTCTCACACGCAGATTTTCCCCAACCGGAACCCGATTCTGCAGCAACCTCTATATGAAACCATAAACTTTAATAGGGACCCAGTTAAGCCACCCAGACACCTTAAAATCCAACCCAAAGAAAGCTTCTTCCAGGACTTTTTCTAGCCGCTTGAACTGTGAACCATTAGACTGACGAGGAGGGTATATATGTGATGAATCAGAAGATGCCATATGTATCACAAAGGGGTTACAAGTGAAATCATGTTTATTTGTAAGTAGATGACAAATAGCAATATAATCGGACTGAGTAATCCTATAAGGACACTTACAGTGGGAATTGGTAACAACATAGAAATTGGTAACAGAATGGATGTAATAAAAAAGTATGTAATTTGTTGTGATTACCGGATAAATGATGTATTCAACCGAGTAATCGTAGAAGGACGATCCGAATTAGTTATTGTAGTGGTGACTTATGAGCAGATGTATGAATGTCACTGGATAAGTTGTCGGAGGAGGAATTGTCAGCGAAGGAGTTATCACGGTGGTGGTGCGGTGGTGTCGCGGTGGTGGTAGAGGTGATGTGTCAACGACGGCGGCGGTTGTCAGGGGAGTGGTAGCAGTGAACGATGATTTGAATGAGTATGTAAACCCTAACTATTTCAACAGAACGAAGATGGAAGATGTAAAACTGTTAGATGGAACTTCACTTTAATTACAAAAATGCCATGTGTTCACACTGGTTCTCGCGGTTCTCGCAATTAAGGGTGGTTCCTAACGGATCCTTATCCTATTAAAAAAAAGTTGCCATAAGTAGTGATTTTTATTATATATATATATATATATATATATATATATATATATATATATATATATATATATATGAATACCTATTATATACATAGTTGTTATGAATAGTGATTTTTAATTTTTAAACATTTGTTTCAATTATTTTAATAATGTTTTATTTATCATGTACTTTTTAATATTTTTCTGACAACTTGGTTTCTATGTTTATTTTTTTAACATTACAGTATAAATGTATTACAAAGTTGCCATGAATAGTGACTGTAAATTTTTAAACAATTGTTTCAATTTTTTAATAATATTTTATTTATCATGTATTTTTATTATTTTTCTGATAACTTGCGTTCTATGTTTATTTTTTTAACATTACAGTATGAATTTATTGAAAACAAATAATGTGCCACTATCGTACTAAACCAAACCAAAACCAATCGTACTAAACCGAACCAAAACCGATTGTTTTGTTTTCAACATTGCAATATAAATTTTATTGAAACGGATATTGTGCCGCTATCGTACCAAAAAAGAACCGAACCGACTGAATAATACGTAAGCTTCGCTGGTAAATACAATTAACCGACTCATTTTGTAAAAGTATTTGAAATTTTTATCATGAGAACCCATAGGCAATAACCAAATATTCCTTGGGATATTTTTCTTGTCACCAGTTTTACATACTTGTAAATACTGTCGGGAACCAGAATCATATGTCGGTCATTTGCTATAATACTGCTATAATGATTATGGTACACACCACCATTAATACAACGTCTTACGGGCGTATGCCTACCCCGACGCGTATTTTATATGGCCATACCTCATTGATGAGTCGGGACGCCCGGACACGGTACCATTAACCCTCAAGTGTTTAAGTTATCAAGCAATACGGATTAAAGCAGGTTCTTATATTTATGAAAGCATTTGCCCATTTATATAACACCTGCTCCAAGAGGCATATCCCAAATTTTAAATGAAATAGGCTAAGAGTATTTACATATGTTAGCTGCATTCTCACAGTGTATTTTGGTTTTCGTAGCACAGTCGTATTCAAAGTGTATTAATTCAGATGCGATTTACTAGAGGGCTCTATAGTCTAGAATGAATGGAAATATTATCCTATAGAATGTTCACATGTCATTATATATCCTCTGGACTTTGACCGGCTACTTAGAATTACACTCGGCTTTGCTAGATTGAGTGTTGACCGTGTAGAATGTGATTTGTACCCTTCCGAGTGTAAGGACTCGTATAATATGGGTTTAATAACCAAACATTTTGATTAGAATTGATTTTGAAAGGTTTTGACCTGATTCGACTAGTTTATATATTTTATTGTATTTAAACTAGTCATACGCGCATATGCGGTATCGGGTGGTCGAATAGGTCTATGTCAAGTCCATTATGCCAAAATATATTTCATGATGTTATTAAATCAGTTTTAAAGTCAAATTACATGTTTCATTGGTTCTAAAACCATTTATATGCCATAAGGGCATTTTTTACATTTCAATATATCTTATGTTGACTTGTCAATAAACCTATCAAATGACATAACCAAAAGGTATAACCTCAAAGGGTTATTCCCTACGACATTATGGTCACGTAACAAGTCCTTCTCGGGTTTTAAACTTGACTAAATGGGTCAGGATCGGAAGTCAAAGCAGAAGACGAATTGTTTGACTTTCGACTACGAAACGAGCTCTAATCAGGATATGACGCATTGGACATGATTAAACATGTCCTAACATGTTATATGAACTGTTATGTTCTCAAAATTTAAGGTTTCTATACTTAGAAACTGGTTTATCGTAATTTGCAAAAATTACGTTTTTAACTTCTATTTTATATAAATTTGACTCGTCAGTTCGCCTTCTTAACATGATCTTCAAAGGGTGTAATCCGAAGGGATTAACACCTTTATTATTACGATCACGTTTCAAAGTTCGTTTCAAATTTTGACTTGACCGAAATGGTTAGAAACGAAAGTTAAAGCAAAAGTCAATTTGCTTGACTTTCGGCTAATAAGTAGCCTATAAAATGAAATAGACTAGAAAGAGCACTTACTAGTGTTGAAGAACACTTTAAGAACTTAGAATGAGGCTTCTTATAATCAGAAACAAGCTACAAACATGCACATCAACCTAAATCGTATATAAACATCAATGTGTGAAGCTATCTTCACCATCAAATGCCCAGATACTATGTCAGACAGGCTTACACCAGTATAAGACTTTATGCATGTTACAACGTCACGCTCACAGGACCATCCGTTAAGGCTAACACTATCATTTAATTCTTAACCATTTAACATCAATCGTTAACCGACAATCATTTAACGTCATTCATCTATCATTTAAACTTACACTATTAATCAATCAAGTTAAGAACATACCATCAATCAATCAATAATCTTATAATAGCAATCAAGTAGTTCAATAGTTCACCCCATTTTGGGTTGCATGCATATCAATCCAAAATGTAAAAAAAGGCAACTAGAACTTACCTAGGAGTTAGCTTTTTTTGTTTAAACGTACGATTAGACTCTCATACTCTCAGTCAAGTGATCAAAGGTACACACATAACTCATCAACATTGTGCCCCTAATTCCTAGTGCAAAGTAAAGTTTTGCACAAATGGGTGATGCCATGCGCAACAAGGCCCTGCGCTTAGGAAACATTAAACTTCAACATGGAACATTTTGCGCTAACTACATTACACTACACTAGCCTTCATGTGTGGATCATTTGCTCTCTACACTATCTACGCAAGGTATACTCCACGCATCATCATGTCAGCTTGAAGTGGAGCACAACGTACCTGCTAAAAACCCTAGTAGCACAAAGTCGTGGTTGTTCTCTAATTCAATCTCGTTTCACGTCAAGATCTTACCTTTTTTCATTGGCAACTCATTATGACGATCCATGACAAAATTTCATACATCAAACGTCAAAAACATGAAGCTTTTTATGTGAATCTTACCTTAATTACGAGAAGGTTGAGACCTAAGCTTCTACACATCAAAACTGTTTCAACTAGTTTACCGATCCTCAATTTCAACCAAAATGGTGTAGGATTGATTCTCCGATCCTACTCCATCAAGTTCCCAAATGAAACCGCCTATAAAACGCACCAACCTACACTTTCTCTCTCTAGTTTCCATCTCTAGCTTGAGAGTATGAATGAAGAATGAGGGTCGCTTCTTATAATCAACTTTCTTTGTGGGCTAAGGTCTATAACCTTGTTTCCTTTAACCTTCCCACAATGGGCCTTTTTAATAATCGCCCATTTTATTACATAACTTGGGCTTTCATTCCACATATGGCGTTAACGATCGCGTCGTCATTTCAAATCTTCAGAAAATGGAGTGTTACATGATCCAGCCCAAGCCCGACATCCGACCAGATCTGACCCCAAATGCACCATCGATCCAACCAGTCCCGTACCTTAACGTTGACTCTTGCCCCTACCTTTACCACCTCAATTTCATTTTATAAGAAATAAACAAGACTTGGGCTTAAAAGAATGATAGACCAAGTACATAGAAAAGAAGGAAGGTCCAATGAACGAAAAATATGGTAAATGTAGAATCATAAAAGCTATTATGGAAGGGGAATTCTCACTATCCTCATTCACACCTTCTCACCTTCACGTTAGAGAGAGAACTTTAGAGAGAAAAACCACCAAAACCAAACACAAACCTCATGGATTTTTGTGATTTACAAGGAAGATTCAAAATGTCAAGTTGGTTTCTCCATTTGGATTGAAGGGAACCTATTTTTGATGTTTGATGCACGATATGATGTTATGGGTCAACTATAATGGACTTCCAATGAAAAAGTTAGGATCTTAATGTCAAATAAGGTCGAATCTTAGCATAGCCGCCAGGGTTCATCGCGTACACTTCGCCAACTCTCAACGAATAGTATATTCCCAACGAAATGGTTGCACCCAGTGATAAGTATGTTTTCATTGAAAGGTTTGTTTTAAGTAGCGAAGTGTATTGTTTGGCGAATTGTTATTGTCGATGAAATGTTGGTATGGCGAAAAGTATGTTTATGGAGAATTTTTGCCCACGTAGGAAGATTACATGTCACTAGCATGTGAAAGTCATATATTCCTCCAGGTTTTACGAGTAAAGGTTAATATGACTTATATGGATCTTTGACTAGTTTATTAGCACTAAAGTGTCAGAGTTGAACGCTGATGATAGCACGGAGTTAACTCCCATGTGAATTCTATATAACCCACCTTCAAAAATGTCAGAAAAGATAGTTTATGATTAAAAACCTTACACGTTGTATCCTTTACACTAATAGGGGTTAAGTTTTCCTATTAAATCTAGTAAATGTGTAAGGCACATGAGGGTATTTAAGTCATTTTACCTACAAAAGGACTATCTATTAAACAAGTACCCATCTCTGTTCTTTCTATCCATACTCTTCTCTTTTTCTCCTTTAACCACTCCCCTTTCCCCACCACCACCAACGGGATAAGATGTCACTCATGTGACTGATGTACAAAACCATTCAACAAATCAGAGACTAGAATCTACCATCAAAAATAGATTATGAGCATTGGTCGAAACCCTAGGGGCAAAATCAGCCACTGCTGATGAACTCAAATATGAACCTTATGGTCCTCTTCTCTAACCCTCCAGCCACTGTCGTCAATGAACTCAGGTCTTAACTCGCCACAATGTTGTTTACCCTCCTCGTCGTCGCTTATTATTTTCCATCACCACCAATCATAGCTGCAAGGAATCACCACTAGAGAGAAAGAAAGGGTCGCTGCCAGAAAAGATGAAAAGTTTCAAGATGACTAAAAAGTTTGTCAAAAAAGATGAAAAGTTTCAAAATGAATGAAAAGTTTCATTAACCGATTTCAAAGGCGATGTCTATTTCAACTTGAATGATAAGTTTTAATTTTCAATTTCTGGAGCCTGTATTAATTAATGCTGGTGTTCTTAATGCGGGAGTGAGTTTAAAGAAGGAACAGACCCAAAGAGTTAATTTGCCATAAAAGATGGCCATAGGCGGTGGTGTGGATCTGAGATACAGATCCGGTAGTGGGTTGTAGATTTGTCGGGGGTGGTGGTCACAATCGGTGATTGTTGCCATTGGCGTTTGTGATGTTTTGAGTTTAGAGAAAAATGCGGTAGTATATCGAGTAACTATATTTGTTTTTAACAAAAAGTTATTGAATTTACTTGTTATTTTTAATTTTTATTATGACTAAAATACCCTCACGTGTATTGCACGTGACTAGATTTAATCCAAAAATCTAACGTTCGTTAGGGCAAAGGAGATAACCTGTAATGGTTTTTTAACATAAGAGTAAATTACAAGTGTTGTCCTTTAGGTTTACACCAAATTACAGGCGTTGTCCTTTAGCGCAAAAATTGACAAGTTTTGTCCTTAATGTTCCAAAATCTTGCACGTTATGTCCTTTAGGTCAAACCTAGTTATTTTTTCTGTTAAGTTATGTCATGTGCAAAGCACGTGAGGGTACTATTGTAATTTTACCTATTTAATTAAAAAAATTGCATAAACCCAGTAACTTTCTCTCTCCCTTAACACTCTTTCTCCCTCAACACTCTTTTCTCTCTAAATTATCTCTCTCTCCTTCAAGAATAAAAAAATCTACATCTCCATTCATTGCCACAAGCAAGACTTCATTGCCACAAGCAAGACTTCACCTGGCTCTGCAAAGCTCCTCCAAATATCTCCTTAACTACTGAACTGCCACTGAAGCCATCATCGCCTCCATTACTGGTAACCTTTCGTCTTTGTTGCTGAATTTCTCCAGTACCGGTAACCTTTCGTCTTTGTTGTTGCAATTTCTTCAAGCCATCACCAATGATCTTGCTAGGTGTATCTAGGGTTAAGTTGCTGCTAAGAGAACGAAAAATTCTCTCCTCTAGTAGACAAAAACAATCACTCTTGTCTTGCTGCACTAATGATTTGGGAGTTTATTTATGAGATGGTGGTGGTTGCGGTGGTTGTTGGTGATTTGGGGGTGGTGACGGTGAACGAAGGGATGGTGGGTTTTGGTTGGTGCAGTGGTGGTTGGTGATTTAAGGGTGGTGATTTGGGGGTTTTGTTTATGAACGATGGTGATGGTTGTAGATGGATGCTTATGGTGGCGGTGATGTGTTGACGGTGGTGGAGAGTGGTGACAGTTTGAGGTGGTGTTGAGTTTTCCGGCGAAGCTTTCGTGAATAGAGAGTTGAGAGAAAGTGAAGAGAGAAAGTGGGTATAATGTTTTAATTTTTTTATTTTTTTAATTATATGGATAAAATTACAAAAGTACCCTAATCTGTTTTCTAAAGTTACAAAAATACATTTATTTAACAGGAAAAAAAAATTGGTTTGTTTTAAAGGACATAACGTGCAAGATTTTGGAACATTAAGGACAAAACTTGTCAACTTTTACGACAAAGGACAACGCTTGCAATTTGGTGTAAATATAAAGAACAAAAACTTGTAATTTACTCTTAGCATAAAGTATGATTTTTGATGTTTTTAAACAACCACAGAAAATTAATATAAATATAAAAGAGAAAATACAATTACTCGATTTGCTATTAGAAAACTGAAAGCAATCTAAAAGAGAAAAATATAATTTACTCGATTTGTTATTACTGGTGAATTTGTAATATATTATAATATAATAGTTTACATTGAGATAGTTGGTAAACGGGCAACAAGCTGCGCCGCTACCCCTTTTTGAATAGCAAAACTAAGCCTTTTAAAAACTACGTCCATAGATCTCGGGGTCATAACATTACTATGCATGACCCTTTGAACTCGACTAAGTAGGTCCACAGCCTCTGGCGCTAGAAAACCAAAAGTATCAAAGGCAAATGGGATAAACACGTGCTGGTTGTCAAGGCACGCTTTCTCATGCTTGATCACTTTACCCGAAGCAGCCTTTAAAGCAGCCTGACCCACTGTGAAAGCACTACTCCCTAGGCCCACAAGCGGGGAAACCCCTGTTAGATCCACACAGGCGTGTTTTCCTCCTACCCATCCAAAGACCAGAATGTCAGCTGGTCGAAGGGTAGATCTCCCTTCCAACGGGTCTGTTAAGAAGTTAACGGGTGCCTCTTTCTTAGCAGAAATACCAGCGCATCTGAAAATGTCAAAAAGGACATCCCTAACCAAATCATGTCGGTATTTGAACCCCGGGAGCTCTCTACAATGAACTGCATGCTCACCAAAAGAATCCAAACATGCCTTATGACAAACTAGGCATACCTCATCAACTGGGAATAAAGGAATCATGAGGCGATACTTAAGGATAGTACGGTACTCCACCGGCGACATATGCTGGCCTAACCCATCTATAGGTATAGTAAGAAGAAAATCTTGTGCATGTGGTGCTCGGAGACACTCAAAAACGGCTTTTTGTCTAACGGTCAAGTCAAACTGCACTTCGATTTCGTGGACAATTTTACTAAAAAGAGCACTCGCCAATGCATGTTGGGCTTTAGGAGGGGCGGTGTCCTTATTAGTGAAACCGCTGAAGTCAAAGCTTGGAATCGTATCACGAAGACAAGCCAAAGCACAAACATAATCAGAATCCATACCGCATACGCCACTGTCTCTTAAGATGTGGTCCTGTAGCACCCACGATTGGGCCCTCGAGGCCACAAAAGCGTAAGATGAAGCCTCTACAGCCGAATACAACCCCAAACCTCCAAACCTAATAGGTAAAGAAGCAAGTCGCCACTGGAGGTCTCCAAAGAAAGGACCTCCACAAACCACCAATTCCTCAATCGCCTCACGCAAACCTTTGTCAAAGAACAACGCTGCATCTTCCATGTGTACAGGTTGGCATGTCCTCAAGCCAAAGAAAAGTTTGGCAATGCCCATACAGGATCGAAGCAAGAGTAGTTCACTCTGCGGGTCACCTAATTTCGGTAGAAGACGCATCAAATCTACTGCCTTAGCAGCTCTTTTCTTTGCCATCCCACTAATAAAACTTGCGTCTCTACTAACAGCCCCCCCAAGAAGCTTCACCCCCACTAATGGCCTCCCGATGTCCTTAGGAAATAACCCTTCACGAAACTTGCTACCATCACAAGAAGGCCAAAATAGCTCAGTTTTCTTAATATTAAGTTCAAGACCCAGTGTTGGACCCGACACCCTAATGATGTCCAACACTCTAGCCACCTCTTCTGAACCTCCAATGACAGTCCCATCATCAAGATACCCATGTGAAGCTATCTTTTCAAATGAAAAAAATGTGTTCTTTAAATTTTAAAGAAAATTAACTTACCTTTATATTGAAAATGTATATCTAAAGAGGATTCTCTTGACCTACAACAGGGTCTACACTTCATAATTTCTCCCTCACCCACTAATATATTCTTACGTTTAACCTTAAAATAGTTCTTTTAAAACAGGAATCTCTTTGCCTATGTGAAATGATCATCACTAGTTTTTAACGTTTGACGGTTGATTTGGTGTCTTGGTGATCGATCATCTGGTTTGTTGGCTGGTCTGGTTTTGATTTAAAGAGAACTAACGATTGTAAGATTTGAATTTAAGCTCTTTCAAATTCACTTTTAAAGATATACCGACCTTAGGTATCTGATCATAAAATACCGAACTTCTAACATTCCCGACTTTGAAATCTCATGCTTTCAAATTGATTTCGAGAAAAAAAAGTTCTTTTCAATGAGAGATTTTTCAACTAAATTAAGAGAGTTATGTAATATTTAAATATTATTTAGATTACTTATGACGACTAATTCAACCGATTCTTTTCATTACTTACTTGCATCATTAAATATATTATCTATACTACTATATTAAAGAAACTGGGTTTTCTACCCTTTTGGTCATTTTACACACGTATAAATTTTATAGCATTACGTACAAGAGAGTACAAGCTGTTTTAGAGGGGGTAAACTTGCACATTATCCAAAGATTTAAGACACTTTAGGGTTATTTTAGTAATTATCCTGCTCTCCCTTCATCGACTACAACAGATGCCCACACTCACCCCTCATCAATTGAATCTTTACCCTCATTGAATGCAACCATTGAGTGTCGCAACCCCTGAACTACCATCACCCTCTTCACCAATTGCAGATTCAGTCGGATTCCTAAACTGAAACCGTCCACTCTCAATTAACGAAATCGAAGAGTCCCCTCACTGCCCTTTTCGATTTGCTACTTTTAATTCCTGATTGAATGCCAAAATTGACAGTGTAGAGACAAAGAGGACAAGGAGAGAAATCGAAAGACGGAGGAGTATTAATTGTTAGCAGGGTACAACGATTCAACTTGTTATACATTCGGTCTTCATGTTCTAATCCAATCCAGTCTCCATTCAATTCGCATGACCCTTAGCAATCCCCAATTGAATGTGGTGAGTTTCAAAACCGATTTGTTTAAAATCGGCTATCCAATTCTTATAATTTTGTTCTTCACTTCAGGTGCTCATCATGCTTTGTTGATGGTTAAACCTGAGTCAGTGGAAAAGGTATTTGTTTACTCCAATTTTGCCCCATCCGACTTTTGCATAGGTTGTGTTCTTCGTTTTATGCTTAATTTTTGGTTTTTGTTGTTATTTTAAGTTACATATATTGTTTGTTTTTTTCTTCTTTTTCTTCTTTTGATTTTTTTTGTTTTTTATTCTTCCCTGATTACCTATGGGTTTACATGGGTTTACGGCTTGGGTAGTGATGATGATTCTGAGGAGATTAAGAACAAGAATTATGTGGCTCTTCTTTGTTGGTATACCCATTTTTAGAGTTGGGAGGGTTGGTTATCATGTCATGTAAAGGTAATAAAGCTTTGACCTTTGACTCTTAGGGTTTCAAGAATTTAAAGATGTTACTGTTTTATGTTATTGGTTTCATAGTGAAAGTTGTTCAACATAAATTTTAATAATTTGTTATGGTTTTATGTTTACATCTTGTTTCATATGTTGAAGAAGTAAGTACTTTACTTTGGGCTCTTAGCTTTACTGCATTCCTAGACAAATCTTTTTTTTTTTCTTAAAATTTTTTGTACATACAGGCAGCTCGTATTATAATTAAGGAATCGGTTGAGCCGTTGTTGGAAAACTATCGTCCAACTGGAATTACATCATTGAAGTTTGATAAACTCTCTCTTGGAACTGTAGCACCAAAGATTGAGGGTACCATATTATTGCGCAGCCTGAATATATGTCCAACATACATCACTATTACTAACTACAATTCATATGATTACTTAAAATGTGCAGGTATTCGTGTCCAGAGTCTTATAAAAGGTCAAATATCAATGGACATAGATCTTTGTTGGGGCGGTGACCCGAATATTGTTTTGGAAGTTGAAGCTGTTGTTGCTAAGTTACCTATTCAGGAGGGTATGTTTATGAATCATATTGTTGATAGGGGTGTGAATTTATGACATAACACGAACCTAACATGAAATTTGTGGGTTTTGGTTTAGTTAAATTAGTTGTGTTTGGGTTGATCGGATGGTTTGTGGGTTGAAATATTTATTTTTACGAATGTTTTATGTAATTATTTAAACTGATCGGGTATTTTTTTTTTATAAAAAAACGTTAAAGATAAAAAGAAATAGGCATAAGGTATTAAGGTAGTTTAATTATTTATACCCTACTTTATTTTTGCAGAATATTTGTAAGTACATATATGCAAACAAAAATAAAATAAAACTTTTTTAAGGTTAAAGGGATATTGTTCATGTCTTCTCGCGAATACTCGTGACATGTTTGGATTAACATTTTAGGATAATATTTTCATGTTCGTATCTGGTTTAACTTGCCAACCCCTGAACACAAACGATTTAACACCCCTAATTGCTGAAAGAAAATTGTATGTTTCGTATTGTTTACAGCTGAAGGATCTACAAGTTTTTACAGTTATTCACGTTATTTTCCAACTCTGTGAGGAAATTCCTTGCATCTTCGCGGTTGTTGTTGCGTTACTTTCTGAGGTACACCCTATGTGGAATTTGATTACTGGATAAACACGATAGGAGTTGACGGGCTTTTTAAAAGTATAGGAATAATTGTACGAGCTAGGTTAAGTGGCCGCGGATAATTTTGAAAAACTGATCTGACATGATGTAGCAGGATAATGCATTATGAATGGACTTACAAGCTCAGATTTTAGCATATTCTTATAGCATTTTCACTAATAAGAGTTTACATAACAAACTTTTAGATTGTTTCCATTTTTATATAAAACAAGACCAATTTTTACTTCCAAACATAAATACCCGCAGCAACGCGCGGGCATCCCCACTAGTTTGTTACAAACTAAAGCAATCCAACTAAACTAATTTTGATTTTGATACTCGATCACTATCTTACAAAAAAATGTGACAAAGATCATTCAAAATGAGAAAAACCGGACCAAGGTTATAAATGTGACAAAGATCATTCAAAATGAGAAAACCGGACCAAGGAATCTAGCTAGTGATATATATTGGTCAACCAATGATCTCTAGATCGAGTGGTGGAAGACTTGCATTTCTCTTGGGAGATGCAAGTTTATCTCTCACTTGGTGCAGAGTGAGGCATTGGTGGGCAATGATAGGAGACCCAGGGAAATCTGGGTTGGATCCTTGAGCCAAACGAATTTTACCGGTAATTTTATCACCGTGCCTATGGGCGGGTGGGCTACCGGGTTTTCCCCGGAATTGGTGGTGGACCCCGGTTACTCTCGGAGTACTCCGTTTGGTCCAGTTGGTGCTCCGAGAGTGCTCGGAATTGATTCTGTTGGCTGTTAAAAAAAAAGATATATATTGGTCAAAATGTCAAATGATAGTTTTGGATCTCCTTGTTCCTTAAATTGTGATAATACTATGATGAGATTCAATTATTAGATTTATATCTATAGATTTAATTATTGGAAGCTAAAATATTTTAAGAAAAAGGTACATTCAAAAAATGCTGCTTAAGGGGGATTGGGTTCTAAAGGTTTAAGCTAACTACCAATAAAGATATAATAATTGAATCTAGTCGGCATAATAATATTTGACTTGCGAATGCATGCACCGAAGACTTATAGCCCACAGTGACTCCAAATCTAGATCGTATCTCATTATCTATTAAGATGTTTAAAAATACAATCAAATCTTGATGCTAAATAAGGTTTTTTGTCACTACTTTCAAAGATATTCGAACTTCAAGAATATATAAAACGGTCTTAAGAAAGACGAATCTGCTTCTAAGAATATGTATAAAAGTTATTAAGGAACGACTTTAGAAGGTCATAATGTCATGAACATGTGTATTACAAAGTTTAGAAAATTAAACCATGATTATGTTACACCTCTTTATAAAATCATCAGTACACACAGTGTGGAAGGGCTTGAAAATGAGTTTTATGCGACATGTGGACGACACGTAAGCACGCGACAGAAAAGTTGTGTTGTGGAAAAAAAGAGGGTATGGAAAGGGGCGTGGAAGAGAGGAGTTATTCCACACATAGCAGATACTTATACTTATACTTATTATTATTATTATTATTATTATTATTATTATTATTATATTATAGATACCTATTAAAAAATATTATAAATATGAAATATACTTTTTACACAAATATAATAAAAATATACATATAACCGAATTCTCCGAAATCAAAAGCCAAGCTTTCATCAACGCCACCTCTTCGTCGTTTGTCCACAGATATACACGACGATCCTCTTTTGTTTTTTTTTCCTTCTCGGTCTTGGTTTTCTTTTTATGGTTTCGTTTTTTTCACGTACAGACTTCGGGTGGTGTAGGTTGAGTTTCCGGTACGGATTCGGGTGTAGGGGAGTTTAGGATAGAGGAGTGAGCGGTTATCGTTGAAACATAAAAGGTAGGTTCATAAGAAGATGATTGTAAGCCAATATGTTCGGATCGGTAAAGCGTGGTTGGTTCGGTTGAGACCCTTAAGGCGAAGTGGTGTTCGGTACTTCGCCGAAACCATAGGGGTTGTTTGGATCAAAGTTGCGGTCGTGTGGATGCATTATTTTTTATCAAATTTAGAGAGATTTTATAAAAATGAATGTTGAGAATGAGTTGGGTAGAAGAGAGCGAGGCGAAAATGGTGAGTTTTTTTATTAGATGTGGTGAAATAATTTTTTTAATATTTTTTTTTAAATAATGTCGTTGGGGTCCAACGGCTAGTAGCCACCCCAATCAGCCTACGCCACGTCGACGAGCATGTATCTTCAACGTCGGTGGAAAAGTTCAAGCCCAACCATTAACGCCGTTTACAACGTCGGGGTGGGTGTAGTGTGTGCGGCGTGGAAAGGAATAAACGCCGCTCATCCACGCCCACACCGTGTGGTCTTATTGTTTATATATGCAATCTAGTTCCGGTAAGAAGTCAATTTCATGTACAAAGTGTGTTAAGCGGTCCAAAGGATATTCTGATGATTAGACGATATACCTGTCACACCCCAACCGATGGTGGAATCATCGGGGCGTGACACTGAGCGAAACAGATTGTTTAAGAGAATCCATAACAACTATTAAATGACAATATTTATAAGGTTTAATATCCCATACTATTAAACAAATAATTCAAAACAGTCATTATAGATATTCCGTCTCAAAAACAAATTCCATTCCGACAACTCAGATTTTGTTCGGTGGGTTCCTAGACTTCCAAACATGTTTGCAGCATAACATCCAATCAACCTGTCACATACGTTAAAATAAAAGTCAATACATAAAGTAAAGGTGAGTACACAAGTTTGCATATATATAGTATAAAAAGCGTTTACGCATAACCAGCATGTAACAGGTAACGGGCGAAGCATGTAACTATCAACAATGATACAACCTAACCACGTGACTGCGATTTAGAGTATGTGCGACACATGTTCACCGGAGCGAACACGTGAAGTAAAGTAATCTGATCCTTAGCAACCCCTGTCACACATGTGCTGGGTCCAAAGTATAGTACTATCGTTGCTAAAGGCGGTCTAGTGTAACACTGTGTAAGCATAGTAACAAGCATTCAACAAATCACGTATAGCATGCGAGAGCGGTTAGCGCTTATAAAGTGTTTGCTTTGTGTGTTGTGTTGTGTTTTTATAGAGAACGTATGTAACACCCAAAAGTGCGTTGAATGAAAATGCGTTCAAGTATACTCACAGTGCGTGTCCTAATCAAGAAACACGATCTGCTTGGATTGAAGGGAGCGTCGGGTCAGCCTGTGTACGGAAACAGATGCATAAGTCTTCCTCAGGGCTGAACAGTCGTAGAAGGGATGTCGAGCGGATTAATTATTTGGCAGTGCATCCGAACGGATGGGTGCCATCCGGACGGATGGATTCCGTTCGGATGGGCATAGTCCTTTCGGATGGGCAGCCTTGTTAGATCGATAAAATCTTATGTATAACTTGGTATTTTAAAACAGCATGAAAAATTTGGAGTGGGGGCAAGGTCTATCCGGACGGATGGACATGGTCCATTCGGGCGGATGAACTATGGTTGAGGTTTTGTAAAATTTTCCTTAGATAAAAAGTTTTAGTTATCGGAGACGGCGTGTTGACGGATTCAAACAACGGAAAACGCCAAGCCCAGTTCATTCGGATGGGTGGGCCTAGCCCATTCAGACGAATGTTCTGTTCTTGATGTAAATTCATGTTTGACCCGTTAATCGGTCCATCCATTTGGTAGAAATCAGCCCTCGAGCCAGCTCTCGACTATGGACGAAGCTGGGAGTCCGATGAGTTCCCGGTTCCACCAAAGTTGTATGAAAATTGGAGAAAATTCATAAACAAGTCGCGAAAATGTTGAAATCTTTCATAACTTGATCCCATGTCGATTGAATGATGCTCCACAACAATTTGCCTAAGCAAAACGAGTGGAAACCATCTTCGAGGTGGCTGGAATCTAGGGTTTTTGAGAAAAAGTTAGAGTGTTGTGTGTGTGTGTGAGTGTGATTATGATGAAGAAGATGGAGTAGAAGTGAAATAGATGTGAAGATTGAAGGAAAAAGCTTACAAAAAGTCTTGATTCGCGTCTGAAAGCTTGGGAGCGGATGAGAGAGTCAAAAGTGTTGAAATAGAGACACAAGTCCCCTATTTATAGGTGAGGGTGAGGGTTGAGGCGGTGTGCGCATGACGGTGTCCGGATGGCTCCAGCCGGACGGATGAGCTCCATCCGGGCAGATGGGCTCCATCCGGGCGAATGGCCCATTCGGACGGTCAAGTTCGTGTTCGTTAGTTTTCCAACTTTGGTTCGTTTGTTAGGTGTTGCGTTGCGTTTTATTGTGATAAATCGAGTTGTGCGTGTAGCGTTGAGTTTGCGTTGCGATAGCGTTTGCGAGAAATCAATCCACATAATAAGCATACACAAGTAAAGCATATAAAAACACACAGCATAACATTACTACTACTAATAACAGCATTTGCAGTTTAGCGTGTTAGTCGTGATAAGCGTATGCGGAGGCGTATGGTAACCAAACAAACAAACACGGTAATTTAAATAGCATAATTCTCTGTAATTCGTGTTGCGTAAGCGTCGCAGTAATAAGCGTTTAAGCGTATAGCGGTGCGATGTGATGAAAAAAGTATTTAGTATTACATAACCCTTGGTTTATATCGAATCCCGGAATACAAGACGGTCACAAATCGAGCAAAAGCAAATAGGTAACGATCCGAAAAGTCGGGTTGTTACAGCCTCCCCTACTTTAGGAAATTTCGTCCCGAAATTAAGGAGCAGACGTAACAAAGAGCTTCGGACATTTAGCTTTCATATCACTTTCAAGTTCCTAAGTGAACTCGGTGCCGCGTTTGCCTTCCCAACGAACCTTCACTATGGGAATGCGTGAGCGTCGAAGTTTCTTGGTCTCTCGATCCATGATTTCTACTGGCTTTTCCATAAAGTGCAAGGTTTCATTTACTTGTAAGTCTTCGAGGGGCACGTGAAGATTCTCTTCAGCTAGGCATTTCTTGAGGTTAGGTACATGGAAGGTCGGATGTACGTTGCTGAGTTCAACCGGTAATTCGAGTCGATAGGCCACTTTGCCAATTCTTTCCAGAATCTTAAAGGGACCCACGTATCGTGGCGCTAGCTTTCCTTTCTTTTCTAATCGGATCACCCCCTTCCAAGGTGAAACCTTTAGGAGTACGTGATCACCAACTTCAAACTCATGGGGCTTGCGGCGTTTATCGGCATAGCTCTTTTGACGACTCCGAGCTTTCAAGAGATTGTCTCTTATTTGGTGGATCTTATCTATCGTTTCTTGTATCAACTCAGGACCGGTGATTTGTGCGTCTCCGATCTCGTGCCATACAATAGGCGATCGACATTTTCTACCATATAATGCCTCAAAGGGTGCCATTTGAATACTAGTGTGATAACTGTTATTGTACGAGAATTCTACTAAGGGTAAATGTGAATCCCAATACCACCAAAATCTATAACGCACGAACGAAGCATGTCTTCAAGGGTGTGGATCATGCGCTCAGTCTGACTGTCGGTCTGGGGGTGAAATGTGGTACTGAGATTGAGAGTCGTACCGAGAGCGGCTTGGAATGTCTCCCAGAGATGCGAGGTAAAACGATAATCGCGGTCAGAGATGATGTCAGGAGACGTCCCGTGTCGACAAATGACTTCGTCGGTATAGATTCGAGCTAATCGTTCTACCTTGAAGTCTTCTCGTATCGGTATGAAGTGAGCGGATTTCGTAAGACGATCAACGATAACCCAAATGCTATCGTAACCTGAAGGAGTGCGACGGAGTTTCATAATGAAGTCCATAGCTATACTCTCCCATTTCCACATCGGGATTTTGGGTTGTTCGAGTAAGCCAGAGGGTCGTTGATGTTCGGCCTTAACTTTCGAGCAAGTTAGGCATTTCGAAACATAGATAGCGATATCCTTCTTCATTCCCGGCCACCAATAACTAGAACGAAGGTCTTGGGACATCTTGTCGGCACCGGGGTGAATGGAATATCGGGATTTGTGGGCTTCAGTCATCAATATCTCTCGAAGATTATTGCGACTAGGGATCCAAATACGGTCGAGATAGTGATAGATACCATTTGATTTGGTTACAAGATGAGTTTCAGCACCACACCTTATTTCCTCTTTCAAGGTATCCTCAATGAAGCATGCATGCTGGGCGTCACGAATTAGGGCTTCGAGATTATTCTGGGCTTGGGTGTCGCAAACGCTATACACATAGCTTCATCGATTGAGGGCATCGGCTACGACGTTTGCCTCGCTTGGATGATAGCGTATCTCACAATCATAGTCATTGAGAAGTTCAACCCATCCGCGTTGGCGCATGTTTAGTTCTTTCTGGTTCAAGATGTGTTGTAGGCTCTTATGGTCGGTGAAGACCGTACACTTGGTACCATAAAGGTAGTGTCGCCAAATCTTCAACACAAAAACAACTGCATCGAGTTCGAGATTGTGGATGGTGTAGTTCTTCTTGTGGACCTTGAGTTGTCGAGACGCATACGCGATAACCTTGTCTCGTTGCATAAGGACACAACCAAGACCTAGGTTAGAGGCATCGCAATAAATAACGAAATCATCGTTTCCGTCGGGAAGGGTAAGAACAGGAGGGTTGCAGAGCATAAACTTGAGAGTTTGGAAGGCTTCCTCATGTTTGGGACCCCAAATAAAAGGTTTGTCCTTCTGGGTTAAAGCGGTAAGCGGTACGATGATTTTAGATAAATCGGCGATGAATCGACGGTAATAACCTGCCAATCCAAGAAATGAACAGATTTCGGACGGAGACTTTGGCGTAATCCAACTCTTAACTGCTTCAATCTTCGCAGGGTCGACGTGATTCCATGACTGTTAACGATGTGACCGAGGAATTGAACCTCCTCAAGCCAAAATTCACACTTGGAGAACTTGGCGTAGAGGCGATTCCCTTGGAGAAGCTCGAGAACTAAGCGAAGATGTTGCGCGTGTTCGGCTCTCGACTTCGAGTAGATAAGGATATCATCGATAAACACTATAACGAATCGATCTAAGAAGAGTTTACACACACGGTTCATCAAATCCATGAAGACTGCGAGTACGTTTGTGAGACCGAAAGGCATGACCACGAATTCGTAATGGCCATAACGGGTATGGAAAGCAGTTTTCAGAATGTCTTGTTCTTGAATACACAACTGATGATAACCAGAACGTAGATCGATCTTAGAGAAACACGTAGCGCCTTGGAGTTGATCAAATAAGTCTTTGATTCGGGGTAGAGGGTAGCGATTCTTGATAGTAAGCTTGTTGAGTTCCCTATAATCGATACACATTCGGAATGATCCATCCTTCTTTTTCAAGAAAATGACAGGTGTGCCCCAAGGAGAGGTGCTAGGGCGTATGAAGCCTTTATCGGCCTCAGTAGTGGGCAATCGAGTTTCTCTTCGTGGAGGCATCTTCTATAAGAAGTTTGTATAGGTCAGGTCTTATGCATATAATTATAGTAAGTATGTAGCATGTAATAACATTCATCAACACAAGTATACACATAACATCCCACAAACAAGTAATCCAACAATGTATGTAATGAGAATGTTGCGATTGAGATATCATATATCAAGACTACAAGTACAGTTTTACAAGTTCCACAATTGTATCATACATCAAAATGGGACTAAGGGTCACATTACCCTTGTCCAAATCGTCTACCAACTACAATAACCAAAAGTCAAAAGTCAAAGTGTGGTCTTCAAAAGGCTGTGCAATCTGGCTCAATAGCTGCACTCTCATCAATGTATGCTATCTGCATAAAACCAAAAACCTCTAAACTGATGGTGAAGGAGGAGGAGGAGGTGGAGGAACGAAAAGCAATCTGCGCAAATGCGCTAAATCCTCCTCGAGGGCATGAACGATACACAACAGGTAGCTAACCTGCTGCTCCATAGTAAGGAAACGGAAGTCAAAATCTGGGTATGGTAGGAGAGGAGCAGGCGGAGTCGCGAATGGTGACTGACAAGAACAAGGCGGAGGACACGGGATCCTCTCTAACTCCATGAATCTCCTACACAGCATCTCCTGTTGGAGCTGCAGCGACAAAAGCAAATCATCCCTCGAGTATCCAATATGGAAGAGATGGTATGGATCAGACACAGGCATCGTGTTGGGCGGAAACCAAATCAATGGCTCGCCCGTAGGTGCAGAAACAAAAGGAGCAGTGTGTGTAAACTGTGGCATGAAATGATCAGCTGCTGACACAGGAGGTATATGACTGGGCTGCTGACTCGATGGTCCTTCCCCTGGATGGGGAGGAGGTATATCCTGTAGAAATTTGACTGGTAAATCAGTGTGATGAATGTCAGTTACGTGTGGATGCAACTAGGTGATATCAACGGGTGCATGAACAGGTACAGGTGGGGGAGTAACAGGTCTAACAAAAGGAGGAAAGTCTTCATCGTCCTTAATCCACCCATTGCGGGTGTGTGCATATCTGGGGTCAACCTGGGCTGCAAAAGGAGCATGATCAATAAGTACAGGGATCGGGTCAGGCAGAGGTGATGCAATAACTGGTACATCGACAGGTACTGGATCGTGCTTAGGTAAAGGATCGTGAGCAGGTATAGGCTCAGGTGCAATCATGGGCTCAGGGCCAGCTGGGGCTAACTTAATATCAGCAGGTATCGGCTCGAGATCAGCGGGTATGTCAAAAAGCTGATTGTCAGGAATGACAGGTGCCTCAAAAGGCTGCTCATCGGGGACAAACTCAATCTCATGATCAGGGTCAAAGTCGTGAGGAAAGACAGGATCAAACTCATCATCGAACTCAAAATCATGATAAACACCGTGTGGAATATCGAGTGCAACAGACATAGCCGTGTCAGAATCAGTATCGGTGTGATATCGCTGTAATCCCAGTGCGTGTAAAGTAGTAGATGATACAGACTCGTATGAATCAGGACCAGAATGGTCAGAAGGAGCCTCGACAACAGGAATCTCATCATGTGGAACAGCAATGACATCACCAACTGGAATCTCAACAAGTGGATCGACAACGGCATCATCGACGGGAGCCCCACCATCCTGGGCATCCTCAGGGGGACCCTCAATAAAAAGATCGATGTCGTCGTCAGACATAACATCTAGAAGCTGATCCTCAAGAGGAAATACAGCAAGAGGAAAAGGAGCAGGGACCGGAACAAGAGGTAGATCCCCGTCAGGAAAACCATCAGCTAGTGGTATATCATCTCCAAAATCTGGTAAGGCAAACGGCTGTAAACCATCATCGACGCTACTCGTAGTGTCTGAAGTGAAAACCTCAGGATCTGTAGCCATCTCGTCATCTGAAACTATGGCCATAGGGTCTATGGTATCTGATACTCCGCTATCAGAAGAGGACATGGTGTCTGTAACAAAACAATCACACATATGCACATATATCAACAATCATCAAATAAGCATGTAAGTAATAACAATGTAAGCATGTATGCAATCCTAGTCTTCCCAAGACTATCCCACCCAGCCTCTCAGACTGAACTACTTAGTCTCTCAGACTAAACCTCCCAGTTTCCGAAACTGAACTATCTAGCCTCTCAGGGTAAACCTCCCAGTTTCCCAAACTGAACTACCCAGCCTCTCAGGCTAAACCTCCCAGTTTCCCAAACTGAACTACCCAGCCTCTCAGGCTAAACCTCCTAGTTTCCCAAACTGAACTACCCAGCCTCTCAGGCTAAACCTCCCAGTCTCTCAGACTGCCCCAACTAGTCTCTCAGACTACCCAGTCTCTCAGACTGAACTACCCAGTTAGTCTCTCAGACCAACTCCCCAGTCTCTCAGACTGAATTACCCAGCTAGTCTCTCAGACAAACTCCCCAGTCTCTCAGACTAAATTTATGAACGAATTCTTTAAAATGTATTTTGTGTCGTTTATTTGTAAAAATGTTTGTTTCATGGATCTGGACACTTCGTGTATGCAATGAAAACGTTTTCGTGAGAGCCCTAATGATCGTAGTCTAGACTCGAGAAAGAATCCTAGTTTGCTACGATCGAAGCTCTGATACCAAGCTGTCACACCCTGACTTTTGCGGAAGCGTGGTTATTTGGTGTGACTTCTTAATACAATAGCATTCAATCATAACAATGCTAAATGATAAAACCAAAAGATATTCATCCATAAATATTAAGTTTAGAAAATATCACAACATACTTGTCTTGAAACCATCGACACCAAATTAAGTTACAAACCATAACATGATTTAATGAGTTCACGAAGACTCGACAACATAACTTAAACCAACCCGAGCTTAGGACCCTGTATCTCGTCCAGGAGTAAGATACATCTCCTAAACTCTAAAAACTTGGATGACATCTTTTATTTAAACACAGCTTGAGACACATGCACACACCTGCCAGATCCACTAGTTCCCTGAAATACATGTAGTTTAAAAATATCAACAAAAGTTGAGCGAGTTCATGTGTTCGTGAGTATGTATAAAACCTTTGTATTCAATGTATGTATGAAAGTCCCGGTATGATTTCAAACAAGGAAAAGATCACCAATGGTTTGCAAGGCCACTGATATGTGTGACGGTGTAGGAAGACTCAAACCTAGCAAAGTTGTACCGGGCTTCTGGCTGGAAGACATAGTCACCACTATGGGCCACCCTGGCCTCATGGGTGTGGGCTCGCTACACCCAAATAGATCTATCACTCATGCCCCTCGGTCCTACAAGAGGATTGATGGCCTCAAGTATACGCTTACCCATTCACATGATCTATGGTTCTTTCCTAGGCTAACAATACCAATTGTATTGTAAGTAATCCCTTTGGTAACATGTATTTCACCCCCGAAGTAAATAAACAACACAGTTTAAAGAAAAGGGGGACATGAACTCACTTTTCTGTAAACATTTAGTAACATGTACTTCTCCCCCGAAGTTATAAAACTGAAAACAGTTAAAAGAAAAGGGGGAGCATGAACTCACAGTAATGCGTCTTCAGTACTGGCACTCAAAACTCCTCAGCAAACACGACTACCTACAGTGTACTAACGTCTATTAGACGAACGGGTCGTGCCTTTGCTTAGTATTAATGTTTTGGAGATATGTTTCTAATGTTATTCCAAGTTGTATAATTACTTGTCAAAATAATTAATATTTCAACTTAAATTATATTTGGTTTTGGAATAATTGTTTAAACAATATTTCTGTAGTAATACTTCTCAAGTATTTATCTTCGTATTTCCTTCCCAAGGATGGGGTATCTTATACATGTATTTTGGTATTATTGTATTTGTAATTTCCGAAATAATATATTTCCAAGTCTCACTTTAGAAAATATATTTGTAAACTCATTTTGTCCCAAAAATAATGTATTGTCCAGAAAATATATATTTTTCCCAAAAATCATATATCTTCAAAATATACTAGGAAAATATATTTTTATTTTAAAAAATAATATATTTCTCCTTGTCCAAAAATATGATACACTTTGTAATATTTATAAAAATCATATTTTCGTTTCTTGTACCCAAAATAATATTTACCAAAAATATATATGTAACGGTATTTTCCGGAATATTTTATAAGTTACGTTCTTGCGTCCGGTTTCACGATATTATGTGTGTAACTTATATATTTATTCCTTGTCATTTTTGGTATTATTTTGGATAGTAAATTTCATGGTACTTTGTTAAGTTATATTATTTTACCCTAAAATAATATAACCATTTCACCAAGTATACAAATAATCACACAAGTGTCTTAATATTTATTTCTAAAAACCAACCTCCAATATTTTTATTTTTGTTACAAAAATTATGGCAAAGTTTGTATTGAAAACCATAGTCAAAATACACTAGTAAATATTTGTTAGAAAATATTTCTTTAAGTGTTTATATTTTTAGAAAAAAATTCGCCATAGTTTCCTCTAAAAATGGAGGTGTCCATGCTATATAAGCATATCATTTTCTTTTCAAAAATCAACACACAACAATCAACAATCCACTAAACAATATTATACTTACCGAGTGCAAGAACAATACATTTTGTATAACAATATGAACTTGATCTTTTCACAAAAAAAAAAAAAAAAAAAAAAAACAAAACAAAACAAAACTTGTAGTAACTAGGTTAAGTGTTTAGTGGGTTTAGTTATCCCTTAAAGTGTGTTTATTCCTTTAAAAATCTCATTCTTAAAGAAACTAGGTGTTTACAACTTGCAAACATATTCTACTAAAGTGTTTATTTATTAGACCTTCTTGTTTCATAAGTGTTTATACACTTATTTCATCACCAAAAATAGTGTAAGTTTAAGTAAAAACCATGATCTTCTAAAAATCATATTTTGAGCTTGGTTTTCTTGGAAAATCATTCATAAATCTTAGATTCATAAGATTACTAGCTCACTTTATTTATTATTTTTCAAGAAATCATCTTATCATTCAAGTTCATGCTCATGCATGAGGATGATCTTCTTGTGTTAGCACATAATCATCCTCTAACTTGCTAGATCATGTGTTTAATCACAATCTAGCAAGCTCCTTATGATGATCAACATCATAACCTCAAGTAAACATCAACAAGTATCATACATATACTTAAACAACATTATTTCATCAAGATTTCATCATATGAAGCTTTATGTTCATGATTCAAGATTATGTCTTTTAGGGTTCTTGTGATTTATAACATAACACATCTTTTAAAAATCAAAATTAGAAGTATCAAAGGGTTGTGAGAGTCTTACTACTATCTCTAAGCTAAGGAAGAACACTTGATGAAGAAGATGATGAAAATGGTGGATAAAAGCAAGTAAGAAAGATTCTTCAAGTTCCACAAGCTTCAAGCTTCCTTGATCACCTTCTAACACTTTGAAATGAGCTTGGAATGGATGAATGGTGAATGTAAGGTGGTGGTGGCGGCACTATCTAGGCCGAGAGGAGAGGGAGAGAGCAAGAGAGTGGTGTGGTGTTGTGAAGTGTGAGGAATGTAATGATCTTATAAGATTTCAAGCCATACTTATAATCATACTTCTCAATATTATGTCCACAAGATCAAGCAAGATCCAATATAAAAAGATATCAAATCTTGTTGTATGGTGGTGGGGTCCTTGTGACCGTGAATACCAGGGGGGGGGTAAATGTAAGTTTGAATGGTAAATTAGATAATAGTTGGAGGTTAAATGTAATGTCTAGTGTTTTAAGTGTATGATTCATTATATAGTGTGTTAGGGTGTTCGGGGATCATAACTAGCCAAGAAATAATAAAACAATGCTTCTAGCTATTCCGGGTAATCTCCGGTTGTTCGGTTAGATACCGGTTCGTTAAAGTGTCAAGCTATTCTGTTTAATGACCATTATGTTACTTTTTGTGACACTTTTAATTCCCGACACTTAGGAAAGCATTCAGGACCATTTAGTCAAATTTTTGCTTGTAACTAGCTTGTTAAAAAGCTGAATTTTGCTGAAAAATGCATAATTCTGCACTTTAAGTGGATTTTAGGCACTTCCCGGCACTTTATCTATCACCTAGTGACGCAGTTTTATGGTCATTACTTCCCTACACACCATACTAGTGTAGTACCTTGTCCCTGGCCCATACTGGGTCTCAAAACACTGTCTGCCTATGTACTGAACCCTGTCAGCATATTCCTTCTCTATCTGTTAACTGTGCTAACCGTGCTTTGTGCATCATGTATGTCAATAAAGTTTGCAGGTGATAATAAGGTGACATTATGTAATATGGGATGCACATGTAAGTATGATGCAGTAATCAGAAAGCAGTTAAGTAATTCAGCACAGTCATTAAGCACTTAATTAATATTAATTAATTATACGGATACCTGGGTTTATGAGGGTTGTCACATTCTCACCCCGTTAAGAAAATTTCGTCCCGAAATTTAAGTTCTGCTACTAGCTGCAGGGGTCTTGGGGAACAAATGTGGGTATTTTGCTTTCATGTGATCCTCACGCTCCCAAGTGAACTCTGGGCCGTGTCGCGCGTTCCAACGAACCTTGACTAGTTTGACACTACTCCTGCGCGTCTTGTTAACTTTCCAATCAGTAACCTCAACAGGTTCTTCTGTAAAGTGGAGTGTGTCGTCAATATGGACTTCGTCGGCAGGTATGACAACTGTTTCTTGAGTTGGACTCTTTTTCAGGTTAGATACATGAAATGTATTATGAACGCCATTCAGTTCTGCGGGTAGATCCAACTTGTAAGCTACAATACCAATCCTCTCCAGGATTTTGAATGGTCCGATGTATCTTGGGTTCAACTTCCCACGCTTCCCAAAGCGTGCTACACCCTTCCAGGGTGAAACCTTTAATAAAACCATATCTCCTACTGCAAACTCCAACGGTTTCCTTCTTTGGTCCGCGTAACTCTTTTGTCGATCACGAGCCACCTTTATGCGCTCTCGGATCTGTGTAATCTTATAAGTCGTCTCTTGAACCAATTCAGGACCAACAAGTTGTCCATCCCCCGCGTCTGCCCAACATAACGGTGATCGACACTTGCGTCCATAGAGAGCTTCAAACGGTGCGGCTTGGATGCTTGCGTGGTAACTATTGTTGTATGAGAATTCTACCAAGGGTAAGTGAGTGTCCCAACTACCACCCAAATCCATCACGCAAGCTCGTAACATATCCTCCAACGTTTGAATCGTTCGCTCGCTCTGGCCATCTGTCTGCGGATGGAATGCAGTACTCGGATTCAACTGAGAACCAAAGGCTTCTTGGAAGGATTGCCAAATCCTTGACACAAACCTTCCGTCTCTATCAGAAATGATTGAGAGAGGCACTCCATGTCGTGCAACTATCTCTCTCAAGTATAGCTCAGCAAGTTTACTAGTATTGTCTTTCTCCTTGATTGGCAAAAAGTGTGTAGATTTGGTCAGACGGTCCATGATTACCCAAATCGTATCGTGACCTTTGGGCGTCCTTGGTAACTTTGTTGTAAAGTCCATTGAAATCTGCTCCTATTTCCACATGGGTATTTCAGGTTGTTGCAGAAGACCTGAAGGCTTCTGATATTCGGCCTTTACCTTGGCACAAGTCAAACATTTGCCAACATACGTTGCAACATCGCCTTTTAATCTCGGCCACCAATAGAAATCCTTTAAATCCTGGTACATTTTATCCGATCCTGGATGGATCGAGTACCGTGACTTGTGAGCTTCATCAAAAATAACGTCTCTCAGACCACCAAAGAGGGGAACCCAAATTCTTCCCAAGAAACACAATGTTCCATCCTCCTTGGGTACCAACTGCTTCTCCATCCCACAGAGATATTCATTCTCAAGATTCTCCTTCTTGATAGCTTCTCTCTGCGCAGCACGAATGCGCAACGAGAGGTCCGTTTGTACAATCATTTCCAAAGCCCTAACCCTTATGGGCTTGAGTCTTTCTTTCCGACTCAAGGCATCGGCGACGACATTCGCCTTCCCTGGGTGATACTTGATTTCACAATCATAATCGTTCAACAGCTCTACCCATCGTCTCTATCTCATGTTCAGCTCTTTTTTATCAAAAATGTGCTCCAGGCTATTGTGATCAGTAAAGATTGGGCATCGCGTGCCATATAAGTAGTGTCGCCAGATCTTTAAAGCAAACACCACTGCGCCTAACTCCAAGTCATGCGTGGTGTAGTTTTTCTCATGAACCTTCAACTGGCATGAAGCATAGGCTATAACCTTCTGTCGCTGCATCAGTACGCAGCCTAAACCTTGACGCGAGGCGTCGCAATATACCATGAAGTCGTCAGTGCCTTCGGGTAGGGATAAGATGGGTGCGTCGCAAACCTTGGTTTTCAACAACTGAAATGCTGCTTCTTGCTTGTCTCCCCATTCGTACTTCCTGTCTTTCTGCGTGAGGGAGGTCAAAGGTTGAGCGATTTTCGATAAATCCTCAATAAATCTGTGATAATATCCTGCCAAACCTAAGAACTGACGGATTTCGGTTGGCGTCTTCGGAGTCTCCCAATTTTTGATCACCTCGATCTTTGTGGGATCCACATGAATTCCATTTCCATTAACCACGTGACCAAGGAACTGAACCTCACGTAGCCAGAACTCGCACTTTGAGAACTTTGCGTACAACTTCTCTTTCTTAAGTAGCTCTAAGATAGTCCTTAGATGTTGCTCATGTTCTTCCTTCGTCTTCGGGTAGATCAAAATGTCATCAATAAACACGATCACAAACTTATCGAGATAGGGCTTGCAAACTCTGTTCATCAAATCCATGAATACTGCCGGTGCGTTCGTCAGCCCAAACGGCATAACCAGGAACTCGTAATGCCCATATCGAGTCCTAAAGGCAGTCTTTGGTATACTCTCCTCTTGTATACGCAACTGGTGATATCTTGATCGTAGATCGATCGTAGAGTAACAACTCGAACCTTGTAGTTGATCGAACAGGTCATCTATCCTTGGCAAAGGATACCGATTCTTAATGGTCAATTTGTTCAGCTCACGGTAGTCGATACACATGCGGAAACTACCGTCCTTCTTCTTAACAAACAATACTGGAGCTCCCCAAGGCGAGAAGCTTGGTCTGATAAATCCCTTATCCAATAGCTCCTGGAGTTGTGTTGACAGTTCTTGCATCTCGAAGGGCGCAAGTCGATAAGGTGCCTTAGCTACAGGCGCAACACCTGGAACTAAGTCAATGTGAAACTCGACTTGCCTTTGCGGGGGCAATCCTGGCAAGTCTTCGGGATAGACTTCAGCGTATTCCTTCACGACTGGAATATCTTCTATCTTTGGCTCAACTGCTTCTTTATCCACCAAATGTGCCAAGAAGGCGACACATCCTTTCTGCAGACACTTCCGAGCCTTCAAACAGGTAATGATCCTTAGAGGTGCATCGTGCTTCTCTCCATGTACCACAATTGTTTCTCCATTTGCCATTGGAATGCGAATGATCTTCTCGTGACATACAATCTCTGCTCGGTTGTTTGACAACCAATCCATCCCTACTACCACGTCGAAGCTGCCCAACTCGACTGGCAGCAGATCCAGTGTAAACTCGTGCTCTCCCAGTTCTATCACGCAACCTCTGATTACTTCATTCGCCTCTACTAGCTTCCCGTTAGCTAGTTCTATTGAATATGGAATATCTAGCTTACTAGCCACCAACCCAAGTATTTTCTTAAACTCTAGCGATACAAAACTATAATCGGCACCAGTATCAAACAGTACAGATGCAAAGCGTTGGTTGATAGGGAACGTACCAGTGACCATATTTGGATCTTGGCGTGCTTCCCTCGCACCAATGTTGAAGACTCTTCCATGTGTTTGATTAAGCTTTGCTCACTCTCTCTTGAAATGCCCCACATCTCCATAATTAAAACAACCTGGTCCTCGACCGTCACCGTTCCCGTTACCACCTTGAGCGTTGTTTTGCTTGCGGTTTCCACTCCCAGCTTGATTCGCGAAATTACCACGATTTCTGTTACCGACATTTCCTCCATGAGGGCGGTTTCCGTATCCATTACCTCTACGGTTTTTGTTTCCATTACCAAAACCCCTTTAACCATCACGGCCAGTACCAACCCAGCATGTTTCCTTTGAGTGACCAACTCTTCCACAAGATTCACATTTTCCAACTCGGCATCGTCCATGGTGATGCAACTGACACGCATCACATTTGGGCAAAGTGCCCACATACCCCTTTCCTTTGGCCTTGGCTGGTGCGTTTGTCTCATCCTTCTTAGTTGTACTGCTGGTACCTTTCTTAAAGTTGGAGAACTTCCTCTTGTTCTCACCCGATGACTCCACGTGAGTCTCTTTCTTCTTCTGGTCAGAGATCGAAAACTTGTTTAATCTGATAGCTTCTTTAGTTAACGCTACGCTCAGATCGATAGCCTCGGTGATCGTAGCAGGTTTCGACATCGTCACCATACTCATAAACTAAGGTGCCAACCCCCAAATGAATCGCTCAACGTGCTTGAATTCTGGGCTAACCATGTATGGTACCACATGAGATAGATCGTGAAATCTCTGCACATACTTCGCGATTTTGGGGCCATCCATCTTGAGGTTCCAAAACTCTGTTTCCAATTTTTGAATTTCGGCCCTGGAGCAATACTTTTTGTGCATGAGTTCCTTTAATTCATTCCAAGTCAAAGCGTATGCTGCTGCCTCTCCCAGAGTTTGGACTTGGAGATTCCACCATGAAAGCGCTCCATCTATGAACAAACCGGAGATGTAGGTGACTTGTTGTTCTGGTGCGTATTTGCTCATTCTTATCACTGAATCGGTCTTCTCTGTCCATCGAACAAAAGCCACAGCACCCCCGGTGCCGTCAAAATTCAGCGGTTTACAATCTAAAAACTGCTTAAAGGTACAGCCAGTACAAGTAACGTCATTCACAGAAAGCATTAGCAAACGCACATGGAATTTCCAAATGTAACGTAATATGTCTCAAGCGACTTAAACATTACCATGAGGTGGGTTGTTCCTCGAGGTACCCCCGCTAGTTTCAGCGCGTGAGGCCTCGTGCTCTGCTATTGCTCGTGAAATTCGTTCTTGTAATTCGGCCTCAGTAGTGGACAATCGAGTTTCTCTTCGTGGAGGCATCTTCTATAAGAAGTTTGTATAGGTCAGGTCTTATGCATATAATTATAGTAAGTACGTAGCATTTAGTAACATTCATCAACACAAGTATACACATAACATCCCACAAACAAGTAATCCAACAATGTATGTAATGAGAATGTTGCGATTGAGCTATCATATATCAAGACCACAAGTACAGTTTTACAAGTTCCATAATTGTATCATACATCAAAATGGGACTAAGGGTCACATTACCCTTGTCCAAATCGTCTACCAACTACAATAACCAAAAGTCAAAAGTCAAAGTGTGGTCTTCAAAAGGCTGTGCAATCTGGCTCAATAGCTGCATTCTCATCAAGGTATGCTATCTGCATAAAACCAAAAACCTCTAAGCTGATGGTGGAGGAGGAGGAGGTGGAGGAACGAAAAGCAATCTGCGTAAATGCGCTAAATCCTCCTCGAGGGCATGAACGATACGCAACATGTAGCTAACCTGCTGCTCCATAGTAAGGAAACGGAAGTCAAAATCTGGGTATGGTAGGAGAGGAGCAGGCGGAGTCGCAAATGGTGACTGACAAGAACAAGGCGGAGGATGTAGGATCCTCTCTAACTCCATGACTCTCCTACACAGCATCTCCTGCTGGAGCTGCAGCGACAAAAGCAAATCATCCCTCGAGTATCCAATGTGGAAGGGATGGTATGGATCAGACACAGGCATCGTGTTGGGCGGAAACCAAATCAGTGGCTCGCCCGTAGGTGCAGAAACAAAAGGAGCAGTGTGTGTAAACTGTGGCATGAAATGATCAGCTGCTGACACAGGAGGTATATGACTGGGCTGCTGACTCGATGGTCCTTCCCCTGGACGGGGAGGAGGTATATCCTGTAGAAATTTGACTGGTAAATCAGTACGATGAATGTCAGATACGTGTGGATGCAACTGGGTGATATCAACGAGTGCATGCACAGGTACAGGTGGGGGAGTAACAGGTCTAACAAAAGGAGGAAAGTCGTCATTGTCCTCAATCCACCCATTGCGGGTGTGTGCATATCTGGGGTCAACCTGGGCTGTAAAAGAAGCATGATCAATAAGTACAGGGATCGGGTCAGGCAGAGGTGGTGCAATAACTGGCACATCGACAGGTACTGGATCGTGCTCAGGTAAAGGATTGTGAGCAGGTATAGGCTCAGGTGCAATAATGGGCTCAGGGCCAGCTGTGGCTAACTCAATATCAGCAGGCATCGGCTCGAGATCAGCGGGTATGTCAAAAAGCTGATCGTCAGGAATGACAGGTGCCCCAAAAGGCTGCTCATCAGGGACAAACTCAATCTCATGATCAGGGTCAAAGTTGTGAGGAAAGACAGGATCAAACTCATCATCAAACTCAAAATCATGATCAACACCGTGTGGAATATCGGGTGCAACAGACATAGCCGTGTCAGAATCAGTATCGGTGGGATATCGCTGTAATCCCAGTGCGTGTAAAGTAGTAGATGACACAGACTCGTATGAATCAGGACCAGAATGGTCAGAAGGAGCCTTGACAACAGGAATCTCATCATGTGGAACAGCAACGACATCACCAACTGGAATCTCAACAAGTGGATCGACAACGGCATCATCGACGGGAGCCCCACCATCCTGGGCATCCTCAGGGGGACCCTCAATAAAAAGATTGATGTCGTCGTCAGACATAACGTCTAGAGGCAGATCCTCAAGAGGAAATACAGCAAGAGGAAAAGTAGCAGGGACCGGAACAAGAGGTAGATCCCCGTCAGGAAAACCATCAGCTAGTGGTATATCATCTCCAAAATCTGGTAAGGCAAACGGCTGTAAACCATCATCGTCGCTACTCGTAGTGTCTGAAGTGAAAACCTCAGGATCTGTAGCCATCTCGTCATCTGAAACTATGGCCATAAGGTCTGTGGTATCTGATACTCCGCTATCAGAAGAGGACATGGTGTCTGTAACAAAACAATCACACATATGCACATATATCAACAATCATCAAATAAGCATGTAAGTAATAACAATGTAAGCATGTATGCAATCCTAGTCTTCCCAAGACTATCCCACCCAGCCTCTCAGACTGAACTACTTAGTCTCTCAGACTAAACCTCCCAGTTTCCCAAACTAAACTATCCAGCCTCTCAGGCTAAACCTCCCAGTTTCCCAAACTGAACTACCCAGCCTCTCAGGCTAAACCTCCCTGTTTCCCAAACTGAACTACCCAGCCTCTCAGGCTAAACCTCCTAGTTTCCCAAACTGAACTACCCAGCCGCTTAGGCTAAACCTCCCAGTCTCTCAGACTGCCCTAACTAGTCTCTCAGACTACCCAGTCTCTCAGACTGAACTACCCAGTTAGTCTCTCAGACCAACTCCCCAGTCTCTCAGACTAAATTACCCAGCTAGTCTCTCAGACAAACTCCCCAGTCTCTCAGACTGAATTTATGAACGAATTCTTTAAAATGTATTTTGTGTCTTTTATTTGTAAAAATGTTTGTTTCATGGATCTGGACACTTCGTGTATGCAATAAAAACGTTTTCGTGGGAGCCCTAATGATCGTAGTCTAGACTCGAGAAAGAATCCTAGTTCGCTACGATCGAAGCTCTTATACCAAGCTGTCACACCCTGACTTTTGCGGAAGCATGGTTATTTGGTGTGACTTCTTAATACAATAGCATTCAATCATAACAATGCTAAATGATAAAACCAAAAGATATTCATCCATAAATATTAAGTTTAGAAAATATCACAACATACTTGTCTTGAAACCATTGACACCAAATGAAGTTACAAACCATAACATGATTTAATGAGTTCACGAAGACTCGACAACATAACTTAAACCAACCCGAGCTTAGGACCCTGTATCTCGTCCAGGAGTAAGATACATCTCCTAAACTCTAAAAACTTGGATGACATCTTTTATTTAAACGCAGCTTGAGACACATGCACACACCTGCCAGATCCACTAGTTCCCTGAAATACATGTAGTTTAAAAATATCAACAAAAGTTGAGCGAGTTCATGTGTTCGTGAGTATGTATAAAACCTTTGTATTCAATGTATGTATGAAAGTCCGGGTATGATTGCAAACAAGGAAAAGATCACCAATGGTTTGCAAGGCCACTGATATGTGTGACGGTGTAGGAAGACTCAAACCTAGCAAAGTTGTACCGGGCTTCCGGCTGGAAGACATAGTCACCACTATGGGCCACCCTGGCCTCATGGGTGTGGGCTTGCTACACCCAAATAGATCTATCACTCATGCCCCTCGGTCCTACAAGAGGATTGGTGGCCTCAAGTATACAGCTACCCATTCACATGATCTATGGTTCTTTCCTAGGCTAACCATACCAATTGTATTGTAAGTAATCCCTTTGGTAACATGTATTTCACCCCCCCCCCCCCCGAAGTAAATAAACAAAACAGTTTAAAGAAAAGGGGGACATGAACTCACTTTTCTGTAAACATTTAGTAACATGTACTTCACCCCCGGAGTTATAAAACTGAAAACAGTTAAAAGAAAAGGGGGAGCATGAACTCACAGTAATGCGTCTTCAGTACTGGCACTCAAAACTCCTCAGCAAACACGACTACCTACAGTGTACTAACGTCTATTAGACAAACGGGTCGTGACTTTGCTTAGTATTATTGTTTTGGAGTTACGTTTCTAATGTTATTCCAAGTTGTATAATTACTTGTCAAAATAATTAATATTTCAACTTAAATTATATTTGGTTTTGGAATAACTGTTTAAGCAATATTTCTGTAGTAATACTTCTCAAGTATTTATCTTCGTATTTCCTTCCCAAGGATGGGGTATCTTATAAATGTATTTTCGTATTATTGTATTTGTAATTTCCGAAATAATATATTTCCAAGTCTCACTTTAGAAAATATATTTGTAAACTCATTTTATCCCAAAAATAATGTATTGTCCAGAAAATATATATTTTTCCCAAAAATCATATATCTTCTAAATATACTAGGAAAATATATTTTTATTTTCAAAAATAATATATTTATCCTTGTCCAAAAATATGATACACTTTGTAATATTTATAAAAATCATATTTTCGTTTCTTGTACCCAAAATAATATTTACAAAAATATATATGTAACGGTATTTTCCGGAATATTTTATAAGTTACGTTCTTGCGTCCGGTTTCACGATATTATGTGTATAACTTATATATTTATTCCTTGTCATTTTTGGTATTATTTTTGGATAGCAAATTTCATGGTACTTTGTTAAGTTATATTATTTTACCCTAAAATAATATAAACATTTCACCAAGTATACAAATAATCACACAAATGTCTTAATATTCATATATATTCTAAGTATATATATTTACCCATTTTTATTTCTAAAAACCAACCTCCAATATTTGTATTTTTGTTACAAAAATTATGGCAAAGTTTGTATTGAAAACCATAGTCAAAATACACTAGTAAATATTTGTTAGAAAATATTTCTTTAAGTGTTTATATTTTTAGAAAAAATTTCGCCATAATTTCCTCTAAAAATGGATGTGTCCATGCTATATAAGCATATCATTTTCTTTTCAAAAATCAACACACAACAATCAACAATCCACTAAACAATATTATACTTACCGAGTGCAAGAACAATACATTTTATATAACAATATGAACTTGATCTTTTCAAAAAAAAAAAAAAAAACTTTTATTAACTTGGTAAAGTAATGGGTTTAGTTATCCTTTAAAGTATGTTTATTCCTTTAAAAATCTCATTCTTAAAGAAACTAGGTGTTTACAACTTGTAAACATATTCTACAAAAGTGTTTATTTAATAGACCTTCTTGTTTCATAAATGTTTATACACTTATTTCATCACCAAAAATAGTGCAAGTTTAAGTAAAAACCATGATCTTCTAAAAATCATATTTTGAGCTTGGTTTTCTTGGAAAATCATTCATAAATCTTAGATTCATAAGATTACTAGCTCACTTTATTTATTATTTTTCAAGAAATCATCTTATCATTCAAGTTCATGCTCATGCATGAGGATGGTCTTCTTGTGTTAGCACATAATCATCCTCTAACTTGCTAGATCATGTGTTTAATCACAATCTAGCAAGCTCCTTATGATGATCAACATCATAACCTCAAGTAAACATCAATAAGTATCATACATATACTTAAACAACATTATTTCATCAAGATTTCATCATATGAAGCTTTATGTTCATGATTCAAGATTATGTCTTTTAGGGTTCTTGTAATTTATTACATAACACATCTTTTAACAAATCAAAATTAGAAGTATCAAAGGGTTGCGAGAGTCTTACTACTAGCTCTAAGCTAGGGAAGAACACTTGATGAAGAAGATGATGAAAATGGTGGATAAAAGCAAGTAAGAAAGATTCTTCAAGTTCCACAAGCTTCAAGCTTCCTTGATCACCTTCTAACACTTTGAAATGAGCTTGGAATGGATGAATAGTGGATGTAAGGTGGTGGTGGTTGCGGCACTATCTAGGCCGAGAGGAGAGGGAGAGAGCAAGAGAGTGGTGTGGTGTTGTGAAGTGTGAGGAATGTAATGATCTTATAAGATTTCAAACCATACTTATAATCATACTTCTCAATATTATGTCCACAAGATCAAGCAAGGTCCAATATAAAAAGATATCAAATCTTGTGGTATGGTGGTGGGGTCCTTGTGACCGTGAATACCAGGGGGTAAATGTAAGTTTGAATGGTAAATTAGATAATAGTTGGAGGTTAAATGTAATGTCTAGTGTTTTAAGCGTTGATGCATTATATAGTGTGTTAGGGTGTTCAGGGATCATAACTAGCCAAGAAATAATAAAACAATGCTTCTAGCAATATTTTGGTGCTCCGGGTAATGTCCGGTTGTTCGGTTTGATACAGGTTCGTTAAAGTGTCAAGCTATTCCGTTTAATGACCTTTCTGTTACTTTTTGTGACACTTTTAATTCCCGACACTTAGAAAAGCATTCAGGACCATTTAGGCAAATTTTTGCATGTAACTAGCTTGTTAAAAAACTGAATTTTGCTGAAAAATGCAGAATTCTGCACTTTAAGTGGATTTTAGGCACTTCCCGGCACTTTATCTATCACCTAGTGATGCAGTTTTATGGTCCTTACTTCCCTACACACCATACTAGTGTAGTACCTTGTCCCTGGCCCATACTGGGTCTCAAAACACTGTCTGCCTATGTACTGAACCCCGTCAGCATATTCCTGCTCTATCCGTTAACTGTGCTAACCGTGCTTTGTGCATCATGTATGTCAATAAAATTTGCAGGTGATAATAAGGTGACATTATGTAATATGGGATGCACATGTAAGTATGATACTGTAATCAGAAAGCAGTTAAGTAATTCAGGACCATTAAGCACTTAATTAATATTAATTAATTATACGGATGCCTGGGTTTATGAGGGTTGTCACATTTATCAAGTAACTCCTTGAGTTGGCTAGAAAGTTAACGCATTTCGGACGGTGCGAGGCGATAAGGAGCTTTTGCGACAGGCTTAGCTCCAGGAATGAGGTCGATACGAAAGTCGATATCGTGGGTAGGGGGTAGACCGGGTAAATCGTCAGGAGAGACATTAGGAAAATCACGAACCACAATTACCTTTTCCATCCTCTTCTTTTCCTCCTCTGCTACTACAATGTGGGCTAAGAAAGCCAAGTACTCCTTGCGGAGATACTTGCTTGCTTGAATACACGACATCAGTTTCAGTTCTTTCGAGGATACTTCGCCATAAACACGTAATTGATCACCGTTTGAAAGAGAGAGCAGCGAATCATCTTTTCGAAACAAACGACTTCGGTACGATTTTCCTGAAGAAAGTTCGTGCCTACTATGACGTCGAAACTACCAAGTGGCATAGGAATGAGATCGATCGGGAAGACGTGATTGTTAAGTTCGAGGGTACAATCACGGAGAACGGAGCTGACGGTGACTGTTCTTCGGGTGGCAACTTCTACGTCGAAGGTCGTTGGGAGATTAGCACGTTTACGTTTTAAAAGTTTTTCGAATTCAAACGACACAAAACAGTTATCGGCTCAAGTATCAAATAAGCAAGAAGCATAAATACCGTTAACAAGGAATGTACCATTGACAACATTGTTGTCAGTCTGAGCCTGGCGGATGTTGATATTGAAGGTTCTTCCATGGGCTGCTTGCTGTGGCTGTTGCTGCTGCTGCTGATCAACAATTGTTGTTGCTGTTGTGGTTCTTGTTTCACCACACGCAGAGGACAGACATTAGAAAAATGAATCAGGTCACCACAAGTATAGCATGCTCGTGCATGAACAGTGGGTGCAGGAGCTGCTTGGTTGACCTGAGAAGCGGGAAGTTGAGCTAGCGGCGCAGGAAGAGCTTGAAGAGCTTGCTGGCGGGGGCCTGAGCGGCAGTGAGCGGTAAAGTGCCCATAAATATTGCAATTTTCACAGAAATGACAGTTGACCTATGTCGGGTGATGATAGGTACAAGTAGGGCACAGAGGGTGAGTACTAGTGTACGCACGCTTTGCTGGCGGTGCGTTGGTAACAGCAACTTGACGATTCTGGTTGTTGGGCGGTGCGGGGACTGCGTTTAGTGGTGTTGCGGCGGTAGTCACGTAATTCTTGTTGGAGTTTCTGCGCCTGCGGCTTTGGCGGCTAGACTTTGAACCTTGAGATGCTGCATTATCGGTACTGGGAGTTGCAGTAGCCTGGTTGAGACTCTTGGTTGAGGTTTTGAAAGCCCCAGCCAAGACTTTCTTGTCGTTGATCTCAGCTGCGAGTTGATAGGTTTCCTCAATAGTAGCAAGTCTCGCTTCCTGGACAAAATCAGCTACACAATCGGGAAGAGCGCGAATATACTTCTTGATGGTCTTATCATGTGTGTCCACCTAACTGGGACAGATAATGCTCAACTGTTTGAAATGAGCGAGGAGGCCAGCATTGTCACCTCCATCTTACTTGATGTGCCAGAATTCATTCTCCAGCTTCTGGACTTCATGAGGAGGACAGAACTCCTTCATCATGAGCTCCCTGAGCTCCTCCCATGAGAGGCCATAAGCTGCATCGTCACCACGCCTGTTACGTTCAGCGGTCCACCAGTAGCATTCACAGTGCGGAGATTTTCAGGACATCTGCTTTGACGAAAGGTGACTTAGGTCGAGTCAAACCACTGAAACATTGCACTGGGTCCATCTTCGCCAGTGAAGTTTGCAGGACCTCAGGCTTTGAATTGTTTGAAGCTGAAGGACGCTTTAGGTGCGTTACTCTTTAATTCAATAGAAGATTTACTGCTAACCTCATTGATCTCACTGACAATTTGGGGTATGACCTTGGCCATTTCCTTGGCCACAAGTGAAGTGATACGCTTGTCAGCTTTGTTCCTCTGAACATTTCGGTGAGTGTGAGAACCGAAAGAAGACATTGTCGAGTGTGAGTTCTGCAGCAGACATCACCCCGAGGGATTAGATGAGATCCGATTATATCAGGGTTTTGTTCGAAAACTTTAGCGTTTAATCCACTTATTTTATTATTATTATTACCCAAGTAAAGCTCAGTAACACGTCGGCACATAGTCATGTACACACATAGTTCACATAAGCACGTATACACATACGTACGTATGAGCACATAATCCACGTAACCACATATTTTGCACGTATTCACCTACATATTTTGCTCGTATTCACCTATCTTTCAAGCACGCGCAGCACGGCCGAGAGTTGCGAGAGATGGATGGTAGCATTAAACGACGAGTTTAGCATATGAGGCTTCTTAGTTTGTTCGTGATTAATTAGCGTTTTAGATTAAGAGGGTTGTGCGAGTTGTGCACGTTTCGCGGAGCGAGAAGCGTTGAATCGAAACCATCAGCGTAGAGTTTAACTATCGCAATCTAAAACGTAAAATCATAATAAAATCGATGACGCGTAAAAATCGGCGATTGCAGTCTAGAAATCAAAACAGAGTGCCTTGGGTGTTAGACATCAACTACCTAAAGTGATTCGATTATTCGCAACAAGTTCAAGTACACGCTTTGGCCTAATAGACTGTGCTCTCACTAAAATACGGCGAACGGCACTCATCCTTCCAGTTACTACGCGGCTCAAGTTATTGGAATAGTCGAGACTTTGGTGAGATCTTTGAAAATCAAAGTAGGGAGTGAAACAGGTCATTAAGATGCGGGTTTCACCCCTAACTTAACAACTTCGCTCCTAGTTGTGGTAAAACCACGAGATAGAGATGGAGATTCTTGTCAAGATATGGATGTCACTCCTAACTCAACGAAGACTCTCGTGCTGAGAGTAAAATACGCGGGGTGAGCGATCTTATCGAGAGTTCTTGGTTTTCACACCTAATCTCAACCCAATCACTCGGTTGTGTAATGCGAGCGTTTTCAAAACGTGTGTATTGTGTTAGCCTTAGGAAAGGCGAAATAAGTTTTCCACCTTAGGAAAGGTTCCTTCGTACGAAGCTGTAATGAGTGGGTTCGTACGAAGGTGCAACATTAGTAGGTTCGAACGAGAGCATAATCAACATGTAGGTTCGTACGAAACCCCTACTGGGTTCGTACGAAGGGTCTGTTTTGGATACTTAGACTATAGACTAGGTCAATTCTACACTACTCGACCTAATTCCCTATAGTTATGGCTCTAATACCAATCTGTCACACCCCAACCGATGGCAGAATCATCGGGGCGTGGCACTAAGCGAAACAGATTGTTCAAGAGAATCCATAACAACTATTAAATGACAATATTTATAAGGTTTATTATCCTATACTATTAAACAAATAATTCAAAACAGTCATTATAGATATTCCGTCTAAAAAACAAATTCCATTCCGACAACTCATATTTTATTCGGTGGGTTTCTAGACTTCCTAACTTGTTTGCAACATGTAACACCATGTGTTTTCGAGAAGTCAAAGTCAAAGTCAAGGTCAAAGTCAACGACCGATTTCGCGCGACTTGACTTGTAGTGAATTTCTTTTATATGATTATTTTAGTTGTATTATGTGGAGTAAGTGTCAATAATTACAATAATCGACGTGTGTTATTCACAATCTAATCGACTTACGACTATGAACTATAGAAAGTAACAATGTGATAAAGTTAACTAAACGATAATCAAACTATGCTAATCGAATCGACATCAAATCGCAACTCGAACTACGCATTTTTAGTTATTGTTATACGTGTGTGTGTGCCTTATGTGTTACTTGTGCATGTCCATTTATGTTATGTGTGGTAATCAATCGAACGAAATCGAAACTCTAAACGCAATCGAACTCAATCGACATCGAACTCGAATCACAATTGAACTTTGATAATTAGTGGAGAATGGACAGTGCGAGATATGAGTGGTTGGGATTAAAAGTAATTTGAATAGGAAACTCCATCGTATCGCATCGCTCGCAATCGAAATCGAATCAACAAAAATCGTCGCATCGAACACACGAACCAAGTGCCATCCGGCCGGATAGCCATCCGACCGGGCTGCCACTTGGTCATGGTGTCAAGATGCCATCCGACCGAGATGACATCCGACCGGATAGTCATCCGGGTGGGGTGCCATCCGACCGACCCACACTTTCCCCTTTAGGAATCCTATAAATACCCATGTCACTCTCAAACTTTCTACTTTTGGAAACTCTCTGACCGACCAGCTCGTGCTCCTCACCTTTTCTTCGATTTCTCTCGATTCCGGTAAGATCTCACCCTAAACCTTGTACTTTCTTGATCCACACGCACTCCTACACCTTTCTATCTTTTGAATCTTAACTTTTAACCGTGAAATCACTAGATTTGAGGTGTTCTAGGATGATGTCATCATGAGTTCTTGAAGAACTTCATGTTTTGGCCTCAATCCACCAAGAACAACTTAGATCTAATAGATTTCCACACAAATGCACAAAGATCTTGCATAGATCTAAACATAAACATAGTGAAAAAGGATTGAAAGATGGTTTCTAACTTTCTTTCAACTCTTTTACACTCAATGCACTTAAAACCGATAGAATCGGGTCTTGTACTTGAAGGATATAGATACTTCAATGTTTTCAAAATGCTACAATGAAAACTTCAAAGGACAAGCCATCATACACAAACACATCAAAGGAAGAAACAATCCACTCAAATAGTCATCCGACCGGATAACCTGTCCGAACGGATGACCATCCGATCGGATTATCATCCGACCGAACTGTTGTCCGGCCCACTCACACATTACATCGTTTTACGTGCCACTTATCGTTATGCTATCAAACTATTCAGGCTAACCCTACTCGCTAAGCGCTCCCTTCAATCCATCAATCGCTGTGAGTATACTCGATCCCTTTTTGCTTTATGCACTTTTGGGTGTTACATACGTTACAACTATTCAAATCATATCAAACACACTACTCAATACTATCCGAACGCTAACCGTTAATGCATGTTATACGTGGCTTATGAATGCTTGTTTGTTATGTTTACACATGGAATGTTGTCTACCTGCCTTAGCAATGATAGTACTATAGTTTGGACTCAGCACCTGTTCGCAGGGGTTGTTAAGGACAATTACTTGCATGGATTACGGTGGTAATCATGTATTGCAAACTGCCTCTGGCAGTCAACCCGCAGTCATTGGTATCGATGGATCTATGTCGATAACTAACGTGCTTCATTTCACTATGTGTACGTGCTGGTTATGCGTAAACGAAATTCGAACTATATATATGCTATTATCAAACTTGTATGCTCACCTTTACATTATATGTATTGACTTTATTTTAATGTATGTGACAGGTGCTTTGGATGCACATCTGGTAGGAAATCGAAGCTAGAATAAGGCTCTAGAGGCCAACAAATAGTTGTCTGTACAAATTTAATTAAGGGTCTCTAGAAGCAGATAAACAATTGCTCTATTTGAAAATCTGAGTTGTCGGAATAGACTATTTGCCTAGATTTGGTCTGTAATAATTTGTTACCTTTTGAGACATGGTATGGGACATGTTATTTTAAATTGATTGGTAATGATAATTGTTATGGAAACTTCTGGACAATCTGTTTCGCTCAGTGCCATGCCCTGATGTTTCCGCCATCGGTTGGGGTATGACAGATTGGTATCAGAGCCATAACTATAGGGAATTAGGCAAGACACGACCTAGTCCGGGTCGATGACTTAGAGACCTAGTCTATATTTAGGAACCAACAGACCGACTTGTGCATATCCGTTAGGGATTATGCATGAGCTTACTGCTATCTCTCGCTATTCTCACTTATGCTACACTATCACTGCACTCGAATTTTCAACTATAAAGGAGCAACAAAGTCAACATTAGGTGTGAAAGCCGCAAACTCTCGACTAAAGTTGCTAAATCAACCCGTATTTTATCAATAAACGAGGAGAATTATGCCAAATCAGGAGTGAAATCCGTATTTTGATGAATAATCTCCTCTATTTTATCAAAACAGGAGTGAAGTTGTTAAGCTATGGGTGAAACCCTAACCTTGACGACTTGTTCCGCCCATTTTACAAAACTCTCACCAAAGTCTCGACGGACTCCAATGACCTGAAGTCACGATATGACTAACGGGATGCGTGCCCAACGCCCAAGAATCGAGGCAAAGGCACTGCCCGGTAGGTCAAGCGTGCATGACAAGTCCATGTGAATAGTCGAACCACTTTGGTTAGTCAATGTCTAATAGCCGCAGACGATCTATTTCTCGATTTTCATATGTGTCGGTTCTGAGCCCGCAACTGCCGACTCTGATGATTCGTCGATTTTATGTGTGTTTACCTGTTTATGTGTTTAAATTTGGAAGTTTACTCGATTTTTTCTTTCACTTCGATCGACAGGCACGACTCGCGCTGCATTTCTACCTCAAAACGTTAACAAATCACTGAGCTATGGACGACTTCTGAGGCAGTCAGAATACTCTATGTGTCTCTATATGCTCCTATGTGCCTCTTGTGACTACATGATTAGGTGCTTCTGTGATTTTGTGCTCTACGTGCTTATGTGCTTTTGTGTTTATGTGAATCTGTGATTATGTGCCTATGTGTTTATGTAATACGTGTTACATTGCGTGTTCCTAAGCTTTAGTAAGTAGTAAACGTGGGAGGTGAGATTCGTATACGTTGTGTTGAGTCCTGTGACGATGTCTATTGCAGACAATGTCATCTGGATCCCGTCACACACCACTTTCTCGTCAAGAAAAGAGAGACAAACGTCTTGCTGCTATCATCGCTAAACAAGTAGCAAAAGCCGTGAGTGATGTCTACGAGAACGTCAGTAAATCATCTGCGGAGTCGAGAACCGAAGCTCCTAAAGCTACTACCAAAGCTCCCTTCAACTTCAAGCAGTTCAAGTCTTGTGTGCCAAAGGAATTCACTGGAGAGGAAGACCCTACAGCGTTGTTCCAATGGTTTGATTCCATTGAGGTCACACTGCGACAGAGCGGTTGCCCCGACGACCTCCGCACTCTGAATGCTACCGGCGTCTTCCAGTCTCGCGCATTAGACTGGTGGACAGCTGAGAGAAACAAGCGGGGAAACGATGAAGCCTACGGTTTGTCATGGGATGAACTCAAGGAGGTTATGCTGGAAGAATTATGCCCTCCTCATGAGCGCCAAAAGTTAGAAGATGAATTCTGGCACATAAAGCAGAAGGAAGGTGAAAATGCTGCTCTCACTGCTCGCTTCAAATAGCTCAGCATCATCTGCCCTGACCAAGTCAAGACCTCAGACATGGCGATCAAGAAGTATATCCGGGCCCTGCCTGACTGTGTTGCAGATTTCGTGCAAGCGGCTAAGACTAAGATAATCGAAGAGACTTATCTACTGGCCGTTGAAATCAATGACAAGCGGGTCAAGGCTGGTCTCTGGGATAAAACTCCAAAGCACCTGCATCAAGCTACCACTGCCGCACCAACTACTGAAACCACCACCGCATCGAGCAACAAGAGGAAGAACAAGAGAAAGAACAGCTCCAGCAACAAGAACTGTGCGATCACTGCTGCACCGATATAAGCTGTACCAGCCCAACAGCGTCAAGTAGCGGCGCCTGTGGCTAATGCACCGCCTGCCAAGCGTGCATACACTGGGCCACACCCGCTTTGCCCTACTTGCACCTACCACCACCCGACTACCATCGCTTGCCGTTTTTGTGCTCATTGCAATATGTACAGCCATTTCACTACCAACTGCCGTGCTCGATAAGCTCCTGCTCATCAAGCTCTACTCACCGCCCCTCAGGGTCAACAAGCTCCTCCGGCACCCGCGGTCAACGCCAGAGCCTGCTTCGCATGTGGCGATCCTAACCATTTCGCCAACATGTGCCCAAACAGGGTTGTGAAACAAGAGCCCCAGCAGCAGCCTCAGCAGCAGCAGCAACACCAGCAGCAACAGCAACAAGCAGCACGCGCATGAACTTTCAATATCAACGTGTGTTAAGCCCAAGCCGACAACAACGTGGTCAATGGTACGTTCCTTGTGAATGGTATTTATGCTTCGTGTTTATTTGATACTGGAGCCGATAATTGCTTTGTGTCGTTCGAATTCGAAAAGCTCCTCAGTCGTAAATGCTCCCGACTCTCCTCGACGTTCGATGTTGAAGTCACTACCAGAAGAACCGTCGCCGTAAATTCTGTACTTCGCGATTGTACCCTTGAGCTCAACAATCACATCTTCCCAATCAACCTTATTCCAATGCAACTCGGAAGTTTTGATGTCATAATAGGCATGGACTTTCTTCGCGAAAACCATGCTGAAGTTGTGTGCTTTGATAAGATGATTCGATTCTCGCTCGCGAATGGTGATCTATTGTGCATTTACGGTGAAACTACTTCGAAAGGTCTCAAGCTCATGTCATGTGTCCAAGCTAGCAAGTATCTCCGCAAGGAATACAGAGCTTTCTTGCCTAACATTGTAGTAGCGGAGAAGGAAAAGAAAGAAAAGACAGAAGTGAAAGACGTTCCTGTGGTTCGTGAATTTCCTAATGTGTTCCCTGACGACCTTCCCGGTCTACCACCAAGACGTGATATCGACTTTCGTATCGACCTCATTCCTGGAGCCAACCCTATTGCCAAAGCTCCTTACCGACCCGCGTCGTCCGAAATGCGCGAACTCTCAAACCAACTCCAGGAATTACTTGAGAAAGGCTTCATTCGCCCGAGCACCTCTCCTTGGGGCACACCAGTCCTTTTCGTCAAAAAGAAGAATGGGTCGTTCAGGATGTGCATCGACTATCGGGAATTGAATAAGTTGACTATCAAGAACCGCTATCCCCTACCCCGCATTGACGATTTGTTTGATCAGCTGCAAGGTGCTACGTGTTTTTCGAAGATCGATCTATGCTCAGGCTATCACCAACTACGCATTCAAGAGGAGGATATACCCAAAACAGCATTTCGTACCCGATACGGCCACTACGAATTCGTTGTTATGCCCTTTGGTTTAACCAACGCACCTGCGGTTTTCATGGATCTGATGAATCGAGTGTGTAAACCATATCTCGACCGTTTCGTCATCGTATTCATCGACGATGTCTTGATCTATTCCAAGTCAAAAACTGAACACGCGCAACATCTACGTTTGGTTCTTGAACTACTCCAGTGGAATCAACTCTATGCCAAGTTCTCCAAGTGCGAATTCTGGCTGGAGGAGGTTCAGTTTCTGGGTCACATTGTTAATAGTCAAGGTATTCATGTCGATCCTGTGAAGATTGAAGCCGTTAAGAGTTGGATTACACCTAAGAACCCATCTGAAGTCCGTTCTTTTCTCGGACTAGCGGGCTATTATCGATGATTTATCGAAGAATTCTCAAAGATCGTTGTGCCGCTTACCGCTCTCACGCATAAAGACAAGCCTTTTGTTTGGGGAACTGAACAAGAGTCTGCCTTTCGAACCCTCAAGCACATGGTTTGCAATGCTCCTGTTCTCACATTGCCCGACGAAAACGACGATTTCATTGTCTACTGTGATGCTTCCAACCTCGGTCTCGGTTGTGTCCTTATGCAATGGGACAAGGTTATAGCTTACGCATCTCGTCAGCTCAAAATCCACGAGAAGAACTATACAACCCACGATCTCGAGCTAGGCGCAGTTGTTTTTGCATTAAAGATTTGGCGACACTACTTGTATGGTACCAAGTGTACGATCTTCACCGATCATAGGAGCCTACAACACATCTTTAATCAGAAGGAACTTAATATGCGTCAACGCCGATGGGTAGAGATTCTCAATGATTACGACTGTGAGATTCGTTATCACCCAGGCAAAGCAAATGTTGTTGTCGACGCACTCAGCAGATGAAGCTATTTGCTTAGCACTCGTAATGTTCAAGCCCAATACGATCTCGAAACCCTCATCCGTGAAGCTCAGCACGCGTGTTTTAATGAACGCACTCTGAAGAAAGAAAGAATCTACCACGATGGAGCCCAGCTTGTGAGCAAGTCAAATGGGATATTCCACTTTCTGGACCGAATTTGGATCCCAAAACGGACCGATTTGTGATAGATTCTGATGGACGAAGCCCACAAATCCCGGTATTCTATTCATCCCGGTGCCGACAAAATGTACCAGGATCTTCGCTATAAGTACTGGTGGCCGGGCATGAAAAGGGATATTGCTCTCTATGTTGGAAAATGCCTGACCTGTACAAGGGTCAAGGCTGAACATCAAAGACCCTCTGGCTTACTCGAACAACCACCGATCCCTATGTGGAAGTGGGAGAGTATAGCTATGGACTTCATAACAAAGCTACCGCACATGTCATCAGGTCACGAAAGCATTTGGGTTGTGGTTGACTGTTTAACTAAATCAGCTCACTTTTTGCCAATACGGGAAGACTACAAGGTAGAATGATTAGCCCGAATCTACACCGACGAGATCATTTGTAATCATGGGACGCCTCGCGACATCATCTCTGACCGTGATGCTCAATTTACCTCGCGACTGTGGGAAACTTTTCAAACGGCACTCAGTACATCGCTCAATCTAAGTACCGCTTTCCACCCTCAAACCGAGGAAGGGTGTGGTCAGATTCGGCAAGAAAGGGAAACTGACGCCTCGATATGTTAGACCTTTTAAGATTCTGGAAAGGATCAGAAAAGTCGCCTATAGACTCGAACTACCGGAGGAACTTAGTAACGTCCACCCGACTTTCCACATCTCAAACCTTCGAAAGTGCCTGGCCGATCACGACTTACATGTTCCACTCGATGAACCTTCAGGTGAACGAAACATTACACTTCATGGAAAAGCCAGTTGAGATCATGGATCGCCAAACCAAGCAACTCAGACGCTCGCGCATTCCTATTGTGAAAGTCCGATGGGAAGGCAAACGAGGCGCAGAGTTCACTTGGGAATTCGAAAGTGACATGAAGGCGAAGTACCCGCAGTTGTTTGTTACGGCTTCAGCCTAATTTCGGGACGAAATTCCCTAAACAAGGGGAGGTTGTAACACCCCGTGTTTTCGAGAAGTCAAAGTCAAGGTCAAAGTCAACGACCGATTTCGGGCGACTTGACCTGTAGTGAATTTCTTTTATATGATTATTTTAGTTGTATTATGTGGAGTAAGTGTCAATAATTACAATAATCGACGTGTGTTATTCGCAATCTAATCGACTTACAACTGTGAACTATAGAAAGTAACAATACGATAAAGTTAACTAAACGATAATCAAACTATGCTAATCGAATCGACATCAAATCGCAACTCGAACTACGCATTTTTAGTTATTGTTATACGTGTGTGTGTGCCTTATGTGTTACTTGTACATGTCCATTTATGTTATGTGTGGTAATCAATCGAACGCAATCGAAACTCGAAACGCAATCGAACTCAATCGACATCGAACTCGAATCACAATCGAACTATGACAATTAGTGGAGAAGGGACAGTGTGTTGGGATTGAACCCTACCAGAGGAACAGATAATGAAAGCCAAAGCTGGTTCACAACAGTGGATTCACAATAAGCAGATGTTTACATTAAGCTTTCCCCTTGACAGTGGTTATCAAACTGCTGATATACTTTAAGTACTGCTCAGAAGAACAACTGATGAACCAAACACTGATGAAACGCTAAAGACTGCTAAAAGACAAACACTGACGCTCTATCTACTGCTGTCTCTTAAGTACTGCTATAGACACAAGCACTGCCCATTCAAGGACTGATCACCCTTGTAGAAAGCACTAATGCTCAACATCAGTGTTTAGGCTACAACAGTGGAAAGTGAATCAGTAGTCTACCCATGTTTTCTATTTTCTTATCAATCAGTTGTTAGACATCAGTAGTTTGTATAGAACAATGTTTACAGGTTGTTAGATGTCACTTTCATGGTGACGTCAGCTGAGATACATCAGTGGTTCGGTTTGCCTATAAATATAACAGTACCCTGTACTGTTATATTTGATTCGTTTTGAGTGAGTTCTTCTCCTCAATACAATCCTTTCATCTTGTGCAACCAACCACTGAAGTATCAGGCTGAGGGGGAGTTTATTAGTAAGCATGGTTGTAATCATTTGATTTACTTTGTAATCTTTCGACTGATGCAATTCATGTGTTTATCAAATCCATTTCTCTTCATGATTGTGTTTACAAAGTTTGTTGCTCATTTCCGCTGCACTTTACATGTTTTTATATTCATTGATTGTTCAATTTGCACAAACTAACACTCTCATAAGAGCCTCTGATCCTAACAATTGGTATCAGAGCCTGGACAGTCAAATTCGATCTAACAATCAATTTGACATAACAGTTCGGCTCAAAATTCATTGATACTAAGATTGGTTGTATTTAGTTGAAAAACAGAGTAACGAGTAACAATGCTTAAAACTGCTATTCAAATACTCTGTAAAACAACCAAGATGTCATATGACACACAAATTTCACACAACGAGTGATTTCATGCACAAGACACTCATGGTTTTTATATCTGAAAACATATCTGTTAAACTATGGGATTATTTCGTATTTTCAAAATTGATTTCAACTGTTGTCATGAAACTTGTGATGTCATGTTATTGGATGCTAAAGTATGAACCTCAGATTAACAAAAGCCTATGTTCATAAAAACATTAGTGTTTTTGCTAACATAAAAAGAGGGAAATTAAAACTTTAGTCATTCAGATCTTATGTGTTGAAAACAGGTTGAGATCCTCAAAAGGACAAAATCAACTAAGTTAAAACACATCCAGAAAATCAGGGATCAACATAGTCCATATCATATGTAGTGTGAGATTGGTTGAAAAACCTGTGCAAACATGACCAATTCTCTCAAAACATTACTGAAAAATGATATTGGATTAAGGTTTCTCTCAACAAAGACCTCCCAGTAAGTAATTCATTACTTATAAATGGGAAGGGTAAAAAGGGAAGAAGAAAATTCACAAAAACTCAAAAGTGTGTTTATCTCAAAACTTTTGAAGTCAAAAGAAAAGAGTATAAAACACTTAAGAGTCAAAGTTTAGGGTAATAATGGTCATTAAGCAACTGTGTGCATTCATCTGTTCAGGAAAAGGTTCAGGTAAAAATAGTAATTCCGGTGAATGAACTTCAAGAGGAATAGACAAATCTTCAAAATCATCACATGGTAACGAGATCTATAACAGGATCTTCAAAACTCATGTGCCCTTGTGTCCTCATGTTTGCAATCAACTGACAAGAAAATGGTACCAAACAGTGGTCAAAATGTTTTCAAAATTTCCTACCACTGCTGTCAAACCACTGACCATTTTCATAAACTTGAGAATGATATGATTACGTATTTTATTGAAAATATACCAGATCATTTTGATGCTGTTCTCAGAAAAGCCTTTAACCATTTTTATACAAAGGATTTTCTCAAATAACCAGGATATATTATTCGATTTTTTTAAGAATAATATATTTTGAACTTTTGCTTGTTTTTGTTGGCAATAGTTTCAATTTCCTGTCAGGATATAGTACCTTATTTTTGTTGGTATTATTGTCCTCATAAATGGGTCAAAAGGAAATGGTACATATGTCAAGGTCATACTCAGGTTTGTTTTAAACACTAATCAAAGGTTGATTGCTAAACAATGCTTAAAACTACTGGGGCACTCATGTTTTAATTTGGATATTAAACGGAAATGAGTTGCCTTAGCAAAAAGTTCTCACCATCTGGGGTACTATCCACTGTCAGAAATTCGTAAAAGCTTTGAAATGTGAAAACGACATGTGGCAAAACCTTGGATGAAAATTTCTTTAAAAGTTGCTGACATAATGGGCTTTTAAATCGTTATCATTATTTCACCCCTAAACACTGCTTTGTTCAAACATCTGCTCTCTAAATACTGTCCACTGCTGAAAGTCAACCACTGATCTTCCATCTTCATTGTAAGCACTGATATTCAAAATCTGCGTTACAACCACTGATATGCTATCCACTGATAGTAAAAATCATCCACTGTCCTCATTTTGACCGTTGTAACCCCTGATACTTACTTCATCAATGGTTTCCAAAACAACTGTCCTCCATAATTCATTTCTTCATCATCTGTTGACACGTGGTCAGTTTTTAGCCTTCAGATCATAATAACCGCTGCCACATCAGCGATCACTTTTTCCCTAAATAAAACCCTGATCAAAACCCCCAAACAGGGTTTTACACTGTCGAATTAAATTCCAAAAAATTATCTTCTCAAAGCAGTTTCTAACCTTTCTTCCCAAATCACTCTTCGATCTTTCTTCATCAAAATGACAAAATCAAAGTCAAAATCATCATCTTCGTCCAAAGAGGTCGCTCAAACGGCCGATGATCCCATTGAAATTCCGTACAAATCCCCGCATAATTATCTGGGTCTACTCACAAAACCCACTGATAACCACACCTTCGACTCCATCATTGATACATTATCTGCATCAAAGTACAAAACTTTGTTGACAGCAGATGCTCCCATTTATCTACAAACCCAGAGAGAGTTTTGGAAAAAGGCTACGCTTGAAAAACAAGATGATAGAGTCATTGCCATCAACTCCTCGATACAGGGTAAAGTGATTCAAATCACTCCACAATCAATCTCTGAAGTCTTTAAACTCGACGATCAGAAAGGTAAACCTTCTTTTGATAAAACCGAGTTGAAAAAGGATTTCTTAAAAAGAGGGTATGTAGAACAATCAAGGGTAGATACATTACAAAAAGGTTACTTCCCTTCTGCACCTAGGTTTCTATTTCACACACTTTTGAGTTGTGTTTCAAATAAAACAACAGCGTTTAACGAAATACCATTGAAGATTCAATGTCTGGGCTATGCTATTTTAAATAATGAAAATTACAACTATTCCCAGGAGATCTTTAATGACTTGGTAAAAAATGCTGATAGCAAATCATTTTTACTTTTTCCAAGGTTTTTAAGCTACTATTTTAAACAAAAATTTGAAAAAGAAAATGAAAATTTGCTTAAACAAGGTGCTTATTTTCAAATAAAAGGGCTAACAACTGAAACATTCTCAAGAATGATGGCACCTATAAAAACAAAAGCAGAGGTGCCTGAGCAGAATTTAGCAGCTACCACTGCTCCTCAGGCATCTACTGTTGAGCCCAGTGCTCCTGGTGATCATAGCAGCACTACCACTGCTTTGAAACCCACGCCTGACATCACCAAAAAGACCAAAAGAAAATCTTACAAAAAGCCTACCAAACCCAAGAAAAAGGCAACTCTGGAAGATGAGATCCCAGAGCAACTGCCTGTGACAACACAAATGTCACCACAAACCACTGCTGCTACTTCCTCACAGCAGTTGGTAGAAAGATCTCCACCATTACATCAAACTCCTCCTGCATCCTCACAAAAGGATCAGGTTGTAAGCACAGGGACCCCATAATATGAAGCTCTGGACCCAATCGGATCCATCTTCCTCAGTCCTGATCCTATGGACATGTCTCTTTCAACACCCATACCCTCACCAATCATAATGCCACAATCTATAATACCCTTGTTGCATGCAGTTGCTATAGCTCAGACACAAACCAGTTCCTCTCTATCACCTGTCACTGAGAGTATACTCCTACAAGTGACTGGGTCTGATGCTACTACTTCTGTTATCCCAGCAACAATTGAGGAGGTTACACCCCCTAAGTTACAAGTAACTCTCGGTGGTAGTTCAAGTGGAGCAACAACTACAACTGATGGATCAACAGATCTTCAGTTGGACAGTTGTTTCATTAGTAAGACTCCCTTGAAGGCAATTTCTTCAATAGCACCATCGATAATCACTGGTGAGGCTATTTTGTCCACTGGTAACATCAAAGATTTATCGAGTGCTGAAGAAAGAAGTCCCCAGTACCGAGAACAAGGGGCATCAATGGGTGATTTTTGGGACTCAGTTCCTAAGTCACACATTGGTACAACCACTGCTGGTGGGGAATCAGATGATCCTACTAACATGGGTGATGATTCAAAATATCAGGAATTGACGGGCAGAGTTGAAAAACTTGAAACTTCAGTTGCTGAAATAAAGGATATGGTGCAACAGCTGTTAAAAGCTCAAAAAGCACAATCCACTGCTGTTCCACCTCAAGCACCTGCTCCGCCACAAGCACTTGCTGCAAATGAGCTTTGGAATCTTTTCCAACCCCTGCTTGAAAAACAAAAACAAACGGCTGATCAACAACATGAAATGCATGTAAAAATGCTGACAAACATGGTGGAGTCAAGGTTCAACGATACTCAAGCAGATATCAAGGCTATAAGGGCCAGCATCCAAAGCACCTCTGGAAAAGTTCCTTCTAATCTATTATTCCTTGATAACCCCCTTCCAGATAATGCCAAAAAGGGGGAGAAAATCAAGTTGAAGAAGAAGGGAATAGAAGATGGCCTGTATATTGAACCAGAACAAGAAAAACAGACATCCAAGCTACCTCCCAAAGGATCCAAACCTCAAACCATAAAATCTCAAACATCCATCCAAACAGCTGATACAGCAGTAGTTACAAAAACGACTGCTTGCCAAACAGCTGTCATCTCATCAACACACACAACTTCACCACACACCACCAAAACCACTGCCCTACCACCATCCTCATTACCTCCTGTCATAAAGCAGAAGACAGCAGATGTTACAACATCTGCTGTAATGACAACAGAGGTTGGAACACCAGTTGTTTCAACAGCTGTCAGTCAGTCATACACCACTGCTCTCATCAATATTACATCACCATCACCATCATCACCTCCTGCGAAAAAGCAGAAGACAACAGATGTTACAACATCTGTTGTAAGGACAACATTAGTTGAAACACCAGTTGTTACAACTACTGTTGGCCCAAATACCCTCACTACATCTCAAGCCATATTTGCTTCAATCAATAAACCACCTAAAAGCACCCCTCCACCAGAAACAATTTACACTCGAAAAAGAAAAACAACTCAGTCAACAGATGACATATATGACCCTGAGGCTGCAAAACATCCACTGGAGCTTGAAGTTGTAAAAAATGAGATGAAAAATTTTACACCGAAGATGATCCTTCAAAAAGGAGATTTCCTTCTCTTATAGGCTTCATAGTCCCAGACAATATGGATGAATATCTTGAGCTCAAAGCTAGACAGGCTAAGATAAGAGCCAAAGTTGAATGCAAGGATCAAGGTGATGAAGCCATTTTGGAAAGAATGGAATTCCTGCTCACCAAAGTCAAACAAATGGAAGAATATGCAAGTGATCTGAACAAGGAAATGTCAAACCTATCTCCTGAAGCAGATCAACGAAAAGAATTGAGAAAAGAATATCTTGCATACATAATGAAAGAAAAGTTCTATCCTGCTGAAGAAACACAATTCAAAGAATGGCCAATAGTTGCATTAAAGCATGAGGCTAACAGAATTGAAAGGATTAAAAATGATCCAAGAAAGAAAAGACAGCTCCAAATTGGAACAAATACAAGAAGTTCATAGCTGATCTTACTTCTGAGTATAAAAGAAAGAAGCAGGAGCTGGTGGATGCAAGGGTGGATACTGCAAATGCCATAGCAAAATGGACTAAGCAGCAAACAGATGAAGCTTATGAAAGGCTTAAGAAAAGGAGGATGACAGTCTCTGACACTCCTAAAAAGTCTGACTACAAAAAGCTAAAGGAGCAGATCAACACTTTTGAAACACTGATCAACGCAGCAGAAACCTCTGTGACAGTGTTGAGAAAAGAAAAGAGGGAACTGCTGACCAGTGAAGAAGAAAAAGAAAAGGAAGTTGAGTACTTCACAGAAGCCATCAAGAAAATGGGTCTAAAAGAAGATAGTTCAGTGAGCCTTCAAAACCTTTTCAAAAAGGTATTAACCAAACCAGCAGCAGATATCACAGAAACTGAACTTGAACAAAGAAAAAGACAAGAGCTGATTGAACAAGAAGCTGCAGAAGACATAGCTGCAGCAAATGAAGTCATAGAAGAGGCTTTTAAACAAATGTCTGAAGTTCAGGATACTGCTTTAAAATTTTTCTCAAGGCCAAAATCTCCAAACTCATCAGGAAATAAATCTCTCCCAAGAAACCCATTGGGTTCAAAAGTACTAAAGTGGATGTCTGATCAAAAGACCCACGAATTGACCTTGGTCAGATCCAATGGCGATGTGAAGTACATATCAAGGAAAGAAGCACTAGGCCTTAGTGTTGAAGATTTGCAGGATCTCCTTGAACTTTCACTATGCAGGGATGAGGATGACACAAGTTCCAAAGAATTTGAAGAAGAATTTAAAAGACAAGCAAGGGAACTTTTGATGAGGAATAAAAATCCACAATAATGAAGAGTTTTGGCATTATCTGTTCCAGGGGGAGATTGTTGGGATTGAACCCTACCAGAGGAACAGATAATGAAAGCCAAAACTGGTTCACAACAGTGGATTCACAATAAGCAGATGTTTACATTAAGCTTTCCCCTTGACAGTGGTTATCAAACAGCTGATATACTTTAAGTACTGCTCAGAAGAACAACTGATGAACCAAACACTGATGAAACGCTAAAGACTGCTAAAAGACAAACACTGACGCTCTATCTACTGCTGTCTCTTAAGTACTGCTATAGACACAAGCACTGCCCATTCAAGGACTGATCACCCTTGAAGAAAGCACTAATGCTCAACATCAGTGTTTAGGCTACAACAGTGGAAAGTGAATCAGTAGTCTACCCATGTTTTCTATTTTCTTATCAATCAGTTGTTAGACATCAGTAGTTTGTATAGAACAGTGTTTACAGGTTGTTAGGTTGTTAGATGTCACTTTCATGGTGACGTCAGCTGAGATACATCAGTGGTTCGGTTTGCCTATAAATATAACAGTACCCTGTACTGTTATATTTGATTCGTTTTGAGTGAGTTCTTCTCCTCAATACAATCCTTTCATCTTGTGCAACCAACCACTGAAGTATCAGGCTGAGGGGGAGTTTATTTCTAAGCATGGTTGTAATCATTTGATTTACTTTGTAATCTTTCGACCGATGCAATTCATGTGTTTATCAAATCCATTTCTCTTCATGATTGTGTTTACAAAGTTTGTTGCTCATTTCCGCTGCACTTTACATGTTTTTATATTCATTGATTGTTCAATTTACACAAACTAACACTCTCATAAGAGCCTCCGTTCCTAACACAGTACGAGATATGAGTGGTTGGGATTAAAAGTAATTTGAATAGGAAACTCCATCGTATCGCATCGCTCACAATCGAAATCGAATCAGAAAAAATCATCGCGTCGAACACACGAACCAAGTGCCATCCGGCCGGATAGCCATCCGACCGGGCTGCCACTTGGTCATGGTGTCAAGATGCCATCCGACCGAATAGTCATCCGGGCGGGGTGCCATCCGACCGACCCACACTTTCCCCTTTAGGAATCCTATAAATACCCATGTCACTCTCAAACTTTCTACTTTTGGAAACTCTCTGACCGACCAGCTCGTGCTCCTCACCTTTTCTTCGATTTCTCTCGATTCCGGTAAGATCTCACCCTAAACCTTGTATTTTCTTGATCTACACGCACTCCTACACCTTTCTATCTTTTGAATCTTAACTTTTAACCGTGAAATCACTAGATTTGAGGTGTTCTAGGATGATGTCATCATGAGTTCTTGAAGAACTTCATGTTTTAGCCTCAATCAACCAAGAACAACTTAGATCTAATAGATTTCCACACAAATGCACAAAGATCTTGCATAGATCTAAACATAAACATAGTGAAAAAGGATTGAAAGATGGTTTCTAACTTTCTTTCAACTCTTTTACACTCAATGCACTCAAAACCGATAGAATTGGGTCTTGTTCTAGTCTCCTGCTCATTCTTAGTGTTTTGCTAGCTCAAGATCTGGATTCTACTCATGAGACCACCGATTTCGGGTTAAACAAGAACAACCGTCTTGAACCGGTTAACTGGCCGAACTAGGGTGATTCCCGGTCGATCAGGTCACTTGGGTCAAGATGGGGTTCTGTTGGTTAACACAATGTCAAAACGTCTCGATAAAACTACAAACAAACAAAACGACCAAGTGTAAGACGGACGGAGCAACCGGGACGGAGTGCTATCCGACCGGACTACTGTCCGAGCAGTTAAGCCACCCGAACGGATCACACCTTGGGTCCCACACTTAATCAACTTTATCTGAAGTTTGAGTATTGAACGAATTGCCGTCCGACCGGACTACCATCCGACCGAATTACTCTTCGGATCATGAGATACTAGGACTTTAAAGACTTAAACAATTTTCAGCATGTTCATTAACAGGGTTGCCACCCGGTCGGATGGACATCCGACCGAGTGACACTCCGGCTGTGAATTTATTCCCACTAAGTAACCCTATCACTAGAGTCGCCGTCCGACCGGACTACCGTCCAACCGGATGACCATCCGAACGGATTGTCATCCGCACGACTGACCGTCCGATCGACCGACTTGAAGAATAGAGATACTTCAATGTTTTCAAAATACTACAACGAAAACTTCAAAGGACAAGCCATCATACACAAACACATCAAAGGAAGAAACAATCCACTCGAATAGTCATCTGACCGGACAACCTGTCCGAATGGATGACCATCCAAACGGATTGTCATCCGCACAAACAAGCCGTCTGATCGGATTATCATCCGACCAAACTGTTGTCTGACCCACTCACACATTACATCGTTTTATGCGCCACTTATCGTTATGCTATCAAACTATTCAGGCTAACCCTACTCGCTAAGCGCTCCCTTCAATCCATCAATCGCTGTGAGTATACTCGATCCCTTTTTGCTTTATGCACTTTTGGGTGTTACATACGTTACAACTATTCAAATCACATCAAACACACTACTCAATACTATTTGAATGCTAACCGTTAATGCATGTTATACGTGGCTTATGAATGCTTGTTTGTTATGTTTACACATGGAATACTGTCTACCTGCCTTAGCAACGATAGTACTATAGTTTGGACTCAGCACCTGTTCGCAGGGGTTTTTAAGGACAATTACTTGCATGGATTACGGTGGTAATCATGTATTGCGAACTGCCTCTAGCAGTCAACCCGCAGTCATTGGTATCGATGGATCGATGTCGATAACTAACGTGCTTCATTTCACTATGTGTACGTGCTGGTTATGCGTAAACGAAATTCGAACTATATATATGCTATTATCAAACTTGTATGCTCACCTTTACATTATATGTATTGACTTTATTTTAACGTATGTGACAGGTGCTTAGGATGCACATCTGGTAGGAAATCGAAGCTAGAATAAGGCTCTAGAGGCCAACAAATAGTTGTCTGTACAAATTTAATTAAGGGTCTCTAGAAGCAGATAAACAATTGCTCTATTTGAAAATCTGAGTTGTCGGAATAGACTATTTGCCTAGATTTGGTCTGTAATAATTTGTTACCTTTTGAGACATGGTATGGGACATGTTATTTTAAATTGATTGGTAATGATAATTGTTATGGAAACTTCTGGACAATCTGTTTCGCTCAGTGCCATGCCCCGATGTTTCCGCCATCGGTTGGGGTGTGACACAGCATAACATCCAATCAACCTGTCACATACGTTAAAATAAAAGTCAATACATAAAGTAAAGGTGGGTACACAAGTTTGCATAGATATAGTATAAAAAGCGTTTACGCATAACCAGCATGTAACACGTAACGGGCGAAGCATGTAAATATCAACAATGATACAACCTAACCACGTGACTACGATTTAGAGTATGCGCGACACATGTTCACCGGAGCGAACACGTGAAGTAAAGTAATGTGATCCTTAGCAACCCCTGTCACACCGGTGCTGAGTCCAAACTATAGTATTATCGTTGCTAAAGGCGGTCTAGTGTAACACTGTGTAAGCATAGTAACAAGCATTCAACAAATCACGTATAGCATGCGGGAGCGGTTAGCATTTATAAAGTGTTTGTGTTGTGTATTGTGTTTTGATAGAGAACGAATGTAACACCCAAAAGTGCGTTGAATGAAAATGGGTTCAAGTATACTCGCAGTACGTGTCCTAATCAAGAAACATGATCTGCTTGGATTGAAGGGAGCGCCGGGTCAGCCTGCGTACGGAAACAGATGCATAAGTCTTCCTCAGGGCTGAACGGCCGTAGACGGGATGTCGAGCGGATTAAGTATTTGGCAGTGCATCCGAACGGATGGGTGCCATCTGGACGGATGGATTCCGTTCGGATGGGCAGCCCTGTTAGATCGATAAAATCTGGCGTATAACTTGGTATTTTAACACAGCAGGAAAAATTTGGAGTGGGGGCAAGGTCTATCCGGACGGATAGACATGGTCCATTCGGACGGATGAACTATGGTTGAGGTTTTGTAAAATTTTCCTTAGATAAAAAGTTTTAGTTAACGGAGACGGCGTGTTGACGGATTCAAACAACAAAAAACGCCAAGCCCAGTTCATTCGGACGGATAGGCCTTGCCCATTTGGACGAATGTTCTATTCTAGATGTAAATTCATGTTTAACCCGTTAATCGGTCCATCCCTTTGGTAGAAATCAGCCCTCGAGCCGGCTCTCGACTATGGACGAAGCTGTGAGTCCGATGAGTTCCCTGTTCCACCAAAGTTGTATGAAAATTGGAGAAAATTCATAAACAAGTCGCGAAAATGTTGAAATCTTTCATAACTTGATCCCATCTCGATTGAATGATGCTCCACAACAGTTTTCCTAAGCAAAACGAGTGGAAACCATCTTCGAGGTGGCTGGAATCTAGGGTTTTTGAGAAAAAGTAAGAGTGTTGTGTGTGTGAGTGTGATTATGATGAAGAAGATGGAGTAGAAGTGAAATAGAGGTGAAGATTTAAGACGATTGAAGGAAAAAGCTTACTAAAAGTCTTGATTTGTGTCTGAAAGCTTGGGAGCGGATGAGAGAGTCAAAAGTGTTGAAATGGAGACACAAGTCCCCTATTTATAGGTGAGGGTAAGGGTTGAGGCGGTGTGCGCATGGCGGTGTCCGGATGGCTCCATCCGGACGGATGAGCTCCATCCGGGAGGATGGCCCATTCGGACAGTCAAGTTCGTGTTCGTTAGTTTTCCAACTTTGGCTCGTTTGTTAGGTGTTGCGTTGCATTTTATTGTGATAAATCGAGTTGTGTGTAGCGTTAAGTTTGTGTTGCGATAGCGTTTGCGAGAAATCAATCCACATAATAAGCACACACACAAGTAAAGCATATAAAAACACACAGCATAACATTACTATTACTAATAACAACGTTTGCGATTTAGCTGGTTAGTCGTGATAAGCGTATGCGGAGGCGTATGGTAACCAAACAAACAAACACGGCAATTTAAATAGCATAATTCTCTGTAATTCGTGTTGCATAAGCGTCGCGAATAATAAGCGTTTAAGCGTATAGCGGTGCGATGTACTGAAAAAAGTATTTAGTATAACATAACCCTTAGTTTATATCGAATCTCGGAATACAAGACGGTTACAAATCGAGCAAAAGCAAATAGGTAACAATCCGAAAAGTCGGGCTGTTACAATACATTATAACGAAAAGGTTGAGAGTGCAAAAATCCTACAAAGTGTAATTTATATTTTATTTATCTTATAAAATTTGGTAATGTGTGTTCAAAAAAATGTGTGAAACGGGGATATAATTACACACGTGCCTATAATCAAATACATTTATTTATGTTGACTAGAAAGGTGCATGTGCAATGTGACAGGAAACATAGACACTGTCGGGTGTGTTTGGTTTGGTCGATTCGGCTATTACCGTCAACAGAAGCCAAAATCGAAGTTATCGTTTAGTCTATTTTATTGACCGATTAGTTCTTGGTTAATCAGTTCGGTTTATTCGGTTAGATTGACGATTTTTGGTATGCTTTGTCTAATTCGTTTAATAGCCAAAACTAAACTTAAGCTAAAACTTTTGATTAGAAATACATGATATTAAGGTTTTAATACATGAAATAAATGTAAAAATATTAAAGTGTAGATACATAAAATGAAAATATAAAATATGAAATACATGAACTGAAGTTATAAAAACTAGAAATATATGAAAATATGAATGGTTCGGTTAAATCTAGTTACGAGGGTACCAAAAAAAAACTAATAACCATATTTTTAGTTAAATGCCTGGTTGGTCCCTGTGATTTACGAAAATTACAGACTTGGTCCTAGGGGTTCACTAATTACATAGTTGGTCCTAATAGTTGTAATTTTTACACTCGGGTGGTCCTTGTCACTAACCTCTGTTAAGTTTTCTAGTTAAGTGTGTGTGTAATGTCTGTTTTACCCCTAAAGTTAAAAAAACCAAATAAAAACAAGTGGCCCCCACCCCATCCCCACCCTTCTTCTTCCCCACTCCAACCTTTAACAGCCATCCACCAAATCACCATCATCATCTCCCCAAATCATCATCTCCCCTGATCACAATCATCATCTCCCCAGATCACCATCATCATCTCTGTCACAACTTCCATCTCCCCAAACCACCAGCCATCACCACCATCTCCCCAAACCACCTCCCCCACCGTGCATCACCATAACCCCTCAACCATCATCATCATCAAAGACTCCTGAACCACCACCACAACATGGAGGTCAGATTGCACCAGATCTAGCTAACAAGTAACAACTGATGAAGCTCAAAAACTGAATTAACTAGCAAAATCATTGTTATCACCGGATGGAGGTCAGATTCCGGTACCGTCGGGATTTAACACCTGCATCAACGCTGGCCACTGCATACTTTTGTTTTATACCGATATCAATCACATGAACTTTCTTCTTACCTGTAAAAGCTTCTAAAATCGCTTGACCAGTGTAGTGGGGAGAGTGGAGGTTGTGATTGGTGGATGAGTACAGTGCGGAGAGAGGGAGTGCGGCGGAGATGAGGAGGAGGAGTGTGGGAAGCTCTGGAGACATTGTTGAAGTGAAGATTTGCAGGTGTGGTAGTAGGGTTTTCTGAGGGTAGGAGAAAGGGTGGAGTGGGGAAGAAGAAGAAGAAGGGTGGGGATGGGGTGGGGCCCACTTATTTTTATTTGTTTTTTAACCTTAGGGGTAAAACAGACATTACACACACACTTAACAAGAAAACTTAACAATTGTTAGTGACAAGGACCACCCGAGTGCAAAAATTACAACTATTAGGACCAACTCTGTAATTAGTGAACCATTGGGACCAAGTCTGCAATTTTCGCAAACCATAGGGACCAACCAGGCATTTAACTCCCATATTTTGGTTAATTCGGTTTTCGATTATTAGTTAATTAATGCAGTTTTTTATTTATTTTGGTTCAATTTCGTATGTTTCGATTCGTTTTCGGTTAACGATCCAGTTATTCACCCATATACATTGTTAATCACTTAACATATCAATTTTTTTAATTAAAACAATATAGCAATACTATACTCAAATCAAAGAGAATAAAATACTCGTTTTTAAGGTATAATTTTAGAAAAAATTAATATATGAAAAAGTTATGGATGTTTAAAAAGTCATGGGGGTGAATAATTTTTCATAAAAGGATAAAAGTGTAACTAATAATTAATGAGAATCTAGTTAAACATGAGGGATTAAAATATAATAAAGATGAGGAATTAAAATGTAAATAGTATTTAAATGATTAATTTACAAATAGGGTTCTATTTTATACATTAAATTAAAAACGTTTTTAAATTTTGAATATCTTAAAATAGCATTCCTTTATTCTAATTTACACCAACTTAATATGCATATATGTAGGGGTTACATAAATGATTTTGTGGACCCTTTATAGTTTTGTTTTCTTTTACTAAATATAGAAAATTTAAAGCCGAAAGTAGCTTTTTGGGTCTATTCCATGATCATAGCCATGATACATCCATTAACATCATGATATTATTATAACCTAATCTTGATGATCATGGGACCTAATGCATATCCATATTAGATGTCTAAATTGAAGTCCTTGTTTTCTCATACATAAACGTTTATTTATTATCTAATCATGGCCAAATTTTCTTTTTGTAAATATTATAAGAATGGCCATATGTGTATCTATAATCAAATAATAAATATAGAATTAATAGGGTTGTTAAGAAAGCTTGTGCTCCGCTCGACATCTGCTCAATTATAAATGAGTCGAATTGAGATGACTCGGTTTATAAAGGAGCTAGCTCGAGCCAAGGTAAGCTTACTTGTTGGCTCACTCGTTTGCTCATTTACGCTAAACCCAAAACTTATAACTCAATTCCATTTAGAGAAAAGGCCCACATAATATGGTTCATGACCACACTTATAAATCAATCTAGTATTAGTTCTAATATTAATTTTCACTTAGATATTAATTTTAATTTAAACAAGTTTGCTCGAACTTTTTACAAGCCTGGCGTAAGCTCAAATCCTGTCTGTTAAGAATAAACGAGCTAAGCTCGAGCTAAAGCTGGCACAACTCACTTTTAAGCACTCTTAGTGTGATGTTTGTTCCAGCTTTGGCTTCAAGGAAAGATGTAATATCAAATTATACCACTAGTTTTCATAGGAAATGCGTCAAGCATTTGTGACAAAAACGTGATGTAGCAAAACGCCTCGTAAGAAACCACTTTTGTGATCCCCAAGTTTTTGACATCTTTGTTTTTATTTTTTACTGTAGTTTGTAAACAATTACTTGTACTACTTGTTTGGATACATGTTCAAATGGTTAAGCTTTATTTGTTTTTTACTTGCACAATACAAGGCAGTTATAATATCAAATATTAAAAAATAAAAAAAACATATACACATGTTTTTATTGCATAAAGTAAATATATATGAACCTTCAACATCTAAGCCTATCTATGCAAATGTTATAACATGAATATGCAAATTCATCATATAACAATATTCACAGTACATACAACATATCTTCAGCAAGTCTACACTTCAATAGGTTCCGGCAAAGTCTCGGGTGCTTCACCACCGCTGCTACCGTTAAGAACCGTCACGTTACCATCAGAATCAACATCAACAATTACCGAATCGCCCTCTTTAATATCGTGGGCGAGCATCTTTTCGGCCATACTGTCTTCCAGTAGCCTCATAATGGCTCTTCTTAAAGGCCTTGCACCATAACTCGGGTTGTATCCTTCCTCCACGACCCGTTCTCTAAACCGTTCGGTTACTTGAAGCTCAATGTCTTTATCCTTTAACCGGTCGAAAACCTCGTTCAACATGATATCGGCTATCTCTTTGACTTCCAGTTTGGTCAACTGTCTGAACACGATCATTTCGTCTAATCTGTTTAAAAACTCGGGTCGGAAATATTGTTTTAGTTCTTCTGTGACTAAGTTTTTTATTTTGTTGTAACTGCTGTCTTTTTCATCGTAGTCGAGGTCAAACCCGATTCTCCGACCGCCTTTTTCGATAACACTGCTCCCGACATTCGATGTCATGATTAAAAGTGTGTTTTTGAAGTCAACGGTTCGTCCTTTGCTGTCGGTCAACCTTCCGTCTTCGAGTATTTGAAGCATCATGTTGAAGACATCAGGGTGAGCTTTTTCGATTTCGTCGAATAGGACAACGGTGTAGGGGCGGCGACGGACCGCCTCGGTTAACTGACCACCTTCGGTGTATCCGACATAACCGGGCGGTGAACCGATGAGTTTCGAGACAGTGTGTCGTTCCATGAACTCACTCATGTCTAACCGGATCATGGCTTCTTCCGAGCCGAAGTAGTAGGCGGCTAGAGCTTTAGCTAGTTCGGATTTCCCGACACCGGTGGGCCCGGAAAAGATGAAGCTGGCGATGGGACGGTTTGGGCTTTTTAAACCGACACGGGCTCGACGGATGGCTCGGCTTATGGCTTTGACTGCTTCGTCTTGACCGATGACTCGTGTGTGAAGGGTTTCTTCCATTTTGAGGAGGCGGGCCGATTCGTTGGTAGAGACTTTTTCAACCGGTATGCCGGTCCACGAAGATACGATGTGTTGAATCTCGACTTCTGTTACGATGGGACCCTCCTCGCCGGCCTCGGTTTCCGCTTTGCTCATTTCTTTGGTTTTGCCCGCCAGCGCTGATATTTGAGTTTTAAGATCCATTTCTCTATCCCGCAACTCCCCAGCCTATGTATCAAAGTAGAGATGGCAAAGGGGGTTCGAGTTATTTTAACACTATAATGTATTCGTTTTCATTAAAGTACGCGGATGGTCCTGTGGTTTACCAAAATTTTTGATTTGGTCCATAGCTTTTTCAAAAGTACATGGATGGTCCCTGTGGTTTGCTTTTTGTAACGCATTTAGTCCCTAGCTTTTTACAAAAGTACATGGATGGTCCTTTTGGTTTGCACTTTGTAACACATTTAGTACTTAACTTGGACCTGCAAAAACCTTTTCGTTGGCTAGGGACTAAATGCGTTATAAAGTGCAAACCACAGGGACCATCCGTGTACTTTACTCTTTTCATTATGCTTACAAGCAATGTTTTCGTAATCGGACTGGTAACCGGCCACCTTACTGGTCCACTAACTGGACCGCTCATAAATAATATAAAAATTATATAACCCAAAATATGGAGCAAAGTAGTAAATAAATAGGTAAATGGGATTTGGGAATGAAAAAAAAAATTATAAATCCGGTCTGGTTGGCCGGTTTAAAACTTCAAAATGGAGGCAGTTCAAAAGTACTCAACCGGACCGGTTTTGGCCCATGTCTGACTTCTGAAACAGTGCTTACAACTTACAGCATCTCTTAAACCGTTTTGTTCCAAATATTATTAGTATTTAAATAATATAGTTATTGTAATCATGTTTATACTTCGATTATTAACATGTACCTTCTTGAAATCTTGGCCACGAGCGGCTTCATTCTTCTTTTTCGTTATCTGGCTAAGCTCTTTCTCAAGCTCTCTGGCTTCTTCCGGGAGCTGCAGAGCGTAAGATTATATCATTGTCACGCCTATGAAAAAGTAAAGCAAATAGAAGAAATATTTCAAATAAAAAAAATACACATACTTGTGCGTGACGAAGGCGAACACGAGAACCAGCTTCATCAACCAAATCAATTGCTTTATCAGGAAGAAATCGGTCACTGTACGTATACACAAACAATCGTCATATAAATAGTGAACAATAAAAACAAAAACTTAGCTAAATGGGGAACGGGTCAAATGTGTATGCAACCGACGTGTATACCTTATGTACTGGTATGACAATTCTGCTGCAGCTACTAATGCTTCATCAGTGTAACGAAGCTTATGGTGAATTTCATATCGCTCACGAAGCCCCTTCAATATCTGTATTGTCTCATCAACCGTTGGCTCGGGTACCTTAACGGGCTGGAACCGTCTTTCAAGTGCTGGGTCCTTTTCAATATGCTTCCGGTATTCATCAAGTGTTGTTGCACCAATACACTGCACCAGTTACATTGATCAATAACCGAACGTAAAAGAAAGACGAAAAGCAAATGTACGAGTATAACCAGTATAACCGCACATGGTACCTGTAAGTCGCCTCTAGCAAGAGCTGGCTTCAAGATGTTAGCGGCATCAATGGCACCCTCTGCAGCTCCGGCTCCGATAAGTGTGTGCACCTCGTCAATAAATAGAATAATTTTGTCACTTTGCTTGATTTCCTCCATTAACTTCTTTAATCTCTCCTCAAACTCCCCGCGATACTTTGTTCCAGCCACAAGAAGACCCATATCTAGAGTTATTACCTGAAACAAAGAATGTGTAGCGTAAATTTTAAAGTGAAATTCTAACATTATTAAGAAAAGGACGTAAAAGATAAATCTCCTTCGACTTGTACGCAATTTTGTGCCGTTACATATGAACACGTCGATTCAAGTTGTATTTTATCACTAATCAATCAACAGGTAAAATAAAATAAAAGAATTTAGTTGATTAGAAAACGGGTCAGAAGCCGCTATAAAATAAGATTATTAGTATACGAATATAGTTTATATTTGACATGGTACTTATCAAAAAATAAAAAAATAAAAATAAAAAAAACTAAGAACTTTATACGAGGATGGGGCATTTTGTCTTGTAGCTATTTCAGATCGTAACTTCAACTGCTACAAGACAAAAATGTAAAATATGGTCGCCGGTCGGTATTGGCAACTCCAAGACACAGAAGTCGACATCTTAGATAGCGACTAACCCAAAACTGAAAACAAAAGAGTGACCCCATTTGACATCAAGGGTTTTCAAAATAAATCAATTTAAAAAAGAGTAAAGTACACGGATGGTCCCTATGGTTTACACTTTGTAACGCATTTAGTCCCCAGCCAACAAATCCAAAGGTTTTAGCATGTCCAAGTTCGGGACTAAATGCGTTACAAAGTGCAAACCACATGGATCATCCATGTACTTTTGGAAAAGGCTGGTGACTAAATGCGTTACAACATGCAAAACACAGGGACCATCTCATCTATATACCTTTGGAAAGCTAGGGACTGAATTCAAAATTTTGGTAAACCACAGGGACCATCCGTGTACTTTACTCTTTAAAAACTAACCACATACCACATCAGATACCATATAAGAGTATATGCTATAATTATACACATAAACAGTTAAAAATAATAATTGATATGACACTCGCCTTCTTGCCCTCTAATGTTTCAGGAACATCGCCTTTTGCGATTCTTTGGGCAAGGCCTTCAGCGATAGCCGTCTTCCCGACACCAGGTTCTCCTATAAGGCACGGATTGTTTTTCGCACGCCTGCCCAAAATTTGAGTAACTCTTTCTATTTGTTGCTGTCTTCCCACAACAGGATCCAACTTACCCTATATAATTATAAACCAAACCAACTTATATAAAAACTGCATTAAGAGTGAAAAGGTCAAATAACTTGCATAAGACGTAACGTACCTCCTCTGCTAGCTTTGTCAAGTTGGTCCCATATTCCTCGAGTGTCGGCATTTTGTTGTTGGAGCTTGTAACACCTGCTTTAGCACCTATAGATTCTGCAGTCTCACCAACCATTCTGATAATCTATTCAAACAATTAAAGAATTATTAACTTTTGATAAAAAGAGTTAATACCATAAAAATGACTTGTTAACTCTTAAATTGGTTAAGATAAGATGGTATAACTTTCTTTTTTTGCAAACATGTTGAATGCCACCTTATCAAATTTTGATCATTGTAAAAGGAGTAAATTGTCATTTTCATCTTTGAGGATCGGTCACTTTTGCGACTTTCTTCCAAAGGTTTGCGTTTCCGCATCTGGGTCCTCATAGTTTCAAAATCTTGACATTTTCGTCCCTGGGGTTTGGCAATTTATTGCAACTTTCGTCCCTCGATGTTTGGCCCTCAGGGACGAAAATGACAGCATTTTAAAACCACAAGGACCCAGATGCGGAAAAACAAACCTTTGGATGAAAGTTGCGAAAATGGTCAAACCTCAGGGACGAAAATGACAATTTACACTTCTAAAAGTTAACATGTGATTATATTAATAAAATTCCCAAGTGTGTGCATTTTAGACAATTTATGGACTTTCATATCAAAATTAAGTTGAGAGACCTTTTCATAGAAAGTCATTGGTTTTTATGATACTAAACCTTATAAAAGGATATAAAACATTAGGGGACCAAAGCAGAAACCGTCGAACTTGCCTGTGTGCGAATATTATTCGGTTCTGCACCTAAATTTTCAAGAACACGAGCCGCAACACCTTCGCCCTCACGAAGCAAACCAAGGAGCAAGTGCTCTGTTCCAATATAATTATGTCCTAAAACATTCAAACAACGTATTAAACTAACCGAAAACTAATAACCAAACTAACAACATTGCGATCCAATAACCAAAACACGAAATGAGTTACCAAGTTGACGCGCCTCCTCTAACGAAAACTCCAAAACACGCTTCGCACGAGGCGTAAATGGGATCTCTACCGCAACAAATCCAGTTCCTTTACCAATAATCTTTTCAACCTCCACACGCGCGTCTTTCAAACCAACTCCCGTTGCTTTCAACACCTTTGCCGCAATGCCTGTGCCCTCACCGATAAGCCCAAGCAATATCTGTTCCGTACCCACAAAGTTGTGACCGAGCCGTCTTGCTTCCTCTTGTGCAAGCATAATAACCTTAATAGCTCGTTCTGTGAACCGTTCGAACATAGCTTTTGGCACGATTCTGGACGGTTTTGGCCGTCGAACGTTTGTCGCAGCTGCAACTTTTGAATGGAAATCTTGGCCCCCTTTTACCAAGGTGTCTAACGCGTTGGTTCCTCGCAAACCGGAGAAAGTTCTCATTGTAACAGAAGGGGTTTGTAAGCTGTACATCATCTTTAGTTCGCCTTTTCGATAACCCGATATCTTCATACGGACCTTGCTTTCACCGGCAGCCGTTGACGGAAAACTAGTGGATTGAACCAGAGCCCCGGCCATGATCGCAATCGAATGATCTGCAAACGAAAAAACAGTTCACCAACACAAACGAACATATACCATTTTAATAAATAAATAAAAAAAACAACATTTAAACGGTTCACCAACACAAACTAACATATACCATTTTAATAAATAAAAAAACAACATTCTTAATCTCGGACATTAGAGACAAGTTAGACATAATAATCATAAACATAATTATCTCAAAATAACGTTTCAAATATCATTCTATGACTAAACATAAACAAAATAAAACAAACCACGATGAACAAACGTATTACAGAACGTTTTGTTCGTGTTCGTTCATTTAATTAATCAAACAAAATTCGATGTTCATGTCCATAACAACACAAACAAAAAAGGTGAAAACATACCTGAATCAAGCTAAGATGAACAGATGAAGAAATATATGTTTCTGGAAATATAAATATATTTTGAGGTATTTAATTGAAGAGATGTGTGTGTCGTGTCGGTTTATATAACGTTGTTCAAAATGTTGTTTGTTTGTACGGATCATGTTCTGGAATTCGGTGGACCGTCGTCATCTAATGTAAACGGAAATAAAGGTCGTGTGTCTTGCTACAGTTACTAAGGATGTTGAATATGTTGTGTTACAGACCGTTGGATTGCTGAGAAAGTGGGGTTGATGGGCCCACCTGGGGTTGATGTTTTGAGTTTGAGCTGTTGTTTTAGACTTTTATCGGTTCGGTTGTTGAACCAGTTTGGAAAACGGAATAATGAATAAGACGGTATTTTGGTCTAAATAAATTGAGTGGTTTAACTTTTAAGTTTGATTAACATAATCTTTTTTGGAAAAGAGTTCAACATAGCTTTTAATTTGTATAGAAAAAATGTTACGATTAAATTATATGTAAATTAATGATACTAGGTGATGCCCTGCCCGCGTTGCGGGGTGATTGCCGAATAATTCTCAATCAATTAAAAAACAGTACTAAAGTTTTCCCAGAAAGAAAAAATAAAAATAGTGTTAGGCAGCTCTTTGACACGATTTTTAGCTGGGGGCAAAATCATATTTTTATTTTTACTTGGGGGAAAAATCAATTTTTTTTCCCTAAGGGTAAAATCCTAATTTTTAGCTAGGGGAAAACCATATTTTTATTTTGCACGGGGGGCAAAAACGTAATTTTCAATTGAGGGTGATATCGTAATTTTGAACCGAGAGGAAATTCGTAAATTTTAGCTTAGGGCAAAAGCATAATTTTATTTTGAACGGGGGTAAATACGTAATTTTAAACTGTGGGCAAAACCGTAATTTTAAAGTTGGAATAAAATAATAAACTGGTGTAAAATCGTAACTTTGAGCCGGGGGAGGGGGGGGGAATTTTATTTTGAACTGGGGCGAAAACGTAATTTTGGCGGAGGGTAAAAGCGTGTTTTTTTACCGAAGGCGAAATCGTATTTTTTAGCTCGGTGCAAAAGGGTAAATGTATTTTGAAGTGAGGCAAAACCGTATTTTTTACAGGGGGTAAAAAAGTAATTTTAAAGTGGATATAAAATAATAAACTGGTTGGTCATGTTGGTATTGGTCGCCGCCCATTTGAACCAATGGTAGAGAAACACTATTCCAGGGCAAAAACGTTATTTTAAAGTATGAATAGAATAATAAACTGATAGGTTCAATAGGGGAGGGGCGGCCGCCCATTTGAACCAATGACAGGGCGATACTATTTCCTGCCATGTGGTTTGTATACGTTGAAAATAGGATAATACTATTTTTTTTCTTTGTTACTCTTCAAAACGTTGGAGAATTAATATATAGGAGAATGTGTTGACCACTACCATCTACTATCAGTGGCGGAGCTTAAACGTGCCAGACTCTAAAAATCCAAATCGGTAGGTGCCAAACTCTTAAAAATCCAATATTTTAAACTAAAAAACAAATGAGTAAATTGCCAAAATCGTCCCTGAAGTTTAGACCTGTTTTTCAGTTTCATCCGAAATGACTTTTTGTGCCAAAAAAACCTTCACCTTTAGCATTTTTTGCCATTTTCATCTAAAACACTAACTTAGTTTACTTTTTCATGTTAGGTTGAAGGATATTTGGATTAACTGGCAAATATAAAACCTCAGGGACGATTTTGGCAATTTAGTCAAACTCTTTTTAATTTCTTTTATTTTAATTAATTTTGTCACGTACATATAAAACAGAATATACATGTAGTTTTTATTAAAAAAAAATTAATAGTTTTGTCACATAATTTTTATAAATTTTCATCCAAACCACTAACTAAGTTTATTTTTTCTGTTAAGGTGAAGGATCTTTTAAAATTTATAAAAATTATGTGACAAAACTATTAATTTTTTTATAAGAACCACGTGTATATTTTGTTTTATATATATGTGACATAATTAATTAAATAAATAAAAGAATTTAAAAAGAATTTAAGTAAATTGTCAAAATCGTCCCTGAGGTTTTGTATTTGTCTGTTTAATCCAAATATTCTTCAACTTAACAGAAAAAGTAAACTAAGTTAGTGGCTTGGATGAAAATGACAAAAAAATGCCAAAGGTGAAGGACTATTGGCTCAAAAAAAATCATTTTAGATGAAACTGACAAACAAACCTAAACCTCAGGGACGATTGTGTCAATTAACTCAAAACAAATTTTCGATAAAAAAAACACTACGCACGAAAACTCGACGGGGCCAGGGCATCCCGGACCTTCATTATCCTCCGCACTTGTCTACTATAATCATTACGCATATAAAAAGTATGTATGCGATTGTTGTTGACGTTAATATAAGATAGACTCTTTTATTTTCTTGGATGATTAACTCAACATTTTTACTGATTCAAATAGAAGTTTATATAACTATAACAAAAATTACATCCATTATTTTTTTTAGTAGTAAATTTTTGCTCATATCGAGTCATTTGAACTTTTTAGCATGAATAAGTTGAAATATACCCTCTACACCCTATATGGGCACAACTATGTCTGCTCCAACCGGATTACCATTTAGATTTTAGTCCTCTATTTCAGCTTCTAGAATATCGTATTAATGTAACATAACATTAGGCATTTGTAGTGGTAAGGGGGTTATATAACCCCTTCAATTATACATACATATGTATGTATATATATGTGTGTGAGTGGGGGGAAAGATTGTGCAGACTTCACGACGCGAAGATGGTCACGGGAACTCCATTTTTATGTGGGCCGGCGCTATGGGACGCCATAGCCTCCCAAGGCGTGATGTAGCGCTGCATTACGGATACTCTTAGGAGTTTAAATCTTACAGAATGCAGGTTTGATATATTTATCCTAGATTATCTACAAATTATTGGTAAAAAAAAAACATTTCAACTATTTTAAATCCACATGTATATTAGTTTAAATCTTACAGAATGCAGGTTTTGTTGATTACCCTTTTTTTTTTGTTGGTAGAGCAATGTACTCACGCTTTCGCCAACGCCTCTTCTTGGACCTTTGTCCATTTTTGGCTCTCCATTTTTCCCGTTGGTAGAGCGTCATATTCTTCGTTGCCGGCGTCTTGATCCACATTATATTCATCGTCGCCGGTGTCATTTTCATAGTCGCCCAAATTTTGAGTTTCGGGCACTACTTTCTCATCCTCGTCCTCATGAATAGGTAGAGGACGTTCAACATTTTCTCGTGTATATGAAACTTGTGGGGAACGAAAACCATACGAGTCGAAGGCGGGGGATTAAGGAGGATCCATTGATAACAAATTTTGATAATAGCCGAAAGTGGGTTGTGGTTGGGTGTTGTAAAAGGAGGGGTGTGAAGGTTGTTGGTAAAAAAACGGGGGTGGTTGTGAAGTATATCCGAAAGGGGGTTGTGGTTGTGCACTTGCACCGCTCGAACCACCACGAGACGGTTGCGAGCCCCGTCCCTTAGTTTTTTTCTTGGCTTCGCGGGGTTGGTTCTCCATTGCTCGGTTTGGCTTTTGTTGTATTTGATAGATTTTTAGAGTATAAAAGTTTGAGAATGGTGGGTGTGGTAAAAAATTATTGAAGTTGGTTATTTATATTAGTTTAAATTGAATTTTTTTTTTAATTTTGACCGTTTCCAACGTTTAAAAATTCGACCGTTCCTCGATCCTTGTGCCATTTCAACTCGGTGAACAAACACCGATTCCACTCCCCGATTTGGGTCCCCGCGGTGATGGCGGCGGTGTTCCCGCTCGGGGACTAGGGTCACCGCTAGCCTCCCCGCATGGCGCCCCGTATACCCTAAAAAGGTTATAGATATAGAGAGAGAAAGAGAGGAGAGAGACTTACCAAGATAGAGATGGGATGAGAGAGATGATTGTGTAGTGATTTTTGGTTGTTGTTGCTTTGGTTTAAAAAGATAAGGGTAATGGCGGTTGGTTTCGCTTTTGTTTGATTTGATGGGGGGAGGTTGGGTTGTAACGGTTTTGTTTATGGTTTGAAACTTGAAGGCGGTCGTGTAAAGTGTAAAGAGGGATGATTCAACGATTTTGTGGTCTAGAGCGAATTTTAAATCTGAGATCTTTATTTTCTGGAAGTGATTCTATATGTAACGAAACCCTATGGCATGTAATGATGTAGTTTCAAATGCAATCAAATGGCTCAATAACGATTAGTAATCAATGACGACAAAAACAAATCAAATGGTTCCAAGAACAATGTTCTTTCAACTAAAATTCAATAAAAACTAACTAACCAATAACTCTAAAGATTCTATTTATAAGACAGGAATCATAATTCAAATGGAAACTAAATAAGATAAAATATTAAATTTAAATAAAGAGATAATTAAAGAGATCAAGTCTATCCGCATCACGTTATAATACTATAGGTTGTACACTATTTGTAATTAATGTTCATTGATAAGGTGGAGCATAGCATGAACACTAATCATGTTAATCTTGTTACAAATATAGTTATGTAAATCTCCTGCCATTGCTTTAGTGGGAATATTATATAGTTGTTGGAGTAGGATCAAATACAAACCATATTTCGTATACAAATTATAAGAACCATTTAAAAAGTGTCACGTGACATACAGCCAATTATAGAGAAATGATAAAATAATATCCTAAATAATATCAGTTATATTAAATTCCCTATAAATATGCTAACGAGCAATTAATTCTTTATTTTGATCTTCCTTTTGTTTTCAATGTGCTGATTAAGAAAAGTGTTGATATCATTCAAATGTGTGCTAAAATCAATTATCTTGATTAATTTTCATGTGCTAATATAATTCAGATGTGCTACTTTTATGTATGTATTGTTTTGGTATGTGCTAATTTAACATTTTTTAAGTGCTAGGATCTGTTCATACGGTTTGTAGGATAAATATGGTTTGTACCGGAATCATCCCCTATAGTTGTTTCACACTTCTAATGATTCAAGGGGTGCATATTTCACCTTCCCACCACTAAGAGCCACTATGACCTTAGGGGCTGTTTGGTAGCCTCTTAATCCATTCAGAGGCTGTCTCTTAATAAAATCATTTGTGGCCCTTATGTCTGAATGAATAAGAGGTAACCTTATGTCTGACTGGATAAGAGGTAACATCTGAATGGTAAACCATCAAATGTCACATTCTTCTACATTATCTTTGTTAAACTCTTAGAGCATTCTCATTCAAACCACCAAAATCTGTGTGGGTGGGTTTTTAAAATATAAGAAGTATAAAAAGTGGTTGTGAGTGGAGGAGAGAGAAAATGTTACTGTTCATCTGTATATTTGGGGGGACACTGTTCACCCCCTATACTTTTATAATATATATTGAAAGTGGTTGTGAGTGGAGGAGAGAGAAAATGTAATATATATTGAAAAGGAGAGAGAAAAAGTATTTGTTTTTAGTGGAAATATATTGATATAGGAGTTGTTTTTTAGTGGAATGTATGTATATTTTTAGTGGATTGGATGTGAATGCTCTTAAATGGTTTCATTAAGAGGTAGTCTCTTAATGTCATTCAGATGCTACCAAACAGCCCCTTAGTTTTTCCATAGTCTTTCTTTAACTCTTTTAAGGGTGGGAGGGGTGCTCCACACTACATTAAGTTCTATTAAACCTACAATGTCTTGTTATTAATATCATCGACAACACTTAAACCCTTTAATCAATGGCAACACTTCTCTCAAATACCCTAAAACCATTTTTCTTTAAAAGAAATATAAAAAATGATGGATGATTGGGTAGGTAGAGTTGAAGGCCCACAAACAACTATCTCTCACATCTACCCTAATGTGAATACAACCCCAAACAACTACCTTGTCAATGAGGACGATGTACCTTAAGAGGGTACCCTACCTGAACACCACTACCCTATATGTGATGTTAACTTTCTAAAGTGTATATATATATATATATATAGGACAAAGATCCGTTAGGAACCACCCTTTATTGCAGGAACCATGAGAATCAATGTGAACACAACAAAAAATGCCTAAAAATAGCTAAAAAACACACAAATTTTTTTTTTTTATAAAAAAATCGCTACTTTTAGTAGCAAAAAAAAAATTAACATTTAGCTTGGGGTTTTAGTTTTTAGCATTTAGCTTGGGGGTTAGGTTTTTTTAGCTATTTTAGGTTGTGTTCACATTGGTTCTCGCGGTTCTCGCAATAAAGGTGGTTCTCGCATGAACCTTACCCTATATATATATATATATATATATATATATATATATATATATATATATAGGGAGGGGCTCATGCGAGAACTCCATTTATTGTGAGAACCGCGAGAACCAATGTGAACACAACCTAAAATAGCTAAAAAAACCTAACCCCACCCCCCCCCCCCCCAAGCTAAATGCTAAAAAAACCTAACCCCACCCCCCACCCCAAGCTAAAATGCTAAAAACTAAACCCCCAAAAAACCTAAAAAAATCTAAAAAAATAAAAAAAAAATCTAAAATTTTTTTTTTGAATTTTTTAATATTTTTTATCTTAAAATCGCTACTTTTAGAAGCCAAAAAAAAATTAAAAATTTTTTTTTTCACTTCGAAAAGTAGCGATTTTTTTTATAAAAAATATTAAAAAATTCAAAAAAAAAATTTTTGTGTGATTTTTAGCTATTTTTAGGCATTTTTTGTTGTGTTCACATTGGTTCTCGCGGTTCTCGCAATAAGAGGTGGTTCTCGCATGATCTTCTCCCTATATATATATATAAACTGGTATTGTTGTGTCTTTATCATAACATCAAGTTCGTCCCAAATTATTAATGAAAAAAGTCCCAAATATAAAACATTTTTGTTTTTCTTAATAGACACAACCGCATGGTCATGGTGATGTTCGTTCACTTCTCTATTCAAGTGGTCTTCTTAAAGAATGGTATGTTTTCTTATTTGATTGCATTTTGTTCTTTTAAAAAAAATTGTCTTTCTCATAACTATTTTATCATCTACAAGACTACAACCATCTTTTTTCAGGAAAGATTCTTCTGGTTTGAGATGAGTGCTGTTTTTCCAAGATACAAATGGACTTCTTTTCAAGGTCCATTAGAATCATTTTCTTATACAGTTTTTTTTTTTTTTTTTTTTTTTCACAAGCTGATGATTTTTTCCACAAGCCGATGAATATACAAAACACAATGTAATATGTTTTTTGATCCCACATCGGTTGGGTAGTAGAAACACAGAGGTAGGAAGAGTGTTATATAAAAGAAACAGGTGGAAGTGGAAAAGATACGCAGCCATGCAATGAGCACAAAGCGAACTATTCTTTCGCCTTTTACTAAAGAATACCGTGTGCTCGTCAGGGGCGGATGTAAAGAGGAACAAGGGGTAGCCTCCGCTACCGCTTGGTCGGAAAATTTTTGACGTTTTTAGTGTAAATTTTGGAAAAATTTGACGTTTTTTCGATTTCGTTACCGCTTATTTATAAAACGTTACCGCTTGGTCGGAATCCTAGATCCGCCACTGGTGCTCGTTGCTCTATAATGGCATATGCCTATTTTTGGAGAGTCTCATTCTTTATCGTTTGGGCTCCAACCAATATTTTAGTAAAATCTTTTGTTTGGTAGAAGTTAAAATTTTTAACCTGATTAACTTCTAGTAAACTGAATGAACTCTTATTATGAAGCATAGTGTTTAGAAATTCAGACTCAATATCCCGTTCAGTAAAAAAAGTTAGGTTAGTTTGATAATACCGAGTCTACTTTTTTTTTCTTTTATTGTTTTATAATTAAAGCATGGTGCTTTTTTATTTTAAATATATTTATACTAGCTTATAACCCGTGTATTACACGGGTTAAGTAAATAAAATATCAAATAGTTAATAACGAAGATTTAACAATTATAAAACGATATTTTAAGACATTTTTCTGATATCCGAACAAAATTTTGTTTTATGTATGATCAAAACTTGTGATGTTTGTCAAGTTTATAAATATGAAAGCATTTGAACCATCGATTAGAAGACAAATTGTATCATCCACTTTCTCATGACGTGAACCCAAGTTTTATTTAAATAACAATGGTCTTAATTTATTAGTTCTAAAAATATTGTTGAAATCTATAGATTAGGCATATAGCAGTTAGCCAATTAGATAAACATATAGCTATAAAATAATATGGGTAAATTACACTTTTCGTCCTTTATGTTTGTATCGGATTGCAATGGGTACCCTTTAACTTCAATAATTACAGTCACAATCCTTTATTTGTAAAACTCGTTACACTCTACATCCTTTGCCTCTAACCTAGTTATAATTTTCAGTTAAGTCTATTATACAAGGGCAGTTTGGTCATTTCAACTTCTTAAAAAAATTGAATATACAATAAAACACAGCTTATTTTTTACATAATTCCATCTCTCCTCTCTGACTCTCTCACTCACTCAACACTGGTCACTACCCCCATGTTCATTCTCTACGATCAACCCAAGAACAAGAACACACATACCTCTCTTTATCTACCGTGATCCGGTGTTTCACGATGGTCGCACCATCTAGGATTTCGATCTGAATCGCTGACCCATCATACCTCATCACCGACCCCATATGTTTCAGATCTGAATCGCCGCCATGATACCTTAGGTGTTTTCGCCCAGATCTGTGGTTAGGTCTGAGTGGCAAGAAAAACAAGCTGAAATCGACAGGGAAGGTGAGAGATCTGGTAGTAGTTAAGTCGTTTCAGGTGGTGGCGCGCCAGTGATGACGGCGGGTCAGATAATTAGAAGATGATGACGGCGTGTTTGCGAGCGAGCGTGTGTTTGTTTGGATTTGGATTTTTGATTTTGTTATATAGAGACCTAGTTTGGGTGTCATGAACCGCAAGATTGATTTTGTTAATACCTTGGTGAAAAATGGGAGAACCCACCACGGCACCACCATGACTCAGAGTTGCTGATGTGGTAATTGTTGACCTAATGTAATTTTGACTTTATTATTGTTTTATGTTTTACTGAATAATGAATAGATGAGATTTGTTTTAATTCATTTAGTTTAACAATCAATTAAAGTAATTTATGATTAAAATATTACTGGGATGTTATATTATATGGATGGCTGGAGATATGGAGATGGTGGCAGGTTGTCAATCGTGATGGAGAAGAACAAGAGGAAAAGAGAGAGATGGAGGGGAGAGAGACAAATGGATGAAATTACCAATCCACCCTCATGTTAACTGATAATTTTAACAATGTTAGGGTTAAAGAACGTATGGTGTAATGAATTTTCCAAATAAAGGACGGTGACTGTAATTATTGAAGTTAAAGGTCATTTGTTGCAATTCGATACAAACATAAAGGACGAAAAGTTTAATTTACCCAAATAATATTTAAATTAATTAGATAAGTATAAATTCTCAGTAATTATTAAGTTATATAACTTTAAAATTTAAATATATGGACTTGAGTTGTATCTTAAAAAGATGGTTGTTTTTGCATAAATTTATTAGTATGATAAATGTAGTTATTATTCTTCTTGTATTTGAAATATATTAAATAAATAAATTATTTGTTAAGCAAAAAAATTCTTTCCTCCACCCTCGTTATGAAAAATGCTCGATATTTGTTTCAATTATTAAGATATAATTTCTAACATAGTAATTATCAACTATAAATAACTAAATAAGCAACATGTATGTGCATATTGTAGTTGTACCATTGGTTTTGAGAGTTTTTCAAAAAAAAATTGAAATTTTCCTTTCTAACCCTAAAGTTTCAATCTTTGGCAATTTAAATCTAAAGTTTCATTTTTGGGTTATTTAAACCCTTTGATTAGTAATTATCAACTATAAATAACTCAATCTCTCTCTCAAAAACTACTTCTTCTTCAGGGAACACCACCTGACCACCATAAAAGCACCAGCTACCACCACCTTTACCACCATAATCACTAGCTACCCCTACCTCCACCACCATAACCACCAAATTACCTTTTACATCAGTTTCATACAGAAACCCAATGAGAAAGTTATCTGCGTTACACACCTCCATCGGTTCCCTCAATGATGTCGCACCCACAAACCCGTCCCGTCACCAAATATGTTTCTGTTGAGAGACGCAAGGATGTTGTTGGAGACGCATCTTCAATGATGTTGGCGCCGGAGTTTCGCCGGAGTAAATCTGCTGATGTTGAGAGACGCAAGATTAGGGCTCGTAATATTCTCATCGTCAATCCTCTTCGCCTGACACAATCTTGAAAGAACTGTTAAAACTCATAAAATAGAACCAATTTTTATAAATATTTGTTCAAATTGTTTATAGGTTTTGTTAAATTGGGTGACATATTTATGGGTTTGTTGAATACTCATAAAAAAGATCCAATTTTTGCAAAATATTGTTGAAACTTTTGTGGGTATCGTTGAATTGCAAAATATTATTATATGCAGAACAAGAACAAGATCTTCATTGGCCTAGAGAGATTCAGATGTGTAGATATAGATACATATCTAGAAGAGAGAGGGAAAGAGTGTAACATATGAGAGCATTCACATCCCATCATCGGCTCAACAAGATCCGAAAGCAGATGATATTGTGGCAAGAGAGGTGACAGGTCTCCTTCAACCTGCATCAGATCTAAACCTCAGATCTGCGCAGAGAAATATGTTTCAGGCCTCCTTCAACCTGTTTTGATTTAGGGTTTGGTTTGGGGATTTAGGGGTTTTGGATTAGGTTAGTGGGTACGCCCCGCTTGCGGTATGCGCATATAATGTATATATGTGTGGGCCATCGGGGGGCAAAAGTAAAAGTGCACTAATTTTAACGTTATTTTACTAATTTCGTGAAAATAACGTTAAAAGTGGAGGACGGTTAATCACGCATCATGTGGTGGCGTTGATAGCTGAAAGACAAAAGGGTACATGCACTAATCGGTCTTTGTCCCGATTGCCGAGTGTTATGTGCCTTATGTCCAAGGCTTGATGCAAAACTACTATCGAGCCGGGGGTCTCACTGGAAGCAGCCTCTCTATTCCTACGGGGTAGAGGTAAGGCTGTCTACATCTTACCCTCCTCAGACCCTACCTTTGCTTTGCTATTGGTGGGATTTACTGAGTATGATGATGATGATGATGGATTAGGTTAGTGGGTATTGTGGTGAAGATGAAGGGAGAGAGAACGTGGGAGAGAGAAAGAAAATGGTGGCAGTGGTGAATCGGTGGCGGATCGGTGGTGCTTGATCGGTGGTGCTGGCATACGTGGGTGGTGGTGTTGTGGCTCGATTTGATGGCGGCGGCTGGGATACGGTGGTGGTGGTGATAGAGGTTGGTTGAGGAGGGAGAGGTGGGGTTGAAGACAGGAAGATGACCAAATATGGATTTATGTGCATACATTTATATTTTTTAATCTTTTTTTTAATATATGGGTAAAATTACAAATCTGCCCTCATGTGCAAGGCACATGATTAGACTTAACTGAAAAATTTAACCTTGTTACTGCTAAAGGACGAAAAGTGTACTGAGTTTTTTAAATAAAGGACCGTGACTGTAATTATTGAAGTTAAAGGTCATCCATTATAATTCAGTACAAACATAAAGGACGAAAAGTGTAATTTATCCGAAAAAAAATAAATTATATATATATTTTTGGGTTATATGAATAGTGTTGTGTGACACGGTTTACAGTTGTATGTATGTATGTATGTGTGTATAGTCAAATTACAAATATACATAAGTAGAGGGGGAAACGTGTAATTAACCAATAGTGACTAGTAACTACCATTTCTACCCGTTACATTCATCTCATCTCCATCTCAACTTGTACCTACGATCTCCAAAAACCAAATCACATGTCCTCAATGTTTCTAGCATTCATATATTACTAAATTCATAGGTGACCACACTCTAGATTCAACTGCATTTTCTTCACCATTGTCACATCATCAACAATATTCCTCTATCTATCCATCTATGATCTATCTATATATTTCATCGTTGGATTGACACAAAACAATGGCTGGAGCCGTTTCAGCGCTTTTCATTCTCGATATCAAGGGACGCTGTTTGATTAGTCGTCACTATCGCGGTGATATTTCATCCGTTGAAGCCGAGAGATTCTTCACAAAACTTCTTGAGAATGAGGTATAATAATTTTATGATATTATTAGTATGGATGGATCCAATTGTATGCATATAACAAAATTTCAGTTTCTAGGTTTTTGGCAAGCAAATCGGTTTTCGTTATAGCATAAAACGATTAATGTAGACTATAGTTATTATTATTTGATTTATCGTTCATCTGTAATTTTTTTTGTTAGTAGCTATTTTAAATCCGGATTGAATATTAGGATAGTTAGTGACGTTTTATCATTACCGTTAGCTAGTTAGGTTAATAACTAGTTTGTTAGCTTTATCATTACAAATAAGCTATTGAATGCTTTGATTAGTTATTAGAGGTTGTGATTCATAAAGTTCATGCTAATTTAGGGACAAATATGTGTTTTTTTTTTTTTTTTTTTTTTTTTTTTTTTTTTTTTTTGTGCATTTGATTTATGTCAGGAAGATATTGAGGCTCAAGGTCCAGTAGTATTTGATAACGGCGTGTCTCACATATTCATTCGACACAACAATGTATACTTAATGGCTGTATCCAGGCAAAACTGTAATGTTGCTAGCCTAATTGCATTTCTCCACAAGTTAGCCGATGTGAGTACTAAGATTAACGCTTTATTACCCCATGGTTATGGTTTACTCTTGGATTCGCAAACATGGGTTGTTTTCATTTTTCAAAACCCATGATGATGAATTTCATATTATCATGTCATTAATTATTTCTAAATAAATTATAATTTTTTTTTCAGGTTTTCGAGTATTATTTCGAAGAGTTGGTTGAAGAATCTCTTAGAGATAACTTTGTTGTAGTGGTAAAAATGAAACCCTTTATTACACTTCAGTTAAGTTAACCAACTATATTAGTTAAGCTATTGATCATATAAACTCATACTTAGCAAAATATGGCAGTATGAATTACTCGACGAAATGATGGACTTTGGTTACCCACAATATACCGAAGCAACGATTTTAAGCGAGTTTATCAAGACTGATGCATATAGACTGGAAGTTACACAAAGGCCTCCAATGGCTGTAACCAATGCGGTCTCGTGGCGAAATCAAGGAATATATTACAAAAAGAATGAAGTATGCACCTTTTGTCAATATGGTCATTGATATTAATTAACATTGCAATGTTATCTTTTTCTCTTTTGATATCAGGTATTCCTGGATGTGATTGAAAGTGTTAACATACTAGTCAATAGTAACCGACAGTTGATTCGCTCAGAAGTTGGCGGGGCGTTAAAGATGAGAACATGTTTAAGGTGCTTAAAAATTATGGTTTTAATATGTAACACTATCAACATTAATCTAAAGTGTGTGTACACACGAGGGGGGGGGGGGGGGGGGGGGTCATTGAATACACAACTAATTTTAAGTAAAGAACTGTGAGAATTGCGTAAACATTTGTACTCGTTACTTTACTTGTGATCCCTTTCTTTGTACAACTATATATGATTAACACTACGCACAAGTATTTATACGGTTAACTGAAGTTTTAACCTTTTCTTGCAGTGGAATGCCTGAGTGCAAGCTTGGGCTTAATGATAGAGTTCTAATGGATGCACAAGATCGGTCTTCAAAGGGGAAATGCATTGATTTAGAAGACATCAGATTTCACCAGTAAGACGTCAATAGACACATTACTAGCGTGTGCTATAATTTGGTCGTTTACGGATCTAAAAGCTCTTCATGCTTACTTGATTGTTGCCTTCAATAGATGTGTACGTCTAGCGCGCTATGAAAAGGACCGCACAATATCTTTTATTCCTCCTGATGGATCATTTGATCTAATGACATATAGAATCAGCACTCAGGTTATCTTCAGTTGTATCGCACTTGATTCATACACCCTTTTTCGATAATTATCAGGATTTCAGATTTTTAATTTTTAATTTTTTATTTGCTGCTAGGTGAAACCGTTAATTTGGGTTGAGGCTCAAATCGAAAAACATGCGAGAAGTAGGATTGAGATGCTTGTAAAAGCTAGAAGCCAATTTAGAGAGCGAAGGTACACGTAATGTAATTAACGTTTATCTGGTCCCACCAGGGTATTGGTGAGGCCCGTGAGTTTTCCCTAACGAGTTCTCATGGCCACATTTTTTTTTTTCATTTTCATGATACAAATGAGTTTTCTTAGTCGAATTATGAGGCGATCTAATAACTAATATTTAAAAACAGTAATGCAACAAATGTCCAAATTAGCATACCCGTGCCATCCGATGCTACAAAACCAATTGTTCGAACAACAATGGGAGCCGCTTCATATGCTCCTGAACATGATTCGCTTATATGGAGAATAAGGTCATTCCCCGGTGACAAGGTACCAAATAATGTTTGGAATTTTATGAACATTTTTTTGCATTGTTGTAAATGCTTCTTATTGTCATAACACTATTTAAGCATTAACAACTGCAGGAGTATATGTTAGGGGCCGAGTTTAGACTCCCGAGTGTCGCTTATGAAGATGCAACCCCAAACAAAAAAACTCCTATACGTGTGAAGTTTGAGATACCGTATTTTACTGTGTCTGGTATACAGGTATGCATTTTTTCTAGTGGTGGCAATATGGGCGGGCCAAATAGGTTGAGTAACAGGTCAAAACGTTCTGTCAAAATGGGTCAAGTCATTGGTTTGACCCACTACACTTTTTTATCCTTCATTTGAAAAAAATCTATAAAAAAATAAATAACGATTACTTATAATAATAATAAAAATAATAATAATAATAAATCTTTGAATAAAATGATTTAGTAGTGTGTGTGCATCCGTTTCAACACTGACTAGTTTGTTACCGGGCCGTTTGGCTAAAAATATTTATTTAACCTGTGAACACAGCCTGAATCGACACATTCATTAGTCATTACTTTACGGCTGCAGGTTCGTCACCTGAAGGTTATCGAAAAAAGTGCTTACCAGACACTACCATGGGTGAGATACATAACAATGGCTGGTGAATATGAAATAAGACTACAGTGAAACCCAGGTCAAACTCGAGAGTTGACCAGTTTCCATATGTGAAATAAGTCTCAACTCTTAACTGCTACTTTAATGTCTAGTTTAATACATAGATTTGTAACCAAACAAAACAACATTACTGTAATTTGTTGTTGGTATAATGGTTAGGCACATATGCATGTTACTAGGAGACAAGATTGTGTGTTCAAGCCTCCACCACTTCTCATTTATTTTAAAGATTGTGACTTTGTACCGTATTCATTTACTATAGTACTGTTGGGTTGATTCACATATACTTTTTGTCTATATCCCTCGTGCTTTCTATAAAAATAATGTTTTGAATATTATTATAAAAATCATACCGGTTTAATAATAATTAGATTTTTTGAATTAAGCGTATTTAGATGTATTTATTGAAAACAAACTTTGGGCACTTTGACCTTGTTCCACCAATTCGACTAACTCACCCTTTAACTAATCGTGTTATGTTTTAAAAAATGTGATTAGTTGATTTAGGTTGGACCCCATCTCACAATTCTCTCACGGAAATTAAGGAGGTAATGTCTCCCCTTTTGGTGCCCCTTTAACCAGCATGACATGGTGTTTAAAGTTTTGGGTGAGGTGGCATGGGGTGCCACATCATTGCCAAAGAGACAATGAATTTTAACTAACACCCCATTTAACTATCATGCTGCGTTTTAAGGAAAAAAAAAACAAAAAAGAAATTGTGATTTGTTGATTTGGGATGGACTTGTCACACAATTCTCTCATGGGCGTTAAGAGGATACCGCCTCCCCTCTTGCCCCCTTTAATCAGAATGATATGGTGTTTAACTAAAGTTTTAGGTGAGGTGGCATAGGACGCCACCCCACAACGGTTTACCGAATAAAAATCTAACCTACGTTAAATACACGTTATCGCAACCTTTAAACAAATTTACAAAAGAATACTGACAACCATCAACACCGGTATCGCAACCTTTAAACAAACTTACAAAAGAATACCAACCACCACCAACACCGGTATCGCCGCCGCCACAACCATAGTATCGAAGCAAGCACGAAAACCAAAGCGGTATGTATTACACAATCCAACCACTGTTGTACCATCATCGTCACCAAAGTCCACAGAACCAAAGCGACCCAGGCATAAAAGATTTAGCGACGTTGAAGATCCGTCACCGCCATAAATGACCGGAAATGGCCAGTAAAGCCACGCGCAATGGTGGAGCAAAATCCCCTCTGTTTCTCTCTCTACAAAATGAGGCAACTGCCAAGCAAAAGCCGACAGAACCACGCAAGTCGCCGGATTTGCAAGTCTGCCGCTGCCACGGAAACGGTGGCTGGTCAGCTAAAGCCAAAGGAACCACGCAGGTCACGGAAAATGAGTGGGTGGAAGATAAATAGCCACACAAGAAAGTTGCAAATTAATAAGGGGTTAAGAAAAACCGAACAGTAAAAGCCACGCACGAAAGTTGCAAATTAATAAAGGGTTAAGAAGAGTATATTAAACGAAAACCTGCTAGCCATTGTAACCTAAGATATTCAAAAACCATTGAAAATTGACCAAACCATCCAAATGAAGCTAAATTGGTCATCCGGCTAAGCTAGAACTAGTATATCTAGGTTAAAAAAACCTACACCCTAATCAACTAAAGTTACAAACAAAGTGATTGGGATAATAACCAAATAAAGCACAAGTACAGCTACCAGTTTACCATGGCAGAAAGTATATGAAATATGCATGAATATGATCATGTGGGACCCAAAATACGAAACTCAATTAGTTTAGTACCTCAAAATCATTCATCAAACATGAATGCTCACAGTTTATGTGCCATGAAGACTTGATGTACAACATACACATAGTCACATACATGAAAAACCGACACTCGGGGTTCCTATAATTCCTCATTTTCGAGTTTGGGTTCGGGTTCAGGTTCCGGTTCCATAGGCATAGTAACATCCACATTGGTATCTTTTTCATCAGTAGCAAGTGTCTGTTTTTTCCTCCGCCACATCATATTGTTGCAGCTGATGCCTTAATCTTTTGATCTCGGCTTCTCTGTCGTTAAGCTTCTCTTCTAAAATTAGCACCTGAAAAGGAAACGGGTTGAATGAGTTGAACGGGTCAGAAATTGTAATGTGTACTCAAATGGTGATAACAACATCCCAAATCATTTTATTAAGAATAAATATAAATGCTTATTTCGGTAATACAGTTTTTTAATCACGTGTAATACATTGATTATTTATGAATTCAAAAAAATTTAAGACAGGTTGGCCCAGCCCGACTGAAACATGAACACATGGCTGATAATAAGTAATAAATGAGAGTTAGCTGTCATTTTCATCCTTGTGGTTTGTCCAATTATGCCAGTCCAGGCCAAATTTCAAATTTGTATGACATTCTTGAAACATGCCAGTTCCGTCCAAAACTTAACGTCTGTTAAAACCTGCCGTTTAATGAAGGGTAAAAACATCATTTTTCTTTATTTTTTCTTAATTTCTTAAACCCTATTAATAATAGGATTAAAAGAGGGAATAAGAAAAGGAAAATGAAGGTTTTACCCTTCATTAAACAATAGGTTTAAACAGAAGTTAGTTTTTTGGACGAAACTGACAAGTTTCAAGAAGGCCAGAGACGGAAATGGTACAAATTTGAAATTTGACCTTGATTGGCATAATTGGACAAACCACAAGAACAAAAATGGCAATTAACTCAATTGATAATAATAAGCACAAGGGTTGAGAGAGACAGAGACCATCTCATTTGATTTTTCAACATCATCCGTCAGTCCCTCCATATGCTTGCATAAACCTGCAATAAAGTAAGCACAAAACAATAAATGACATTAAGCATGTAAATAATCAACCTATTGAAATGGAAAAAGGTGGCTGTGGGTCCCTCCCACATCAAAGTGAAATTCCTATATATGTATAATCATAATGGCATTTTGAGCATAGTTATCAAAAGCGAGCGCTTTTGGCGCCTAGGCGCTTTTTCTGGGTGACTCGCATTAACTGCGCTTATGGTTCCTAGGTAATGATAGCGCAGACATTTCATCCCATGCGTATTTATTGTTTCATGCTTTTTATTTTTTTTAATTGGTAATTTCCACTTTTTCTACAGTATTTATAGGGCTGTAAGTTTAAGTTCGTATATCACATTATCACCAAGATTATTCAGTTCTTAATATCAGGACTGTTCAGTTCGTGTTATCAATAGGCCCTAATCGTGTTATCACCAAGATTATTCAGTTCTTAATGAACTTTTATTTTTATATTTAAGTGCGCTTTTTTTTTTCTTGGGCCCACGCTTCTTTTGCGCCTATCGCCTAGGCCCTAATCAGTGCCTATGCGCCTAGAGGGCGCTTCGCGCCTTTGATAACTATGATTTTGAGAAACTGACTATAGGAAGATAGTTCATAAGTAATACGCGTAAGAAGTGGTATCAGTTTCATGATTGCCGCCATTTGACCAGAAAAAGTCAAAAATAAAAATCTATTCTGAGATGATAATGATTTCTTCAAAATCTCATCTCACTTCAGAAAGTGAGAAACCATTTTGCTAAACAATAAACCTCAAGGAACGCGATAAAACACAATTATTCCTATGAGCATCCTAGCTAGTGTGATATAAGATTAGATACATAATGGTCAAAGACGAAACAAATAAGTCAACCTTCAACATGGCTCCTGAGTTCTAAATTCTGAGATTTCTGCAAAGCAAGCTTCATCGACAACTCGTGTATCTACAAACCAGAAATTTGAAATGCTTACCCTTAAGTTAATTAAGATTCTAGAAGCTGTATGCATGAAATATAGACTTTTCGCGGACTTTCATGTTCCACCCATTTTACACATTATCCTTCATCTTTTTTTTTACTTTAACCCATTTGAGATAAAACACAAATAGCTACACTACGAAAAAAAGGCCATTGTTGAAAAAACCTAGAGACTTTCTCAAAATTCACACATAAGTCCCTGGACTTTATTTTTGGAAAATTAAATCCCTCAATTTTAATAACTTTGACAGTAAAGTAGTAGAGTCCCAACACTTAATTATTAACATAAAGTCCTTTTTTTCCAATGATAAACATAAAAAATCCTACTTGTGCATAGATTAAGCCTTTAAAATATAAAAAAAAAGAACTTTTTCATGAACTTTTAACGTATAGGGATTTAGTTATGCAAAAACAGGTTTTTTTATATACCCCTCAGATATCCAGTGTTTTGAAACCCCAGACCAGTCGGATCCCGGTCCAGTTAACCCTATCAAAACTATTTTGAGTCGAACCGGCCGTTGTACCGGGAACCAGCGGTCGGACCAGAAAACCGGATTTTGATTAAAAAAAATTAATTTTAGTCTATTTGTTTTCATAATATTTACAGAATCACCCGGTTCCTACATCCGATTCGACCCGTCCGACCAGTGGACTAGTGAGGAGACCGGTTTGGCGTCCAGCCCTGAAAACATTGCAGAAAACTATGTCATCTCACTGACCTTTCCTTCTTTGGCTTGATTTCCTATCTCCTCGTTTTCTTCTTGCAGGGTCCTGCATTTCGCCATTAGCATTTTTCCCATTTTGCTTTGTGGCGTGAAGTTGACAGCTGCAACGTTGTCCTGCAGCTCCTTCACTTTCTTATCCTTTTCCTCTACCAAATTCTGAAGTTGCAAATGCAGGCGTTTTTTCAGTTGAGCGTATAAAAAGATGCTGAAAAGGTCAACTACTAGCCCACATTACACCAACAGGTCAAACATCAACATTGTATAGTTAAGGTTTCACATGTTTAATATTAAGTCAACCAAATCTTAAGCTACGACTATTTTAGTCAGTGTTTAATATTTAATTAGGCTACTCCAAAAGTAAAAATTTAGAGGTAGTTAATATCAAACATTTTACAATTACTGATTAGGTGTCCATATAACCGTGTCTAGTGGTAACATAAATCTAAACATGAACACGGGATCCTGAAAGTTGACTACCTTCAAACGCATAAACTCCTCGTGAATTGCGGGATCAAGTAATAATCTTCTTGCCTGAAATTTTTAACATCATCATCATCATCATCGTACTCAGTATATCCCACCAATAGCAAAAGCTAAGGTAGGGTCTGAGGAGGGTGGGATGTAGACAGCCTTACCTCTACCCCGTAGGAATAGAGAGGCTGCTTCCAATGAGACCCCCGGCTCGATTGTGGTTTTGCATCAAGCCTTGGACATAAGGCACATAACACTCAGCAATTGAGACAAACGCCAATTGGTGCATGTACCCCCTTGTCTTTCGGCTATCAACGCCACCACATGATGCATGATTAACCATCCCCTCTTTTAACGTTATTTTCACGAAATTAGTAAAATAACGTTAAAAATTAGTGCACTTTTGCTTTTGCACTTTTGCTTTCGGCTATCAACGCCACCACATGATGCATGAAATTTTTAACACAACGGGATATTAATATTTTGAATTAGATTTGAGGAGATATTGAGATCTATAATTGTGAGAAAATTGTTGTTATTATCCATGCCTGTAAGATCAAATTATAAACGTTTCAAATGAAAGGCTACATTGTGACTTGGAAAAGTCAAATGACGTATTGCAAGTTAAAATATTGCTTGAAATTATAAGTTGAATTAAACTTTGTAATAACTAATAAGCACAAATATTAGTAACAAATAGCGATTTAAAAAGGTTAGTACAATTTCACTTTTTCAGCAGGAGATTTTGTCTTAACAAAAGGTAGCCATAGAGAGAGAAAGAGTAGTGGTGTACCTGCATTGATAGAGGCTTGAGTTGTGATCTTAAATCCCGAACTGCGGCCTAAAACAGTTGAAAACAAATTTTATCTATTTAGTTTTAGTTCTGTCCAGTAAAAAGATTTCTATAACAATGTTACCACAATTAAGAACTTATTTTTAGCAGTTAGCCAGTTACTGTATTTACAATAAATCGGATATATTTTTTATATCTGTCACTTGTGTATAGTAGAGAAAAAATAAGCACCTTCAAATCTGCAATTTCCTGCTCTCGCTTTGCAATAGTTACTATAAATGCAGCTTCCTTTTTCTTTGCTTTTTCTAGCTGAACACATTAAACAACATTAATCAAACAAAATTTGCATTCACTTTCCACAAAAAAAACAAAGCTTCTTTACGCCAAACCTGCTCTCGAATTGATTCCTCAGAAGATTTTAGGTTTTGGAGATAATTGACTACGACTCTAGATTCTGCATGAACAGAAAACACATCAGTAACCCTTGTTCAATAACCTATATAAACACAATATATATGCCGCCTATCATCTTTTATTGTGATAAAACAATAATACATATATATAAGAAACCAACCAACTGATGAGCCCGAAGGAATGAAGGACTCCTTCTGAAAAGCAGAATGCCACTTTTGAACTTCTGATTTTGCTTCTTCAAGCTCCGACTATTACCAAAATAATACCATCGTAAAAATAAGATAACCATGCAGAGGATACAGGCACATGTAAACACAGTAGACATTCATGCAAAAAAATGTCATTAGTGGGTAAGGATCCGGTACAAATTGTCCTTAACCTAGGAAGTGTAGGAAACCGAGTCAAACGAACTCCAATTGAGCTTATTCCAATGGCGTTGAAACCGGCTCGTCAAACCCTAATAAAAAAATCCTAAACCCTAAACTCCAATTCTAAACCCTAAAATTTAAACTATAAACCCTAAAAGCTAAAACCTAAGCTAACCCTAAATGCTAATGCTAAACCCTAAAGGTAAACCCTAGAGCTAAAATCTAAAGCTATACCCTAGAAGCTAAACCCTATATATATTTAAATAGGGTTTGACGAGCTGGTTCCAATGCCGCTAGAATGAGGTCAATCGCAGTTTGTTTGACCCGGTTTCCTACACTTCCTAGGTCTCGATTGTTTTGTATTTGATACTTCCCCTTACATTAGTTTTCTATAAAAATGGCTAATGAGCGACTTCAATAACTTGTCAAAACACGCAACTCTTTCGTAAGGGTGAGGTTGGGTAACGTTGCATTGACGTGACACTTTTCGCCCAAACTTCTAAAGTGTTTTTATAATGATTACTGATTAGTATGCCAAATATGATGACAAAAATACATTATATATATATAGGGTAAGGTTCATTTGTGAACAACCCCCTTAATAGTGAATTGTATGAACTAATCCTAGCCCTTGATTATCAATACACAAGTGTAAATCAATGGCCAAGATTTGATGAGGAAAATACACTAGTGTATTTTACGATTTTATGATGTAAATCAATGGCCAGGATTTGTTCACTCAGTTCACAAATACACTAGTGTTCACTCTAAAACCTCACCCTATATATATATATACACACACACATTAAAAAGCTATACTTCAGGCAAAACTTTCGACCTATTTCACGTGTTTATTTTAAAGCCAATCTATTGATTTGCAATGATGGACCAGTTGAAGACAAAACACAACCCAAATCGGCCCACTTATAGTAGATTACAAATAACTTGTTGCAAAATAAATTTATAAAAGAAGGCAGGAAAGTAACATAGACGTGATAAGAATAAGTTTATACATACCTGGCACGTTGCAAGAGCATCCTTACAGCTTTGGAGGCTACAAAAAAACAAAGCACAAAGAAGAGAAATGCAAAAAAAATGGATTAATGTTTGATTAAAATAGAAAATTACTAAAAGACCAAAACCTTAAAAACGAGGTGTCCAACAAGAATCAATTTGTGTTACCTTTCACGAAGGGATAAAATCATCCCGGTTGCCACACCTGGGGCAGTTTCTTCTACTTTTAAATTAGCCTGAGACGTAAACCAAGTAATGGAAAATGTCACATAACAGATAAAATGGTACAGGAATTATAACATGAAACGTGACACTTCGACAAACATAAATAACAAGCTATCATGTGTCAACCTGGATACAGCACTCTTTTTGGGTGCACATTTTTCAAAAAAGAAGTGTAGTATAATATATTGTATGAAACGTAGCCAAAAACACTTAATACAGAAAAAAAACTTGGAAGATTTAACCAACTAATGGTTCCTCCCTATAGCACTTGAATGTAACAATAGCCCTCTATAGCTGGTCTAGATGTCAAATTTGGTAAGGTAGATATGAAATTATGAACCAACAACTTAAAAAAAGCTTCAATCATAATCATTTTAGTTTAGCAATCCACCCTTCAATTGAGGAAATGTGGGAGCATAAATGTAGGTTCTGTGGATTTCGTAATTGGCCAGGATACTTTCTGAATCACGTAAACTTGCTTTCATATTAAAAAAACAAGAGATTTTCTTTGCGAAAAAGTATCAAAATCCACCCCTGAAATTAAACCAAATAATTACTATACATAAGGTTTGACCATTACATTAGTAACCGCTACCAAAGTGCAGATGCTATTACAATACAAAGTAACTCTGTTGCTACCAAGATACCAAAAATAGGTACTGAAGTATTAGAAGATTGCTAACAAAGTACAAGGTCACTACTGATACATGCATACTTGGCCCATCCAATTATTTCTAAGTCAACCACATGCAACATGACCATGTCCAATTTGATCCATGTTTTAGTTGTTGGTAGTGTCCTTAATTTTGTTTATATAATATTTTGCATAAATGAGCAAGATAAGGAAATTTCTTGAGTTAAGTTTCTATCCCACTCTACGGGTATCTATCAAGAGATTGACCATCTCAAATCGGTCTCTAACAACTATCTTGGGACACCGCCCGAGCCTCCACCAATAAAACACAGCCCCCTTGACTGCCCTTTGAATCCAATGGAACCTCGGTCCCGTAAAATACAATAATTTTGGACAAGCAAGTAACTAACACCCCCTTATTTCCACCAATGTACACTGTAATCTCTCATTTGATCTCTAACTAACACTAAACTCACCAACAATAACCAGATACAAATCAAATAACATCAACAACACTCAAAACACACCTTTTTGGCGCCAAACATATCATCATCATCGTCATCAATATCTCCAAATCCCCTCTTATTGCCTACAATCACATAACACAACCGATTAAAGTCATTAAACTAAATCAAAACCACTAGTTACTTCAACTTTGAGCATTATTTCAAACCTGAAACCCTAGCAGCGTTGACTCCAGGCAAATCACCACCAAAATCATCATCCTGCAATCGCCGTTCATTGCAAACAATAATTAATCGTTAACGAAGACTGTAGTACAGTAATTAGGGCATAATTGACATAAAAAACGGTAGGATTCAATGCTTACGTCGTCGATTTGAGAGCGTGATGTCATTGGTGATGATGGTGATACGGAGTATGAAACCCTAAATTTGAAATTATGGTGGTTCAGGGATGGATGTTAATCACCGGTAACTTATCGGAAAACTAGAATATTGTTTAGACTGACTGGTGTAGTTTGTATGGGCTGGGCTGAGATTACCAAGGCCCAAGAGTATTAAATATGGGCTAGACAAGAACTATTTGGGCTCATAATTCATAATCACCGCCGTTGGTTACGCAAACTAGCTTTGACCGTTAAATTGTACTAGTCGTTGAAAATCTTTAGTAAACCTTTTTTCCTAACTAATCACCATCCCCCCCCCCCCCCCCCCCCCCCCTAAAGTTAGTATAAATAGGTTTTTGTTATGAATTATTCAAAAAATATGGGTGACAACCAACTAGATTGTTCATTATATTATTACCCACCGTTGTTTTATTTTGACCAAATAAACTCACCCTCAGTTATATAAATCATGTACCAACCAGCTATTATGGGATGCAACAACAATTAAGCATATTATTACTTCCATTATTCTCAAGATCTTCAAGCTTTGTAGTTACAGTTTTATAACACGTTATCAGCACGAAGCTCTAGCCAAGAACGAGGCTCTAGCCAAGGAAAAGTTCAAGCAATTATAATCAAAGTAAGTGTTTGATTAATTTATATAAACTATAATTGTTATGATAAACGTAATATTTCTTTTATACCGTGGGATTGTTTTCCTTTAGGAGACCCAGTTATCCAGACACTCCTATCATAAAAACATCTAAATCCCATACTTAATAATAAAAATGAGTACGAGGTACCTATTTGCTATGGGAATATAATAACTATGGAACTACTAACAATCTAAATTAGTGCAGAGGACCTCATACTATGGATATATATAATAACTTTGGGACTACTAAAAATCTAACATTTATTTATGCACCTAACATTTATATTTATGTTATCTAACATTTATTTATAAAATCTAATGTTTAATAACGTTTATTTATGTTATAAAACTAGCCTAAAAGCATTTTGTATGATGGAAACTTAGGCTCCTTTTGAGCTCCTTTATTGCAGTTTCTTTAAAGAAAAAGATTACAATAGGAAACAAAAGATGGATACATCCGTGTGTGGTGTATGTTTACATATATAAGAAAACAAGACTTTTACTGTGCGTTTTTACTGTGCACAATAATTCAAGTAATAATTATTTCCTTTACTATGCGTGTCGTTGTCATCCACTATTCATAATAATTTATTTATTATTGTGCATACTAATATATATATATATCCGTAAAAATGGCTATGCATATTTTACTATAAAATTACCAATTATTAATATCATCACTGTTGTTATCAGAACCTTTTAGCAGTAATAATCAGCACGTTACCCACGATACCTACCGAATCTAATATTAGTTTAAACATTTTGTTTGTTACCGAAATTTTCAAACCTAATACAGTAAAACTTTTTTCAAGGTGTATCATGGAAGCCTTAACCAAGCGTATTGTGTAAACTTAATTTGTATTTATATAAGTAACCCACCACTCGTGTAAATCCTCAAACCAACTAAACTTCTGATATAGTTCGACACATACCCAAAACAACTCATACTCAAATTATATTTTGAGCTCAGACAAAGCCCAATATTACTATCATGAGTCTTCAATTTTCTACTCGTGCACACGCTGAATCTTCAAACGCAGCAGAAATTCGTGCCCAAATCGAAGTCCATAAATTTCTTCAGTTTAAGGATGTACGCACCCATACGAAATGTCTAACCCTCAGGAGGCTTAAAGTTAATACTATTAATAGTATCGACTGGAACATAACGGGAATTCTAGACAAAGATGATCGACTGACGAGGTTACTACCAATTGGTTCACCATGGCGTCGTTTCTTTGACATCTTAGAACCTTCATACGATGAACTTGTATATGAGTTCTGGTCTACTTTTCATTTCACACGAAATAAAGACCTATCTGAGCCCTCTATCGATTTTAGACTCGGTGGAGAAACTTTTAAATTGTCATTATCTGAGTTCGCAGTACATTTAGGTATTTATACAGAAGAAGAGGTTAGATCACCTATATTTATAAACGCATTAACAGAATATCCTGATCGCATACAAGATTATTGGTCTACACTTACACCAGCAGTATGGAGTAAAAATAATAATTCAAGAACATTTAGAGATCCTCTTTATCAGTATATGCACCGTGTTCTAGCCAACACGATCAGGGGGCGCACGTCTAATCTACACAGGGTTAGTGGTACCGATCTCTTCCACTTATACAGTATATTCGAGTCAGTCCATTGTAATATTGCTTACTCCCTTGCTATGTACTTTGAGCAATACCAAACACGTCCCCCGAAAAACCTTATGGGAGGATCATACATAACAAAAATAGCCAAATCTCTAGGTGTCATAAACGATCAGATTATTCAAGAATTATCCCCACCACGATTACCTGGAGTGATAAATTTTACAAATATCGAGATACTACCTATTGATATTCCTACACAAACACAATCGTTTCAATCTGAGGCAGCACCGGTTATCCCAGAAAATACATCACAAAATCTACAACAATTACTGTTGCAGTTTCCTCAATCATCTTTTTATCAGCATGATCTGTTGTCTCAACAGCAGCTAACACCACCCGTGTTTGAACATATTTCAACTAACACATATCAAACACAGCATACTCAACCACAAACACCAGGCATCTACCAGGCACTTTCACCTTTATCTTTTGGGCAAGGAGAAATGATGCAACAATCCATATTTAATGATAACATGACATTCCAAGAGTTGTTAGCACCAGAACAACCCATATCACCACTATTACAGCAACAGTCTTCACTACATCCGGAGCAACAACAACAGTCAATTGTTGAAGCCGGACCAAGTACGGTGCCTCTAATAAATCCACTTTTAGATCCAATGAAGGTTGATAAACTAATAAAAAAGAACCGGAAAATGTCCAGACAAATAGAGTGGTTGACGAAAAAGAATGAGTGGCAGGAAGAAATGCTAAGACAAGTAGCTAGTATTATCTCAAAACAATTTACTCCGCCACCACCATCACCTCATGATTCTGATTAATTTCAGTTGTATACACAGACAGAGGTCTGCAAACATAACAATATACTAGAATCATTTTACTACGTTTCAATTATTTTATTTATATCCATATGTTTATTTTTTGATTTTTCTTTTATTTTATTATATGTAAATATGTTATTTTATTAAGTGATTATTATTATAAAATAATAATGGGACTCGAAATAGGACATGAAACATGAGATAGGACATGAATTTTGAAAAGAGGACATGGGACACGAAACATATGACATGACAGGTTCTTTCATTTGGTATATTGGTTTTATTAAAGTATCTGGGAAATACGTACAAACTAAAAGACTTACTTGCTATAGCTGAAAGTAAACCATTCGTAAGTCTGTGAATAAACATAAATTAAAGGCTACATATCTGGATAAGTAACCATATGAATTGAAACATGTTTACATACAACATTGATATGGAAGATGACACACGAGCATTGTCATCTCAACAGCAACTCCCATCACCGTTAGATGGATCCCACCACCATATTAATAATTACTTCAGTTATAGGTTGCCAATTTTGTTACAAAACATAAATAAGATAAATATTAAAATCTAAATACTCATTAAAAATGAGATAACATACAAAGGTACAGCTATGAACAAATAAATGAATACATAAGTACTAAATAGATGAGGCGGAAGCTCATACATTAATATCGGCAATAATATTAACATTATGCCGATCAATATTAAAACCGGGTGAATCATCTTCGAAAAAAAATTTCTTGAATAACTTTGAGAAGAAGAGGATTTGATGTGAAAAAAAAATGAGATTGATAATTGGTTATTTATAGTGGTAAATTATAACCGTTTTGTAACGGTTATATTACCGTTTTATAGCCGTTGTACAACGGTTATATATATACAACGGTTATATATATATATATATATATATATATATATGTGTGTGTGTGTGTGTGTATATATAATAAATGATGTATTAAGGAAATGTTATTTTTGGGAAGTTAGAAAACTGTCAGGTTTATTTGATTCATAAAACAAGTTTATATTTACAAAATATATTAAATGGTAAAGACGAAGCATGATAAACATACAAGTTTGGGTTGTACATACATACATACACACATACAAATGTTTTATGGAAATACAATGACAAACATATGTATATATAAATTATTCATAAATTAGACGAATAATGCAAATAACGGTTTTGCCTGGGACATTCAAAATTAATAGAAAGAATGGGAAAAGCTAATTACCTGATAGTACAAAGCTTTTAAATAGAGGACGCTCTATTTTTCCCAAAAATCAATAAGAAACTTATTGAGTTTCAAGAATATATATATATCATCAAGGATATGATGGCATGACAGATTAAGCCATCAAGGATATACTATGATGAAAAGGATTCACATATCATATGATAATCCTAAATAGGATTAAAAGATACACATATCCTAGCATGATACCATTTAGTATTTAAATCGATGCATCGTCTAAATGGTTATCAATTAGCAACTTGAAGTTTGCACATATGGCTTAGCTAATATAGCAAGAATATTATTCCAGACTGAAATTTTTTTTTCTCTTTGATAAATTCTTAATTATCAATGATCATTGGAACAAGTATTATTATTGAAACATTTACTCCCCATTACAGTTATTTAGAAACCAAATATTTATCATCTTTGGGTGTGCGATATATATATATACTGAAATTGTTACAACACAACGCACAAAGATGAGTTTTAATGACATGTTGGGAATAAATAAAATATATAACCATAAATGGGAGATTTCTTATGGGCTTCATTTGCTGATTATCAATCCCAACATGAGGGGGAGATAGAAAACAACTGAAAGTGAAATAAATTTTGAAGTTATCATTGTATTATCTGTATCCTCGAGTAAAATATCTAGAAGATATTTTAAGAAGGAAATTCATCCAAAAGGTTTTGAATTGCTCCAGTTAAAATTAATGTCCAAGAAGGACAAAGACATATTGAAAATTGGACAAAGACATATTGAAAATCTTATATACCAGATGTTAATGCTTTAGCTCGAGTTGCTATTACAGACAAGCAAAGGGATAATATTAATATGGCTATTGAATCCCGTTTGAAACATGGGAGGCCAGTCGGTTCAAAGGATAAAACATCCTCGAAAAAGAAAAGGCACTAAAAGGGAAATTGACCATAAAAGAAAAAATGGTAAATTCAATTACCTTAGGAAGGAGTGAATGATAATACCTTCTCTCAGGAAGAAGTAAATGATTCCAACATAGAGTTGTCGGTCAATTATGGTCATACACATATATTATGGAATCAAGATGAAATAGAAAGTTTGAAGCATAATAGACCATTTGATTTTTCAAACATTAAATAAAAAATAGGAAGTTATTATACATGTGCTTATATTTAACCAAAAACGGAAATTTCACAAACTAGGCACCTAGCTCGGTTGGCTAGGTGCGCGAAAGAGTGTGGCCTAGACCCGGGTTCAATCCAGGGGACGGCCAGTTTCACCATTTTTACCATACAATTTTAGAAAATTTTCATTAACACGTTGCAAGATGAATTATATTTTCCTTTTCATATTCTCATAAGGTGAAGCGAAATTTTTGATACACTTGAGGTATGTAAGGTATAATTTATATTTTTACTAACCCATCGAAACAAGTTTGGTTAGTTTTGTAAATGCAGGTAATGTAACAAAACACAGTTGTGGATCTTATGATATTTGTTTCCAAAAAGGAACCAGAAGTCTCATATGAAGATCATATAACACTAATCGAAAAAGATTGCCTACCTAAGGATCAAGCGAAAAATTGTTGTCTATAAATATTTGATCAACTTTCAAGAAAGATAGAGACAAGTCACATAAATAATACATATTAAAATGAGGGGGAGTACTATACAAGTTGCACTCTTTTTCCCTTCACTAAGTTTTATCCCATTGGGTTTTCTTAGTAAGGTTTTTAATGAGGCAACATACATGATCCAGAAATATCAGGAGAAGACTATACACTGCACTCTTTTTCCCTTAGCTATGGTTTTGTCCCACTGGGTTTTCCTAGCAAGGTTTTTAATGAGGCAGTACTTAATGACCCCAAAGTTTGCAAAGTGTCATCCAAGGGGGAGTGTTATGAATTATTCAAAAAATATGGATGACAACCAACTAGATTGTTCATTATATTATTACCCACCGTTGTTTTATTTTGACCAAATAAACTCACCCTCAGTTATATAAATCATGTACCCACCAGCTATTATGGGATGCAACAACAATTAAGCATATTATTACTTCCATTATTCTCAAGATCTTCAAGCTTTGTAGTTACAGTTTTATAACAGTTTTTTTATGTTTTAGATTGATCATAACACTCGAAAACGCAAAAACAAACCCGAATAAAGCAAAAACCCACTCTTGTACACACTCGCTTTTGAATATCTTTGCTTATTTGATTATGGCTTCACATAGTGCTCAATCACAAGCATTAGTTGGTGTCGCTTCCTCAAACGAGCCAAACTGTTATGAGTGTTTTAGAAATGACTCGAAACCCGTAATTTTTCGGGCAAGTACGTGGGTGGTTCAACATATGTCTAATGTCGAATGTCTATCAAAAGGCTCGTTGTATAATGTGTGGAAGTTTTCTTCAACCAAACTCAAGCTCAACTTTGATAAATCATATGACGAAATATTACCGAGCGAACTGAGACAACATTAAAAGTAGTAAAACATCATTCGACCCTCAATGTGGCATTTTTTATGACTTTAACAAGGTTCAAGATCAAATGGCAAAGTTTGTAATTCAAGAAGGTTTGTCATTCGACCACTTCAACAACCCTCGCTTGACAAAGATGATTTGAGCCACGCTCCAACCTTGTTACAAACACGTAAGTCTTACTACTATATGATGCTATTGTATAAAATTGTGGAAACAAGCAAAAAAGGATTTAGTTGTATTATTTTATTATTATTTTTATTTTATTTTAAACTTACAAACCAATGTGAAATTAACTTTTGATGTTTGGTCGGCTCCACACGATTTACCAGAATCATACATTTGCGTCACCGCTCAATGGGTAGACCCTAATACGTGACAATGATGAAACGTGCAATTTTGCATATTTTAAACGATCACCTGGACGCAGTGGATCGTGTACAACACCAAACAACTCTCAAAGATTCAACGGAAGTTGAAGAACATATACAGGAAGAAGAGGTGCAAGTGAGACTAGACGATCCCCTTTCCAACAAGGAACTCTCCTACAATGCATCGATTCTCATAAAAAATAGTTCGGATGAAGAATAATACGAAAAATAAAATTATGTTTTTTGATTTAATAATTGTAATTTTTATAAGTATGTTTTTTGGTATTTCATTATTCTACTTTCTTGTTTCGAGAATTATAAATGTTAATAAAAGTTGAATTTTATGTATTTTTTGTCTTAAAGAAGTATTACAAAGTGTGTGCAATAACTAGTTTATGAACCGAAACCGAAACCAAAACCAAAACCAAAAACGAACCAAACTCAAACCGAACCAACTACCGAGACCGGTCTTTTGAAACGAGCAACCGGGGTGGAACCATAACAAAACTGGTGGAGCAAAACCGGTTTCGATTTTAAGAAGAATGTATATGTGCACATCTAGTTCTTATTATGGCATATTTGTTGAACTCTTTTAAATTTATTTGACAACTATAATGTTATTCACATTCCAAAAGTCACATTTTCAATGGTGTGAACAAAAAACGAAAAGGAAAACGAAAACGAAATCGTATATGTAATCGGAAAAAAAAAAACAAAACCAAATTGTGAATTCGAACCATGTCTGAATTGTGAATTCGGTTTTTGGTTCGGTCATCGGTTCCACAAATCTTGTCTATTCGGATATTCGAACAAAATTCAATTGAATAAACCGAATAATAACCGGTAATCAAATAACCAAAATGGAGAAACCGAATATATAGCTTGAACTCGGTTCGGTTATATACTTTTCTAATTTGGACCGGTTATGTTTTTGCAACACCCCAAATTTAGCCCCCTTTGTAAACAAACAAAAGTAGGGGACTCGTTTGTATTCTTTTAAGGTTCAAGGGTTGATTATGTTAAATTCACAAACTTCATGGTATAAAAATATAGGATTAGGGTTTTTCGATCCTTTTTCTTCTTCATCAACTTTTACAGAGAGAGAGTGTTAGAGAGAAGTGTGTGAGAGAAAGAACCCATCATCCAAGTTTCAAATCTTGTTTTTTGGGTGACCAAGCTGCAAAAATCAAACGATCTCTAGAGATCCAACTGTGTAATTGAGCTCAAATTTTTACAGGAGCTTCACAACACATAAACGAATACTTACAATAGTGGGCGTTTCATTTAAAGGCTCGGAGGTCAGGTAATGGCAGATCCTGGCAGAGATCATGGCAGAACAAGTAGAGTTAGATGTACCGAACACGTTGCTGCTTGAATCACTCAATTTCGAGGTCGTTTGATATAGTTTTGAACTTTACTCGTATTTGGATCGAGCTCAGTTCAGTTCGAGATGTACTCGTTCAAGGTATATTTTCAAACAAAGGTGGAATTTCCATTAAAGTTTATGCATGGGGATGCGTCATATTCTTTTGAGCCATTTTGTTTTGTGAAGGTGATATCTTTATGCCTTCTCAGATCCAGATCGTCACAGCCGCCACATTGAGCAATCAAGGTTTTGTGCAAAGAAGAAAACTGGTAGGGATACACCCCTAGCAAAGTACGTGCTTATGTTACGAGTTTGCATTTATATTACAAGTATACGTTGTCACACCCCGCCAAAGGCAGAAACACGAGGCGTGACACGAAAGGTTTTCAAGCATCCGATTAGCAAACATCTAATATGATTTAAACATCAATACAATACCAATAGTTTAAGACTTACAAACCAAAGTAACATGTTTAGGTTTACATAATATAGACTTGTCCAAAATACCCAACAAAAGACAATGTTTTTAAGACCAAGGCTTTGACAAATATATCCCATGGCAAAACCCCATAAAATGGTATTATCTATGATGCATGCAAGGACTTCCAAAAGTTGTGAACCGTCGTTCACTTACCCGAAAAATATGCTTAAAATGTTAACATAATGTTGGTGACTTCACAGGTTTAAACGACACAAATGAAAGCTTTAATCATTTGATAAAAATTAGTATGCATAGTCTAATGAAAATCACAATTATCAAATTATAGTCTTGCAAAACCATGGCGTATGTGCCAAATATAAGCCTGTAACCAAACCATAACAATGTTGCATCATCACATCGCACACCATGGCGACGTCTAACAAGTAGGACACAATCGCACCCATAATTATGACTAACTGAAGGCGAGGCTTGTTAAACCCAATAGATCTATTCGAGTGTTCGGCGGTCTCGACAGACTAACGGTCACTAAAATAAAATACCACCACGAGGGCATCCCAAGCAAGCCAATAAACTTGTACGCACATTATAGACCGAATGGATTTCATCCCCAACTACCATCCCCGTACCAAACATGTATTTCCTCCAAACTTAAAATAAACAATATAAAAACAAAAGGGGGCGTGAAAACTCACCTAAGCACTCTGTGCAAAAGCTAGCAACAACAAATGTTTGAACCAACAGAAAAATCCCGACCTACAAGTGTCCTAAACCATATAAGACACTAAGGTCTAACCACGTGTCTACCCGACAAGTCGTTCACCAAACTTGTTTAGACAATACGAGAGGTTAACCTTTTATAAAAAGCGTTAAACGTTACGACACGTTGGTGCGTGATTCGGGTCGGTGATACACCTTGGTAGCGGATGGGTTTTTACTCATGACCATGGCGAAGGCATTCCAAACATTTGAGTTAGATATAAACAACTTTGACTTATTGAATTATAAACGAGTAAAATGCACGGATAGTCCCTGTGGTTTAGTGAAATTTCACCTTTAGTCCCCAACTTTTCAAAATTACACTTTTAGTCCCTGTGGTTTGACAAGTTGTTACTCGGATAGTCCCCAAAGCGGATGGAGGTTAGTTTTTCTGGTTAAGTGGGTGTGAAATGACAAGGACTATCCGAGTAACAACTTGTCAAACCATAGGGACTATCCGAGTAATAACTTGTCAAACCACAGGGACTAAGTGTAATTCTGAAAAGTTTGGGACTAAAGGTGAAATTTCACCAAACCATAGGGACTATCCGTGCATTTTACTCATTATAAACAACTGGTAGTGTTTTTAATTGAATTTTTGTTGTGTGTTTTTGAAAGAACTTTTTCTTTTTACACACTAAACTGTGATGTGACCCGACTGTGTCCGGTTTAGAGGCCTTGTATTATGAACATCTCAATTTTGAGTTTATGCACCAAAATGGCCAGAAATTCAACTAATATCTAGAAAACTTATGTATCTACTTTTAAGCTAACAACTAAAAGAAGCCACATCCCTTTTCGGTGTTGATTACATTCATGCGTAATTCGCCTTACTGTGAATGAGGGCGGACTGTGAGCTTGAGGTCGTGGACTTGATGTTTCTCGACTTGGGAATTCGGGATACAAACTTAACAAATATTTAAAATTTGTACACATATAAGCAATGACAGGCACACACAAATCCACATATTATAAGCTAGATAGCATAACAAGTGGTACAAACATATAACATTGCAGACATTTATTCTTTATACATAGGTTCTTACAAGTTTTATATTATATATATATTCGGCAATGCTCATTTGAACTTGTTAAGAGAAGCAAACGACTTCTTAAGCTTATGATCCTCGGTTGGTAATTTGACATTGGTGGCTAACCCTATTGCTTCGAGAAACAATATCATATACCAAACAAAATCAAATTGCCACCACTCTAACCCCTGTCGAGCTGAATACTCAAATGCATGATGATTATTATGCCAACCTTCACCTAAAGCAATCAATGTTACCCACCAGTTTGCAATCTCATGACTACTAGTTAATTATAATGTAGCACATAGGAAGTATATTATATAATTGAGTATTATTTTTTTCATGTAAACTTACCAATTATTCTTGGAGAGATCACCTGTGTTCCAAGCTTGGTTTCCCCATATATGACAAGCTGAATTCACTAGAAACGTCCCCTGATATGCAAATGTTGTTGAAACTCCCTACATATCATATCTTTACCACATCAGTTACATTCCATTTGACACAAAATTGAAAAATAATCAACAAATTCTTATGTACCACGACCCAAACAAGGTATGTAAATCCACCAAAAGCGTAAACGAGGACAACATCTGCAAATAAATGCAACGTATAAGTCTTTTTGATGAATCTATAGAATGCTTGTTTCTTTAAATCCTCCACATTATTACGCTCTTGATACTGAAAAATCAACTTAAACAAGAACATTTGCCAACAGAAACATTTTTTAATAATCATTTTGGAACATGGAAGTATGAAGTACCTTTTCAAGCATGTAGCCACTATCAAAGAGCCAACCCATATGGCTAAACCAAAATCCAAAGATTGGAGAGTGTGTATCTTTCTCGGTATCAACATACTGGTGGTGATATCTATGTATGCTCACCCAAGATATAGGATCTCTCTATATACATATCATATTTAAACTCATTAAAGTTACAATAAGACACTTTTAAGAAAGTTGGCAAACACATGTACTAAATGTATCGTTGGGTGTTTTACCTATGCATGAAAAAGAGAATCATTTGTTCCTTTATGAGAAACATTTTTTTATTAAATAAAAAGCTTAGTAAAACCCAAAGCACATTTTGTTGATCTGTAAGACTTGTTACTACCATTCTAAGAAACAGTGTAGCTAAAACAAGATTTAGAGACCTGAAAAGCAAGGACTCCAATATAAGCAAAGGTGTACTCAAGCCATTTGGGCAGCTTAAAACTGTGGTGTGCAAGGTTTCGGTGATACGATAGACCTATACCAAGAATTCCACGCAACACACTGGTCGCATAGGCCGCCCATAATGCACCCCAAGTAAAAGTAAATGGTGCGAAAAGTGCAAGCAAGTGGATAACCAATATCAATACCCCCGTTTGAATGTCAAGAGTTCTCCATGTACGGCCCATGATGAGGTTTCTTTTCCTCGTAACCATCACATTCGAGAGAAGTATTTTGCCGTATTCGGAGTCTTTTCCACCTTGTGAAACTGTGATCATATTTTTCATTTTCAAATGGTGAATGAAATGTGTGTTGGATTTTTAGTCTAGTGTTTTGATAATGGGTTTTTCTCCCCACACCCTAATCTATTTTCTTATAACACCCTTATCTACTTTAATTAAATGTAGTTCTCTTTCCTTGTTGAAATTCTCTTTCCTATTATTTTCTTTTCCTCATTTCAAAAGAGAGTGAATATCAAATAAAATTTAATAAATAATAAATAAAGTTAACTTCTCTACAAAAGTAATATACTTATATGTTCAAATTTAGATTTCAATATGTAAATCTCTTTTCTAGAACATCAAATAAAATTGATATGTTTTATTTCGTAAAAAAAAATCCCCTTCATATTTGTCACTCCAAAAGATTCAAAGTACCAAATCATAACTATATTTATCTATTATTATTATTTCAAAAAATATATATTTTTTTATACATACCGTAAATCTATTTTTTTGAACATCAAATAAAATTGACATGTTTTATTTTCGTACAAAGATCTCCTTAATATTTGTAACTCCAAAAGATTCAAAGTACCAAATCATAACTATATTTATCTACTACTACTACTATTATTATTATTATTATTATTATTATTATTATTATTATTATTATTATTATTATTATACGCATTGAGGATAGTTGTTAATTTTTATGTTATCAACGGTATTTATATAAAAATATCATTTTGTTTGTGTTAATGTTATGTATATATATATTATCTTTTAAATTATTATATAAAAATTTATAGCAAAAAAAACCGGAATACTTAAAAATAGATTATGGGGGTCTTTTAGAAAAAGTAATCTGGAATACTTTAAAATAGATTATGGTGGTCTTTTGAAAAAAATAATAATTAAATATTGGTTAATCTATACCTTATAATAAAACAAAACAAACTTAGGCCACATGGCATCTTCTTAAACCATTTATTGCCACCTGTCATCCTATCCTTCCTTCTTGAATCAAAATGAGCGGCAAAACCACACAATGCCTCCGCTCTTTTTCCTTCTCACATTCTAAACCCTAATAATCTTCACAACCATTCTTCATCTCCTCTTCACGCCGCTGCTGTTTCTTTTTCTACAATCCTTTTCTCCCCAGTTTCTTTCATCCGTCTCGCATCCGAAACCCTAAATCTCATCGAGGCCCATTCTTGACCGTCGTTTCATCTTCTTAGGTTACGGTTTCTCATTCTTCTTGAATTATTGTTTCATCTCCTCAGGTGTTAGGGTTTCTTCTAAACGGCTGGATTTAGGGTTCGTATTCTTTTATTTATTTCTTCTTATAAAAATAATGTTATCATCTGTTATGATTTCATATCCATGTTTATAGTTTCAATCGAAGGTTCCTTTGTTGAATGAACCCTAACAGACTTGGCAACGATTTCATCCACTGGTATACCCTAAATCTATTGATTCGAAGTTTTAACTAATGTAATTTCAACGAACCCTAACAGGCTTGGCCTGCTTTGATCGGACGTTGGTTGCAGATCGGTGTAACTTGGATTTCCGATTGGCTTCACGTCGTTGTTTCAAAGGTATGTTTAGTTGTGGTTTTATTTTGAATTTTGTATTTATTCAATTTTATTCCGTATTGTTGATTTGTGAAGGTATGATTTGGTGGATATTGGTTTTACGCTAATTTGATCGGACCTATATTTGATTTAGATCATTAATACCATAAGTATTTCTGAAAATTTAGTATTAAAAGGTCTTTAATTATGTTTTAACATGAAATAATCATAGAATTTGCTTGGTCCCACAAACTAAAATGTCGATACGTCATATGTAAATGGCTTACATTGAACTAATAGAATGATTTAGTAGGTTTTATGCATTGAAAATACTGTGGGTAGTTTTTTATCTTCTCATATTCGTTAACCACTAAATAATTAGGTTGAAAGTGCCACCTCTATAATGAGATCCTTTTAAGTGTAATATATGTTTAAAAGTTTGTTTGTTTAAAGAACTTTCCTCACAGCAAATTCGGGCCATGTCTGGGAAGATTCTTACGTTCAGGTATTCAAATCCTTGATGTTAAGGGAATCGGGTTGGGCTTAGCTGGATTTTCAGATGCACAAAAGGAAGTTACTCAAGACTTGAGTATTGTGCGCATCAACATAAGGTTCACCTCATTAATATTCTTATCTAAAGTTATTATTATCATTTCAAAAAAAAAAAAAAAAACTCACATTGTTGAATCTTGCATAGTGGTATGCTGGTGGAGTCAGAAGTTCAGAATTTTTGTCAAAGGTGATTTCACAGGCACCAAAACTTATTTCAGTCGTCACAAGCAGTAACTGGACCCCTGTCGAATCACTGCCTACTATATGCGCGCTTCTGATGGCTGGTAAAGGTGAGCAATTTTACATCTTTCTTTTATAAACATATCTATAAAAATATTTATATAACAGAATGGAAGTGGAATATAAACTTAAAATTTTGTTTAGGACAACTTAATCATTTTAATGTGAAACAAAATCCATTGTGCAACAAACCCGACATTGCTTTTTATTTGTTTTTCCCTTTTGTGGTAATAAAATAACTAAAAATAAATAAAACAAAAAACCCTTTTATGGTATTGAAAGTTTAAGAAAAAAGGTTTGTGCTTTGTGGTTCATGTTTTGCAGATGCTCAAGATTCTCTCATGGTGGTTACTGGTATTACTCTGTTTCTTTTATGTTGTATTGCTGCAATTAGTTTATAAATTTTGTATTAGTTGAATATTGTTATTCAGGTTGAGTTCTCTGTTTGGACTATAACATATACACATATCTTTTATATCATATGGTTCTGTATGATATTAAAGTTTTTTTTGTTTTTTTTTTATTTTTTTATGTATACAAGTTTTGATTTTTGATGATGGGTGTTTGGAAGGTTTTGTAAGGAGCTAAAATGTTTGTGGATGAAAATGGAGAATGTATCTGAATTTGGTTATCAAGTATCTGGTAGCTCTAGAGGGTTAAATTCTTCAGAGGCTTCAAACCGAAATCCCAGATCAAATCATGATTCCGGGATTATAGCAGACAGAACAAGGCAAGATAAGGCGGTGTTGACTCGGTTGAACCGAGTCAGAACTCAGTTCGGTTAGTTTCGAGAAGATGCCAGTGCAGTTATTCGACCGGTGGAACACAAAGATGTTAGCTTGAGGCAGTGGTTAGATGAGAGAAGAGAACATGAGTTGTTAACGCTTTTGAATGCTTGCATATATTCATGCAAATTGTAGAAATCATAAACTTGGCACATTCACAAGGGATTGTTGTTCATAATATCCGGCCCTCTTGCTTTGTAATGTCGTCGTTAAACCATGTGTCGTTTATAGAGTCTGCATATTGCTCAGATTCATATTCAGATTCTGAATCTAATGACGATGTGTTGACTAGCCAGAAAACCGGTCTTACGGGCCAAAATCTTGCCCATACGGTATCGGAAAACACATGGTTGCAATCGAGTTGGAGAATTTAGAGGCGAGTTGCAGCGAACAAACGGAAAAGAAACAAAACTTCCCCATGAAACGTATATTAGAAATGGAAACCGATTTGTATACAAGCCCTGAGGAGGCTGAAGGCTCGCCGGGCTCTTTTGCTTTTGATGTTTATCGACTCGGGGTCCTTCTCTTTGAGGTATGGGCATATGTTTGATTATTCATAGTTCCATTCGAATACTAGGTATGTAACCTAAATTGTTTTCTTTATCTTATAGTTTATCATTTTGTACTAATTTGGTAGTTTTTGTTAGAATTTATAAATGAAATGCCTATTTTTTTTTCTTTGTTTGCTTCTTTGTGGGCAATGGAAATGATGACAATGATCCACCATAACAGTGCAGCAAAATGGGAAGCATCACAGGGCGTGTTGAGTGTGGTTTTGGCCTGATTCATGATATAGAGGCTAATGCACGTTCGGGATGTTTTGTAGGATCCTTCGTCGCTTCCGTATTGACGAATGTGTGGTTGCTCTTACCGGTGACATTATGCGTGTGTTGTTCCATTAATAGCTTGCATTACAAAGCAAGCTTAAAAAATAGATTATGACCCGGAATGGGCATCTTATTTAGTGATTAGAGTTGTGGAAGTTTTTTTTTATTATTATTCCAATATATGTATTTGAGCTAAATGTTTCTGATTTGGTTTAATTGATCTTTTGTGTAGGGTATGATCATTGGTATTCTGTAAAAATGTGGCTATATGGATGGATTATTATGTCCAAGGTAATTGTAATTACATCTTTAAATGCAAAATTTATTGTTGTTAATGTACTCATTGTTTTTAGTGATAATAGAGAATCTTACCGTCAATATATAAGAATAGCTGAAGTATAGCTACATTATCCAATTGATTTATTTCTTGGGTCTACAGTCGAGTTCAGACGAATAAGATCGACGACGAAGCACGTGAAGAATATGAGAGACGAGATAACGGTGATTAGTTGTACAACGGCGGAATCAAGCGACCATGGTGTTTTCAATGCTGCCTTCCCCTTAGTCTCTATCACTTTACTGAAATCCACCATATTCTCAACTAAGATGCCCACCATTGAGTGCAATCGACTTCGATAGTTGAGCATCTTTAGATCTATCTACTTTGATTATATGTTTTCATTGATTTATAAAGTAAGCTTAAGTAGTTAACCTGGTATTATGTATATGTTATGCTATGGATATTACTAGACCAAAGTGAGCTTAAGTAGTTAACCTGACCCAGAAACCGGTCAAACTGGTTGAAAGTTGGACCCGTAATATTTTTTTTCCTTAAACAGGTGATAGATGGTATAAGTAAGATTAAAGAGGGATATAACCCTGCAACGTGGATGTTAGAAGTCAGTATTACAGAACACTCTCTCTCGGAGTTGATTTCGCAGAAATCTACAAGAACTCTGAGCTTTACAAGTGAGTGCACCATAAATTAAAGCTTACTTGGGCCGAGTGGTTACAAAACCCTCTAATGTTTCTGTAATGTTTGGTTTTCGTTTCTAATACAGTAGGCTTTTTCTTAAAAAAGAATTACTGCTTACATGACATTCTTTTGTTAAAAGTTTTAGTTTTGTTGACTTTAATAAATTTAAACTAACACCTTTATATATATCCTATCTTACAGGAAACCAAGAATAATGGCTAAAATAGTCTCCGAGATAGAGCCGGTAACCAACCCAAACCTACATGAAATCTGTGTTGTATAAAGTGGAATCCTTACGACAACAAAGGCACACTTTGCTTTTTATTAGTAGACGAACACGTAAGCTTAGATTTTTCTTAAAATATGTATCGTAATTCCCCTTTATCTTTATACTTTTTCGTTGCTTACTGACTAAGGGGACGCAATAGAAGCAAATGTTGACGCTAAAAAGGACACGTACTTTGCCTCATTGTTATTCAGCCGCTTTAGCCAGGTATGACTTGGATTCTTTTCTCTCATGAAAACTCATTCATGTTGGTGAGGCACGTATTTTGAACAGTGAGATCATTTCTCTATGCTAAGAAATTTAAGTTGTTTGAAAGAAAATGTGACGTGTATATTGCATTCGTGATCTACCCGAGGATTCAATGCCAGTAGATATTATATATTTGTGTTAAGCCACCCGCGAAACTCGCGGGTTCTTAGACTAGTAGTTAAGTAATAATTATGTTGTTGTTACTAGGTAATAATTACACTAATAGAGTTGGTGATGTAGAATGGGGTGTCAAAAGCAACACCCTTTGATAATTTTCATAACGTGTTTAAAGTGTAACTATTTATGGAGAGGTTTTTATGAGGTTTGGCTGATGGTAGTTGAAACTATCACTTGCGTTATTATTCATTTGCTACACAAAGTTGAAAAATAATCTACAAAAAGATTAAAACTAACTAAAAAGTCTTGCGTACCACAACACATGTATGAATCATAGTTGTCAAAGGCGCAAGGCACACTTAAGGCGTAAATGGTGAGCCTTGGGCCTCAATGCAAGGCGTTTAAAAAGCGAGGGCTTTTTTAGACGAGTCGTTTAGTAAAAAAAATACAACTATTAGGGGTTTTATACATGTTTTAGGCTTCTTTAGGGCTAGTTTAAGTTGTTTTCAGGCTTGTTTAGGGTTCTTATAATTGTTTCAAACATGTTTGAACCTGTTCAAACGATTTTTGACTGAAATTTCGTTGGAATTTTGCCTAAAAATGTGCTCGCGGGCCTAAAAGTAGGGCTTTTGAAGCGAAGCGAAAAAACTAGAATGGGCCTGAAAAATGAGCCTAGGCGCACGTTTAGGTGAGCCTTGACAACAGAGGTATGAATTACTTATGTTGGACGAGGTACCAACACTTCACAAGGAGTGCCTATTTAAAAATCAACGAAGGAAGAGGTTAAGAACAATCGAAAATATTTTTTAACGTTCGATTTCATATATATATATATATATATATATATAGAGAGAGAGAGAGAGAGAGAGAGGCCGGTTATCATACAAATCCACTAATCTTACATTATGTATGCTATAACCACAACCGTCAGATCATCTCATTTAAACCGCGTGTTTACCTGTTAAATTAATCAAATTAAAATAAATAAATGAAACCGCCAAGGGTTAAAATCGTCCATTGCGAAATCAAACCCCTGATAATCAGCAAACAATAACTCACAATCATACCGTAAAACCAAAATCAACATTGCATTCTCCTTCCCCAAGTTCCCTACTACTCACCGTTGCGATTCAACTAAGATTCATGAGTTTTGAGAAACGAATCAAAGCAAACAACGACAGACCACAGGCGAAGAAGATGAATCCAGGTATCGATTGACATTTGCGATTTTATAATCATATTTACATGGATTTTGAATGACAAATGTGATTTTGTTTGTTTAGTAAGGTTTTGGTCTGAAACCTATAGTTTTATAACATTACATATTGTTCATAACTACGATTTTGTTAGGGTTTATGACTGGTATGGTTATTTATTAGGTTTTGAATGATTATGCAGTCTTGTTAATGATAAGTTGATATATGTGCGATATTATATAGGGTTTTGTGAGGGTTTTGTATGACAAATGCGATTTTATATGTTAACTTTTGTTTGTTGGTTTTTGACTTAGGTTAGTTTGAGCATGCGAATTGATAAAAACCTCATGCGATTTCATATGATTAGTTAGTTTTAGGGGATTATGATTAAATTATACATGCGATTTTATAAATTTTTGTTGTCTAAAACATGCGATTTATGTTTGTTGAAGGTTTTTGACTTAGGATAGCTTGAGCATGCGAATTGATAAAACCCTCATGCGATTTTATATGATTAGTTAGTTTTAGGGGATTATGATTAAATTATACATGCGAATTTATAAATATAGTTGTCTAAAGCATGCGATTTATAAGATTGGCTAGTTTTGGTAATGCTTTGCTAAGACATGCGAATTCATAACTCATTCATGCGATTTTAATAACTTAAATGAGTTTTGGTAAATAGTTAACTGATGCATGTGATTTTATAAGGTTTTTATCTAATAGCATGCGATTTTGTAGAAATAGAGTCTGATGATGACTTTGAAGAGACAATATCAACATTGAAAAAAGTGAACAAAAATAGAAAAAGAAGGGTTGTGGAAGAAAGTTCTGAGGATGATGACTTTGTTGAGCCACTGCCGAAAAAGAAGAAAGATGACAAGAAATCTAAGACACAAACAAAAAACCTTCAAAAAAGATTGAAAAGGGAAAAATACAAAGCCAGCTGGAAGCAAATAGAACAGAACCTAGAGCTTTCTTCGAATATAGCAACGAAGCAATACTGTTAAGATGTCAACCTAACTCATATATGGATACTGTGAAATTTTTTTCAAAAAAACAGGTTGATGAGGTGAACAATATGGGATTTGGATCTATTCTAGATATGAATATCAATCATATTTCAACACGTTTGGCATATTGGCTTGCAAGAAACTTTGACGAGATGTTCGATACACTAAACGTAGGTAGATACCAAATAAAAATTACATCGGACACAGTTTATGAGGTATTTAGAATACCAAAGGGGCCAAAGCAAGTTGAAATAATAGTCGATAAGAGAAAAGTTAAAAAGGAGGAGAAAATTGAAAAGAGTAAAGAACCGGAAAATTAATGCTGTCAGGGATACATTCATCAGCTAATGGGGGGAAGACACGAGAATTACCCATGGCTTAATTGCAAATACAATGGAAAATCAAAGAGATGGGGGCAGCCTGTTTAGATTAAATTTCCTGGTGTACTGGATGACGTTCTTTGCGGAGATTACAAAGGCAACAACTGCAAATGATAGATGTTTGCTTTGGTGTAGAGGCTGTTGATGAAATACAGAATCTAGATTGGTGCTCATATCTACTTGATACTTTGCGTCGTACACGAGCGGGCTGGAAGAACTATAAAATACAGTTCGTGGGGCCTGTTGCCTTTCTTACGGTATGCATTACTGCATTTGATAACATATTTAAAAAACTAGTTTGTTCTGTTATATAATTAAATGATACATGCAATTTTAAAAATAACTTTGTTTGATCTTGCAATTTATACAGCTTCTGTACACACATGAGTACAACAAGAGGCTTAAACTGTTTGAGAAAGTCGTGGAGATACCGGTTATCCGTTATATCACATCTTCAGAGATTGATAAAGTCGAAGAGCATATTTCGGATAACGGACCTGTGTGGACATCAAGTGAGAGTGAAAATGAAGAAGAAGAGGGTCGATCAACAGAGGAGTATACACTATGACCACCGGTTGACACCACAATAAGCTACAAAAGAATGACTGCACGTGCAGTACAAAATCTCCAAACCGAGGAAGAGCCAAACGAGAACATTGATGATATGATGGATTCCAGTTTTGAAATCAATGAAATGTCTCAGTTGAACCTTGAGATGGGAGTTGGAACACAGACACAGAAAATGATCGATTATTGCAACACTGCTGTTCAACTTTCACCATCGGTAATCTACGACACAGCCCATGAACGAGATCGAGAGGCTTCGAAAATCAACAAAAAGGTAAGCGCAAAAAAATATTAATTTCACTTAATCCATTTATATTTAACATCTGGATTGATAGTATCTTAACTCGAAAAATATTGCAGAACCTGTTGAAAAAAATGAAAGCCAATATCAAAAAATACATTAAAATGGTTCAAGATGTTCAAGGGATGAACAACTTAGTTTCAGAAGCAAAAACTAAGTGTTTTTGGGATTCGGATATTATGGAGGCCTGTAAGCAGTGGGATGAGACGATTCGGAATAATCCCATTTGTGTGCCGCCTGATTCGGTTCAAGAGCATGAAACTGCACCCTTGGATGTTCATCAACAGCCTGAAAATGAAGCTTCTGATGTTCATCATGAAGTTACTACAAACGAAGAAAGTAGACAGAATGAAGAAGCTCAACAAGTAATATCCAATGTTTTGGTACAAATGGCATCAGAAGGTAAAACATGCGATTTCAAATTAACTCATGCGAATTTAAGTTAAAAAATCACCATTTCCTATACACATGCGAAAACTTTAAAAAACACATGCGATTTCATACAAACACTTCACATTTTGATTTCGCATGCAATGTCATGTATACCATGCGATTTTGATTCTGATGTATTAAAATTCAATAATTTGTATCAATAGGGGTACTGCAGCCAGATGATGAAGGATTGACAAATAAAGATGATGGAGGAGTGACAGACACCCTAATTGCAAACATTCAAACTGTCGAAACGGGTGTATACGCTTACAAACCACCTGTCAAAGGTAAAAAAAAACACTTTATATTAGAAAAAAATTAAAAAGAACAAAATATTATATTTCTTAACTTACTCTGGCCTGCAGAAACTGGTGAAAACGAAACTGTTATCGAAGAAACAATGAACTTGGCAGAATCTACACAAAACATTCCAGAAAAAGTTCAAGAAAAAGATCCAGAAGTGGAAGTAGTTTCTTTAGGAGAAACTACACAAAAAGACCCTCAACAAACCGATTCGGGTATCGAAGTTGAGAAGGAACCGGAAGTTGAATGCCCTTAGGTGATGGCTGAGGAATTGCAGTCAGTTGAGTTGCTTTTGAGCCTGGGACCCAGCCTGGAAGAAAATAAAGGAAAAAAACCAGCTAGGGGGAGAAAAAACTCAAAGCCAAAGCAAGTTCCAAAACAAGTTCTACCAAAGGGGTTAAATGAACTCCTTTATAAGACAATAGAAGCAGCCAAAATTCGAGGTGAGAAAAGATGTGCAGAGCTTGGAGACGCATTTTGTTCCCCTTACTGCAACAGAGTGGTAAACATGCACGAAGCACTCTTGAATCAAGAATTGAGTGTGATCCGATATACATTTGCTACATTTGGAGACATAGAGTAAGTAAAATGGTTATATCAACTAACAAACATCTAAATATATACACTCAAAATATTAATTATTTATTTTTTTGCCTGGCAGAGATGAACTTTACCGATCATAAACTGGGGTTTACACATTGAAAGGTATATTTGAAAGCTTCTACAGGGGTCAGTACGTAACATCAAACGGGATAGATGCATTTGTGGATGTTCTAAACCTTGAAGAGAAGAAGAGGGATAGAAAATCATCACCATACAGACTCTACTTGTTTATACCTCTGAGTGACCTTTTAACGAACCCGAAGCTTTGTAACGATTAATTATGCTCACTAGAATAAGTGATAAAAATTTCACAAGGTTTCGATATCGTATAAGAAAGATACTCTAACATTCGTAAGTAAGGGGTTAAAAGCGTCAATGTTGAAATTCAGGACTTATTCGGTGATCGTATAACTAACCGGGAGCTTAACGAAGTTTGTTTATGACTTAGAGTCCCTAAAAGTCAAGTTTGGGGGTTAAAATTGCAATAAATGGAAGTTAAAATGAGTTTAGGAGGACCAGGGACCAAATGTGCAATTGCTGAAAGTTGTTTTGACCGGATCTGGGCCTCATACCGGTCGCGTAAGACTCCTCTTGGAGCTTACGCGGGCCGCCTAAAACCTGCCAGCTTCCAAAAACATGGCAGTTGTCTGTTTTCAGCAGGTTAACCGACTTATGAGCATGGTATTCGAAATCCAGAGGCTGAGCCAGTAGTTTTTCATGCATAAGGACACTTGGGATTGATCTAAGATCAGTTATAGGCCTTGTTGTAATGATCTTGTGTGATTAAAGTCCCTATATAAGAACACTTGTTGCAACATTTTTTTGGCATTCACTTGAAATCATTCAAACACATTTTCTGGAGCTCTCTGGACCTCAAACAAGATTTCATTACCTTCATTTTCGTACTAAGGACTTCAGTAAGCTTCCTTAACCTCTCTTAATTCAGTTTTATTAGTTTAATGGCCTAAAGTCAAACCCGTCGTAATTAAGGTTTGACTTAGTAATTAATCACTAATGGTCCAGTCAATTCTCGAATTGAAAGTAGGTATGAGTTGGTAATTATGTGGGTAATAAACCCTTAAAAGGGAACCCTCTGATTCCCACTCTAACTAGGTCAATTGTCAGGTCAAACTTGATTATAAAAAGTCAACAGAAAGCTAATTTTCAAATAAACGCATAATTAACAATGTAGAAGCCATGAAACCTGTTTTATCACTTGTATAACTTGGTAATTAATGTAAGAACATGTCTAAGCATGTTCAACACGACAATTTTGAGTTTAGGCTCGGTTCGGAACCGAAAGTCGCAAAAGTAGACTTTTGCTTTGACTTTCAGTTCTGAACCGATTTAGATTGTTTTAGAAATGCCTTAAGCTTCCATTAGGTCCATGATTCATATTAGTATAACTCTCTGAGATTATACAACATGGATCCTAATTTATCCGATTCATTTGCATGTTTCCGTTATATGCCTAAATGTTGACCATTATGCCCTTTTGACCTTAAAACGAGATTTTTGAAAATGTGAGAGAACAAAAACCTTTTTTACTGATTTATAAACTTGTCCTAAAAATTTGACATCAGTTGGAGGTCTAGATTAGGAGTTATGCTCAATATCGTAATTAAGAAGCTTTTTATTAATTAAACAACATAATTAGCATAAAGCCTATCTAAACCCAAATTTTGACACCAAACTTTTTACCCACTGACGTAATATAATATTTTGGGATTTTTAGAGATTTTTATTTATTTTTAAACTGATCATATCATAGGGTTCTTGCTTTGATTCGGTAATTGTCGGTTATGCCTTTTTCTTAAATAAAATGAGTTTTACATCACATATTGATACCAAATCTTCTGCTACTGATTTTATGTGATAAATAAAATATTTTAAGCCTTCTGGAATGATAAAAATATCAGCTTTACTTATAAAACCCAAAAATCGCTTAAAACCGCGTTTTAAACGCATAGTATGAGTTAAAACTATTTTTAACATATAAGACTTAATACCTACTGATGTTTTAAGTAAATTTATATACTTTAACAGTAAGCAAAAGTTTTGAACTCAGATTTCTAAATTTGACCTTTAAAGCTTATGTGAAATTACCAAAATGCCCCTACGGTGCATAGTTTGGTTATAAAAGATAAATTTCACATATATGCAATACTCTACTGTTATGACTTATAAAAATAAATATTTTTACTGATCATATCAGACCTGAACCTCATATTAATATTTAATCTCTTGTATAAAGTTTTAAAATGACCAAAATACCCCTACGGGGCTTAATTTAAGTTTAAATTCGTTTTGGGCATAATGGAAGGTATCCTACTGATATCACAACATATTTAAGGCATATTAACTTATGAAACCTGTTCATGACTCATTTGGTTACCCGTTATGCATTTTTCGCGTTCGGTTCGGTTTATGTGACTAGTTTGCATAAATTGACCGAAATGGGTCAAACCTTATCATTTTTATCTCAAAATCCAGAATGTGGTTAGTTTACCCATATTATACAAGTCTTCAAACTTGTCGGGTCTAAATCACATTCTATTCCGGTCTTCGCTTTATCATGCGTTTTGATCCGTATACCTTTCTTTAAAACTAACCGGTCTAAGTATAAACTTAAGAAAGACCCGTTAGGAATCTAATAGGTTATTAAAACCTTCGTTCCAGATTTAGGGGCCCAGTAAAAGATACTTTGCACTTGCTGATTTGTACGGCTGAGATAAATTTGAATAATTTGCTTAGGTAAATACTTTTAGCTTATTTTCCGTTATACGGGCTTGGGATACGGTGTTATAATAATACCGCTTGGTCGGGTATGTAACTGTTTTAAATCGGATTGTGATTAATATATTTGCATAACCCGTTTTAATCTGTTTTGTTTGGTATATGGCTTTTGGGGGGTTAACGACCATTTCCTGGATATCCTCGGCTCATTCATTGAAATGGCCACGACTTAAGCACGGGGTGTAGGCATACACCTGACAGTTGCGTATGTATAAAAGGTACCCCCACAATAAGGAAAATTCCTTGTGGGTATTATACCTGTGGTGTGTCAGTTAATCTTGTCCGGCTCTTCTAACCGGCCCTGACAGACGACAAACATTTAAATATGTATACAAGTTTATTTTTAATAATTGTCCCAAGTTATAAAAGATATTTTGTGCCTTGTGCATTCAAATCAATTTTCATAAATGTTTTCAAAATGAGTCGGTTAATTGTATTTACCAGTGTAAACTGACGTATTTTCCAAAAATGTTAAGTGCAGGTACTAAACGGAATAGGCTGGCTACTCCTAGCATCAATAAAGAGTCTTGCAAGCTTAGATGTTATTAAATTTGTTGAACAATGTTCCTTTTAACTTTGATCCGCCTGTGGATCCCTTACAACCGTTTTTGTAATAAATGATATTACTTCCATTCGGTTTGTAATTTTTTTTATCTTTCGACTTCCGCTGTGTATTAAACTGTGATAAATTGTCTATGATGATATCAACTACGTCACGATATTTCCCACCAGGCTCACCGGTAATACGTGGAAATTTCGGGGTGTGACAAATCCCAACTAGGTTGAGTGCATTTATAGGAAAGGACTAGTAAACCTGTTTGATGTTGGATTTCTGTTGAATATTTAGACTTGTTATATAACATTAATGTTTTTAATTTCGCATATATTATGTATGAAATCGCATGTTTGACATTGAATTGCTTAAAATATGCAAAATGGGGGACTATACACATGCGAAATCAAAAATCCATTCCATAACACAACATGCGAATATATTGAAAACGTGCAAAACTTGAATGTTTTATTAAAACAAAGCACTAAAATAAACAAAGTTCATTCAAAAGATGAGAGAAACTCCATTTTCATCTTCATCGAGCATCTTAAGATAGTTATTACATCCGCCAACTCTTTCAACTGCTTCTCATCCCTCTCACCCAGATCAACCATGAACATAACAGCTATTTCTTGAATACTACTCACTTGCATCTGAGATAGCAAGTTCAGAATTTCTCTTGACATGATCGATCCTCTTGAATTTGTTCCTGAATCCTTTTCCTCAAAGCCTGCTTGATACTTGATTCAGAAGAAGAGGATGTTGGTAGGTCTGCCATTTTTAATAGGATGTTTGAAATGGTGATAAAAAGATAAACTATATAATAAAAGAAAAAGTACTGAAAAATTATTGATATGAATTATTGAAATCAATTATTGAACTGAATTATTTGATTTGAATTATAAAACACACTGTGCGAAATATAAATATAAATACTTTTAAAGCGTGCGAAATATAGAGCTATATATTTCATTGTGTGCGAAATGCCCAACTTCAAAATGCGAAATTAAATATTAAACTTCATTGTGTGTGAAATGTCCAACCTAAACATGCGAAATTATTCATATGATCCAATCTTATACCTGGGATATGTTAAAAACACAACATGTGATATATAAAACAACACATGCGATATAATAAATTCAACAAATAAAACCAGAAACAACTTATCTTCACCATCTTCAACCTCGTTACAATCTATTAAAATGAAAATACCTTCAAATTAAATAAAACCAAACCTCAACCATAACCCTATGATGAAAAACTAAAAACAAACATCCTAAATGATGAATCCAGCATTTTCGGAAATCGCCCATCTGTGTTCGGTACAGGAATCAATCAAAAAACCTACAAATCGAATTGATACGAACAATAATTAGATGGACGGATATGAAACGAACTCGAAATCTGCTTCCTTGTTGACGGAATTCCCTGATTAGCCCTTAGATGTTTGAACAGAATGTCTGATATACCCTTATCTAATTAAATTGAATCAGGACACGTGTGTGGCTGTGGGCATCGCGTACATAATGTACGATAACGGGATTTGTATCCTACACTTTACCTATATATATATATATAGTGGAGAGTTTAAATTAATTCACTTTTTCTTCTTCTAAGAAGATTCTTCTCAAATGAACCTCCCCCTATATATATATATATATAGATATATATATATATATATATATGTGGTAAGGTTCATTTGAGAACCAGCTTTATTGTGAGAACCACGAGAACCAATGTGAACATAAAATAAAATAAAAAAATAAAAAAAAACACTCAAAAATATATTTTTTTTAAATCGCTATATTTCGTTACCAAAAAAAACTTTTTTTTCGAGTAACAGTTATCTATGCACATGTACATATTTATCATTACTTCGACAAATACCGTAATACATTATCAGTAATAGACAATTGCACTCTAATTTACAATACCATCCGTAATACACTACTTTTTACATTACCAATATTAAAAATGCACATGTCCATCATTATGTATAACCATTATATAACGTGTTTTGGTACAAATTTTGATTTTGAATGGAGAAGTAGGCTCATATGCATTGTTTTTTGTTAGTTATATCTAGTGGTTGATGGTTTGGTTATAGTTGTCACTTTATGATGTAATATGTTGATTGGATGGTATAAACGGTGTTGATATACATGTAATAAAGTGAAAATATTGGTAATAGTATTGTATTATGGATGGTATAAGGTGATGGTATAAGGTAATGGTATTGTATTATGGATGGTAGGAGGTAATGGTAGTGTATTATGGATGGTATGATACATGAAAGGTAATGGTAGCGTATTTTATGTTGATACATATAGAAGCACATGTGCATTTCTAATATTGGTAATGTAAAAAGTGGTGTATTACATATGGTAGTGTAAATGAAAGTGCAATTGTCTAATATTTGTAATGAATTGCGGATTTTGTCAAAGAAATGATACATATGCACATGTGCATGGATAACTGTTACTCGATTATTTAAAAAAAAATAAACAAGTTTCAGCAACTTTTGTGACTAACATGTGTTAGACAAAAAATGCTGAAACTTGTTTATTTTTTTTTTAAATATTCCTTCGGTGCTTTTTTGTTTTTTTGGCACAAAACTCTTAAAAACATGTATATTACATGTGTTATTTTTTTCAAAAAAAAATATCAGGAGGTTGGGTTTTCTCAAATTTTTAGGGTTTTCTATATAACCCTGCCCAATATATATATATATATATATATATATATATATATAGGGTAAGTTTCATGCGAGAACCACCCTTATTGCGAGAACCGCGAGAACCAATGTGAACACAAAATAAAATCTAAAAAAAATCAAAAAAGCACTCAAATTTTTTTATTTTTTTTAATATTTTAAAAAAAAAATCGCTATACTTCGTTACCACAAAAAAAAGTGTGCATATGTATCATTACTTCGACAAATTCGGTAATACGTTATCAGGAATAGACAATTGCACTTTAATTTACAATACCATCTGTAATACACTACTTTTTACATTACCAATATTCAAAATGCACATGTGCATCATTAGGTATAACCATGATATAACGTGTTTTAGTACAAAAAGTTTGTGATTTTGAATGGAGAAGTAGGCCAATATACATGTTTTTTGGTTAGTTATATATAGTGGTTGATGGTTTAGGTATAGTTGTCAATTTATGATGTAATATGTTGATTGGATGGTATAAATGGTGTTTACATACAAGTAATAAAGTGAAAATATTGGTAATGGTATTATATTATGGATGCTATGAGGTAATGGTATTGTATTATGGATAGTATGTGATGCGTGTTAGGTGTATATGTAGGTTTAAGTATATTTTAAGCCCTTTTACATTTTTTTAGTCAAGTTTTAAATTTATAAAACACGATATTTACTAACACTAAACACACATATGGGCAAGTGCACCGATCGTGAGCGTAGTATAGTGTTGGTAAGATACCAAGGTCGTCCAAGGACACAAGAGCTTTTAGTACCTGTTTATCCTCAACGTCTAATCAAATCAAAAAGTTAGAAAAAGGTTTTAAACTAGAAAAATAAAAACTAACTAAAATGCTGAAAATAAAAATAAAAGTAAAACAGATAGACAAGATGAACCACTTGGTTCCGACTCGTGTATAGTGAAACCTTTGATTATTTCCGCACTTTGGCACTTTTTAAGAGATTATCTTAGTTATTGTAGTAGGCCCCTCTTTTGAAGGTGACGTTACCCTCAACCCAGTAGTTTGAGTCAGCAAGGATACAATCCTAAAGGGTTGGATTATTGAAAGATAATTAATTAAGTTATTAATGCGAATTATGGTAGGCCCCTCTTTTGAAGGTGACGTTACCCTCGGCTAAGTAGTCTGAGTCAGCAGGGATACAGTCCTAAATAGCCGGGTTATAGTATTAATAGTAGCTTACATATGAGGGGATCAAAGAGTTTGGACCCCCGCCATCCAATACCGTTAAGTATTGAAGGAGGTCCTACTAAATTTGACCCAGGTCCTTGCAGGATCTATACACTGAACAAGGCAAGACCTTTACCAAACCGTTCCCTTAACCCCCGACCAGGTAGCCAACATACCTCCATATAGACCGTGGAGATATGAATGGTGAAAATCTTTTATTTTATATAGACAGTAAAATAATGCCAAGACACCACGGACAAACGATAAGGAAAAATCACCTTCAACATAAGAAACTAGTTATTAAAGTCATTAATACAAAACCAAGTAAAAAGTGCGAAAAGATTAAAAATAAAAAGTATTACACTAAACACTTTGTCTTCACCAAGTGATGTAAGAGACTTAGGCAAACATGGCCTTGATTGTCAATAACTCTTACGATCAATCTTGGATCCCGAGACGACTCACACACTCTATGATGGGCAATGGATGATGGTGTTATGGTGGTGGTGGGTGGTGGGTGAAGTGTGAGAGAGGTGGTGTGCCAAGGGATGGTTTGAGCTTGAGCCAAGCACTCCTATTTATAGGCTGAACAGAAGCTCGGGCACGGCCCCGTGTCCAGTGGGCACGGCCCCGTGTCCACATCCTTCTCTTTCTTCATTTATTGCAGCTTGTCTGTATTAGTTGACCACGCCCCCGTGTCCGCTGAGCACGACCCCGTGTGCAGAAGCATATCTGTACTATCAAGATTTTCCTGGATTCTATGAATCTTATAGTTGACCACGGCCCCGTGCCCGCTGAGCACGACCCCGTGGTGGGCAATAGAAGCTTCTACCACTTTATCTTTTCTGCTGACACTTGGGCACGCCCCCGTGCTGGCTGAGCACGGGGCGTGTTCAGTCTTCTGTCTTCTTATTTTGCTTGGGAAGATGTTGTCGTGGAGTCAGGCATGTCACGTTTGTTCCTTTTCTTGTATTTATGTTAGATTTTGCTGTCTTTTTGCTTCTTTTGTTAATTTGAGCTCATTTAATCCTGAAAATACAAAAGGAAGACAAAAGCATGCTTTATCCAACATTAGTACTAAAAAGGGTTAGTTTTATGCCACAATTGATGTAATTTATATGTTGCATTTTGCACACATCAGTATGATAGATGAAAGGAAAAGTGTATTCAAAGTATGTACCAAAACACCTTATTTCATGTTGATACATATAGATGCACATGTGCATTTATAATATTGGTAATGTAAAAAGTATTGTAATACTCATGGTAGTGTAAATGAAAGTGCAATTGTCTAATATTTGTAATGAATTACGGAATTTGTCAAAGAAATGACAAAAATGCACATGTGCATGTTTGTGTATTATGGATGGAATGATAGATGAAAAAGAAAGTAGTGTACCAACACACCTTATTTCATGTTGATACATATAGATGCACATGTGCATTTCTTATTTTGTTAACGTAAAAAATAGTGTATTACACGTGGTAGTGTAAATGAAAGTGCAATTGTCTAATATTTGTAATGAATTACAGAATTTGTCAAAGAAATGATACAAATGCATATGTGCATGGATAACTGTGACTCAATTTTTTTTTATTATAAACGAAATATAGCGATTTTTCCAAAAATAATAGTAAAAAAAAAAAATTTTGGTGTTTTTTAGATTTGTTTAGGTATTACTATTTGTGTTTACACTGGTTCTCGCGGTTCTCGCAATAAAGGGTGGTTCCTAACGGATCCTTCTCCTATATATATATGATTGTGGTCCATATGGCCTTCCAAAAATGCACAAAAAATACCTATTGGCATTGCCTGCCATTTCTAATTATGGTTAAGTCATACTAAGTGTGCTCATCATGTTAGAAATGGACCTATCTTAATTATTACGTATAATTACCATTTATAACTAACTATTTATTTAAATGTTCTCACAAATACAAAATTATAGTTTTCTTCTTAACTCAACAAACTCCTATAGTGATCTATTCTTACTATATTTTGAAATTTACTTTCTCATGTAATTAACTTTTAAAGCTTAGTTCTTGAAACAATAACTAGTATTAAACTTCAAACATGAAATGAAAATGTAGTAAACTTTGTACCTTTTTTCTGCACCCCAAGTAAGCTTGGGGTTTGTTACCATTTCCCGAAATTCCTAATATATACTGATTGTGAAACTAACGAATTTAATATATTATATATTAGTATCTCTCTCTATATATAACGATGTAAATATATTATCCTGGGGACCCGATCAAAAACCACAACAACCAAAATTTTGGCACATATTTCATCTAGTCGTAACAACCAAGTTACGAACACAAAGATTCAACGATTAACACTCCATTGTATTAATGCGTATGAAACCGTTACAAAGCAATGTTTACAAGATATCCTTATAAACTCTCAGTGTGTGTGTGTTTACAGTGTGTTCGCTCTGTGAAATCTATTCAGACTTCCACTTTTGTTTTTGTGTTTCTGTCTGTTGTCTGGGTATATATAGTGAAGACATGACGAAAACAAGAGGCCCACGAAATCCCATCAACGAAATCAAAGTATTGGACGAAATCCAAGGGATTTCGTCACACAAGGTGATTTCGTCCCATGTGTTTTCACCACAAGGTGTTTTCACTACCAAAGGGATTTCGTCATATTCATGTTTGGCCAAATAGGGATTTCGCCAAACATGTTGGGCTTGGGCCAAGGGCTTCTGTCTTCATGTTGGGCTTGGACATGTTGGGCCAAAACAAACAAACAGACAAACACTTAACACTATAAACTAGTCTAATATGCAAATTGCACACACGCAGTTGCATTTACATCGTTCGATACAAAGTAGATCACATACCGAGTCAAGACAGGAGGATGTCTTGACTACGGCCTTCACTTCGTAGCCGAGTCGAACCGATCCGAGCCGTATCCACATAATATGTATCAACAAACTCCCCCTTGGATGCTGCTCGCGAGGTTCGGAATCTCGTTCTCCATCTCTTGATGGTTCATCATACTCGGAAAGGATCTTTAAAGTCTTCACGTGTCACACATAGAAAGTGTATTAACAAACTCCCGCTTTTATCTAGGAAGTGTATCAATAAACTCCCCCTTTGATTATGCTCGTGAATCTTTTGATTTTCAAAACTTGAGATCCTTGTGGTGTTGACTGATTGGTCAGCGGCAACTCGATCATCTTTATCATTTGAGTGCCTTTACGTCGTGTCTTCATTCCGAAGCTTATCATCGATCGAGCGCATGCCATCGCCTTCCACGATGAAAAAAATGCAACGACTGGCCGGCAGGCTAGCCGCACTAAATAGATTCTTAGCCAACCATGCAGCTAAATCTTACCCTTTCATCAAGACCCTGCGGAGCTGCTTAAAAAAGGAGCAATTCCAATGGACCGCAGAAGCCGAAAAAGCTTTCCGGGAGATGAAAGAGTGTTTGATTCAACTCCCAACTCTAACCGCACCACGCAAAGACGAGCCACTTATCTTGTACTTATCTGCCGCGGACAACGCGGTAGGCGCGGTACTCATAGTGGAGCGAGAAGGAGTTCAAACACCCATCTACTATATCAGCAAAATGCTCAACGACCCAGAGACGAGATAATCCATCATGGAGAAGTTGGTATTGGCACTAGTGCACGCGTCAAGACGGTTGCGATGATACTTTGCAAACCACGTCATCACGGTGTTAACCAACTACAGGATTGGCCCGATCCTATCAAAAACCAACATCTCTAGTAGATTAGCAAAATGGGCAATTGAGCTGGGCGCACTTTCACTGAACTATAAGCCGCGCCCCGCAATCAAAGGCCAAGTTCTAGCTGATTTCGTCGCCGAGGTACCGGCAAATCGCATTCAAGAATGCGAGGAAGAGCAAAACCCTGCATCACCACCAGCCTCCGCAAAAACCTGGGCACTATATACAGATGGTGCATCCAACAAGGATGGTGCAGGTGCAGGTCTGCGACTCGTCAGCCCAGATGGCCAATAACTTACCTATGCAATCCGCCTCGATTTCAAAAGCACAAATAACGAGGCAGAGTATGAGGCTCTACTGGCAGGGTTACGTCTGGCAGTTAAACTCGGCATCCAACATTTGGAAGCACACGTCGACTCGCTATTAGTTGCAGGACAGATGCGCGGCGACTATGCCGCAAAAGGGGATATCATGATCCTCTACCTCGAGCAAGCCTTGCAACTGAGATCAAAGTTCACTTCTTTCAATATCCGCCATATCAACAGAAGTGAAAACAAACCCGTGGATGCACTGTCAAAACTCGCATCCACCAGCTTCCAACACCTGGCAAAGGAGGTACGCATCGAAATCTTGCAAAATCCCTCAGTACCCCTGCGTCAAGTCAATGTCATCCAGTACGGTACAACATCCTGGATGACACCAATCATTGCATACTTGCAATCAGGTGTTACTCCCGAAAGCAAGGCAGAGGCACGTAAGTTGCAATACAAAGCGTGTCATTATCAAATGGGAGACGGTATCTTATACCGTAAATCATACCTGGGGCCACTCCTACGATGCGTTGACCCCCAAGATGTCACGTACCTTATCAAAGAAATACACGAGGGAATATGTGGCATACACGCAGGCCCACCCAAGGTGGTGGCCAAAATCATGAACGCCGGGTACTACTGGCCCGGCATCCACCTGGATGCGGTCAAAGTCTTGCGCAAGTGTTTCAATTTTCAGCGGCATGCTCCCAAGACCTTGCGCCCCAAGAACAACCTGATTCCCATCACCACCGCATGGTCATTCCAAAAATGGGCAATCGATGTGGTGGGACCATTTCCAGACGCACCAGGTGCAGTGAAGTTTATCATAGTGGCTGTAGATTACTTTACAAAATGGGTAGAGGAAAACCGCTCGCCTCAACCACCGCTATGATAACAAGGAAGTTCATCTGGGAACATATCATCTGCCGTTTCGGTTTACTGATGTGCATCGTCACTGACAACGGCACCAACTTCGCAGCTGATGACTTTCAAAAATGACTAAAGGAATTAAACATTGAACACATTTTCTCCTCAGTGGCGCATCCGCAAGGGAATGGCCAAGTCGAGAGTATCAATAAAAGTTTAGTCGAAGGCATCAAGACACGGTTGGGAACAGCCAGACGCGGCTGGGTCGATGAACTCCCAAGTATCTTATGGGCCCACAGGACAAGCCCAAAAACAAGTCACGGTGAGACACCTTTCAGCCTAGCCTATGGCTCAGAAGCGGTGATCCCCGCGGAAGTAGGCCTCCCCTCACCCAGAATGTTGGCTATCAACAACATAGACAACAATGAAGAACGCAGGGTTGACTTGGACCTCCTGGAAGAAAGGCGTGAAAACGCTGCCATCAACGAGGCCAAATACAAAACCAAACTTGAAAAGTACTACAATGCACGCGTCCGCATTTGTACTTTTAACCCGAGAGACTATGTCCTTCGCGATAACGAAGCATCTAACCCTGAACGCCCAGGGAAACTCGCCCCCAAGACCTTACCTCATCCAAGAGGTCCTGGGCAAAGGCGCGTATAAACTGCAAACATTAGAGGGCGAAACTATCGCACGCACATGGAATGCACAACAGCTTCGACGCTGTTACATGTAAGCCATGTTTTTACATTCACCATGTAACCTATCGGGCCGCAGACCATTTGCAAATAAATAAATGAACGATTCAATGCAATATTGTTTATTTCCTTCTATTACAAATACGTGTTCCACTCCGCGGTATCTGCAAAAACAGATTGGCAAAATCTTCATTTGCGATACCTACACAAAGTGGTAACCACACGCAAGTATTGTAATAGGCCAACAATGGCAAAACATCAAATGTCTATCCGGCTGGATATGTACATACGGTTTTCACAAAGCCTACACAATTCCTAAACCCTAACGGGATAAAAACAGGAATTGACTAATACTCATACAACGAAGGTATAGAGTATACTCAACCGTGCTTACAGCAGGTAGAGTTCTACATATACAAGTACAAACATGCAAGTAGTAAAAACACTTGTACAACTTGAACAAAACGGTTAGAACTTTATATTCAAAAAATTTCTACACCTACGCGGTGCACAAGAAATTTACATAAGGTTCCTAAACATTTACATCGAGGAAAAAAGGGGGGGGCACGCAGGCCAGCCTAGTCCTTCTTTGTACCGCTGGGACCCGCACCACCCTTGCCATCACCAGCAGACTCCTCCTCCTCTTCATCTTCCTCATCAACATATAACAACCGCAAGCGGTCTACGTAGTCTTCCGCATCCAGGCATTTGTCAAGTTCCTCAAGGGCGGAAATGGACATGTCGTTGTACGCCGCAAGAGCGGCAGCAAGAAGTGCTTCAGTGTCCACACCACGAAACCCAGACCTTTCATCGGTATATTTGCCCTGGGATAAAATGTTCATATGACTAATGCATCGGTTGTAGCCAGCTTTAAAACCAGCGTCATGCGCGCGCAGCCTAATCAGCTCTACACCAGCTGCGTTCTTAGGCGCGTCAAGGATAGCCCTAACAATCTGCGGAACACCAGTAGTATGGTTATCAAAGGCAAACCTAAAAAGATAGCAAAGGCAACAGGTACATACATGCCCGATACCGTGAATACGCATCCATTCGCGATCGGCCTGGAGCTGATCGAATGAAGAAGCAAGGCTATCTCTAGCCTCTGCAACTTCCTTTGCCCGCGCTTCAGCTTCAGCAGCACGGGCAGTGACATCCTTAATAATGGTCACTTGGCTCCGCACTTCAGCCTTTCAACAATAAAGAAAACAAGTATATAAAGATGCTCAATCATACTTGTGGAATAAATGTACAAATTCAAGAGCAAAAGAAATTCATACCTGGAGGCCCTTAACAGTCTTGTTTAAATTGGTGCGGTCAGCATTTGCCTCTACAAGAGCCTTGGCAGCGCGGGCCTCCGCCTCCCTGGCCTCTTTGACCGCCACCTCAGCCTCTTTGGCTGCCGCCTCAGCCGCGGTTTTCTCCTTGATTAAAGCAGCTTTCTCCTTGCACAAAGCAGCGTTCGCTGCCTTGACATTTGTCAACTCCTGACGAACACGAAACAACGTTTCATTCTGTTTGCCCCAAGATTCTTTCCAAGTCTTGCGCTCATTAGAAAGTGTTTCTTTCCAACTCTTGCGCTCATCGGAAAGCAGTTTGGCGAGGGTACGAACCTGTTTAAGCTCAGCAGTTGCAGCCCACTCCTCAGTCTGCTTATGCTGCTCAAAGGCAGCCTTGTCCCTTCTTAGCTGCTCCACACCCTCACGAGCAGCCTTAACCAACTCTTCAGCCCCAGCCCGCAAGCGAGCAGTTTCCTCCTCCTTGCGCCCCAGCACTTTGTAGTCTTCCATAATGGCATTTGCCATTATGGAACTCCCCACAAGCATGGAGGAGAGTTGATTGATCCGGAGCTCACGTGGCAAAGCACGGGCCCGATTGACTTCAAATGGGGTGCCCAAACCACCCAAAATCTTCTTACACGCAGAGGGATCAGCATAAATATCATCCCCTTGCATTACATTCCATGGGGGGCGGTGATAGGTCATGGCCCGGTCTTCCGTGTAGGTGCGGAAGTAAAACTCCAATTCAGACTCTTCAGGCTGAATAGGAGGTCCTTTGAAACCCGCACCCCCAGACGCGGAACCAGAAGCCTTCTCAGCAGCAGGAGATTTTTTCTTCTCAGCATCAGCAAACTTTAGGTTAAGCTCGTCAGTATCCTGCGGAGAGATCAGGTTATCATGGGAATCCACCGTATCAAAGATCTGCGCCGCAGGTTTCTTCCCAGTATCCTCTACATGCGTAGAAGGCTCAGCGGTAAATTCTTTAGTAACCCCCGCATCCGCAGTCGTGTCATGCAGGGGGGAATGAGGAGCATCAAACATAGAGAAACCTTCATCTTACGGTTCTGTGAACAAAGCAAAAACACCTATCAATTACAAGTACAATAACAAACCACTTGTAAAGGTTATGAATCACTTACCAGAAACAACCACAGGTTTCACAGCAATTGTCCGTTTGGTCTGTATCTTCGGACGTTTCTTCTCACCGGCATCAGCAGCCTTCTCTGGCTTTCTCTTCCTCTTCTCATCAGCAGGCTTGGAACCCGCAGAGGTCCCACCTGCAGCCGCACCACCACCTGGAACACCCAAACCCTCAAGGGTGTCAGACACTACCACGTAGTCGGTATATCTGCGGAAACGAGAGTGAGAGATACATGTCGCCTGTGGCACCAAAGGAGGAACAACAGTAGCCTCAGGCTTTTTCTTGCCGCGACCCCGCACAACCTTCTCAACATGCTTTTTCTCCGCATGCTTCTTGGGGGCACCCTTCACTTCAAATTCTCCCAAGGTCCCAAGAGTACCTGCGTTTAAATCATCAAACAAGCAAATTAGCAAGGTGAACTTTATAAGGCAAGTAAGAAGAATATGGATTATGCCTTTGCCTTGCGGCAGGGGTGCATTCAGCGCTTCGCGTTTAGGAACGCGAAAGTTGTTGACAATGGTCAAGTTAAAACCTTCACTTTCCGCACACGGAAGTAACTCAACCTTGCCCAGGAAAGTTGGATCAAATATCCTCCACAGGGCAGCGTCCTCTGATAATACACATACAAAATCAGTAGCAAACAAGGAAGTAAGGAAACCGCACAAGAGTAAAAATGCTTACCACCACTTTTCTCCCGCACAACCGGCCTTGACTTCCTATCAGGCCTGGTCAACATCATCCGCAGCACGCACAACTGCGAGTTGTCCAGTTTCTTATGCTCAATGGTCTTCAACAGTGGGAACCACTCCACCGTCTCCGCACTAGGAAGAGCAATATCCTCCGCAGGGATGATCTCATTAACATTCCGCAAGGTCATGTTAGCAACAACCGCGACAGCCTTAATGTAGAAGAACTTAGTCTTCCACTTTGTAATACCCTTCGGAGGGGTCATCAGCTTGGGGCTCCCATACCGTTGGCCAAAAGAAAAGAACCTGGTGTTCACCGTCAACTGGTAGAACCGACGGAAGTTTTCAACAGAAATTTCCAGACCAAGAGCACGAAAAGTGTACTCAAAATTTCTAATCTGAATCATCCTGAACGGACTAATCTGGGAGATATGGAGTTTGTAATACTCCAAAACCTCAGCAACAAACACAGTCAATGGTAAACGAAGGTTACCATCAACGAAGGAATCAGCCCATATGGTGACGTAACCGGCCGGAGCATCGGCACCGGTTTCACCTTCCTGTGGGAAGACAGCCCCATACTCCTGGGGCATCTGGATGCTGGTCATCAGGTTGTTAAACAGAACCTTCGACCACTTCAGCACTGGTAAACCCCCGCCGGGGGCACCACCACCTTCTTCATCTTCTTCCGCCGCCGCCGGTGACGAGCGATCAGGGTTTTCACCCTCAGCATGGTGTGGATTCGATGGTTCAGCCATCAGGGAATGTAGTGAAGAAATCAGAAAATGAGTTCAAAAACTCAACCTCACCGGAATTTCAACAAAGTCTATCGGAGAAGATGAAGAATGCTCTCTTTCCCTCACCGAAAAATTTTTCAAATTTTGAATAAGTGAGGAGAAATCAAACGGTTTCCCCTTATATACCCATCGCAATTAATGCGATGCAGTAACTGAATCATCACGTTCAAAATGGGCGAATTATGCAACGCCACGTGTGCACCGGCGGTTCCGCTGACGGTTACCACGCGCGCGTGGCCGTCCACGCGCCTGATAGAAGAGACTTTTACACTCCTTGCTACAGTGCATTTATGACCTCGGGCAGTCCAAATGTCCTTTAATTTCAGCACATGACAGAATCCTACCAACTTTCACCAACCCACACGTGCGTTCAGCCACGTATGCAGCACAAAAGCGACAACAATATCCACACATAAGCGGCATGCGGTTTCTCTGGTTTACCGCACCATAACCCATACCGCATGTCGTTTTTTCATACCCCTTACAAAAGGCAAAAATATATATCTCCACATTATTTAAAGGGGTATAACCAATATCCGCATATACCCACAAGCACACGTGGAATATGCGGAAATGACACACACGAGCCCGTACAGGTGTGTCAGATACTCAGAACCAGCATTGTTCTTTGGACTGCGAAAACCGCTTCTCAGGATGCGGTAAACTGCATCCACAGCAAGCTTCTTCAAGCTTTAAATCCCTCGTCTCCGGTTCACAACCGCAGAGGGGACGCAAACAGCTTCTCCTTAGGGAAAAGGACGAATATACTGGGCAACTGCACATCAGCAACCCTGACTCCTGATCCTTCAAGAGCCACATCCAAGCTTCAAGCTCTTTAGAAGCGAGTTCTTTGCTGCAAACCGCAGACACTCACAAGTAGCTGCGGCGAAATACAAATCCGCAACCGGTAGCTACGGAAGAGCCACGACTAAAACACCACGCGGTGGAGCAAAGCTACCTCAAAGAAAACTGATTTCCAGCTAAGCATGCAGGAAAGTGGTTACAGAATGAATGCGAACGAGTTTCACCCAGATTCCCAAGTATCTAAGGTGACCTCCTTCGGCAACACTACTTCAAGGAAAACTACTTTCCACCAAAGCGTGAAGGAAAGTAGCTAAGGAACAGTGGTAACAAGTCTGCTTATGACTCTGTTTACCCACCTATGGACCGCATAGAATAAACAATGGTGGGCACTACCATGCCTATGACCATGTTTATTTGCCCATAGTCCAGATTTACATTGTTCGACCAAACACGGTCAACAATGACGCAAGTACCCCACGTAGCTCGACCACACATGGCCAACAATGTGCAGCAACGAGGTAACCGCAAAGGACGTGCGGTTACTTGAGAGCTAAACTAGAAGAACATGAACACCCCACAAAGCAGGGATCATCGTTGAATGTCCAGTTGATGAACATGGAGCTTGAGCAAAGCACTTACAGCATTACCTAAGCTGACGCAGAGGTTACAACTAGAGTTGCGGTAATGGACATCTTCCGTCACCATCTCAAAGGTTGGTTCGAAGCCTGCTAACATCTTCAGTCACCATCTCAAAGGTTGGTTCAAAACACCAACAGGTGGCTGATGACATCAGAAAAAGGTAGACCATATTACCGGATCAAATCCTTGGCTGAGAATTCCGCATCATACGGAACTTGCTCACCGGTACGAAAGAGACGTCACCGGACCCGCAGCTTGATTTACTGAAAGTAGGAGCCATCTGCATGGCCCATATTCTACCTTCTAGACACCATAGTCCAGTATCCCTCCCACATGCAACTTGCAAAAGGAAGGAACACTAGACTGGGGGGACTTGAAGGGGTATGGTCCCAGATCTCGCGTCAGCACGACCGCGAGTGACCATTACCCTTATCAAAAACCCCCACCAGCAAGAACTTATCTGTGTCCGTGCGGGCACGCGCGAACACAGCGGTTGAAACCAATCTGTCCATTGATGAGAAGACTTACTTTTAGTACGAGAACGAATGTTACGCATAGCGATGCGGCCTGGCACCGCATCCTATGGACATTTTCGTCACGACAAGGGATCTGGACAACAGTAACAGTCACCAAGCGGCGATGCGGCACGGCACCGCATCCCGCATCCATCTTGGCCAGAACAAGAACGCGGGAACAACATCAGTTACCGCAAGCAGCGATGCGGCCCGGCACCGCATCCTGCCTACAAGGCAAGTGGGTCTGACACCACAGTGCAAGTGGCACTGAGAACAGTCACCTATCAGCCCACATGTGTGCAACAGTCTGACACCACAGCAGGACGTGGCATCACCACCGTAACCGACAGGCCTGACACACCTACAGGAGGCTGCGCGATGTCAGACTAACCACTCAACTATCCTCCTTCACTCCTCGGCTATAAATACCAACCCCAAACCAGGTTTGAGGTATCTCTTTACAACTCTCTCACTACTACTACTATCACACTTTGCTTCCCAAGCAAATTACTGATTCTCACGCCGGAGAGTGGTAACAAGGAGCACCCCCCACACCATCCTCCTTGTTACGAGTCACGGCTTGTTTCCTTGTGCAGGAAACCAACCAGCGGACAATCCAGCCAGCGATCCTCGGAAAGAAGGGATTAACCCTACTTGACCAGACCAGTGTGTTAATCATACCCGGTTAACCATTGTTTCATCATATATGTACATAAAAGGTCCAATATATGCTTCTTGGTAGTTAGAAAAAGTTGACTGTAAAAGGTGTTTCTAAGAGCATTCACAACGCTATAAAACTTATAAAGCGTCACTTATATTAGACTTTTAGACTTTCTTTAACTTCACTCTTAACATATAAACCTTCACAAACTCCAGATCATCGCCTACTTTTACAAGTATTTTTATATACATCAAATTACTTTTATATTATTTATATTTTATACTTCGTTTGAAAATAAAGAATAATATATTTTAACTTAAAAATAATTAAAAATAAAAATAATTTACATTAAAAAAATAGAAAATTAAACGATACGAAAAAAATAAATTTAAAAATATTAATAAAGACTTCAAAAGCTATAAATTCACCGAGTCTTACAACACTTATTTACATTTATCAAATATAGGTGGTGGTTATTCACATCCAGCTGACACTACTCTAGTACTCATGTGCGTGTTTTAGGTGTGTTAGTTTTAGTAACTTTGGAACACGATTATCTCATTTTAAATTTTAAGAAATGATAACTTAGACTAAACACACACGATAGGCAAATGTAGCTATCATTTGTAACAAAGTATATGTAAGAACCAAGTATCGAACCCAAAGGACACGACTTTTACTACTTAACTTTTACGTGCCAACTAGTTAATTAATATCTTTTGTTTGTTTGTTTAATTAGATTAATTATAAAACCAGAAAATAAATGCACGTAATAGAAATGAGTGGACAGTATCAAGATCACAATAAGTATTGCTTTAGGTTTTTGGGTTCGTTTGGGATGAATTATAGTTATGTTATTGGCAAGTAGTGTTTGTGAAACTAGTTGAAAAGACTTGGCTCCTAACTAAGGTTACCAGTGGGTTTTAATAAATTTACTAATTAGGTTTTTGAAGTTAAAATGAAAGGGCTCCGATTAAGGTTATTGCATTCCCTTAGCCTAAAGGAAATCTCGTTTATAGAGCCACCAACCTAGGTCTAGTTTAAGGACATCCAACTACTCTTCTTCTTTTACAACATTACAACTCATGGACCTTTATAATCATGGTCCATTTTCGGGTCTAACAAAGGTGTGTGTGTATATATATATATATATACAGTGAAAATGTAAAATACAATATTCCTTAACGTACAATACGTACGATATAGTGAAATCGCATGTTATAAAAAAAGCATGTTGGAAATCGCATATTGGTTTTTTTGATGAAATCGCATGTTGTTTTTTTTTGTAGCAATTTCGCATGTTGGTTTTTCAGCATAGATCGCATGTTCAAAATTGAATTCGCACCCGATCGAACGACTGAGATAAGCGCGTACATATTGTACGGTAAGAGCTATTGTACGTTAACCTAACCCTATATATATATATAGGAAAAGTATATCATACATTACGGCTTAACGTACTTCACGTACGATAACGTGCGTGATTTGTTATATAACATGCGTGATTAATGTTTTCAATATGCGTGATTATTTTGTTCCAACATGCGTGATTTTGGATTTTTGAGTTATAACGTGCGTGATTTTAAAATGAACGTGCGTAATTACATGTCGTACATGATGTACGTTAAGCCGTAATGTACGTTAACCTTCCTCTATATATATATATATATATATATATATACTTGGTGATAATGTTGCTAATGTGACTTGTGATTAGATAGGGTGATTGATCTTTATTTAAAGGGTATATATATATATATATATATATATGGGACCGCTAGAATAGAAACCACCTCCGGTTGTGAAAACCACGAGAACCACTCTCCACCAATCAGACATTGCCATATATACACTATTATTTTATACCCTAAATGGTATTTTAGTCATTTACTTAATCTGTCCAATCTCTCTGTCTTATCTGTTGCTTTAAAAGTCTCACAACGACTTACATCACATACATCCCAAAATTTTGAATCCCCTAATCTCTCTCTCTCTCAAAATCGTTCCACCATACTCAAATCAAGGAACAAAAAAGGTTTCTGCTTCAGGGTTTTCTCATACTCAAATCAAGGAACAAAAAAGATGGTTTCTGTTTCTGGGTTTTCTGCGACGGAGGTGGATGGTTTCTGCTTCTGGGTTTTCTGCGACGGAGATGGGACGGCGATGGAGATGGGACGGCGACGGAGGTGGATGGTTTCTGCTTCTGGGTTTTCTGTGACGAAGATGGGACGATGACAGAGGTAGTTGGTTTCTGCTTCTGGGTTTTCTCATACTCAAATCAAGGAACAAAAATGATGTTTGATTGGTGGTGGTAAGTCGAATGCGGCGGAAGACGGTGGTGGGAGGTGGTTGGTCGGCGACGGAGATGGGACGACGACGGAGATGGTTTCTGCTTCTGGGTTTTCTAGTTACCCTGCATTTTGGTATGTTGTTTGTGTAAAGATTTGTGTCAAGAGCATTCAAGATTTTGTGTAATTTGTTTAGTGGTTGTGGGTGTGTCAAGATTACATTTTTATTTCATTTCTGTTATCTTTTTTTGTTTTGTGAGTGTTATGTAAGCTACACTGCATTGTGGTGTCCTATTTATGGAAAGATTTATGACATTAGGCTTCAAGATTTTGTGTAATTTGTTTAGGGGATGTGTCAAGATTACATTTTTATTTGGTTTCTGTAATCTTTGTTGTTTTATGAGTGTTATGTGTTTTGTTGGGTGAATCTTTAAGTCAAAAATTTGTTTTGGGTGCGTGTAAATGCAAAAAAAATGTCGTAAAAAAAGTTTAAAACCGTAAAAAAGTTTTTCGTAAAAAAAAGTTTCCTGTAAAAACGTAAAACGTAAAAATAATTTCAGTAGATGATGATAAGTTCAATCTATCTGAGACACCTACTGAGTCGCGGATTTTGGGTAAAACGTAAAACGTAAAAAATTTAACGTAAAACGTAAAAAATTTAACGTAAAGCGTAAAACGTAAAATTTTACATAAAAATTTTTATCTCGTAAAACGTAAAACTTTACATAAATTGTAAAACGTAAAACATTTTCCTTTAAAACGTATAACGTAAAACGTAATCTTAAATGTAAAAAATTTTATCCCGTAAAGCGTAAAATTTGTTAATCCCGCAAAACGTAAAACGTAAAAATTTGTTAAAAAATCTGAATTTTAAATGGTTTTAATAAAAAAATTCAGTTTAAAAAATAAAAACTAATATAATAATTAGGGGTGTGCAAAAAACCGAATTAACCGACCCATAACCGAAATAACCGAAAAAACCAAACCAAAAAAACCGAACCGAATGGAAAACCGATGGGTCGGTTTTTAATTTTTTGATAACCGACAGTCATGGGTCGGTTATGGTTTTGTAAGTTTCAATAACCGCCATAACCGAACCGACCCGCTACTTAATAAGTCATGCATAACCGACCCGTTTAACCGACCCATATGTTCCAAATATCTGATCGACTGATTGTTTTATATTTGCTGCTCGTTTACGTATATTGTTTCTGTTAATTCTGGGGAATCATTGAGATATGCTGTAATATTGGTTGTATTTCTTTATTCAAAAGTGTAAGGACCCTCACGATACCAATCAATTCTTAGATAAAAACCCATTGACTAACGAGCCTATACACATAATACATTGGTGGATTAACCATTATAAGAGAATAAAAGCTTAATTATATGCACTAAAGCATCATCATGTGATTTACCACATCAAGCACTTCCTAGGATGTAGGCTTGGAATATCTTTGACTCGTGCATTTTGTGTCATTTACAGAAAAAAAAATGTGTGCAACTTTTGTTTAATTGGAATACTTTACCTTATTTGAGTTTATGGATTATGTCATTTTTGATTAAAACATTCGGTGATTAAAAGTATTAATATTTATGGATAATATTGTTTTGAGCAAAATTTAGCTAGACCCAAGTTCATGGTTAACCGACCCATAACCGACCACCATAACCATCAAAACCGCCATAACCGAGCGGTTATGGTTATGACTTTTCCATAACCGACATCTCGGTTATGGTTATGGTTATGACCCAAAACCGACCCAAACCGACCCATGCACACCCCTAATAATAATACAAAGAAGGTAATAAAAATAATAAATACAAAAACACAAAAAAGAGTAACTTTACTAAACTACCATTTTGCATTAAAATATTAAAAAACATAATAAGACAAAAAGTATTTAATATTAATTTTAATTATTTTTAATCTCATCCATCCATCTTGAAGATCTAATGGTTAGAAAGTGGTTCTCTCGGTTCTCACAACTAGGGGTGGTTTTCATTTTAGCGGCCCTATATATATATATATATATAGTAGGGTTCCTACGGAAAGTGTGTTTTTCCTAGAAAGTCTAGGAAGCGATCTTGTCCATCCGATTAGTGTGTTTAAGGGTTGAGATTAAATCAATGGCAATCTTGTAATAATTAACTATATTTAATAGATTGTTTTAAATGAGTAGGGGCAATTTCGTCCTTATGTGTGTTTTAAACCAATCAAAAATAACCGCCAGAGAGATCACATCTCCTTAATACACGCCAATTTCCCTTTCTCTCTCTTTCTCTCTCTAAACCCAAATTCGGAAACCCCCAAAATCATACCAAAAATACCTAAAATCATGGATGAAGATAAGAGATTTTCCTTGTTCCATATACGTAAGATCAAGCTTTCATTGTACTACGTGTTTTACAAAGATATTACGGGTGATTCTTGTTTGTAATTGACGGTATTTTGCTGGTTGCAGGGAAGAGATTCAAAAAGCATGAAACTTTGGAAAGGATAGATAGCAGCGGAACAGTTACCGGAAGCCGATCGAAAGCTGGGGCGAAATCTGCTGATGTAAAACACATTTGTATGAATCTGCTTGCTGTTAAAACACAGCTGTATGAATCTGAATGATAAAACACATTTGTATGAATCTGCTTGCTGTTAAAACACAGCTGTATGAATATGAATGATAAAACACATTTGTATGAATCTGCTTGCTGTTAAAACACAGTTGTATGAATCTGAATACTAAAACATAACTGTATGAATCTGCTTGCTGTTAAAACACATTTGTATGAATCTGCTTGCTGTTAAAACACAGCTGTATGAATCTGAATGCTAAAACACAACTGTATGAATCTGCTTGCTGTTAAAACACAACTGTATGAATCTGAATAATAAAACACAGGTGTATGAATCTGCTTGCTGTTAAAACACATCACCAATAACAAACTGTTAAAACACAGTACCAAGAACATGCTCATATATTCCAGCAAGAAAACGAAGGAATGATTGATATTACGTGAGATCAGAAATCGAAAACAAAAAATTCCGAAATTTATGTATAGTTAGTTATTGAAGATAATTTCCTAAAATAAAAATAGATTGTGAAAGTACATAAATGCCATTTTAGATAAAATCCTTCAATGCCACATGTCGCGTTCTTATCGCTTCCTAGACTTTCTAGGAAAAACACACTTTCCACCCAACTCCTACTCTATATATATATATATATATATAGGAAAAACACACTTTCCACCCAACTCCTACTCTATATATATATATTAACATTAGTTTACCATCTCTTGGTGTGTGCCAAAGCCTAACATATAGACCGTGTTAGGCAAGTGGCGCAACCAAGTTTTTGCTTTTCATTGAGGTCTAATATATAGACCGTACATGCCCCCAATGAAATCCTTGATAAGGGTGGGTTAATCATAAGATGTGTGACGTGAGGTCGAAGTCCCACTAAAAAAATAAACCAATTACACTAAATAGATAGTGGTAAATGAGTATCGAACACAGGAAGTTTATGGAAAATGCGTTTACTAAGTAGTTTGCAAATTATTAAAATTTAAATTAAAATGTAGAAAAGTAATCTTGAAGTTTGGTTTGTTTGGTTTATAAAATTTAGATTAACTAATTATCACTTAACAAGTTTGTATTCAGAAATGAGAGAGAGTGTTTTCCCCTGGTTTCAGGTTTTCTATGAATAACAATGACAAAGTTTACTTGGGATGAACTACATAGACATAGTTTGTGAGTGTGTGTTTAATTGTGATAAAAGGGGACCAGGTACTTGGATTACAAGAACGCAAGGTTGTCACTCGATGATCAGTTTACTATAGCCAATGCCAAATCCCTCCCACTAAATCCTGATTGCCTATGGCACCAAGAACTTATGGTTTAGAACATGAAATCTAACAACATAAACCATTACTAAACAAACACACAATAACCATAGCAATGCAATCAAAAGATTAAATTACTATCCCACAAATATCATAAACAATGACAAGTATTCATAAGAAAACCTTACAATCCGGGGAAAACATAAAGGACTTAGCCACGCATAACTCGGTTGATCATCAAAACTTCAAAACCGTTGTTCATGTGCATCAAGGATGATAAAGCAATAATAAAAACACCCAAAATATTTTCTTGGAACCCTAATTTCACCTCCCACAAGTTCTGAACCTAAAACAATGAAAAAGATCATGAAAAGTCACCCCCAAATGCTGATTATAAAGCAAACAACAATTCTGCATTTGGCCCCACCGTAAGCTAACGGTGGCCACAAATATCATATAGTAAGGACTTACTGTGTTATGGTGCACATTTTTGGGTCAGGGCTACTGTAGCGTACTGTGGCTACCGTAAGCTATGGTAGGCTGCAGCTAAGCAATTTTGTTTTCTTCATAACTTTCTCGTTTCAACTTCATTTTCTTTGCCGTTTTCACCCACGTTCTCGTAATTTCATCCTCTATCATGTTATCTTCTTAATTCTTCAATTCCAATAAGTTATTTGTTTCATTTATGCTCCGTATTCCTTCCATTTTAAGCTCATGTTTGTTCCACGCTTCTTCTTTGCACCTCCTTAGCTCCTTTAACCTGCAATCATCAAAGTTCACCGCAGTCATCTAGATTCACTAATTTAAACATCAAACATATCAATTTCTTTCTTATTTAATTAACTTAAAGATCTTCCTACAGTTCACCCGTCAATGTGTTTTACCACAAATGGGTTAACCACTACCAAAATGGGCTCCCCATACTAGTATATGGGTTGTTACACACAATGAATGTACTAATAGGCTTCACACCACTAAGTTTATTAAGAATACTCACAAGACCAAAGATCAAAACTGAATCACAAGTTCCATTGTCAAATACATAACACACCACTTTGCCAAAGATTAAACATTTAGTTCATATCAAACTTCATCTACAACCCTAGAAATACAAGTAGTTTAGCTAAGAATGACCATACAAACTTGTCCACAAGCAATGATCATGGGAAGGATCATGATGGATCAAGTGTAATAATCAATAACTTCTTGAAGTTTATCGATTACAAGTCTTCCTATATATATATATATATATATATATATATATATATATATAGAGAGAGAGAGAGAGAGATGATCATGAGAAAACTACATATAAATGAGAAAACTAGAAAACTAACTAAAAAACCTAAAAAACATACCAAAAAAATACTTTTTTTTACAATTTTTTATAAAAAAAATCGCTAGTTTTCATATATAAAAAAATTTCAAATTTTTTTTTTGTTGTACTGCACATGTGCATTATATGTGTACTACACATGTGCACTATATCCGTAATAGTGCACATGTGCAATACAACAAAAAACTTTATTTTTTTATTTTTTATTTTTTTTGAAATTTTTTTTCCATGCATAAAAAGCTGTGATTTTTTTATAAAAATTTAAAAAAAAAAATTGGTATGTTTTTTTTTTTGCTTTTTTAGTTAGTCTTTTGGTTTTCTCATTTAAACTAGTTTTCTCATGATCCATCCCCTATATATATATATATATATATATCTCACAAACTAACCTATTACAAATGATTTTGTGGGGTAATCCTAAACTTCTAGTGACATCTCTAGACAAGAGAGTATGTATGTGAATGGTGGAAGAGGAATGAGTGGAATAAATGAGGAAAACGGGCAGCCAAGGCCTTTATTTATAGGCTGGTTGGATGCATGTATGTACGACCTTGCATACATGGGCACGACCTTGTCTCGTTCTTTTGTCTTGACAACTCATAGTCCACTTTGTCCTTCGTGGTCCTTTCAGTTATAGGCATGGCCGTTTCTAAGATGGTGCACGGCCGTGCATGGACATGTGTCAAAAATAGGGCTTCAAAAGGTGTCACTCTTTTCGGATCTAGAAGCTTCCATTGCGTGTCTTTATTCTCCACGGTCGTGCCTGAGGGGTGCACAATGGTGCCTTTGCACATTATGGAATTTTGTTTACCAAAATAGGGTTGACTCGTTAACTTGTACTTGTAGGGTTGATGTGCACGACCGTGCCATAGGTTGGCACGACTGTGCCTATCTCGCACTTCACTGATTTTCTTAGAATACTGGATTTTTGCTTTGTTTTTTGCTTGTTTTCATTCAGAGCCCTTAAAACCCTGCAATTAACAAATAAGAATTATCTAGATAGTGTTTTTAATGATAAAGTCATGAAAAGTACCATAAAAATGGGGGTAAATATGCATTAAAATATGTATAATTGACGGCACATCAAGCACGCAACCGCCTCGTCCAGTTACAAACCCTCCTCTACCTCCTCAAGCTAAAGAACAGGTTACATGGATGGAAGAAGAATGGAATTAGGGTTTCAACTAAGTTTTTAACAAACTGTGAATTGGGGAGGGGCATATCCCAATTTCAGGGGACCTTAACCAACATCGAATTGGGGAGGGGCACGTTCCTCCTTCAAAGGAAGTTAACTGTCTTCTTTCACAAGAAATCCCAATCCAGAGGAAAGGTATGTGATGGACCCGGAGCAGAATACGTGCCACATGGCCCATGGGAGGACACCGAGGACGGTGGCGATGATTGGAGGATGGGTTTCCATGACCCTTGGGAGGACGAACGTTCACCCTATTCCGACTGCTTCTTTAATTCCATCACACATATTTGGTTATTGATGATAGTTTATGTGTTTTCTATGTTCAATTATGTATGTTTTTATGTTTAATTATGTATGTTTTTTAAATCAATATTATGTAGATTATTATTATCGAACAATCAAAGATCTTTAGTTATGTTTAGTATGATTTGCTTTTTTTTATTTTTTACTAGGTTATAACCCCGTGTATTACACAGGTTGAATAAATAAATTTTATATACTAAATAACAAAACAATTAATATCTTTAAAAACCTTCTTTATTGCACGAGTTGAGTAAATATAATTTTATATATTAAATAATAAAAAGTTATATCTATAAGAACAATATTGTACGGGTTGAATAAATGTAATTTTATATACCAACTAAAAAGGTTATATCTTTAAAACCACGTGTATTACACGAGTTGAATAAATGTAATATTTGTTTACCAAATAATAAAATAATACATCTTTAAAAAACCTCATTTATTACACGGGTGGAATAAATGTAATTTTATATACCAAATAATAAAAAAAATACATCTTTAAAAATATGTGTATTACACGGTTTGAATAAATGTAATTTTCTGTACTTAATAATAAAAAATATATACATCCTTAAAAAACCTCGTGTATTGTACGAATTAAATAAATCTAACTTTATACATCATATAATAAAATTACGATTTTGACCCCCGTGGTTATATCACTTTTACCCTTTTAGCCCAAAAAAGAATTTTTTAACATATAAGCCCCAACATCTTTTTTTTTTCTAACATTTTTTGCCCCTAACGTCTTTTTTAACCTTTGTGGCCCCTAACATTTAATGGATGAGGTTGGTGTTATGGGCCAAAAGGGTTAGAAAAGAAGACGTTGGGGGCTCAGATGTTAAAAAAAAATTAGGCTAAAAGGGTAAAAGTGATATAACTACATGGGTCAAAATCGTAATTTACTCTAAATAATATTATAAATGAGAAGAAGATTAAACTAAATAATAATTATCCATAAGATATTAAACTAAATAATATTTAATAGAAGGGTTATCTATAATTAATTATAAAAGATTAAATTAAAATAATAATTATCTATAAGAGATGCCCTAATATGATGACAAGTGTCCCCAAAGTGGTTTCTTTTATTATATAGTATAGATTATGTGTAACTTTAGGTTTAATTATGTAGGTGTTTATAAATGTAGTTTTTAAAATTATGTTATGTCGGTTTTTATGTGGTTTTTTAAATTAATATAATGTAGTTGTTTAAGTTTTTTATGTCAATTTTTTTTTTGTTTACTTTGGGCCCACGTATTCGTCTGCTTGCTAATCTGAATTCCGGCCACCCCCCCCCCCCCTTTGAACTGTGGCTTCGGACGACACCCACATTGTTCAAACCTTCCACATCCTTGCTTGGTTTTGTGCTGACTAGATTCAGACACCCATAATTTTGCACATTGTGGGTACTCTAAGGAAATTTATGATAATCATCTCAGTTCATATATATATATATATATATATGTGTGTATGTATGTATATATAGGGGATGGTTCAAATGAAAACCACTTTTATTGTGAAAACTCGAAAACTAACTAAAAAAAGCTTAAAAAACACACAAATTTTTTTTTTTCAATTTTTTTTATAAATTTCGCTGGTTTTTATATATGAAAAAAAAATTTCAAAAAAAAAACATTTTTTTTTTTTGGGTTGTAATGCACATGTGTAGTACACTAATACGGAAAGCCTAAACCACTTAACCTACCCCCCACCGACACCCCCCAAAAACCTAAACCCCCCACCCCCACCCCCCAAAAACCTAAATTCACCCTCCCACCAAAAGCCTAACCCCCCACCCCCCAAAAACCTAAACCCCCCACCCCCCCACCCTCCCAAAAACCTAAAACTAAACCCTAAACATAAACCCGAAAAAAACCTAAACCCCCCACCCCCCAAAAACCTAAACCCCCCTCCCCCCCCCCCCCCCCCCCCACACCCAAAAACCTAATCCTAATCATAAACCTCCAAAAAAACTAACCCTAAAAGCTAAACTAGACTCAAAAAACTAATTTTAAGCATGTAATGTAATTGTAGTACATGTTATATTGCACATGTGCACTACTATAATAATAGTATTGAAAACAAGACGACACCATAAATTTTTTTTTATGTCATAAAAAATATGCTCGAATATACTTGAATGAAAGATACAAAAATTTGTGATCTTATGGTGCCATTTTTGTTTTAAAATGATAACGTATGGAGAAATGAGAAATGTTTGAAAAGTTACATATTTTTTTTTCCAATTTTACCTCTCCTTCATTAAAAGTCTCCCCCCCCCCCCCTCTTTTTAGTGGTTTTTAATTAGCTTTCGAGTTTTCACAATAACTAGTGGTTTTCATTTGAACCTTCCCCTATGTATATGTATATACCAAAAATAACATATTTATATAAAAAGTGAAAAAAAGATCATACAAAATGAAGCAAATTCTCTTTTTTTACTCACATCACCCACACTTTTTCATGGGTAGGTAAAAGGGTAAAAGACCCAACAATACATTTAGTACCTTTGTTTGCCTTCTAGTGGCATTTTGGGGTGTCACTAACGTCAATTTTCTTAGTGACTTATTCTAACTTTAATGACTAGAAGCATCACCATCAAAGATACATGGAGTAGATTTGAGTGAGATTTATCTGCTCTGGTATCACTAAGAAACGGATAACATAAACACCCAAAAGTGCGAAAAATGAAGTAATCTTTGTTGTCTGGTATAGAGAAAAATATCTGATTTGGGTTTGAATTGTATTAAAAAATTGTGTTGTACAAGAAATTAGGGTTACAAGAATGGTGTTTATATAGGGCACCACTTTACACACTAGCCCCTATACTATCTATGATTCTCATTTCCGACACTCCCCCTCAAGTTGAGTAGTGGGGTCACCAATACTCAACTTGCTCAAACAGCTACTAAACGCGTTTCCGTTGACTGCCTTTGTGAGTATATCTGCGAGTTGATCTTTTGACGAAACATGAGGGAGTTCTATGATTCTTGCTTCCAACTTTTCTTTGATGAAATGTCGATCTACATCCACGTGTTTTGTTCGATCATGTTGAACTGGGTTTTCTGAGATTTGTATTGCAGCTGTATTGTCACACATGACTTTACTAGGAGCCTTTTGGGAAAAACCAATGTCTTCTAGCAGCTTCCTGATCCACAGAACTTCGCTTAACCCTCGAGCTATACCTCTAAATTCCGCTTCTGCGCTCGACAGAGCGACTACTTTATGTTTCTTACTCCTCCAGGTAACGAGGTTCCCACCAACCAAGGAAAAATATCCTGATGTTGATCTTCGGTTTCCCTTATCCCCTGCCCAGTCTGCGTCAGTGTAGAGTTCAACATTTAAATGTCCATTTGTTTTGAACAACACTCCATGGCCTGCCGTTCCCTTGAGATATCTTAAAATCCTCTGAGCAGCTTCCATGTGGGCAACTTGAGGTTGATGCATGAACTGACTCACCACTCCAATAGCATAAGCTATATCAGGGCGAGCGTGAGAGAGATAAATTAACTTGCCCACAAGCCGTTGATACCTTTCTTTGTCTGCAAGTTCTCCATTGAGTTCCATGTGAAGATTGTGATTCACCACCATTGGAGTATCTGCTGGTTTACAATTAATCAACCCAGTTTCTGCTAGGAGATCAAGAACATACTTCTTTTGGCAGATGAAAATCCCCTGCTTAGACCTGAAAACTTCTATCCCGAGGAAATACTTAAAATTCCCAAGGTCTTTCATTTCAAACTTTGAAAACAGATTCCTTTTCAGCCGTGCTATTTCTTCTGTATCATCTCCGGTAATAATCATGTCGTCTACATATATGATCAAGCAAGTTACAAGGCCGTTTCTTCTCTTGAGGAACAGAGTATGATCAGCGTTACTTTGGTGATACCCATACTCTTTCATGGCCAAAGTGAACTTTCCAAACCATGCCCGAGGAGACTGCTTTAGCCCATAAAGGGATTTTTTCAACCGACAAACTTCCCCTTCTTTAAAACCCCCTGAAAAGCCTGGAGGTGCTTCCATGTAGACTTCTTCTGTTAGGTCTCCATGGAGAAAGGCGTTTGTAACATCAAACTGGTGAAGAGGCCACTCCTTATTGGCTGCTACGGAGAAGAGAACTCTAATGGTATCCATTTTTGCAACCGGAGAAAAAGTCTCAGAGTAATCGATCCCATACGTCTGAGTGTAACCCTTGGCTACAAGCCGAGCTTTGTATCGCCCAATGGAACCATCTGGTTTATATTTGATTGAGTACACCCACCGGCATCCAACTGTTTTCTTTCCTTTAGGAAGAACGCACTTCTCCCATGTGTTGTTTTTCATCAGAGCACACATCTCCACTTCCATTGCTTCTTCCCAGTTCTTCTTACCTTGAGCTTCCTTTACGGAATTAGGTATTTGTTCAGAGTATAGTGAAGTAACAAATGCTTTCGCACTGTTAGATAAGTTCCCGTTGACCATATTAGCTACAGGATACCTTGAATTTCTGGTTTCCCTCTCCGGGGAGTACCGTTTTGGAGGAACCCCTCTATTGGCTCTAGGAGGAAGAGAGTATCTTCCGGTTGTCTCTGCTGCACCTGGTGGTTCAACATGTTCAACCACTACTGGCTCATTTTCAACCTGTTCAACATTTGGTTCAACCTGTACTGTAGGTTCTATTGTTGTCTCATAGTTACCAGACGGCGCATGACATCCAGGGTTCTCAGTATTTCTTACCTCATGTATTACGTTGAATGGACTTTCTGGGTTCTCAGTATTTCTTACCTCAGGTATCACGTTGGATGGACTTTCTTCAGTGGTACTGTGCTCCGCAGATTGTGTGGCTGTGTTTGAAGGACTCGCAGTACTGTGAGGAAGTTCTGTTGTTACTTCTTCAGATGAGGGAAGTTGGGTTAGCCAACTCAGAGGGTCTATACATTCATTCTCCCCCTGACCACTGAGTTGGGTGTCATAAAAGTATTTTGTTTCAAGAAAATCAACGTTCATTGTGGTGAACATTTGATGAGTTTTTGGATTATAACACCGGTAGCCTATTTGGTCGATCCCATAGCCGACAAACACACATTTCTCAGCACATGGGCCGAGCTTGTTTCGGTTGACTTTGGGTATGTGAACGAATGCGGTACACCCGAAAATTCGAGGTTCAAGCGTAAGAGGATGAGGAATACTGGCAGACTTAGACAGACAATCTAAGGGAGTCTTAAATTTAAGAGCTTTTGTGGGAAGCCGATTCAGGAGATACACAGAGGTTGCAACTGCCTCCGGCCAGAAAGATTTAGGAACCTGAGATTCGATTAAAAGGGCTCGAGTCATTTCAAGAATGATACGGTTTTTTCGTTCGGAAACACCGTTTTGTTCGGGGGTATGAGAACAAGAGGTTTGATGAATTAATCCTTTGGTTTTAAAGAATTGTTTCATGGGTGTATTGACAAATTCCCCCCATTGTCAGATCGAAGGATTTGGATTTGAGTTTGGAATTGAGTTTGAATCATAGCATAAAACGTGATAAATTTTCCGTAAACTTCGGCTTTGTTTTTCAAAAAATATAACCATGTCATGCGAGTGCAATCATCCACGAAAAGTATAAAGTACCGAAGACCCTGCCCCCCAATCACAGGAGCAGGACCCCACACATCAGAATGGATTAGTGAAAAGGGTGAAGCAACTTTCGTATTGCTAGGTTTGAATGGTTGTCGATGGCTTTTAGCGCGAAGACAGGTTTCACAATCTATTTTTCCATTTGAAGGGAAGAGTTTTGGAAACAAAAGGTGCGAATAACCATGGGATGGGTGTCCTAAACGTCTATGCCATAGCCAGGCTTCCCGGTTTTCAGTTCCATGAGCCAACATCACAGTACCCTGTTGAGCCACTTCATCCACGTAGTACAATCCGTGGCGCTCAGTACCACGTCCAATAATCACACCCGTCCTGATATCCTGTAGGATGCAGAAAGTAGGATACATTAGTACCGTGCAATTCAATTCTTTGGTAATATGACTAATTGAGAGCAATTTGTGTGATAATGACGGAACATAGAGACAATTTAGTAATTTCATAGTTGGTGAAATCTCAATTACTCCTCCTCCTTTCACTTGCATCATTCCGTTGTTTGCTGTATGGATCTGAGTTTTTTTAGGTTGGGTCATTGAACACATGTCTAATGGTTCAAACGTCATGGTGTCGGTGGCACCAGAATCGAATATCCATGAATTGTTTTTTTCATGATTGATTTCCATTTTTTCCTTTTCCCTTTTTTTTAACGTTGTCCCGGCACTACTATTAAGTAACCAACTGAACCAGCGTATTTATCAATTTCGCTGGATACTTGAACTCGCGTTCAAGATTTTCGTTCGGAATATCGTCGCTAGGTAGCGAAGGTACTTTACCGGCGTATTTATTAAATACACCAGCAACTTGAACTCGCGTTCAAGATTTAAAATCGCCCGCAAAAATAAGGTGCTAATAACAACTCCGCTATCGACCCAGAGCGTATTTATCAACAAAAAAGGTTTCAAGATTAAATAACAAGTCTGATAGTGGTGGAAAAACTTTCAAAAAGCTTTCAAGCTTTCAAAATATCACCGACAACGTATTAATTCAAAAGGAGGCTTCCAAGATTTAAGGAAAGTATTTATTCAAAAAAGGAAACCAACTGGATTGATTCAGCGTTTTTATCAAAAGGAACGAAAAAAAAGGATTGATGGTTTAGGGTTGTGTGGCGACTGCTTTGTTCTGTGGAAGCAATGGAGTTGAGAAGGTCGGAAATTTTTTTGAAAAAGATAACTGCTGAAGGACAGATGTTGAACTGATCTGTGAACAATTTTTCGAAACTTGATTTTGGTTTTTCTGGTTGGAGTCGAACAGGATAGAATAAATTGTAGGTTGATTTTGATGGGTGATGAGCAAATCGGTTTCAAGAATCAGAAACCTGCTCTGATACCATGTTGTCTGGTATAGAGAAAAATATCTGATTTGGGTTTGAATTGTATTGAAAAATTGTGTTGTACAAGAAATTAGGGTTACAAGAATGGTGTTTATATAGGGCACCACTTTACACACTAGCCCCTATACTATCTATGATTCTCATTTCCGACAATCTTGTCGACGGATATAACCTCATAAGGAGAGGAATGATGAAGAACCCATGAGGATAACTGGTTAATGAGAGAAGCAGCAGTGACATAAGAATCACACCAAAATTTCTTTAGTAAGCGAGCATGAAACAATATTGCACGAGCAACCTCAGAAAGATTATGGTTTTTTCGATCTGCAACCTCGTATATAGACATGAAGCGACACTAGAATCGGAAATGTATTGAACCATCTACCGTGAAAAAGCTTGGGAGCACCATCCACTGAAGATATTTGATGGTGCAAGGCAAAATGTTATCAACAAGCGGTTAGAGGTGGCGAAAAGCATCAACCACCTTAGAACGACGAGTCAATGTATAAATCCACGTGAAATGACAAAAATCACCGATAAGTGTGATAAAGTATTGATATCCAGATCTAGACATAACATGTGAATCACCCCAAATATCATAGTCAATAGCGTGTAAAGGAACAATGGAATTAGATATAGTAGAAGTAAAAGGTAATCTGGATGATTCCAATACACTACATGCAATACAACATTTATTTACGGATTTATTTGGTAACTCAAAAAAAATTCTAGTCATCATATAGTTTGATGGATGACCCAGTCGGGAATGCCATGTCTCACATGAAGCAGAAGTGAAAGCTGTAAGTGAAAATAGCTGATGTGGACTACCACGCGTGTGGTGGAGAAGTTGTCCAACAAGACTCTGAATAGACAAAACAAGATGTGAGAAAACAACCACTTTAGGATGATCAATCAATAACTACCTAATCAATAAAAGGTTATTGGCTAAGCCAGGGAACCACAAGAACATGTCTAAGAATAAGACTACGATCAAATAAATGAAGTAAAGTTGTACCAATATGTGAAATAGTGAGAGACATGTCATTTATGATGACTTTCCCAGAATCAGTAAAACTGATTAGAAAACATAGTTGTTCTTATTCTTTATTTTATTTACGTTTAATGGCTAGTGATATTTTTAAACTATTTTGTTAAACTAAAAAATATTACCAAGACATTGATTAACAATTGAATTATCAAAATTGCTGAATTAAAGTTTGTTTGTTGGTCTAATATACATGCTTGAGTAAAACTAAGTGATTCTGATATGGATCATTCATATAATATCAACATACTTTTAATTTAGCCACCCTTTGCAATTTCTAAAATTTAAAAACTATGCCTAAAGCATTAACCTGGATACCCACTTGACCCTTTTTATTTTTAGAAAAGCTTTTCAGTTCTTTATTTACTGATTCCTATATTTATAGATGCTTACCGATTTAACGGGTATTGAACCTTTTAGTATGAAGATACTATGGCTATACAGGTTGGAGTTCTTCGTTTTGTTTACAAAGGTTGCCGATAAGGGTATGTATGTATAATCTGATGTGAGCGTGTATATATATATTATGTATGTATCAATATTATGTATACGTGTGTTCTAATCATCCTTGTTGTATGTAAATATGTCTTGATGTATGTGTATGTGTATGTGTATGTGATAAGGGTATGTATAATCAAATGTGATTGTTGTTATGTATAATTGTGTATGTTTTTTTACTTAAGCTAATTGCATAATGATTCACAATCCACTTATTAAACCTTGATGTTAATTACCAATGGTGTTGCGGTTCATTGGCAAATTTTTTTTTCTTTTTTTTTCTTTTTAGGGTTATCGAGGTTTTCACCTGTCTTGCATATAATATAAATCAACAATAAACTAAATGGGCACCAACTCTGGTACCATAATGCTTTTTTTGAATAAAGAAGACAATAATCAAGCAAAAGATTACAATGAAAAATGGCCAATAATGTATCATACCCAAGTTTCCTCACTACAAGATTGTCTAGTGTTTATGGATTTAATTCATATCACTACAAAGGTACAGGAATACAAAGAAGAATTTGAATTGGAGTTTGAAAACATTATAAATTGGTTCATGAAAGTTAGAGTGCAAGCCCCTATACAACTTAGAGACAATTTTGGACATAAAATTAGTCTTTTAGATCTTTATATGATCGTTCAGAATTCCGGTGGATACAACATGGTTAACCAGAATAATATGTGGACACTAGGGTGATGGATATGGGTTATGAAGTGTGTATGCCATAATTCAATAACAAAAGTGAAGAAGTGAAGACTTTAAAGCTTGTGTACCTATGATAATTGGAGACCATGGAATGGTGCCATCTAAAATACGAAGAAAGAAGAGTTTCGATGATGGACCATCGACTACTATAGGAACCAAGTGCCACTTTGTAGAATTTTTTAAAATCTCCCAAACGGGCCTTTGAAAAAACATGACATTCGTCTCTTGAAAATACTAGTCCATCGTATAGGTGTAAACATCAAAGTTACTTTCTCAGCTTTTTCGATTAGGCTAATTTTTATTATCATGATTACCAAATAAACCGGCTTTCCGACGGATTTCGTTCCAATGGCCCGAAATAATGTCAACGGTACGACTTTTATTCCCCACACTAGCCCAAAACAACGCTTGAACTCGGTTCCAAAATTGTGTTTTAGTTTGGTTGACGCCTACACACAAAATATAGAGTATAAAGCTATTTTTTGAATTAAGTAGTGTAAAAAATATAAAACGCATTCTTCTTCGACCGTCTAACACTTAGCCCTTCGTTGTTGGGATCCCGATGACTCACCGACTTGTTTTTTCTTGTGTGAGGGGTTTTTTTTTTTTGTTAGGGTTTGGTTAGGGTCAATGGAAAGAAACATTATTGTAAAGGGGCTTGTGTTTCGGGTATCCATTGTGTTTGTGAATCGGGTAAATCCCAACCGCCGGCCGCATATTGTTCGTATGAGTCGAACTCGAACGAGGGTGGGTAATCACCTCTTTGATCCATAATTTTTATAAAATTTGAAGTTGAAGAATATAAAATTTTGAGAGGAGAAGAATATTTTAAAGTGGTGGGGTTTGAAGTATAAAATATGGGGTTTATATAAGTTTAAAATTAATTTTTATTTTTATTGGGTCTTTTTAGTATATAATTATAGAGTTACCGTTGGTTCTTTTGTTTACCAGAGTCAATTCCATAAAAGCTTCTATATTCCACCAACTAACCAACAATTTCATTAAGTTTTGCATGACAACAGCGTCGTTGCTAGCCCCAACTATTTTGCCCCAAGCCCGTACTTGCGCCATACTTTCGTGTTGTTCGTATGAGTCGAACTCGAACGAAGGTCGGTAATCAACTCTTTAAGCCATAATTTTATAAATTTGAAGTTGAAGAATATAAAAAGTTTGTGAGGAGAAGAAAATTGTTCGTATGGGGTTAGGTTAACAAAGCCCTGTGCTTTGTGATAACACGTAACATTTCTAAAGAAACTTATCGTAATTGATCTCTAATTTATATACAATTAAAAAACTACGTACTGTTGTTATGTTCATTTGTGTTCGTTTATGGTTTTTTCAACTATGTTTATTTGTGTTCGTTTAAGTTTGTTTGTTTATGTTCGTTTGTGTCCAATTACGTTCGTGAACTGTTCGTTTAGGTATTAAAAGAACAAACATGAACAAACACGAACATGCACATTTTCTTAGTTAACGAACATGAACAAAAAATGTGTTTTATTATATGTCCGTGTTTGTGTTTTCGTGTTCTGTTAAAGTTAAATGAACAATTTTCCTATATACATACACTTGCGTACAAGACAAATTATTTAGACCACCCATATAGTCGTGTATTATCTGAATCCTTCACTTATGAAGAAATAAAAGATTACACGAATGATGAAAAGACTTTTGAAAGGAGCCAAGAAACTCCAAGACATATTATAGGTAATAACTATGTGTATGCAATGGTTATCTTTTGGGTCATGATATGTTTTATTTTTTTGGTCATCGTATGTCTCAAGACATTTTACAACAGTTTTGGATCACTTTTTGTATGTGTAATTCAGAAAAGGGTGGCGACGTAGCTTGTTGCCCGTCTACTTTCTATTTTGATGTAACTTGGCAAGTTTTTTGGTGAAATATATTGTGACCAAAATTAACCTATAAAAAAATTACAAGACATGTTATCTACTCTTTGACCATTGTAAATTAGTAGTCAATTGTATTAGCTAATCGGGTAGCAAATTAGACATTACAAATAACATTTCTCATTAAAGACAGAGAAACCCGCCGTGAAGCGCGAGGAGCATTTATTAGGTATTGGTAAATTTACAAACCCTATAAATACTTTCCCAATAGCGTTTAGATCAGGTTCTCTATCGCCACCCCTATAATTCAGCTAAATACATAAGATTTGTTCATTATTTTAAAAAAACCACACACATCTCGTTCTACGTATCTATTCCTATTCAATTAAAAATATATATTTATATCTTTTCTTTCATTGACAACCACTCACAACTCACAAAATATACTAGAATAAGATATATGGAATTAACATTGTGGTAACTATCTAACTATATAATAAAAGAAACCAATGAATGGACACATGTTATTCATTGGAGTCATCTATTTTTTAACATTTTCCTCTCTCTCCTACTTAATTATAGATAATTAATGTTAATTAAAAGATAATTATAAAATTTAATTTAATATAAATATCGAGTATATCCGTTAGTTTTTTTAAAGATATGATTTTTTATTAGATTAATTCTAACCCGTGTAATAAACGAGCTTATATTATATATAGGGGTGCAAACGAGCCGAGCCGAGCCGAGCCCGACCAGGCTCGAGCTCGAGCTCGTTTAACATATGAAAGCTCGAGCTCGGCTCGATTCGAGCTTTATTTCTGAAGCTCGAGCTCGGCTCGAAGGTAATTTTTCAAGCTCGAGCTCGGCTCGGGCTCGACTCGTTTAGTATTTTTTTAATTAATTTATATTAATGATAATTATTATTATACATATAATTTAGTTATTTTTTATATTTATATAAATGGTAATTATTATTATTATATAAATATATGTTTAATATATTAATAAAAAATACATAAATAGAAAGCTCGATTAGGCTCGCGAGCCGGCTCGAGCTCGATAAGCGAAGCTCGGGCTTGTTTACTAAACGAGCTTGTTTTTAGACTCGGGCTCGAGCTCGAGCTCGTTTAAGCTCGGCTTGTTCGAGCTTTTTTTCGAGCCGAACTCGAGTAGCTCGCGAGTAGCTCGGCTCGTTTGAACCCTAGATTATATATAACAAACCACAATATATTATATTAGAAGACTTGCCATGTTACATACAGAAAAATGGTCAGAAAACCAATGTCAATAATCAATCAATATACTATTTCCTACCTATACAAATGCACGTGAGGGGAATAGTGCCACGCAGCTGCGTGACACTTCCCTATTAGACCAAACATTTTATCATTTTATATTCGTTTTAAAATTACGGTTTTGTCCTTTATTTAAAATAAGATTACGTTTTTACACTCATTTCAAAATAAAATTATCCGTCCTTTATTTAAAATAAGATTACGTTATTGCCCTCACAAAATAAAATTATGCTTTTGTCCCTCGCTCAAAATTACGATTTTGCCCTCGGTTCAAAATTATGATTTTATCCCCATATTACAATTACAATTTTGGCCCCAGTTCAAAATAAATTTTTGATTTTGCCCCAAACTAAAAATGACGATTTCGCATTTTCGCCCCGTTTAAAAAATTATGATTTCGCCTTCAGTTTAAAATTATGTTTTTGCCCGGTTCAAAATAAAAGTATGCTTTTGCCCCCAATTCAAAATTACGATTTTGCCTCAGTTCAAAATTTTGATTTTGCCCCGGTTCAAATTAAAAATATTGTTTTGTCCCCAGCTTAAAATTACGATTTTGTCCTTAGTGCAATGTTATATTACGATTTTATCTCTGGTTCAAATTTATAGTATTGTCATCACTTTAACTTTTGGCAAATTACGATTTTACCCAAGTTAACAAATACAACTTTGCCCTCAGTTCAAATTACAGTATTACTATCGTTTTAATTTTTTTAGCAAAACTATAAAGTGTTTTTTTAATTGGTTGACTCGATTTAATTTTTTCCATGTCAAGGAGCTGCCTAACACTCGCTCATTAATCCTGACAAACTGTAGTTTTGCTCTAAGCTCAGAACTACGGTCTTGTCATCGTTTTAGTTTTTTTCCTAACAAAACTATAATAATGTTTTCTTAATTGATTGAGAATTATTCGGCCATCGCCCCACAACGCGAGCGGGGCATCAACTAGTATATAACAAACCACAATATATTATATTATAAATCAGTTAACCCTAACACTAATATACAATACCTCTCAACCTAACCCAAGTAATAATATTAATTTTAGATTAAAAAAAAATCCAAAACTCTCCAACTCCTTTCAAGACTATAGGCAAAAATCAAATCATGTAAATAAAAATATTATACTATCCAAGTATCCAATTTTCTCTATTGACAACCTGCATTCCTTCCTGGACCTCCATAATAAATATAATTCCCCCAAACATTATTTTTGCCAGCTTTTATATCATAACAATTTGGATGATCAGCCAATAAATGCAGATTTGTTAAAGGAAGCAAACTATTATCCCAATCTACAACCTGCAAGTTCCTAAAATATGCAGCTTTTCCAAAACCTTCATCTGCAAAATGACCACTGCCCATTTGTGTATTTGTGTGATAACCCCTTGATCTCGAGTTAACAACTTCCCCGCCGAATTGTACCATACTCGCTTCTTTTTGTAGATGAGTGAATAAAAACGACGGCCAGTAGCCGATTAGCACCCCGGATCCAAATTGCAGCCACCAGTGTCCGTGTTTAGGGTCCTGTGTAAAAGAACAGAAAATGTCTAGTTTTAGTAAAGTTCGTGCTATATATATGTAGAGGTGCTACAAATGGTAAGACGGACAAGTTGGGTAACGGATCAAAATTTGGTTCAGTGTGAAATGGGTCGTTTCTTTTAATACGGGTTGAAACGGTTAGAGTAGTTTCGGTTGAACAACAAATACTTGTTTTTTTTCCATTTATTAATTTTTTTTGTAAGTACTTAGTGCTTTAATATTGATTAAGAAAATTTTACTACAAAATTAATCTATATTTTTTTTTAAATAAAATGATTTGGGGGAATGGGTCAAACATTGAAAACTGTCCAAAGTGCATTTTTAATGCATATATGCTAAATGCCATATTTCAAAAATTATATCACTATACAAGTATTGTAAGATATGAGTTATTTCTATAAAATCATTGAATGAACAAAAAATGTGTCGGGTCTCGCACGATCTTTCTGACCCGTAAATCACCCCTTTCAACGTAAACTCATTTGACCCGTTATAGCCAAACTATATCACTATATCAGTAGTGTAAAAATATGAGTTAGTTATACTTGTATAAAATAATAAAGATGGACAAAAAATGTGTCGGGTCAACCCGCACGGTCTTTTTTGACCCGTACTAAAAACAACCCATTTAGCATAAATCTATTTGACCCGTTACCTAACACACCCGATCCACCCCCCTTGCCACCTCTAATGTTACCTATTGTGAAACAGTGGCACCATAGCCCACATAAGGCTTCTATTTTGTTTCTGTTACTTTCATTTATCGGTATTGTAACAGTTAAGATTAGAAGTATCTGAGTAGAAAACACACAAAACTCGAAGAAAAAGCCGAAACCGAGACGGTATCAACTTAGTAATAATCTATATAATATAAGTACTTGACTAATAGTTAAAGGGAGGTCTACACATGGAAGACACTTCCTAGAAATGATGAAGAGAATCTTACAATTATATATTTCTTATGTTTGGCCTAAAAAAGATAAAATTAAAATTTGAAGATAAAAATGTTCATAAATTGTCAGACATTTTTTCTAAAAAACCAGACAGGTTCTTGTTAATTTGGATTTTATTTATGTGTTAAGTTTTCTAAAAATACAGATAAAATTTATTTAGTATTTACCTTCCATATCATGACACCGATATCAAATTGTTTGCCGTTATAAGATGATCTAGGAGATATTGCTGCACCTATTGCAATCCGGTTATTTGTTTGAACAAATCCTGAGCATAGCAAGTTATAGCACCCTGTTGTTTGGTATGCATCCGTCTGTAAATAAATATTGACATAAATTAGCCCTTTCTTTACACACGCACAGACACACACACATATATATAGAAAATAGGAGTCAATTTCGACCTGTTTACATATTCGGTTGATTTGGGTTGAAAGTCGACAATGCTAATTTTATTTCAGTACTTTTTAATTATAACGAAAGCATAAGTAGTTAAATATTTGGAATTTGTGGAGCTCAACCCAGGGGCGGTTCTTAGCTTGGGCCATACGGGTCCCTAACCCCCCCCCCCCCCCCCCCCCCGGTTTTTCGCTTCGTGGTGTAAATTTTACCAAAAATTCCGAAAAAAAATTATGTAGTGTAAAATATTGGATTTTGAGAGTTCAACCCCTGTTAGTTTCCGCTAGTGGTTCGACCCACAACTCAACCACGTCCTGATACTAAAAAAGTGACAAGTTTCAACCCGAATATCTGCTCTCGCCATCTCTAATGACAGATTTGAAAGAAAAAAAAACGTCAATGTTACTTACAGTCCAGTAAGTGAAGAATCTAGGATACCCATCTCCGTATAACTCCGGGCTAACCTGAGGAATCATGAATAGCTTGAAAATCACATTTCTGAGTATATTCAGAAGTATTATATCATTTAATTTAAATTTTTGTAAAATAATTCTTTTGTCTTTGCTAAAATGTAAAAGTTAAAGAATGTTATCTGAATATATATATATATATATATAGATAATTACCTGCCAACCAGCTTCTATGGTATTGAGATCATTACCAAATGAACCAGAAATGACCCATAACTGTGACAGACTAAACTCAGATGCATCTGAAACCTCAGGTGTCCATACATTCATGCTGGCCTTTGCTCCATAATATTTATCTCCATTTACAAAAGCAACTGCATGCTATTATTCAAAATATTGCATCTCATTATCCTTTCAATTTCAGGAAAAAAAAATTAACAAAAAAGAAAAAAGTAACTCAATTTCTGTCACATCTTTTGTTCTATCTATATTGTAGGATTATATCGGTGTCTCTATGTTATGCGATGTAAACCTAAAATATGGAAAATTAAAGAGAAGAAAATGATATAACATATCTGAACTTAGACTATAGCATGTAGACTTGATGTGAACTTAGGGGTATTTGGATGTGCATTTTGAAAGTATGAATAGTATTCAATTTTAAAATCTTTTAAATATAAATGACTAAAATGAACACTTTTGTTGAAAAAATAGTCTTTTTTGTGAATTGATATTTACATGGTAATTTCATTTACACATTTGAAAACTTACATAATATCATAGTTACTCAACTAAACAAAATTAGTATCATAGCACAAATTCAAAATACATAATTTTTCATATTTACCAATTTCAAAAATCATTTATAATTCATAACATGATCATTACACTCTACTCTTCTATTTACATTCTGAACTCTCACAAGTCACAACTCACATCTTGATACAAGTTTTGAGTTTATAACAAGGGTATACATGCCTTCAATTTAAAATTGTATATATTTGACATTATATTTTTGTTGGATAAATATTGTATTATTATAACGAATTTAATAAGGGTATATGAAATTACCCTTTTATAAATTTGGTTAAAAGAAATGGTAAATAAGTACATTTCTACTATTTATTTATACCATAGATAACTGGATGTCCAATCCGATTATCCATACAATAAAAACGTGTGACCTCTAAGAACATTCACATTCGTTCTCATATCGTCATTTTTATAATTACACTAAAAATCACTGTATTTTTCTCTCTTTATTAATTTAATAATATTTGTATACCTTATCAGTACATTTTCTCTCTTCTCCACTTACGACGACTTTTAAAAAATATTAAAAATTTAACATGGGGTGAACAGTGTCCCAAATATACAGATGAACAGTAACATTTTCTCTATTTTTCACTCACAACCACTCAAAACCGTTTTTTTATAATATGTTGAACCCACGCACGTACAAATGTAGAATGAGATGTGAATGCTCTGAGTACCGAAGAGAAACATTTAGCACAACCCTTTTAAAACTCGTTCGGGTTATCATCAAAATTTTATAATCAGTTTCAAAACGCAAATCCAAACGGTTTCCACTTATTGTAAAAAAGACTAAACTAACCTCATGACCACCACTCATGGTATCATGCCTCACACCTCTAATCTTCCTCTTCCTTCCAAATCTTCTCAACGAACTTGCTCTTAACACATCATTTTCAGTAGTTCTTCTAATCGGAATCGTCCCTTTCGGGCAGAATTCGTTCGATTCGGCCCATAATTGAATCGTTTCGAGTCGTTCATCACTGGAGTTATACCCCTTTGGCCTCTCCACCGGTGGTTCCTGCATAATTCAACCCACCAAAAAAAAAAAAAAACTTCAAATCTTCAAACAAAAATTAATTAACAAATCATATTAATATATAAATTTGTATAATTACACACCAATGGCCTCTGCCCTCTAAGTTTAGGATGATCAAATGCAGGTTGAAGATGAGAAACAACACAGTCAATAACATCACCATCAGGACTCTGTATCAAAAAAGTCAAAAAGTCAACAAAAGTATACAATAGTCAACAAAAGTCAAACTAGCAAAAATTCATCAACTTAATCAACCTGAATTGTCTTGACAAAAGGCTTGTTGATCTTGTTCAAATGAAGTCTAACTCGGGTTAATCGTGTTTCGTTAATCCGAACCGATGATTCGACAACAAACATAGACAAGATCATCATACTACATGCAAATATGAGGATAGTTGTAGGTTGTGAAGACATGTTTTCATGGGTGTTTAAGAAACAATATATTTGTGTGTTTGTTTGCTAGTAAGATATGATGATGAACAAGACAACAAGAGCAAGAAACAAATGGATTATTCTTTGTTTTTGGTGCATAGCTTCAAAGACAAGGTTTGGTGAGTTTAAAATGTAAATGTCATAGAAAAAAACACCAAGAAACACACACACAAACTTTTTTTTTTTTTTTTGGGTTTTTTTTCTCTCTCAAAAATCAAGATTCTTTGATCTTGTGCAGTGACACACAGAACCAGCTTACATTTACATTGCAGAAGTGGGGTTTTAAATCCATTAACACCCATGTAGTCAAATATTTTAAAAAGAAAAAAAATTACTTTTTTTAATGGCACCCACAATGTGTGTGTTAATGTGTGTCAGAGAGATTCCACTTTGGTGTCGTCTACACACTGATGGTGGTGGAAAACACTCTGTAATAAAAATAATGTGTAATTAGGCATAGGCACTATTAGGCTTATAGAGTTATAGGTATAACGGAATCGTATGTGTATATGCATAGAGAAATGGAAAATTCATAAGATTAAACGGTATGGGGCCGGGCCCTGCCCTGGCGAGCCCCGGTGCCGGATCCCCACACCGCCCCCTATGCCTCGTCCCGTCTTCTCTGTCGCCCCAAGGCCGTGTGCGACGTGCCTCTTTCTCTTCCTCTCTCAGTGGCGGATCTTGCCCTTTGAACCTGCCAGGGCCGAAAGACACGGGCCCTAAAATTAGCACTACGGCCGAAAAACTTGCCAGGGCCGAACATAGTATATATACAAAATTTCGATCGAAATGCGGAAAATTAACACTACGGCCGAAAAACTTGTCAGGGTCGTGGCCCTGCCACGGCTCCGCTAAGATCCGCCCATGCTCTCTCTCTCTTTTTAATTGTTTTTATAAATAGTATGGGCCCCATCCTCCACCCCTTTTAGGCCCATCTTCACTCTCGATGACGTGGCGTCCTACGTGGCGGCCATCATCATGGGGATAACCCTCCCCATACCCTCCAGTCTAACCAATTCTATTTTTTTAACTGCAAATTTCTTTAATCTATGTTATGTTTTCTTTCCGACTTAAACCCAAGATTTTTCCTCTTAAACCTAGGTGTTTAAAGACTTTGTTGTGGGGATGAGCATGGTACTGGTTTGGTATCGAGAAACGGAGAAAATAGGGACCGGTACCGAATATACCAGTACGATACTGATATTTACAAGTGTTTTACCGGTACATAAAAATGGGGAAAATTGGCACCTGTACCAGGTATACTTGGTATGGTACCGGTTCGATACCTGTACCCGATACCAAATGTCCATCCCTACTTTGTGTTTGTCAATGGACCACCACTCTATTGATACTAATGTAATTTATTAGTACGAGCAAAATTTTTGTCACAATCAGAAATGATCCCTGAAAAACAACAGGTTTTTGGGTTGATTAACACGACACGTTTAAAAAACAGGTCGTGTTGGGTTAACGCATTTTAAAAGAAAAGTCAGGTTTGGATTGACCTATATAAAAAACAGGTTGATCTATTAACCTCTTCAGGCTTTTCTAACTTAAAAAAAAAATATTTGTTTTAATAAAGATACATTTCCATTTTCAGTATTTAAAAAAACAAACTTCATATCACTCATTGATTCTATCAACTCTAAATTATTTCCATTTTGTTTTTAAAAATCCTTTAAATTTACTATATCGGATAATGTTATAATAATGCTAGTTTTGTCACGCCACATTATTTACTTGTCACCCCAATACTCGTCCAATTAAACACATTACTGATAATGTGCTTACACCCCAACGACCCACTTACAACTGGTTAACATGTTTGATTCATTTAAAAAAATGTGTTTAACGGGCCGTGTTTAGGTTGACCTGAATTTGTGTATGTGGGACTAAGTAAAAATCTTTGACAAGAATAATAATAATATAGGTCGGGTTTTGGTTGCAAATTCAAGTAACTTTCAAGTCCAACTTCGCTCGGGCTCGACTAATTTGTTATTTATTAATTAAAGTTAATATACGTATAAAATTATTTATATATACATTTATAATAATAGTTTTTATATAATATAATTTATGAGAAGCTAAATACATAGTTATGTTTCATACTTTTTTGTTAAGATTCTGATATAAATTCATTGAAAACGAAGTTACTTTTCAAATAAATTGTTTTATTTATATCATAAATTATATCGGGTACTAGTACTGTACCGATATCGCTAAACCGAATTGAGATGTCCGGACTACTGAACTAGTAATGTACCGCTATAATAGGTACGGTGTTCGATTTGTATTTGTACTTATTTTCTATTTTTGTATTTTCGGTACTAGTACCTGATTATTTTTCGTTGTTAACACTCTGATTGAAAACATAAATAAAGACAAAGTTATAATTAAGGTAAAATGTTCTTTTTTGTATGATACACTATACGGAGTACCAAACCGATACTGAACTATCGAATTGGTTTTTGCACTACAAGTACCTGAGGTGTTTATGCGTATACCGAGATCCTGTTGCACCATGCGCGTTTACTAAACAACTTTAGTTTAAGGCTTGATCTTGATTCGGGTTTTAATTTGTTAATCTTGAGTAACTTACGAACGACTTGACTCATTTACACCGTGAAAAAAGTTTTGCATATAAAAACATTTTTCGTGAAGAATAGATATATGAAAAATGTTCATATGTTATTGAAACAAGTATACAAATTATGTATGTGATTGCTATAAATTTAATCTTAACTAGAAGATTGATTCGCGCGCGTTACGGCGCGGCCAACGAAATTGACATGTTGTTGATCAGTTCACATTTACAATGTGTTAAAGATGTTTTTTGTCGGTTAAGTCTGTATTACTATCTTATACAAATAAGTAATTCACCAAATAATCTCAATACAATTAATGGTGTCATAATTACTACGTTACATGACTTGTATCCATATAAATAACTTATGGTACTAAGCTCCCCACGTTGCGGCGGGGGTGTAAAACCGTGACAAATAGCACCAATGCCACATTATAGCCAACGACCACCAACATTGAAGTTGCGGCGTCTTAACGTGGAAAAATTAGACCGACATATAAAAATAGAAAATAATAACTAACTCGATTTAGGACTCGCACGTTATAACGAACTTATTAAACGGGAAAAAAATAGACGACGTAAACACACTGAACCACACACGTACGTTGCCCGATGTTAACTCACAAAATTTAGAACGAAGCGTATAACAAAACGTAAAATCGTTGAACCACACACACACACATAATGTGCCGTGTTAAGTCGCAAAATTTATATCTAAACGTAAAACGGAAAAATTTTGCAAAATATGAAAAACATAGGGGATCAAAGTTGAAAGTAAAACGGTTGTGAGGTTAAATTGAAAAAACTAAAAACTTTTGGGTTAAAAGTACAAAATCAAGTAGTTTTGGGTTTAAAGTGAAACATCAATTTTTTTTTAAAACCCCCAAAACATGGGGTACAACACCACTAAGTATCATGTACAATACAACTATGCACAAAAAACTCATTAAGCATCATGTACAAACCCACTATGCACAAACATATTTCAAATAAATAGTATATAAATTACTCAAAAAGAGTGAGATAATGAGGTAATAACTCATAATTTGTGTACATTAAAATTTATATCATAAAATTGTACTCAAAAGCAACTCTATGATGTTTGGGATTGCTTTTGCAAATGGGTTATTCGACTGTGTAATCATTTTTAAGAGAAGGAAATACGACATTCATCATCTAGTTAGTATAGAGATATAAAGGTAGTTTGAGATGTGTTTATGTATTAATGAACAATTAACTTGTTAATCATAATACTTGTTATTTCTTAAATACTTCAATATATTAACAATATATAAACAATTAACTTTTTATGATATCAAATAGTGAAGTCACTAGGTGTTTTATTCCAACTAGTTCTCTAGTTGTAATCATCTCATACCATGTTCATACCAACTAGTTCTCTAGATATAACCTTTTCAATTTATAATTAACTTGACATTTAGACCCTTACACAAAATATCATTTTCCCCCAAAAAAAAAAGTTTTCCATCATGTATAGCTAAACTTTTTTGCGTATGTATCATATCCCATATTTAAACAACTAATTATTGATTATTGTAACTTGAAACATGTAAAACGCTTTCAAACATTATGTTTTACTCCGTTCTACTATGTTTTTAATCCGTTGTACTTTACTTAAATAGCTAAATATTTGACGAAGCTATCCCATATAATCACTTCAAACATACGCATGTTCAAACCGTCCTCCTATGACGTACAATTAGGTAATTGCATTCACTCAATAATCGAAAATGCATTTAAACCGGTTGGTATAAAAAAAGTTAAAAGTACTTGAAAGAAACACAAAATTGAAGGAAAAAAGTAATTGTGATTTCCCCAATTTGATGCTAACAAGATTTTGGGCACTTCATTTTTGATAGTCCAATGTGGTATTGAATAGTGAAGATCATAAATTAGGGCCCCTAAGAGTGGGGTGGGGTGGGTGAGTGGGGTGCTAGTTTGATTTGAAAGTGTAAATTCCAACCTAGCACGCCTATGAGTTTTCAAGTACTATTTTTTTCATGTGGATTTGACTCCTCCTCAAGGTGTGCAATAGTACTCCCACACTTTTTTTACCTTCAAGGATACACCCTATATTGTAGTATCCCCTCTTTTATATATAAAGGTAGAATGAAAATCAAAGTAAGCTAGATTAATTTAGTTTTTTTATAAGTGGGTCGATTGGTTTAAGCTACATTTAAACTATATATAGTGGTGTGGTTGGCGGTTTGCGACACATTGTGATCGGCTAGGTAAAACCCAATCGTTATATTTACATAATTTGAAAAGCATAAAATAAATGTGTAACTAGTTTTATTAAACATAACCCAACGGTTGTTTTTATAAGTACACCATTATATTTGTTTCCTGTTAATTGTTATGTTTTAGCTATCAATTATTAGAGTAAATTGCCATTTTAGTCCCTGAGTTTTGTCCAAATTTGCCATTTTGATCCAAATAGTTTTTTTTTTTGCATCTGGGTCCCTGACTTTTCACTTTATTGCCATTTTAGTCCCTGAGTTTTGTCCAAATTGCCATTTTAGTCCCTGAGTTTTGTCCAAATTTGCCATTTTGATCCAAAAATTTTTAGTGTGTTGGATCAAAATGGCAATAAAAGTGAAAACTCAGGGACCCAGATGCAAAAAAAAAAACTATTTGAATCAAAATGGCAAATTTGGACAAAACTCAGGGACTAAAATGGCAATTTACTCCAATTATTAACATAAAAACCGTTAACTATTGGTATGTGAATTATTATAGAAGGGGCTGTTTGGTAGCCTCTGAATGGTCATTTAGAGGCTACCTCTTAATGGAACCATTAAGAATTTTACCAATGAGAAGGTAGAAGAATGTGACATGTGATGATTTACCATTCAGAGGTTACCTCTTAACCATTCAGACTTGAGGTTACCTCTTATTCATTCAGAGGTTTTAAACCATTAAGAGGTAGCATCTGAATGGTCATTAAGATGCTACCAAACTACCCCTAACCATCAAAAGTGAATGTTAGCTTGCCAACACATGGTGAGCATTTTCTATTTTACCCCACATCCTCATCTTGTCTTGTCTAGATATCATTTTAATTTTTTAAGTAAAGTATAAATTGTGTCTCTTAGGTTTTCGGACGGGGTCACATTGAGTTTCTGCAACGAGTTTTTGAAAGCCTGAGTATCTCCGTTAAGATTCCGTTAGTTTGAGCATTAGGTCAAGGGGTATTTTGGTAATCTCACTATACTTCAAAAAAGTTCAATCAAACCCACGTTTAAAAACAAGTTCAATCAAGAATAAACCCCCAAATTAAAACAAACTGCACATTTTCAATCAAACCCACTTTCACATTTTCAATCAATAAACACCCTAATTTCTAATCTTCATCCTCATCTTCAACAAAGTGCAACAACTTCAGATCTCCTCTTTCTTTTTTCTTTTTCTTCTTATTCTTCATCTTCTTCACCTGCAAATCACCACCACTTTAATGGCAGTGTTGGGTTATATGAGATCTGTTGATGATGAAAGCCAAAACCTAGGGGAATCATCTTCCCTATCTGATGAAATAAGTTGAAGTACATTTATTGGTCCATAAGTTTCTCCCTTGAAGGCTTCCCAAAACAAGTACCAAAACTATTGGTACAAAACTACTACCTTCAATAATGGAGAATAAAAGAACACGTGTTGAAATGTCAAAGTGCTAGTCAACAGTCAAGTCAACAAAAGTCAAGACATGAGACTAAAAGATCAAGTCAACAAGTCAAAGACCAGAAGTTCTAGATTTCTAGAAGTGTTGGTTCACACCAGCAGTTTTAGAGTATCCAACTGTTTTCTCTACATTGCACTAGAAGCAGTAGTTCAATGCAACACTGTAACTATCCAACAGTTTTACTAACTGCTGGCAGTTACATCATATTGTGAGTTGTTAGGGGTCGCATTTATGGTGACATCACCAGCAGTTTTCTCCTTCTATATAATTAGTTCTTTGTATTCAGTGTAATGTAACACTTAGAGCCAAAAGGCATAAGAACTAAATGAGAGAGTGTGTATCTACTGAGAGGGGATACCTTTGTACCTTGTGATTGTATTACATCATAACTGAATTCAATATGAAATCATTTTGCAATCATTCCCAAATCCAGTTGTGTTAGATTGATGTGTTTATTTTAAATATTTGATTAAATTCCTAATTTGTTCAAATGTTCTATCAAAAAACACACACTCTCACATCAAACAGGCAGCAAGGTGGAGCTACATATCTTAACCTGCAAATCACCACCACTTCATCATCTTATGTGCAAGTGTTCAGATCTTAACCTAGTTAACCTTGATTGGTTAAAGTAATAGTTGATTGTGTTATGTGTGGTGAGTTAGGTAGGTGATTGAACTGTTTATGTGAGTAGGAATTGGTTTCGTGTTTGTTGTTGAAATGGATTTGTGATAAGTGATTGGTTGAATTAGGAGTTGAGTTTGAGGAATTGATTATGTGTTGTTTTGGGTGTTGGTAATTATGGTGGTAATTAGCTTTCCAAAGATGTCCTCAGAGATGCCTTCAAGTTCGGCTGTAGGGTGGTTGTAGTAAGATAATATTAATGGTATTGATGAGGAAGATGATTGGGGTTGTCGGGGATGAACATTGTTGCAGTGGTGGGGATGGTGGTGGAGAGTTGGTAGAGGGCGTCGTCGACGGGGACGGACATGGAGGGGGTGGCGGATTTAGAGATGTTTGAATGACTGTCTTGCTTTTTCACACACTTGTGTGTGTTCTTGGTGTATTTTGAAGATGATGACAATTTTATTTTGTATAATAATAAGGATAAGGGGTAAAAAAGACTTTTTACATTGAGGATAAGGGGCAATGGTCTTTTCAATGAACCTAACTAACAGAGTTAGCATCAAGGACTCAGTGTGTAGCGCTTTTCAGAGTACAGGGACTCAGGCTTTCAAAATCTCACTATATGGACTCAATATGACTCCGCCCGGAAACCTTGGAGACGCAAATTACACTTTACTCACTTTTTATTTCTTTTTGAATTTAAAAAAATCTAACTTCTTTTATAAAATATAAGTTAGACAAATCGTAATTTTTTTGAAATATTTTCTTTTAACACTTAAAAGATCCTCCACGAAGTGGCCTTCAAAATCACGATCACCTTGGCTTCTGAGCGTCTTAAAAAACCCAAGTTTGACGGGAATACCTAAAAACATATGGACCAGGTATTGGGACATGTATTCGGGTATTGGACTAAAAAAATCTTGGGTATGAAACAGGTATGGAATTAGCTGATACCTAGCCCGATTACCTAAAACTATATACCTGTTAACCTGAACCATGTACTTGAGTTATAGAGCCAAAATCTTTTTATTTTATTATTTACTATCTTCCCATTTCCATTGTATAGTTATGTTTCATTATAGTAACTTCACTACTTATGTAATATATATATATATATATATATATTTATTGTAGTGTCATGATTTATGTTTGTATGCTACTAGATACAAAATCAGGATGCAGGGTATATCGACTGTCACACCCTGACTTTTGCGGAAGCGTGATTATGTGTGACTTGCTTAATATCATTGCATTCAACCATAACAAACAACTACATGATAAAACTAAAGATGTTCATCCATTGATTAAGTTTTAGAACATCACAAACATCATTGTCTTAAAATCTGAACACATACATCAAATTCCAAATTACAAACCATGCAAATTGTTTAGAGTTCCATAAGGACTCGACAAAAGACATTAATAAAAACCAAGCTTTGAAAGATGTGTCTTATCCAAGATAAGACACACTATCCAAACCCTTAGACACCGGATGACATCTTTTATTTCCAACATCACTTGAAACTTCCGAACGCCCGCCAGATCCACATTTAATTGCCTGAAATACATGTAGTTTGAAAACATCAACAAAAGTTGAGCGAGTTCATGTGTTTGTATGCGTGTACGAATAAACCTTTGTAATCATTGTATGTTTGTATGTATTTGTAAATCCCGGTATGAAAGCAAACAAGGAAACAGATCAATTAATGGTTTGCAAAGCCATTAACGTGTGCGCCTACCCATTCACATGATCTAGCAGTACATTCCTTAGCTAACCATACCAATTGTAATCGTTTGTAAACATTTTGTAACATGTACTTCACCCCCGAAGTTATAAACAAAAACAGTTAAAAGAAAAGGGGGGACATGAACTCACAATCCTGCGTTCTTCGTATCCGACTGTAACTCAAAGCTTCTTCTGGTGTACACAACTACCTACAACGTACTACAGTTTATTAGACGAGCGGGTCTTGCCTTGACTTAGTATTAATTAGTGTCTTTGAGTTACGTTCCTTTATGTCTTTAATATTATTCCAAGTTATATAATTATTTGTTAAAATAATATATTTTAACTTGTCATACTTATGTATTTGTACATGAATAATTCCCCAAGGATGGGTGTATTAGTATTCGTATTCCTATACTTGTATATTTTTTTCAAGTTTCAGTAGCGTATTCCGGTGTGTATTTATACGTACGAGAATACGTATTTCCATTGTATTTATTAAGTATCCTTAAACTTAATCTTTGTATTAACTTTTCCGGAATAATATTTCTAATAAAAATACATCAATATATATTTTAAGAAATATCACATAGAAAAATTACTTATAATCTTTCCCTTGGCAAAAATATTTATAAATCTCATACAAGTCTCAAAAATAATATATTTTCAAGTCTAACTTAGAAAATATATATAAACTTATTTTCACCCAAAAATAATGTATTTCATGTTTATTCAAGAAAACATATATTTTCTCCCAAAATTAATATATCTTCTAATAATTCCAAGAAAATATATATTTTTACTTGCCAAAAATAATATATTTTCTCCTTGTCAAAAATATGATATATTTTATAATAATTATAAAAATCATATTTTTGTTCTCTTGGTGTCCAAAATACTGATTACCAAAATATACTTATGAATTAATTTTCCGGAATATTTTGTTAGTTATATTCCTTGTTCGGTTTCTCCAAGATTTTGGGTGTAAATTGTATATTTATTTCTTGGAATTTTGGTAATATTTTGGATTGTAATTTCTTGGTATTTTGGTGAGTTATATTATTTCAAGTTCTAAAATAATATAACTAATACACATAATATACAAATAATCACACACTTGGTGACATCTAAATATATATTTTTCTAAATACATATTTAGTCACTTTTATTTACAAAAATCAACCTCCAATATTTATAACTTTGTAACAAAACTTATGGCACACTTTATATGAAAATTTCATGGTTTAAAATATACTTGTAAATATTTGTTTAAAAATATTTTTCTAAGTGTTTAATTTTTAGAAAATTTTTGCCATAGTTAACCCTTAAAAATGGAGGTTTCCATGCTTTCAAATCATATCATTTTCTTTTATAAACCAACACAATCAACAACAAATCAATATACACTTACCAATTTGCCAAAATCAAGCATAAATTACTACTTCATGAACTTGATAGTTTACAAAAATTTGTAGCTACTTACTAGTGTTTTTAGTAGGCTTAGTTACCCTTTAAAGTGTGGTTGTTTATTTAAAAACTTCATTTTTAAAGAAATTAGTCCTTTACAACTTGTAAATCATTTTTCTTAAAATGTTTCTTCTTGAGTTTTTCTTGTTACATATGTATTTCTACACTTGTTTAACCACTAAAAATATGGTTAATTTCTTTAAGAACCAAGATTAAGTAAACTTTGTGTTTTTAACTTGATTTCTTGAAAAATCATTCTTGAAATCATAGATTTACAAGACTTTATGTTTACTTTGATCATCACTTAACAAGAAAAACAACTTATACTTTCAAGTTCATGATTTACATGAGGATGATCTATTGATCTTTAACATAATCATCCTCTCATCTTGCTAGATTATGTCTTTAATCACTATCAAGTAAGATCATATGATGATCTACATCAATAACATGAGAAATCAACAAGCATAACAACACATAAACATCATGATTTCTTATGTATTTAGTCTTATGTTATAGTTTCATGCTCTTGATTCATTGTGTTCTTTATGATTAACAACTTGTATCTTCTTTTAACCACCAAAACAAGATGTAAAATGAAGACTAGAATGATCTTACTACTAGCTCAAGGCTAGGGATGATCACTAGATGAAAATGGAGTGGATAAAAGCTTGTGTGAGAGGTCCTTTAGCTTCCAAGAGTTCCAAGCTTCCTTATATGGCTCCTAGCACCCTTGTATATGTGTAGATTGGATGAAGAATGAAAGATGATGATGGATGTGTGGTGGTGTGTGTTCGGCCGAGACTAGAGGGAAGGAAGGAAAGAGCGTGGTGTTGAAGATGTTGTGTAAAAATGAAAGGTTATGGTCTTTGAGTTAAACTTATAACTCATCAACAAGTGTTTAACTAATGGGTTATATATTTCATGGACCATCAACAAGATCACATAAACAATTAAAAGAAATCAAGGGTGGGCCACCCTTATCTAACCGTCCACAAAGGGGGGGGGGGTCTTAGTTAAGATGTAATTGTTAGTTAGGCTCATTTAGTTGAAATCCAAGTATAATAGTTAGGTGATTAGTTATTATGTGTTTATATAGTGTGTTATGATGTTCGGGGACCATAACTATCTTGGTAATGTTAAAACAATGCTTCTAGTGAAAATTTGGTGCTTCGGGTAGTGTCTGGTTGTTCGTTTGGTTACCGGTTTGTTAAGGTGCTAAACTATGCAGTTTAGTGTGCTTTATGTTACCTTTTGTGACAGTCTTGATTCCCGACACTTAGGAAAGCATTCAGGACCATTTAACCATATTTTTGCATGATATTAGAGTGTTTAAATGCTGAATTTTGCCGATTTCTGCAGAATTCTGCAGTTTATGTGAGTTATAGGCACTTTCCGGCACTTAAACTATCTCTAGGAAGGCAGTTTTGTGATCCTTACTTTCCTACACACTATACTAGTGTAACACTTTGTTTCTGGCTCATTCTGTGTCTCAATACAATGTCTGTCTATGTACTGAACTCCGTCAGCATATTTCTGATTTATCTGATAACTGTGCTAACTGTGTTTCGTGCATCATTTGAATCAACAAAGTTTGCATGCAATAATGATATGTCATTTGCAATATATGATGCACATGTATGTATATGGCAATAATCAGAAAGCAATTCAAGTCATTAATTGTAATTAAGCACAATCATTAAGCACTAATCATTGTTTAATAATTGTACGGATACCTGGAATTTTGACAGTTGTCCCATCGACCATCTATCAAACATGGTATAATGATGAATGCAAAATTAATGGCATATATGTTGGCAATGTCGTAATTATCAGAAGATTTTGTGGATATGAAAACTCACCATGTCGTCAAGTGGTGATCGTCATCGTCTAAAATATGGTTAGGATTTCAATCGGACGTTTAGGGTCTTGAGGTTTTTTATCAATGATTAATTGCGAGGATTTTTTGTTGGCGATCCATGATTAGAAGTGGTGCTTCTCATCGTATAAAAGATGATTAGAATTTCTGTTGGTGGTTATAGGGTCGTGTAATCGCAACAAGGGTAATTAGAAGGTTTTTTAATTGTGAGGGTTTTTAATGGTTTAATCAGTGATGGGTTTTTAGGAAATCCAAAGGGGGTTATAAGTTTACCCAAATACCCTCATGTGCCTCTCGTGTGACTCTAACTTAACGGGGCATACTAACTTTCGTTAGACTAAAGGAGCAAGGGTGCAACAAAACACGTAGATTAAGGTGGTCCAATGTAATTAGTAAATATAAAGGCTAACTGCTGATTAGTTATAAACATAAAGGTCCTTTTCTATAATTTACTCTAACCTATTTGCATATTGTGACCAAGATGTAACTAGTAATAAGCCTAGCGCGCATACATCGCATAAATCGAATGGATTATACCGAACGTTATGCAATACATCCACCGTATGAAAAACGCGTGTTTCGACGTATCTGATATAACTCAATCTATTATATATAATAAACAAAAAAAATTTGGGACACTTGGCATAATATTAGGGCTTCCTAGATGTGGTTTTGGCGAGAAACTAGACGGGTATTTTTTTCACATATAATGAAGCCCCGTTTCCGTCCGCTTATTCGGATCGGTATATATATTTTATAAGAAAAATATTCTTTTCTTTCTTCATTTCAGTCATAGCCAACAACCTTTGCTAACCCTATCTTCTCTTTGGTATTGCCATGCCATCCGCCTTCGCCTCCGCCTCCTTCACTGTCTTCAATCTTTTTATCTTCGATTGCTAATACAAGTCAAGATCCGATGTAATACAGGTAAAGGTTTAAATCTTCGATTGCTAATCTTTCTTATTTATCCTCTGTTTTGATTTAAATCTTCGATTACTGTCTACAAAGTTTTTATCATCGACGATATACAACGGAAGATCCGATTTAGTACAGGTAAAACTCTAAATCTTCGATTGCTAATATTTGTTATTGATCCTCTGTTCTGATTGTTAAGGTTTTTCCGTTGCTGAAATTAGGGTTTCATATAGAACGGAATATCCGATGTAACACAGGTAAAACTCTAAATCTTTGATTGCTAATATTTGTTATTGATCCTCTGTTCTGATTATTAAGGTTTTTTCGTTGTTGAAATTATGGGTTTCTTATTTTCTCTTGATTGTCTATCTGATTTAGGGATTGTAATTGTTGATTATAGGTTTTTTTTTTAATGTCTTTTTGAATATGTATGTCTGATTATTTTTTTAGATCCGGGAAGGTTTTATCTTCTTCACGATCCATGAAGACTTCTTTAGTAGATGGTAAGAAACCAATGAACTCCAATGATGGAAACGAAGATGGCGATCCTACATCTTTCTCAGAGTAAGAAGACTTATCTCCAAATAAATATTTTTGAAATATGTTATTATCCCCTTCAAGTATAATTTCCGGCTTATGTTTTCATTTTTTTTTTCTTTTCAGCAAAAAAGAAGAAAAAGAAGAAAGTTAACAATATGCCTACAAGTGGTAAGAGTTTGGATTATTGTATTGTGTTTCAAGTGTCATTTTTAAATTAAACATGCCTAATAAGAATGTTTATATAATGATCCACCATAAATAATTATAAATGGCCTACATTTTTCTTTTCTTATTCTTGCAGCAGCAGAGTTGCAGTAGAGGGCCTCACATGATTTTGTGCCTATGAACTAGATGCCTCAAGGTCCTAATCCTTACAATTCTTATTGGCACAGAATGCAGTCTGGAATGGATCAATTTATGGGCCCATATAGCAGTGGCATGCCATATATGGGTGGTTACGGGATTGGGCCCATGGATGTTCCTTTTGGAAGCATGTTTCTCCAAGATCAATTTTGCGCACCAGGAGGGCTCATGATGCCTCCTTTTATTCCAACTAAGGTATTCATAGTTGTTTCATCTTGCATTTTAGTCTATGATTAAGTAATTATTTATTTTTATTATTGTGACATAACTGGAGCAATTAATTATAACAAAAAAAATGTTACAACGGGGATCTTGCAGAGTTGGGAATGGGCATGAAGGGGAGGGGAGGTGGGCCTCTCATAAGTAGAGAAGAATTTGAAACATGTAGAGCTGAATTAAAGTGGAAACGTGATTCAGAGATATGTGGTCGAACTGGAAAGTAGTCATGTAATTGCAAGACCTGAGTTATATATTATAATTAATTGATGTATTAAATATGATTCGTATGCTATTACAATAATAACTTGGATTATGGGTAACATTGTCATAATATCTTAATATCCGATGGTGAAGAAACCTTGGAAAGAACCTTAACGTATTCTTTCTTTGCATTGTTCTTTCTTTGGAAAACTGAATAGAGGTGTTTCAGAATCCTTCATAATTTCTTTTGTTTTGTCTGGTTGGTAAATTGATTGTTGATTTAGATTTAATTTTGGTGTAATGTGTAGGCTTTGAAGCTGTTGGGGCCTCCTGAAGCTTTATAGTATTCGGTCTATGAACATTGGGATGTCGAGGATATATTGAAGACATGGATATGTTTGCCGTTTCATGTTTTTAAATAAATGTGTTTTTTACAAGGATTTGCTTAAAGAGAGGTAATGTTCTAGATAGGTTAATTTTGTAAATGTTCTTGCTACTTATAGTCGACTGGACAAAGCTGTAATGAATCACATGGGGTATGTACGATAAGGAGGTTTCACACATCAAAAGTACATTTTCGGATGTTAAGAACACTACCTTATGTTTACATTACGTGTAATGTTTGGCTTAATCTATACATTTATTTAGATCAGTTAATTTTAAAATTTTTGAAACAATTCTGAAACTTGAATGTTTTTATTAGTTAGAAAAGAAGAGTAATTTTAGTAAAATATTACATATTATGATATTATTCCAGGTGTCTAATGTTCAAACTACCTTACTTGTGTCAAAAGATGGTCAACAGGGATTCACATTCCTTTAGTCCAAGTGGTAACAAAGATGTTTAATTCCTAAGTTTACATAACCGATATTTGTCTTTTTCTTGATGTTTTTGTACACGGCTTCTAAAGAAGTCTGTGTTACCATTTTATGTAATGTCATTTGATTTGCATTACTTTATTGACACACTTATGAATAATGTAATTTAAAATTTCCTACCCGGGTTTCTACCCGGGTGATAACCTAGTGTAACATATATAAGCTTTGCAGTTGGATCAAAAAGTAAGGTAAATCGAATTTATACCGTATAAAAGAAAAGGAATCAAACCCATGTTAACTCGTTTAGTGGGCTTCCTCCTAACCACTACACCACCCTTACCTTTGCATCAAGACTTAGAGACATCAAAACGTTTTGATGTATAAAATATCACATTACATTTGTTTATAAGTCATTCTTTGGTAAATATATATTTTTAAACAAACCTGAATTTGACTTTCATAAAATTCAGGTTTAACTTGTCAATTTGAACCACTTAGACGTGATAATCACGAGCTGTAAATGAAGGGTTTTATTCCCTACATTATGACGACTGTTTGGGTAAATTTAATTTGAAAGTGGTTGACCAAAGTGACCAGAACTAAAGGTCAAACTATTTGAAACTAACGACACTCGGTTGGATTTAAGCTACGAAACTAATTTCAAATGAAAGAGCTTATAAAAAAGGGACTCAACAACTTTAGATGGCGATTCCAGAAAACCAAAGGAGACGCTTGGAGAAGAAAAAGAACAAGAAACTCACATAAGACTTTTAAAGGAAAGTGTGTTTGTTTTGAGTTTGGGATAAAGATGATGAGTTCAATGTTGCTATATATAGCAAATTGAGGTTGCCTAAGCTTTGGACAAGTGTCCAAAGGTGCTTAGGATGAGGATTAGTGTCCCCATAGGTGTCACAACCGGAGAAGAAGGTGGCAAGGAGGTGAAAGGTGACAAAATATGGTGAAAATGTTGCTGCTAGCGAAGTTTCTGATGTCTAACACCCCTTGCGGACCGCAAGGGAAATCCCATATGGTCCGCAGCGTGTCATGCAGAACTGGAATTTGGTTTTTGACATTTCAAGCCCCTTAACTTCTTATTTTGATCCTTTGACAATTCTAAGCCCTCAGTTTTTAACTTAGTTAATTATGAGGAAGGTTTCAAGACACGTGTCACTTAGAATTTCATCGAGAATGACCGGGTGTTACAAAGGCAGAAACGTGAAATTACGTCGTTTACGTTAAAACGTGAATTTACACTGACACGCCCATAAAAATAAACACGCAAGGAAATATGTTTTTTTAAGTAAAAGAATGATAATACGGAACGTAAACTTGAAACTGTTTTTTTAAATAAAAAAATGATAATACCAATGGTAAACTTGAAACGTTAGAAACTTAAGGAGGTGAAAATGAAATTTTATATAGTTTTTTAGAAACGTGGGGGTGTAAATATTAATTAAATTCGGTCGGTGGCAAACTTTAGTAGATAGATGGAATGTAGAAACTATTAAGTATGTTTCTATGTTTAATGATTGGGATATGATTCGCCATCTAGGAATATGAATGGAAGGCTATACCACCCTATTTCTTCATCCACCATGGTTTGCATGGATTAACCCATGCCAACCATGGTTCTCCTTTCCATTTTTCAAAAAATCATTTCCTTTTTTTTAGAAAAAGATAAATTAAAATAAATAAGGAGTTAGTGGTTTGGGTCATGACGGGTAGTGGTTTGGGTCATGGATTAGAGGTGGGTGACATAGCACTGACGTGAAGGGTCATGGTTGTCATAAGAGTCATGACCACACCCTATACCCTAACTTCTGATAACAAATTAAGTTTAAATAAGTTGTTTCATATGGTGACGGCATAAGTTGAATATAAATTCGAAGTGGTTGTTGTGCAAATGGATGGTGACGACTTACGAAGAAACCCAATAATTTTCTCACCATCTTTGATAATATAATATAATATAATATAATATAATATAATATAATATAATATAATGGGTTGCATAAAATAAGGTAGAAATCTAAACTGAAATTCATTTTATTATATGGGAAGAACATGATAAATCTGAGTGAATATCGAAAAGTAAACTCTACATCTTGAGTATTAATCTTTAATTTAACTTTCTTTTTAATTCTCGTTATATCTATTATGTACCATGTAAGAAAACATCATACGGTTCTCATAATTCCCTATTCAAAATTGGTAATAAGTATATACACAGTTGGGAAATGAAAATGATTTACCCATGGCATTATAGCCTAGTGACATCTTTATTCTTTGGGTGGGATAAGGCATTAGATTATTAGGTCCTGGGTTTGAATTGCTTAGTGAAGATGAATATGATCAGGTGATTTTGCTAGTGACACCAGTGGCGGAAACCAATGTACAAGGAGGGGTAGCCCGGGCTACCGCTACCCCTCAACTCCCTCTTCGTAGTGTAAAAATATCCTTTAACTTCGTCTACCTCTTGTAAAATTTTTATCTTTTTATATAAAGGATACCTCTAATCTCCAAAAAAAACTAAAAAAAAAAATTTGGATACCCCTGAATTTTTGGGCTAGTTTCGCCACTGAATAACACGATGATACTTTAGTAGTCTCTGTGATTAAAAAAAAAAGAAGTGATTACCGATTGAATGGAATTTTCGGTACAGAACTAAGCGTGAAGCTCCTGAGGTTTGGTTTGCTTCAAGTCGTCTGGCACCACTCTATTGACATATCATTACATATCTTCTTGTTCCATTCTCTTTTGTCGCTTTTAAAAGAAATATATATTTTATTTGGTAACTCATTGAGTGGTCATCTTCAAGGATGGCCTCGTGTAATATTTTTCTGAGATAATTGCTTTAGTCTCCACTCCAATTGTTTTATTAGTTTATCATTACACTAGGTTATATACTCGTGTTAACGTGTGGTTGTACAATATAAATGATATAATTATATAATTTGTAAAAAAAACTTTATATAATTAATGAATTTTTATTATCTAACAGTTCACACAACTAAAATATATCACAAGAATCGGCCTATGTTAACTAGTAACATTGACGTACCATAATAGCATGCGTTTTATACTGTTTGAATATTGAAAAATATGTAATACACAATATATATATATATATATATATATATATATATATATATATATATATATATATATATATATATATAGGATTAGGTTCGTTTGTGAACAACCCCCTTAATAGTGAACTGTGTGAACTAATCCTAGCTCTTGATTATCAATATATAAGTGTAAATCAATGGTCAGGATTTGATGATGAAAATACACTAGTGTATTTTACGATTTGATGATGTAAATCAATGGACATGATTTGTTCACCCAGTTCACAAACAAACTAGTGAGTGAATTTCAAATTTTGTCCTTTATCTTTATACCATTTTTCAAGCGGTGTCATTTGTCTTTAAAATTGACGAGTTTTGTACTTTATGTTTATAAATCTTGCATATTATATCCTTTGAGCCTAACCCAGTTAATCAGATCAGGGGTTAGTCTCTGCATAAAAGGGGTTAATCCTCTCGTTGATTCGTGGGTTTGGCTGAATTCCTTCTCCGGTGATCACTGCAAAACAGAAAGTTGTTAGACTCGCCATGAGGAGAATGGGGGTTCCTCCGTGACCACCCTCCGACGTGAGAATAAGTTCAGTGATCTTCGAGGAAGAAGAAGAAGTAGTAAAAGTGAGAATGAAGTGAAAGTAACTTGTGAGATCATACCTGCAATGACTTATTTATAACCGATTTTTTGGCGGGAAAAATAGTGTAACGGAGAGAGTAACGGAAAGCATTTTCCGTCGGCGGTTATTAATCCTTCCGTTAACAATTAACGTCGCATTCATGCACACGGATCGTGGGTCTTGATCATCGGTTGGGGAGCTGCCACGTGGAAAGTGGTTTTGGGTAGATCTTTCTCCAAGTTAGTGCCATCATCGTGATTTAGATGAGTGTCTAGGATTATGGCACGTCACAGTCCGTTATAACTGAATGGTTATGCACGGTGAGCATTAGAAAGCCTTTTAGAAGATCTACAGCTGTAAACCTTTATGCCCTTGCCACGTGTCTATTATGTTGTAACAGAAAAGATTCCTTTTGTTCAAGTCTTGACTTCAGGCGCGCGGAGATGTGGTGGTTTTACTCTCTGTAACACCTCGTAAAATCGTTTCCAATGATGAGTTGACACGTGTAATAAACCCTAATAAAGTCATACGTTGACTATAAGGGACTAATTTCGTCAAAAACAAAAACTGTGAATATAGAGGAACTAAAAGTGTCAACATGCCAAACTTGTGCCTCTGATTGACCACAAACGATGAATATATTCTTGAATGAGTAAATATGTGGACGTAAGAAGCTATTTGTGAAAGTAATCGAAAGATTACAAAACAGAAGGGTTAAAAGTGTCAACATGTTAATTCTTACCTCTGAGTGACCTTTTAACGAACCCGGGGCATCTTAATGTTCGATTATACTCTCAAGAATAAGTGATAACAATTTCACGAAGTTTCGATATCGTTATGTATTAATTGCGCAAATTCCCAAGAATAAGGGTTAAAAGCGTCAACAAGACGAAACTAGTGTTTTCGGTGATCGTTTAATGGAACCGGACCTAACGGTGTTTGGTTATATTCCCTAGATCATCTACAAACTAACTACAAGGGCCTATTGTGCCTAAAATGAAAGATACATTGCATTAGAAGGTACAGGGACTGAAAGTGACAAGTTTAAAACTTGTTTGCTGGAGTTTTGTGTGGTGGCGTCGCGCGACCACCACCCCCTGTTGCCGTCGCGTGCGGCGACGGCCTCATTTTGACAGAATCTCATGGCCAGCTGCAGGTTCTTCTTTCCTTGGACTCCAAACAAACTTCTATTCACTCTAACTCGAAAACCATGGATCATTGATGGTTTTAAACACCTGGTTTTAAACCTGGAATGATCTTAGGAGGACCATAACACATGGCATGATCTAAGAACACCTTCTTCAAGTATAAATAGATGCCTTATGTTGCCTCAAATCCTTGCACCTTCATTCTCAACACCCCTTCTCATTGCTTGAGCATTCTTAAGCAATTTCTTGGGATTCCTGATAAAAAAGGGTGCCCTCCTGAGTTCAAGGTTCAAGCTAGGACCCTTTGTAAGTGTCCTTAGCCACTAGTTTCCGTTTTATAGGCTTTAAAGCCAAGAGTCAAGCGTTATCGTAATAACGCTTTGACATTTAGTTAGACCATTAACGGTCAAGCCATTGTTCGCAACGAACATGGCTACGTGATCGTAATTAGGTAGGTGATAATCCCTCAAAAGGGCACCTCCTAATTATCATGTTTACTTAGTTAATTGTCGCATCAAAGTAACTAGTCAAAAAGTCAAACTAATCAGATTTTCATAAAATAAATAAAACTGATAATGTAGAAGTTATGAACCATGTTTTATCACTTAAATAACTTGGTAAATATTATTAGAACATGTCTAAGCATGTTCAGCCCGACAATTTTGAGTTTAGGGTCGGTTCGTAACCGAAAGTCGCAAAAGCTTGACTTTTGCTTTGACTTTCAGTTCTGACCCGATTAAGCTTAAATCTTTTTTTGTTTTAAGCTTCCATTAGGACCATATTATGTTGTAGTATAATCCTCTGAGGTTATATTTCCTGGTCATTTATATTTTGAATTATATGCTAGTTTCCGTTATTATGCTTATATTTGACTATTATGCCCTTATAGTCAAAAATTGAGATTTCTAAATATATGATCATACTAATAGGTTAAGTACTGATATATATAAACATGTCAAAATTATTTTGACATAATTTTCTGGTCTCAAATTAAAGATATGCAAGATATCGTAAAATTGAACTTTTTATTAATTAAACTACGCTATTATGCATAATGCATGTTTAAACATAGATTTTGACCTAAAACTCATTACCTACTGTTATGATATCATTTTTAGGAATTTTTGGAATATTGGGTCAGATTAGATACTGACCATAACTTAGAGTTCTTGTATAAATTACTTAATTGACGATAATGCCCTTTTGGCTAATAAAATGTGATTTACATATGTTTAACATGCCAAACCTTTTTCTACTGATTTGTTATGAAAAAATAAAATATTTTAAACATTCAAAGCTGATTAAAATCTCAGAATCACATAAACATCTCAAATATCGTCAATTATCGATTTTTACGCTAATTAGGTGCGTAGTATGGTTTAAAACCATAATTAGCACCCAAGAATTGTTACATACTGAATTTATAAATAAATTTTAATATTTCTACAGTAGGTATAAGTGATGAACTCAGACTTCCAATTATGTCCTTAAAAGCATATGTGAAATGACCAAAATACCCTTTCGGGATATAGTTTGGTCATAAATGGTAAACCACACATATGAATGATATCCTACTGTTTTAACACCATAAAATAAATATTTTTACTGAATATTTTAGACCAAAATATCAGTTTACTTTAAAACCTCTTTTATAAATATTAAAATGACCAAAATGCCCATACGGGACTTAATTTGGTTTTAAATACTTTTTGGGCATATATGTTAACATCCTACTGATGTATTAACATATTTTAAGCATAATAACGTATGGGACTTTAACAACGCAAGATCATCAAGCCCACAGATCACAAAATCAAACCAGACAACAACAAGGATCCAAGTTAACTTAGAATCATTACACTAACCTCGAAATATACTGACGATACTCGGATCGTTACGAAGGAAGGGCCTCGAAGTAGAGGGGATTGCCGTAGAAAGGAAGGAGGAGGACTCTAGGGTTTTTGTGATGGTTACGTTACAATTTACATAAGTTATACATCTCATGTACTGGGCCTGGACGACTTGGGCCGAGACACCCTAATGGCGAAACACCCACTTTGACGAAATACATCCTTCGTCGTGCATGTGGGTGACGAAATACATTTTTTGTCGAGCTCATATATCACGTTTTGTTTTCATTAATCACTAACCTTAAACCTTAAACATTAAATCACCCAATCACTATAATACTCTAATCCTTCAAACAATTACACATTACATAACATAAAACAAATAGTCAAAACAGGATTACTAAACAAGTGGTAAGTAGATGAAAGAACTTGAAATCTCGGGTTGTCACATCATCCCCAACTTGAAAGAAATTTCATCTCGAAATTTGATAAACAATCCACAATAGCACGACGTTAGCTCAGGATGACTGTATATTTTCCGTGGGTGCCACATCATCCCCAACTTGAATGGGAATTTCGTCCCGAAATTTACTAGTTGCATCAAATTTAGATTTGTCAGCTGGGAATAAGTGAGGGTACTTGAGCTTCATCTGATCCTTGCGTTCCCATGTGAACTCCGGTCCACGTCTTGAGTTCCAACGAACCCTCACGATCGGAATTCGACTATGCCATACGACTTCTAATCTGAACGATCTTTTCTGAAGTTTCGAATACAAGCTCCGGGCCTGTGATCTAACTGTCACCCACCTCAGCCCAACAAAGAGGTGAACGACATTTTCGCCTATACAATGCTTCGAATGGAGCTGCCTGGATACTGGTATGGTAGCTATTATTATAAGAAAACTCTATCAAAGGCAGGTGTTTCTCCCAACCCTTGCCAAAATCAATCACGCACGCTCGAAGCATGTCTTCAAGTGTCTGGATGGTTCGCTCACTTTGACCATCCCTCTATGCGTGATAAGCAGTGCTCATGTTGAGACACGAGTCGAACGATTTGTGCATCGACTGCCACAAATCCGAAATGAAACGCGAGTCATGATCAGAGATAATAGAGGTCGGAACCCCGTGCCTAGAAACCACCTCATTAAGATAAACAACGGCAAGTTGTGAGAACTTGTCCGTTTCCTTGATTGCTAGAAAATGTGCTGACTTCGTGAGACGATCAACGATCACCCAGATGGTATCATTTCCGTTTTGAGTTCTCGGCAAGCCTGTGACAAAATGCATTGCGATTTGCTCCCATTTCCACATGGGTATTTCTGGTTGCTGAAGTAGACCCGAGGGTTTCTGATATTCTACTTTAACTTTAGCACAAGTAAGACACTTACTTACGTAAGTCGTGATGTGAGTCTTAATCTTCGGCCACCAATACATGACTTTGAGATCCTGATACATCTTATCCGAACCCAGGTGAACAGAGTATCAAGACTTTTGTACTTCATCCATCACAAGATCCCTAAGGTTACCAAACAAAGGAATCCACACACGCTCCATGAAGTAGAGAATACAATCCGATCTCTCTACAAGTCGTTTTTCCATGCCCCTTAAGTACTCTGCTTCAATGTTTTCCTCTTTCAATGCTTCGGTTTGTGCAGAACAGATCCGGTCAGGCAAGTTAGAATGGATGGTGAGCTGCAAGGCGCGAACACGTTTAGGTTTTGATTCCTTTCGACTGAGGGCATCAGCTACCACGTTAGCCTTACCCGGATAGTACTTGATGGCACAATCATAGTCGTTTAAAAGTTCTACCCAGCGACGCTGTCGCATATTCAACTCCTTCTGGTCGAAAATATGCTGGAGGCTCCTGTGATCGGTGTAGATGGTGCATTTGGTACCGTAGAGGTAATGCCTCCAGATTTTCAATGCGAAAACCACGGCTCCCAACTCTAAGTCGTGAGTCGTATAATTCCTCTCGTGAACCTTCAACTGTCGGGAGGCGTAAGCTATCACCTTCTCGCGTTGCATCAACACACAACCGAGACCCTGAATAGAAGCATCACAATATACCACGAAATCTTCGGTACCTTCTGGCAAAGACAAGATCGGTGCACTGCAGAGCTTTGGTTTCAACATCTGGAAAGCATCTTCTTGCTTTGTTCCCCACGAGTATACAACGCCTTTTTGGGTTAACGAGGTAAGAGGCTGACCGATCTTCGAGAAATCTTCGATAGTACCCTGCAAGACCAAGAAACTGTCGTACCTCCGAAGGATTCTTTGGTGCCGCCCAATTTCTAATAGCGTCAATCTTTGCAGGATCCACGTGTATTCCCGATTCATTCATAATGTGGCCAAGGAAGTGTACCTCTCGAATCCAGAAGTCACACTTAGAGAATTTCGCGTAAAGCTGCTCCTTCCTCAGAAGCTCCAAAATGAGACGCAGATGTCGCTCGTGATCTTCCTTGCTCTTTGAATAGATCAGAATGTCGTCGATAAACACAATAATGAAGTCGTCGAGATACGGTTTGCATACACGGTTCATGAGGTCCATGAAGATTGCTGGTGTTTGTCAACCCAAACGGCATAACTAAGAACTCATAGTGCCCATACCGCGTTCGAAAAGCCGTTTTAGGAACATCCTCCTCTCGGACTCTCATCTGATGATAGCCCAATCTTAAATCGATCTTTGAGTAAAAACTTGACCCCTGCAACTGGTCAAACAAGTCGTCGATGCGTGGCAAAGGATAGCAGTTCTTGACAGTCACCTTGTTGAGTTCCCGATAATCTATGCACATACGAAAGGACCCATCTTTCTTCTTCACAAACAGAACTTTCAAGGTTAGTTACGTTTGATCTTGTGATATTTTTTTTAACTCCGTTAAACTTTGGTAACTCTGTTATATAATATGTATTGGGCCATAATAACCGACTACGAATACGCTTGGGCCTGTTAGAGCCCAAGTGAATATCAGAATTGATTGGGCCGGCTATTTTCAGTAGGGTTTAAGGAGCCCACTTCTCATGGACCTTGCATGTGTAACTTTTACAACCCACATTAAACCCTTGCTACCTTTGGACCAATTTCGCAAGCCCAAGACAAGTAAAGCCCATTCCCCTAATTCATGTTACGTAGAGTGCATATGAATACATGAGTAGTTACAAACCCTAGGTGTCCTCTAGTTTATCAAACGGCAGTAGTTATTCGTTGAAGCATATCATTATCAAGCATCACTTCTTGTGTCTCTACATTCAATCGGTACGTGAACTAAATGTTTAGGATTGTCTTTGATTGTTTGTTGGTGTAATGTTCTTGATAGTCGAGGTATTATTATGTCTAATTGTGATTACTTGTAACCTTATACAAATTAGTCGAATTGATTACCTGTTACCTTGGGTCGATGTTTGACACACCTGGCCGAAGGGCATGCTTGTTGTTTCGTGTTATATATTAGCCGGTTAATAAGATGCAATGTTGTTAATTTATGCGTATGATTTGACTATGTGTTGGAAGTTCATGGAATTGTCACTAGACGATAGAAACCATATTGATAATTAGGTTGTTGCGTGCACAATTCTGATCAGGGAGTTTAGAAGGGAATTATGTGATGAAATTGATAAACGTGAATGGTATGTTTTTGAATTAGTTAGAACATGAATCTGGAATAAAAGAGTAAATGTTGCATGATTTGATTACTCCTTAGATGGCATGATTTGGGTGATTTCGGATCACCGTTTGAACATTGAAAGCATGATTGGGATTCTTGTTTGGACCGAATACCTTAATAGGTTATATGTATATTGTTTGGGCTGATGCTTGTAATGGATTGTTAGAAAGTATTGGATGAGTTTTTTTGTTTGGGCCACATGTAACTGCTGAACACACACACACACACACATATAACCTAAATTGTTGGTTCTGGGCCACAAACAAGCCGGTTCACAGCTGGGCCACGACAACAACACTGGGCCACGGGATTTACTGTGCACACAACCCAGCTGGGCCGGAGCCAATTGAGCAACATAACTGGACTTGGGCCAGCAACGTTGGGCCAAGTAAGACTGCCAAGGCAGTGATTGCGCCTGATATGATTTGTTGGGCAATGAATGTTTAGTTGTGTTAATAATTGTGATACATACATGCTTTATTATTTGAGTCATACATGTTTAATAGCCGGATTGAAGGGTGGACTAGCAGATTATGTATGTATGCGTATAACATGCTTAAGTGATTACATGTTAGGCATTTGGTTGGTGCCCGAGATACATGAATAAACTGTTGTGAATTGGACTATATGTGTGCGTTATGTGAGCAATGAATATGCTTGATGTGAACCTTAAAGACGTTAATTAGTTGTACGCAAAATGCATGAAAAACTGACTGTTATCGGTAACCCTTTTAGGCCGTGATTGTTCATCTGATTAATCAAGTAAACAATCTTGCCGAGCAAAACCAAGGTGAGTTCACTACTCTTGAGCATGCGTCCCGGTGGTTGGGACAGTCAGTGGGTATCCCGGGGAGGGATAAGTCTTTTGGGGTAAAACTGGAATATTGGATAATAATCTCATTCTATCACTTCTAAGTCCCATCTTTTGTTACCGGGGAGGTAACGGGTATCAGTTGGTAGCACTACTTAGGTTTGGCACCCTCACACCATACCGGGGAGGACGGTTGTGAACTAATGACCCAGTCGGGCCCAGTGTTTTGATAGGAGCACTGGGGAACGGGCAAAACATACATCAGGAGCCGTCTTGTTCAATATCGAGATATTATCAATATTACTTTTGCAATTGTTAACGAACTGGAATAAATACTTGGTAACAAACGTTTTCATATACTGTGAACTCGCCAGCTTTGTCTGATACACTTGTTGCATGCTCGCAGGTCGTTAGATTTCATGGATTTGGATACTTGCTGTCTGGAGTAGCAGAAGTGATCATGGGTCGATTGAAGGGATTGATGTGATTGATTTCTTGATACTATACTTGGGTTTTAAACAGTTTAACTTTGGTCTATTACTTGCTTCCGCTGAACATATTGGTTTTCGTTTAAACTTGTTGATGGTATTTTATTAATGATTGAGAACTTTATTTTGAAACCTGTGTGGGTTCAATGTAATTAGTGGCTCATTGTCGGCATGTCACACGCCTATCAGGGACACTCCCTAGGTGGTATTTTGGGGTTGTGACTGTTTGGTATCAGAGCCACTGGTTATAGTGAACTTGGTTTTAAAACGATTTTTATAAAACCAGACTATAACCGAACAGATCCGAAATCGACCATGACACTCAGCTCCAGACTGCAAGGTTCGTCTCTTGATTACTATTGCACAGTATCACTAGTATTGGCTATTAGACAACATCACATGTGAATACACACTCGGCACTACAGTATGAACTTATATGTTGACAACCCATGTTATGTGTGACATTCCTTGAACTTCCATGATCTATGCTGCGGTGTCATCTGTCTTGTTGCTTGAATTTGGGGGAAACCTTTTAACACGAGTTAGGAGGAACTGAGATAAACATGCAAACTAGGTTATTATTATGGGTGCACACATAATAATAATGTGGGGTGCATGTGAGTCCCAGTGAATCATGACAATTGTGAAAAAGGGTTTCGCTCTGTTAGTTGATGTTATGTTAGAACTTAGAAACCCGTGGAGATCATAGCAGTGCTTGACTCCTACTTGAACTTGCATTTTAAATCCTTCCTTTTCTTATATATAGAATCATGAACGGACGTGGTGGACGTGGTGGAGGCCGCGGAGGTGGACGTGGCCATACTGCTATGACTCAAGCTGAGTTAACCGATTTAATCAACACTCGCGTGGCTGAAGCCTTAGCGGCTTATCAGGCTGGTATGATATATACCAAACACTCTTATTCTTTGTGTCGTATGCTTGAGTCTTACTTGTTTGTTATATGTCATTTCATTAATAGGTCAACCGATGCAGCAGAATCCGCACCATCCACCTGTCTGCACATTCAAAACCTTCATGGATTGTAAGCCGCAGACCTTCAGTGGGACTGGAGGGGCTGTAGGACTCCTGCGCTGGTTCGAAAAGGCGGAGTACGTATTCACGATGTGTAACTGTCCTGTGGGGGACATAGTGAAGTATGCTATGAGCACACTAGAGGATGGTGCCCTGACATGGTGGAATGCCCAGGTTCAGCTGTTGGGTATCGAGGCGGCGAACGCCACTACTTGGGACGATTTTAAGGAGTTGATAAGGGAGGAGTATTGTCCTCGTGATGAGATACAGAAACTAGGAAACGAGTATTATGATCTGAAGATGGTGGGATCTGAGATTGAAGCATACGTGAAGCGGTCGCATGAGTTGGCTGTCATGTGCCCAAATTTGTCCCGACCTTCGACTCGAAGAATTGAATTGTTCATCAAGCGATTACCTCCACGAGTGAAGGGTTTGGTTACTGTAGCAAACCTCAACAACTTGACACAGATTGTCCGTTTGGCTCATAAGATCACCGATCAGGAGGTGGAGAGTGGTTCACTGCCACCACGTGTTTCTGCTACTACTGTTGCCGCTACTACAGCTACTACTCCCGCCACTGACAGCAAGCGCAAGTGGAACGATGTGGACAAGTGCAACTATCATCATCGGGGGCAGTGTACTCGGATATGTCACAGGTGCAACAGAGCAGGGCACATGGCCAGGGATTGTAGGGTTTCACTCCCGAACCCCCAGCAGCCGTCACAGCAGCAGGGTAGGCAGCAGCCTCAGCAGAATCAGGGTATTCGTAAGGGTTGTTTTCAATGTGGAGCTGAGGGTCACATCAAGCGAGACTGTCCTCAACTGAATCAGAATGTTGGTGGTAATAACAATGGGAATAACAACAACGCTAGGAACAACGGGGGAAACGGTGCGCATGGGCGCGGGTTTACTATTGGAGCTGGGGAGGCTCGGAATGACGGCAACGTAGTGACCGGTATGTTTTCGGTAAATGATATATTTGCTTCTATTTTATTCGACTCTGGAGCCGATTGGAGTTATGTATCTTTGGGGTTCAGTCGTCAGTTAGGGTTGAGTCCTACACCACTTGTAACTAAACACATAGTAGAGATAGCTGATGGTAAGACAATTGAGGCTTCACACGCTCTTATTGGGTGCAAACTCGTCCTCATGGGTCAGGTGTTCGACATTGATCTACTCCCTGTTACTCTTGGAAGCTTCGATGTGGTTATCGGCATGGACTGGTTGTCCAAGCATCAGGCGGAAATTCTCTGCAAGGAGAAAATCGTGCATGTTCCTCTCCCTAGTGGAGAATCTCTATCTGTTCAGGGTCATCGTAGTGGTGCCACAGTGAGCATTATTTCGGCAATGAAGGCTCAGAAATGTCTATGTAAGGGCTACCCTGCTATTTTAGCTCTTGTTACCGATTCGCAGTCTGATGAAAGGAAGATCGAGGATCTTCCAGTTGTTCACGAATTCCCTGATGTATTCCCTGAAGAACTTCCTGGTTTACCTCCACACCGTCAGGTGGAATTTCAGATCGAACTCGCGCCAGGAGCAGTCCCGATTGCTCGTGCTCCTTATCGTCTTGCGCCAGGAGAGTTACAGGAGTTGTCGAATCAACTCCAAGAGCTGTTGGATAGAGGTTTTATCCGACCTAGCTCTTCACCTTGGGAGCCCCAGTACTGTTTGTGAAAAAGAAGGATGGGTCCTTTCGGATGTGCATAGATTATCGCAAGCTCAACAAGGTGACGGTCAAGAACCGTTATCCTTTACCCCGTATCGACGACCTGTTTGACCAGCTGCAAGGGTCAAGTTTCTATCCCAAGATCGACTTAAGGTCGGGTTATCATCAGGTACGAGTTAGAGAGGAGGATGTTCCCAGAACAACTTTTCGGACGCGGTATGGACACGATGAGTTTTTGGTTATGCCGTTTGGGTTGACCAATGCACCAGCGGTCTTCATGGATCTCATGAACCACGTATGCAAACCGTATCTTGACGACTTTGTTATTGTTTTCATCGACGACATCTTAATCTACTCCAAGAGCAAGGAGGACCATGAGCGGCATCTACGTCTTATCTTGGAGCTCCTGAGGAAGGAGCAGCTTTACGCGAAGTTTTCTAAGTGTGATTTCTAGATTCGGGAAGTACACTTTCTTGGGCATATTGTCAACGAGATGGGGATACATGTGGATCCTGCCAAGATTGACGCTATTAGGAATTGGGCAGCACCGAAGAATCCTTCGGAGGTGCGACAATTCCTAGGTCTTGCAGGGTACTACAGTCGGTTTATTCAGGATTTCTCGAAGATTGCTCAACCTCTTACCTCCTTGACACAGAAAAACGTTGGCTATTCTTGGGGAACGAAACAGGAGGACGCATTCCAGCTCTTGAAACAGAAATTGTGCAGCACACTGATCTTGTCTCTACCAGAGGGTACAGAGGATTTCGTAGTTTATTGTGATGCTTCGATTCAGGGTCTCGGCTGCGTGTTGATGCAACGTGAGAAAGTGATAGCTTATGCTTCTCGTCAGTTGAAGGTACACGAGAAGAATTATATGACTCATGACTTGGAGTTAGGGGCTGTGGTATTTGCGTTGAAGATTTGGAGGCACTATCTGTACGGTACCAAATGCACTATCTACACCGATCACAGGAGTCTCCAGCATATCTTCGACCAGAAGGAATTGAATATGCCGCAACGTTGTTGGATAGAGCTACTGAATGATTATGAGTGTGCCATCAAGTATCATCCGGGGAAGGCTAATGTTGTGGCTGATGCACTTAGCCGAAAGGAGACAAAGCCTAAACGTGTTCGCACTCTGCAGCTTACTATTCACTCTGGTTTACCTGCTCAGATTCGTTCCGCTCAGATCGAGGCCTTGAAGGAAGAGAACATCGAGTCCGAGTACTTGCGAGGCATGGAAAAGCGACTGGTGGTGAGAGCTGATGGCATTCATTACTACATGGAGTGGGTATGGGTTCCTTTGTATGGTAATCTTCGAGAGCTTTTGATGGATGAAGCGTACAAGTCTCGGTATTCTGTTCACCCGGGCTCAGATAAGATGTATCAGGATCTTAGGGTTATGTATTGGTGGCCAAAGATGAAGGATCACATTGCGACGTACGTGAGTAAGTGTTTGACTTGTGCTAAAGTCAAAGCAGAGCATCAGAAACCCTCGGGTTTACTTTAGCAGCCAGAGATACCCACGTGGAAGTTGGAGCAGATGGCCATGGATTTTGTTACAGGATTACCAAGGACTCAGGCTGGAAACGATACTATATGGGTGATTGTTGACCGCCTCACGAAGTCAGCGCATTTTCTGGCAATCAAGGAAACAGACAAGTTTTCTCAGCTGGCAGCAGTCTATCTTAAGGAGGTGGTTTCTAGGCATGGGGTACCAACTTCTATCATCTCAGATCGAGATCCGCGTTTCACTTCTGAACTATGGCAGTCTATGCATAAGTCGTTCGGTTCACGTCTCGATATGAGTACTGCTTATCACCCAGAGACTGATGGTCAGAGTGAGCGCACCATTCAGACGCTTCAAGACATGCTGCGGGCATGTGTGATCGATTTTGGGAAAGGATGGGAGAAACACTTGCCGTTGATAGAGTTCTCCTACAACAACAGCTACCACACTAGTATTCAGGCAGCTCCATTTGAAGCATTGTACGGGCGGAGATGTCGTTCTCCTCTCTGTTGGGCTGAAGTGGGTGACAGTCAGATCATAGGTCCTGAGCTTGTACTTGAAACTTCAGAAATGGTTGTTAAGATCAGGAACCGTATGGCAGCGGCATGGGATCGTCAGAAAAGCTACGCTGATGAGCGTAGGAAACCGTTAGAGTTTGCAGTGGGTGACCGTGTTATGTTGAAGGTTTCGCCGTGGAAAGGGGTTGTACGCTTCGGGAAGCGTGGCAAGCTTAACCCACGTTACGTCGGGCCATTTAAAATCCCGGAGCAGATCGGTAAAGTTGCTTACAAGCTTGAGTTGCCTGCTGAGTTGGGTAATGTTCACGATGTCTTCCATGTCTCACAGTTGAAGAAGTGTTTGTCTGATGAGGCACTGGTTGTGCCATTTCAAGAGCTCAAGATCGAAGACAAGTTACAGTTTGTCGAAGAACCTATCGAGATCATGGGCCAAGAGGTCAAGGTGCGTAAACATAGTCGTATCCCGATTGTTAGAGTTCGTTGGAACTCAAGACGTGGACCGGAGTTCACGTGGGAGCGTGAGGACCAGATGAAGCTTAAATATCCTCAACTTTTCCCTGAAGACAAGTCTAAACCTGGTAAAGCCGGTAACTTTCAGGACGAAATTTCTTTCAAGTTGGGGATGATGTGACAATCTGAACTTTCAAGGTTAGTTACGTTTGATCTTGTGATATTTTTTTAACTCCGTTAAACTTTGGTAACTCTATTATATAATATGTATTGGGCCATAATAACCGACTATGAATATGCTTGGGCCTGTTAGAGCCCAAGTGAATATCAGAATTGATTGGGCCGGCTGTTGTCAGTAGGGTTTAAGGAGCCCACTTCTCATGGACTTTGCATGTGTAACTTTTACAACCCACATTAAACCCTTGCTACCTTTGGACCAATTTCGCAAGCCCAAGACAAGTAAAGCCCATTCCCCTAATTCATGTTACGTAGAGTGCATATGAATACATGAGTAGTTACAAACCCTAGGTGTCCTCTAGTTTATTAAACGGCAGTAGTTATTCGTTGAAGCATATCATTATCAAGCATCACTTCTTGTGTCTCTACATTCAATCGGTACGTGAACTAAATGTTTAGGATTGTCTTTGATTGTTTGTTGGTGTAATGTTCTTGATAGTCGAGGTATTATTATGTCTGATTGTGATTACTTGTAACCTTATACAAATTAGTCGAATTGATTACCTGTTACCTTGGGTCGATGTTTGACACACCTGGCCGAAGGGCATGCTTGTTGTTTCGTGTTATATATTAGCCGGTTAATAAGATGCAATGTTGTTAATTTATGCGTATGATTTGACTATGTGTTGGAAGTTCATGGAATTATCACTAGACGATAGAAACCATATTGATAATTAGGTTGTTGCGTGCACAATTCTGATCAGGGAGTTTAGAAGGGAATTATGTGATGAAATTGATAAACGTGAATGGTATGTTTTTGAATTAGTTAGAACATGAATCTGGAATAAAAGAGTAAATGTTGCATGATTTGATTACTCCTTAGATGGCATGATTTGGGTGATTTCGGATCACCGTTTGAACATTGAAAGCATGATTGGGATTCTTGTTTGGACCGAATACCTTAATAGGTTATATGTATATTGTTTGGGCTGATGCTTGTAATGGATTGTTAGAAAGTATTGGATGAGTTTTTTTGTTTGGGCCACATGTAACTGCTGAACATACACACACACATATAACCTGAATTGTTGGTTCTGGGCCAAAAACAAGCCGGTTCACAGCTGGGCCACGACAACAACACTGGGCCACAGGATTTACTGTGTACACAACCCAGCTGAGCCAGAGCCAATTGAGCAACATAACTGGACTTGGGCCAGCAACGTTGGGCCGAGTAAGACTGCCAAGGCAGTGATTGCGCCTGATATGATTTGTTGGGCAATGAATGTTTAGTTGTGTTAATAATTGTGATACATACATGCTTTATTACTTGAGTCATACATGTTTAATAGCCGGATTGAAAGGTGGACTAGCAGATTATGTATGTATGCGTATAACATGCTTAAGTGATTACATGTTAGGCATTTGGTTGGTGCCCGAGATGCATGAATAAATGTTGTGAATTGGACTATATGTGTGCGTTATGTGAGCAATGAATATGCTTGATGTGACCCACCTTATCACACCGGTGGCAAGCTCAGACACACGGTCCATGATGATGATACCCACACTTGTTACACTTTGGCTTCCTACCAACATAGGAGCCTTGACTCTGATTGATGCCCTGGCCTTGGTTAACTGAGGACGACTGACTGAAACTACGGTTATTGCTATTGTCAGGCCTTTTCTGAGATTGACTTGCACTGGTTACTTTGTCAGCATCGTTCCATTTACGCTTGTTATCACTAGCAGGTGCGGTAGCTGTAGCAGCAGGAGTAGTAGCAGAAACACGGGGCGGTAACGCTCCACGTTCGACCTCTTGATCAGTAATCTTGTATGCTAAACGGATAATCTGAGGCAGATTGTTAAGGTTTGCAGCAGTGACCAAACTCTTTACTGCTGGTGCCAGGCCTTTGATGTACAACTCAATTCTTCAAGGTGGAGGTCGAGATAAATTAGGGCACATATTTGCTAGCTCATGAGATCGTTTCGTGTAAGCCTCGATCTCGGACCCCTCCATTTTCAGATTGTAGTACTCGTTCTCGAGCTTCTGAATCTCGTCACGAGGACAGTGCTCCTCCCGCATCAACTCCTTGAAATCATCCCAAGTCGTTGCATTAGCCATCTCAATGCCCAACATCTGCACCTGGGCATTCCACCAAGTTAAGGCACCGTCCTCCAAGGTGCCTGTAGCATACTTCACTCGGTTCCCCTCGGGACAGTTACACATAGCGAACACTGACTCAGCCTTCTCAAACCGACGTAGTAACCCCACAGCCCCTTCAGTCCCACTTAATGTCTGTGGTTTACAATCCATGAATGTCTTGAAAGTGCAAGCAGGCGGATGGTTTTGATTCTGATTCGCTTGTTGACCTAATGGACGAAAGAAAATTCAACACAAGGGTAAGAGTTGGATACTCGACACAAGAATAAGGAGTAATTGGAACATTTCGTACCAGCTTGGTAGGCTGCCAAAGCCTCAGCTACACGGGTGTTAATCAAATTTGTCAACTCAGCCTGTATCATCGCATGTGACCACGCCCATGGCCTCGTCCGCTCATGATTCTATATAAGAGATGGGAAAAGGTTAAGGATCGAGATAAGGTAGGAGTCAAACTTCTCAACGACTTCTACAGATTAATATGCTTACATCAAACAACAGAACGGAACCCCTTTCACACTCGTTAAGCCTCGCTGGGACACACATGCACCCCACATTATTATGTGTGCACCCATAATAACAATGCAATTTGCATGTTTATCTCAGCTCCTCCCAACTCGTGCTACAAGGTTCCTCAAATTTCGAGTAGCAAATCAGAAGACACCACAAAACATGAGTCACGAAAATCTAACGGAATATCACACTGTGACTCTATCAGTCACATAAACTAGGCAAGTACACATGAATTCAGTCCGTAGTGCTAAGTGTGCAATCTCATGCAACATCATACGTAAGTGTACACTAGATATGCTATGCAATAAGTAAACGAGATACGAACCTTGCAATCTGGAGCTTAGTGTCATGGTCAATTTTCGAAGTTGTTCGGTTATAGTCTAGTTTTATAAAAACGTTTTAAAACCTAGTTCACTATAACCAGTGGCTCTGATACCAAACTGTCACACCCCTAAAATACCACATGCGGAAACACCGCGGGACGTGTGACGTACGAGGATCCAAGCCACCAATCACATTGAACTATAATAAATATTTAAGCAAAACATTCCATTCATTTCATAATATAATTCCAAGTCATAAGTTAAAACCAAAGTAAACGTTCAGCGGAAGCATAACGTAAATCGGTAATCATCTGTTTCAAAACAAGTGTTCATAACCAATAAAACATGTATCCAAGAGTCTCATCCCATGACTACTCCAGCGCTCCCAGATAGCAAGTTCCAACCATGAATCTAACGACCTGCAAGCATGCAGACAAGTGTGTCAGATGACGCTGGTGAGTTCAAAGTTTGTTAACACAATTTAGTTACCAGATATAAGTATAAAACATTTCAATGATTTGATGTCGTTAATAACTCGATTACCGCCGATGGCTCCAGATTATTTGCCCTATTCCCCAATGCCTCTATCAAAGCAATGGTCAAGACTGGGGTCATTAGTTCACGCCCGTCCTCCTCGGTACGGTGTGAGGGTGCCAAACCTAAATAACGCTATTAACTAATACCCCGTTGCCTCCCCGGCAACAAATCGGTAGAAGGAACTAAATTGATAGATATGAGTGTATTAACCAACATCCCGAGTTTAACATTCCAGTCAAACCTAATAACCCGACATTCCTCCCCAGAACGTTTACCAGATGTCCCTCCCCAGGACGCATGCTTGGAAAAAGAGCAGTGAACTCACCTTAGCTTTGCTCGGTATTTAACCAGTTACCCGTTCCAGTTAATCAACCAACCCTACCGAGGTTACCAATCAATATCAGTTTCGAAATAAGTTACTTTATGTAATTACACAGTTTACATTTCACACAACAATCCACAACCCTGTGTATATCACGCAATAACATTCACAGTTGCATTGGCTATTCATATCAGACAATTTACATTAAACAACACATATCAGTCTATACATGTTCCTTATTTCTAGATAGCCTTAACCTCATGCAACAATCACAACTGTCAGATAGCATGCACAACATAACCCACTCACTGTTCAACTTGTTACCCATGCGACGAAGAACCATCTTTCGTCGGGGTCCAATCATGACGAAAGACCCATCTTTCATCGGGTTCAAGGGTGACGAAAGATCCAAAGTTAGTCAACAGGTATGTCGACGAAGAATGGGACCTTCGTCGACACTGGTTATTCGTCAAAGGTTTTTCGTCGCTAACCCTAACAGACGGTTACCAGTCCCTGACTTCTACCATAACATATGTTAATGAATTTGACAATTTTCAATATGACCATACAGCAGTTTTAATCAAGAATTATACACCCCAATTCATGTACAGTCCTCAACCTTTCAACAATAACTCATGTATCATAACTATTCTCATGTTATCCATCTAACAGGCCAATCATTTACATACACATTGAAATCCGATTGTTTTAACTATGCAGCCATTCATTCCTTAAAGTCGAGGTTCTAAACAATTAATATATGATCTTAAACAGATGATTACATTCACACATATTACCAAGCATTACTCATGAACACAGATTATCATTCACAGAACTTTAACAACGCAAGATCATCAAGCTCACAGATCACGAAATCAAACCAGACAACAACAAGGATCCAAGTTAACTTAGAATCATTACACTAACCTCGAAATATACTGACGATACTCGGATCGTTACGAAGGAAGGGCCTCGAAGTAGAGGGGATTGTCGTAGAAAGTAAGGAGGAGCACTCTAGGGTTTTGTGATGGTTATGTTACAATTTACATAAGTTATACGTCTCATGTACTGGGCCTGGACGACTTGGGCCGAGAGGCCCTAATGGTGAAACACCCACTTCGACGAAATACATCCTTCGTCGTGCATGTGGGTGACGAAATACATTTTTCGTCGAGCTCATATATCACGTTTTGTTTTCATTAATCACTAACCTTAAACATTAAATCACCCAATCACTAGAATACTCTAATCCTTCAAACAATTACGCATTACATAACATAAAACAAATAGTCAAAAACAGGATTACTAAACAAGTGGTAAGTAGATGAAAGGACTTGAAATCTCGGGTTGTCACAACAATAATCCTAATGCGGACATATCTTATAGTCCCTATACGGACTCATATTTCCTTTTGGTCCCTGCGTGGGCTAGAGTTGCTTTAAAGTCCCTGTGTGGACAAATAAACTACTAAAAGTCCTGATTAAGGAACTATTGTAAATTCCTAATGATTTATGGAAAGTTTTGAAAATTTTATATAGGTATTCATTTCGTCCTTTATCGTACGATAGTTCCGATTTTACTCGAACTTTATCGATCAGCTGAAAATTTCAAAAGATCCTCTTAATGGTATAACCTAGCCTATATGTCTATGAACATGGCTATGATGGTAAAACCCTCTTAAGACAATTAATCTTTGTTAACATCCAAGAACATGTTAACACTCCTGGCAGTGTGGCTTGAGAAACCACACCAGCCATCAAGGTATTGGATTATGTCCAATCCTTAAAGCCTTTATGATCAAAGTAGATCATGGCAAGTATCATCAATGTGATGATCATACCATAAAAATCCATTAGTGGTGAAGTGCCTACGGGCTATACTTGTTGTCCAATAAGACAACGACAGTTGTGGTCTACGACTCCCTGTCTAAAGATATTGGACTATGTCCAAGCATAATAGTCTATATGATCAATGCGATCATGACTAAATATCATCTGATACGATGATTAAATTTAACATCCTTAATGATGTTTTGCCTACGAGCTATAACATATTGTCCATTTGAGACATTGACATTGTGATCCTTATGATCCCCTGTCCAAGGTAGTGAGCTATGCTCAAGCCTAATAGTCTATATGATCAATGCGATCATGACTAAAATCATCAATACGATGATTAAATTTAACATCCTTAATGATGTTTTGCCTACGGGCTATATTATATTGTCCAATTGTGACAAGACAATTGTAATCTTTTATAATTCCTTGCCCAAGGGGGTGAGCTATGCTCAAATCTCATAATCTATATGATCATTGTGATCCTGACTAATATCATCAATATGATGATCATAATATTAACATCCCTAGTGATGAAATGCCTATGGGTTATACTTTACTTTATTTTCGATAAGACAAAGATAGTGGTAGTCTTTGTGATCCCCTGTTCAAAGTGGTGGGTTATACCCAAACCTAATAGTCTATATGATCCATGCGATCATGACTAATCTCATCAACATCTTAATCATACTAAACATTCCTAGTAATGTCTCGTCTACTGGCTACATTATATCGTCCATTTGAGACAATGACAGTTGTGACCATTATGGTTCCCTGTCCAAAGTGGAAAGTTATGCCCAAGTTTCGCAGTCTATATGATCAATGTGATCATGACTAACATCATCAAATATGATGATTATATATAAACATCCATTAGTGATGTCAATTGGTTTACCTTTGTGCCAAAATGAATCGTCTTTCAAGATGATGACAGTTGTAGTCTATGACTCCCTGTCCAAAGGTGAAGAACTATGTTCAAATCTTAAAGCCCCTGATCTAACAAGATTGCGGCCAATAAATTAATGTCCTTGTGACAAACCAACGAGTTATATTTTAAGTCATTCATGACAAGCCACTGTGCTATAATTTGTCTTTCGTGACAAGTTAACATCCTTTGTGACAGGCCTTTTGTGCAAGATTCTATAATGTCCTCCGAGACAGGCCTTTGGTGTCATATCTTATAATGTCCTTGTGACAAGGCCATTTTGTGCCATATCTAAATGTCCTTTGCGACAAGGCCTTCGCGCCATATGTTTATTTATGTCCTTCATGACTAGGCTTTATGCCATATCCTTTTATGTCCCTAGTGACGGGCCTCTGTGCCATATATATATTAAAAGTCCTTTAAGGCTAGCCTTCGAGTTATTCATAATCATCTATGTGACAAAGACAGTTGTGACATTGTGATCCCATGTCAAACAGGTAATGGACTCGGTCCAAACCTTAAATTCCATTGATGGTTCTCTTGTGACCTAGGCAAAAACGAAATCTGATATTCTTCTAAATAACTTTCATTAGGAATGTTCGGAACTTAATAGCCTATACGGTTTATTGATGCCGTGGCTAATCTATGTCAGGTCGTCACGATGATGACTAACAATTGTTTATTTTGGTGGTTAGTACCAAGCTTCGAGTATGGCAAACTCGGATGAGGTAGATAATAGTCGCGATACTAATGATGCGACAAAAGCTAATGATGCTACAAACATAAACCTCAATATTAGTGGAGTTAATCTCCAAGCTGTGATTGACGCAGCTGTAGGAAAGGCCATGGAAAAGGTCATGAAACAGTTCAAAGAGCCGAGTGCTACTCGCTCCAAATCCCATTCAAAACCACATTCAATTGCCCAGGAAAAGAGTTGTGTTCACACTTTGAATGTGAAGGATGAACCAAAGGAGGAGGATAACTCCCAGAAATATAAGAAAAAGAGCAAGTACGAGCTTAATAAGAACCAACAAAAGTTCAGTAAGAAGCCTGTATGTAAGACCTGCTATAAAAGACACTGGGGACAGTGTCGAATAGAACAAAGACCAAAGCAGTGCGGCATCTGCAAAGGAACTGGTCATCGGTCCCATAAATGTAGGGATATAAAGAATGCAGTCTGTTATGGCTGTGGTGAGAAAGGCCACATCAGAACTAGATGCCGTAAAGCTTCCAAAGAAGGCACAGCTAAGTATATAGAAAAGGTTAGGGAAGGAAATGCCTGAACTCTCCTGATGAATATCAAGAGGAAGTACACATCAATAATGTTATCAGGTACATTTCCTATCATGAATCAATGATATTCTGCCAAGAATTATGTTTTAAATTCGGGTACTAATAAGTCTTTCATAGACTATAAGTTTAGCAAACTTTATATTACCCATAAGGTAGAACTTGCCAGCAAAACCATAGAAACCTTCCCTTCTATTCTCATCAAATAATCCTCATTCATAAAATTCAGAAGTACTCTATCCCAGATGGAGTACGATAATAGATGTTATTTTAATTATTTTTTCATTGATTTCTATCAACTGCGAGTGCCAACTATGATTGATAAAAGCGCCATATGAGGATTGGCATATCCCAGTGCGTCCCATAGATTGCATCCATGCCTGATCAGTATGGAGGTTTAATGCATGGAACCACTAAGATATTCCAATGGTCATATAGTACTAAAGTCAGCTAGTGGTATTCAAAGAAGATATCCATTATAGAAATGTCTAAGTAGGCGTCTCTACTTAAGGCATCCATGCACTAGTAAAACAGATGTGTCAATTGCATGGCACGAGTGACAAACAACCATGTTTACCTCCTGAGAGGCAAAGTGGAGTTAGGATTGACATCCTATTAGGAGCCGTATCTGTTACAGAAGCTCTATATCGGTAAGCACCAACGGAAATGGAAGAACTAAGAGATAACCAGATGAGTTTATGGAGAAAGGCTTGTACAGCCTAGCTCATCGTCTTAGGAGCTCAGATTATTGTTGATAAAGGAAAGCACGATGCAATACGCTTGTGCATTGATTATTGCAACCTAACTAAGAAACGATTGAGAATCGTTATCAGCTGCCCAGGATCGTCGATTGGTTCGACTAACCATGAGGGTAGTTAATTCCTTAAGATTGATTCGGGTAGTAGTTGGAATGACTATCTCACCCTAATTAAGTTCTCCTATTACCAATAGCATTATATAAGAATCAAGGCTGCTCCATTAGTGACCTTGTATGGGAGAAAGTGTCAACGCCCGTTTATTGGGCAGGAGTTGGGAAATCCCAATTATCAGAATCTGAGACTATCTTAAAAGACGACGGATAAGATATTATGAATCCGTAATCGCCTGAAAGCTGCAAGTAACCGGTAAAGGAGTGATGCGAAAGATAGGCACATATCTCTTAAAGTTCCAAGTAGGGAACAAGACTCTATTAAAAAATACCAACATGGAAGGATACGATATGTTTTAGTATAAAAGGGCAAGTCGAGCCCTGGATATTTAGGACCATTCGAGATCATCGAATGTGTCGGTAGTATAGCTTATAAGCTAAACTTGCCTGGGGTGCTTAGTGGAATTCACAATGTGTTCCACGTCTGTAACTTAAAAAATCTCTAGCTGATAAATCGCTAGCAATGTCTCATAAAGACGTACAGATTGATGAAAGCCTGAGGTTTATTGAAAGACCTATTTCAATCAAGGATCGACAGGTTAAAAAGCTCCGAAGGAAGCATGTATCAATTGTAAAAGTTAAAGGGGATGCCCGTAGAGGCCCTGAATATACATGGGATGTTGAGTCCACTATGCGACAAAAGTACCCTCACTTGTTTCAGTAATTCTCGGGGTCGAGATTTCTTTTAAGGGGGTGAGGATGTAACACCTCGTAAAATCATGTCCAATGATGTGTTCACACGTGTAATAAACCCTAATAAAGTCAAACGTTGACTATGAGGGACTAATTTCATCAAAAACAAAAACTATGAATATAGAGGGACTAAAATTGACAACATGCCAAACTTGTGCCTCTGATTGACCACACACGATGAATATATTCTTGAATGAGTAAATATGTGGACGTAAGAAGCTATTAGTGAAAGTAATCGAAAGATTACAAAACAGAGGGGTTAAACGTGTCAACTGTTAATTCTTACCTCTGAGTGACCTTTTAACGAAACCGGGGCTTCGTAATGTTCGATTATACTCTCAAGAATAAGTGATAAGAATTTCATGAGGTTTCGATATCGTTATGTGTTAATTGCACAAATTCCCAAGAATAAGGGTTAAAAGCGTCAACGAGACGAAACTAGTGTTTTCGGTGATCGTTTAACGAAACCGGACCTAACGGTGTTTGGTTATACTCCCTAGATCATATACAAGCTAACTACAAGGGCCTATTGTGCCTAAAATGAAAGATACATTGCATTAGAAGGTACAGGGACTGAAAATGACAAGTTTAAAACTTGTTTGCTGGAGTTTTGTGTGGTGGCGTCGCGCGACCACCCCCTTGTTGCTGTCGCGTGCGGCGACGGCCTCATTTTGACAGAATCTCATGGCCAGCTGCAGGTTCTTCTTTCCTTGGCCTCCAAACAAACTTCTATTCACTCTAACTCGAAAACCATGGATCATTGATGGTTTTAAACACCTGGTTTTACACCTAGAATGATCTTAGGAGGTCCATAACACATGGCATGATCTAAGAACACCTCCTTCAAGTATAAATAGAGGCCTTATGTTGCCTCAAATCCTTGCACCTTCATTCTCAACACTCCTTCTCATTGCTTGAGCATTCTTAAGCAATTTCTTGGGATTCCTGATAAAAAAAAAAAGGAGCCCTCCTGGGTTCAAGGTTCAAGCTAGGACCCTTTGTAAGTGTCCTTAGCCACTAGTTTCCGTTTTATAGGCTTTAAAGCCAAGAGTTAAGTGTTATCGTAATAATGCTTTGACTTTTAGTTAGACCATTAACGGTCAAGCCATTGTTCGCAACGAACATGGCTACGTGATCGTAATTAGGTAGGTGATAATCCCTCAAAAGGGCACCTCCTAATTATCACGTTTACTTAGTTAATTGTCGGGTCAAAGTAACTAGTCAAAAAGTCAAACTAATCAGATTTTCATAAAATAAATAAAACTGATAATGTAGAAGTTATGAACCATGTTTTATCACTTAAATAACTTGGTAAATATTATTAGAACATGTCTAAGCATGTCCAGCCCGGTAATTCTGAGTTTTGGGTCGGTTCGTAACCGAAAGTCGCAAAAGCTTGACTTTTGCTTTGACTTTCAGTTCTGGCCCGATTAAGCTTAAATCTTTTATGTTTTAAGCTTCCATTAGGACCATATTATGTTGTAGTATAACCCTCTGAGGTTATATTACCTGGTCATTTATATTTTGAATTATATGCTAGTTTCCGTTATTATGCTTATATTTGACCATTATGCCCTTATAGTCAAAAATTGAGATTTCTGAATATATGATCATACTAATAGGTTAAGTACTGATATATAAACATGTCAAAATTGTTTTGACATAATTTTCTGGTCTCAAATTAATGATATGCAAGATATCGTAAAATTGAACTTTTTTATTAATTAAACTACGCTATTATGCATAATGCATGTTTAAACATAGATTTTGACCCAAAACTCTTTACCTACTGTTATGATATCATTTTTAGGAATTTTTGGAATGTTGGTTCAGGTTAGATACTAACCATAACTTAGAGTTCTTGTATAAATTCCTTAAGTGACGATAATGCCCTTTTGGCTAATAAAATGTGATTTACATATGTTTAACATGCCAAACCTTTTTCTACTGATTTGTTATGAAAAAAATAAAATATTTTAAACATTCAAAGCTGATTAAAATCTCAGAATCACATAAACATCTCAAATATCGTCAATTATCGATTTTTACGCTAATTAGGTGCATAGTATGGTTTAAAACCATAATTAGCACCCAATAATTGTTACCTACTGAATTTATAAATAAATTTTAATATTTTTACAGTAGGTATAAGTCATGAACTCAGACTTCCAATTATGTCCTTAAAAGCATATGTGAAATGACCAAAATACCCTTTCGGGGCATAGTTTGGCCATAAATGGTAAACCACACATATGAATGATATCCTATTGTTTTAACACCATAAAATAAATACTTTTACTGAATATTTTAGACCAGAATATCAGTTTACATTAAAACCTCTTTTATAAATATTAAAATGACCAAAATGCCCCACACGAGACTTAATTTGGTTTTAAATACTTTTTGGGCATATATGTTAACATCCTACTGATGTATTAACATATTTTAAGCATAATAACATATGGGACTTGTATATGGTTCTTTTGGTTACCCGTTAAGCATATATGCATTCGGTTCGGTTTATGTGACTAGTTTACATGAATTTGCCGAAATGGGTTTAACCTTATCATTAAATCTTCAAAATCCAGAATGTGTTTAGTTTACCCATATTATACAAGTATCCAAACTTGTCGGGTCTAAATCTCATTCCTTTCCGGTCTCCGCTTAATCCAGCGTATTATACCGTTTTAGATAATTTAAGCTTGCCGGTCTAAGTCTACGACTTAAATAAGACCGTTAGCATTCTGAATTGGTTATATATTACCATCACTCCAGACTAGAGCCACCCAGTAAAAGCTACCTGCATTTAGTTAGATTGGATACGACTGAGTTATTTTGCTGTGAATCAAGTATTAGCTCAGGTAAATACTTTTAACTTATTTCCCTTATACGGGCTTGGGATACGGTATTATAATAATACCGCTTGGTCAGGTATGAAATCATTTAATCAGATTGTGATTAATAAATTTGCATAACCCGTTTTAATTTGTTTTGTTTGATAACATAAACATTGGGGCTTAATACGACTGTGTCCTGGATATCCTCGGCTCATTTCATTTGAAAATGGCCACGACCTATGCACGGGGTGTAGGTATACACCTGACTGATGCAAATGCCAAATAACCCACATGTTGGGGATAATTCCTTTGTGGGTTTTATAGTGATGAGTCGGTTAATCCTGACCGGCTTCCAAACCGGCCCCATATTTATGACAAACATGTAAAACTGTATACAAGATTTTATTAAAGATTGTCCCAAGTTATAAATGGATTTGTGCCTTGTGCACTTAAATCAATTTTCATAAACTCTTTTCAAAAGAGTCAGTTAATTGTATTTACCAGTGAAAACTGACGTATTTTCAAAAGACTAAGTGATAGGTACTACTCGTAATAGGCTGGGAGCTGCTCGGTGTTAATAAAGGATCTTGCAAATCCTTAAGATGCCTTAAAGTCTGCTAAACTTCATTTTATACATTTTGTAATGATCCACCTGTGGATTTGTTATTACAAACTCGTCTATAATAAATACTTGATATTTTCAAACATTTGAGTTTGTAATAATATTTTATATTCCAAGACTTCCCTTGTGCTATTCTGTGTATGTTTGACCATGATGATACCAATCTTACGTTACGATACTCCCCACCGGGCTGAGCTGTAAATATCGGGGTATGACACTTTCTAAGCTTAAGTGTCCCCTTGCACGAGCCCGCGCAAGGGTGTTAGTTGAGTGTTCCTCTCATTTCCTCCGGTGCATGGTTATCGAAGACTATTTTTCCTCCATCTCTTGTTGAGAACCTTTGCGCAGCCGCGCAAGGTTTTGTTTGAGATGTTCTTTGAGATGAATTTAGGGTATGGTCTTTTATGCCTGCGCATGGTTTTTAGGACCATACCTGTTGGACCGTGTGCGTGAACCTAAACAGTCAGTAAAGGTAGTTCATCATCATTTACTAAGGCGGAATCAAAGTAAACAATGTCACACAGCTTGTTTCCTTTTCAATTCTTCTCTATTACTGATTTCCGAGTCTTTACAATGATTTCTGATGAAATTTTGGCAGCACCTTGACTCACATACACAATCAGGTTCGCTTCAAATGACAACACACATCAACTATTTATAGGCTATAGGGTTTCGCTTGAATGAGCAACATGTCATTTCAAGCGAACTAGCATGTTGTTGGTTTCGCTTGAAGATGTAACAGGTTGGTTTCAAGCGAACTCACATGAGTTGATTTCGCTTGAACTACCTCACTAATACATGTACAAACCCTAAATTCGACCCTGTTGTGTGCTCGTTCATCCTATCTAGACATAAGACTCGATTAAGACGTAGTCAGCAGACATTCAGTGCGCCAACAGACTCCCCCTTGGATGTTGACGAAGTCTTCGGTGTCAGGTCTTCAGTCTTTGTCTCTTTCCAATTTTCTTCACATTGTAAAAACTCTCTCCAATCTTTATCTTCAAACTTTAATCTTCAATCTCCCCTTTGATTGTTGATCCAGAATTCTGACTCCCCCTTTCACAGACTCCTCCTCTCGATCAGCTAGGGCTTTAATTCTGGTTCAAACTTTGACTTTTGTTGCCATGGGGATTCCTGTTACCTGCATAATCTCTACCTAAATATAAGATATATGACAATAACAGTTTCAATCCAAATCTTACCATTTAATCACAATTTATAGTCTAACCAATGTTTAGAAATTCACTTAAGTATTCAGGTCCAAGTTAATGACCCTGATTACTCAATTTATCTACCAAGTCCAACTCAATGACCTTGGTTGATCAGAGATAAATCACACTGACATTTGTTCAACATTTTCTGAAAATTACAAGTTTCAAGTTAATGAACTTGCTTCAACTTTTCAACTTTCACAAACTTATCATGTTTAGCTCCAAACTCATCCTCCAGCCCAGAAACTTTCTGCATCTGCTTCAATTCGAATCTGAAGATTAACTCTCCACTTTGGTTTGTCGGAAAATAAAGTAGAAATGTAAAATCTTTTTGGATTTTTAATAAAGCTTCTAAACTAGAAATGAAATACAGAACTAAAATGCAGTAAACATAAACTATTTACAAATATATTTTTGGTAAAACGTGTTAGGGAATCATATCAGCTATCCGACAAGTCACAAGTACCGTTAAGCTTCAATTACATACTCAGAATTAAACAATTCGCTTAGATTTTCAATATACTGATCCACTTAAATTTTCACACAATTTTCAATCTGTCCAGGATACGGATTAGGTGTTTTAGAGACTTAAACTTATACGTGTGTCCCACCTCTTGAATATACTCCCGTATCCAGATCCCAATATTCAGTCTTACAGGTGAGTATACCACATATGATATCTGTACGGGGAATAAATTATAATACGAAAACGTGAGAGCTCAGGTCAGAACTACCGTTCAGCAGAGAGATCACGAATCGACTTAGGTGTGTCCCCTTTAGAGGATCTTTTTTACAACAGCATTGCTAAGCAATTTTATTGTCTTATCATTTATGCTGAGGGTGATGCTATGTTTCAAGCATTGCGGAAAGTATTATTCGAGGACTAGGTCAGAACTTCCATTCAGCAGAAGTCCCGGAATAATACCCCAGATATCACTGAGTATAAAAACCTAGTATATCAGAAAAAGGAATCTTTCAAACAAGATTTCAGGGGTTACCTATATATCCAAGTAGTGTTCCCCACGAAATAAGTAAGTAAGATTTAAGTTTATATCCCGAACAAACCTACTAAATGTGTAAAAACCTATCGGCACATCATCAGCGAGGCTGTTTAATGCATTTAAACTTTACATATCTTTAGCATACCGTAACTGTCAAGCCGATGTACTATCATTTTCCCTTTTTACACAAGCTCTTTTCTGGTTTTCTATTGTTTTTGGATTTTGGAAATATCTCATGTTTTTGTATTTTTGTCATTTTTTAATGTTTTTGTATTTTCTGAATATTACCCTATACCTCCCCCTAAATACCAAAACAAGTAAAAAATCGACAAACCATTGCAGATTGCTTCTCAACATCATCTACAATAGTACCTTCATCAACGCCAAGAATCTCCTCCAACACCGATAAAAGCTTCATACCATTCAGTTTTAGCAAATATTGAAAACGTGTTGTATCAAATGCTTTGGTATGTAAATCAGGTTTTTGTTCGTCAGTGTGGATTTTCTCAATTCGTATCAACTTCTTCTCGAAACAATCGCGAATGAAGTGATGACGAATCTCAATGTGTTTCGTTTTAGCATGATGAACAGGATTTTTAGTAATGTTAATCGCTGCCTCATTATCAACAAAGATAGGGGTGTTTAGAAATTGCAAATCGTAGTCGCGCATCTGTTGCTGGATCCACAAGATCTGAGAACAGCAGCTGCTAGCAGATACATACTCTGCTTCACATGTGGATAAAGCCACAGAGGTTTGCTTTTTGCATTGCTAGGTGACCAATCGTGATCCAAAGAACTGGCACCCCGCTGTTGTTGATTTAGCATTAACTTTGCAGCATCCGAAATCGGAATCGGAATACCCTTCGAGTGTAAAATCGCCTTCTCTTGGATACCACAACCCCAATGATGGAGTTCCTTTCAGGTAGCGTAATATCCTTTTCACAATCACCATATGCGAAGCACTCGGGTTAGATTGAAATCTTGCTGCGAGGCAGGTTGGGTACAAAATATCGGGTCTTGAAGCTGTCAAATACATCAGCGATCCGATCATGGAACGATACATCGTTTCATCTACCTTTTCTCCGGTGAGATCAGGGTTTATCCCATGATTCGTTGCTAATGGGGTGGAAGCTGGAGTAGAACCTGACATCCCGAATTTCTCCAAGATATCATGAACATACTTCGTTTGATGTATGAAAATTCCTTTGGGTAGTTGAGCAACCTGCAATCCCAAAAAGAATTTCATCTCACCCATCGATGACATTTCGAATTTCTGCTTCATAACTCTTTCGAAATCTTTGCACAAATTTTCATTTGTTGACCCAAATATGATGTCGTCCACGTATATTTGAACTATCAGAAGATGACCATCGACCTCTTTGGTGAATAGAGTGGCATCCACTTTTCCACAGATGAATCTATTGGCTAGCAGCTGTTGAGACAATATCTCGTACCAAGCTCTCGGGGCCTGGTGTAAACCAAACAGCGCTTTGTCTAACAAGTAGACCTTGTCTTTGTGGATTGGATCGGTGAAGCCCGGTGGCTGTCCGACATATACCTCCTCTTTTACCTTCCCATAGAGAAACGCCGATTTCACATCTAGCTGATATACTTTAAAATTTTTCCAAGATGCAAATGCCAGGAAGATTCTGATCGCTTCTAGTCTAGCGACTGGAGCATATAATTCAGTAAAATCTATACCCTCCTGCTGACTGAAACCCTGGACTACGAGTCGATCTTTGTTACGAACAACAACTCCTCTATCGTCACTCTTGCACTTGAACACCCACTAGGTGTTTATCTTCCTTTGACCATCAGGCAAGTCTACTAACTTCCACACACCTAACTTCTCGAATTGGCTCAGTTCCTCCTGCATCGCATTGACCCAAGAATCTTCAGTAAGCGCCTCTTTATAAGTCCTTGGTTCAATCTGCGAAACAAAACAACTCAATGAGAATTCAGTTTGTAAAGGAGCAACTTTTGAATAAAAACATGTAAGCCCTTTATCAAGCTGTCTTCGAGTGCGGACGCCTGTTTGCAATTCTCCAATGATCAAATCCTCTGGATGGTATGAAAGAGTTCGTGGCATCACTTCGCCTGGAACATCTACATCGCCTTCCAGATTAGTAACATTCTGATTTGCACCTTGTTCACTAACTGGGTTTGTTTGACTTGAAATCTGAATTTGCTCCCCCTCAGAATCTGAATCACCACGATCAAATACTGGCATGTTCTCAGATTATTGATTATCATTCTGTGCCGACTGATTATCTTGAGCAACTTCATTTTGTTGGACATCATCATGTTCACCAGTATTGCTTGGACCTGCTTCATCGTCATTTAAAGTTTGTCGCGGTCTTCTTGAATACTCAGCTGGGAACCTTTCTTGCGATTCTTCATACTCTCTCAAAATATCCAACTCATCAAAGAAATGTTCTTCTTCTTCCTTGTCTTCTTCCATGTCAAACGAATCCCACAATTTATCATAATTAAAACGCCATGAGTCACCGGGATTCTGAGGCGGCATAGTATACCCCTGACACTCAACATTTGGAGCTTCAATAATCCGCTTCAGACTTGGAACGAAGACACGTCGTAATGGACTTGCATAACCAATGAATATCCCTTCAATACTCTTCGGACCAAACTTTCCAAAAGGCTCTAGAACAGTACAGGGTGACCCAAACGGTTCTAAATACTTCAGATTCGGTTTGCGGTTATTGATCAGCTCGAAACACGTCTTGTTAAATTTCATGACAGTGAGAACCCGATTGAGTGTATAGCATGCGGCGGATACTGCTTCTGCCCAAAAATTTATCGGTAGCTTTGAATCAGCAAGCATTGTTCTGGCCGTTTTGATTAGCGTCCTGTTCTTTCTTTCAGCTACTCCATTCTGCTGCGGAGTGTAAGGCGCGCTAATTTCATGCAATATACCTCTTTCATCACAATATTCTTCCATCTTGTTGTTCTTGAATTCAGTACCATTATCACTTCTAATTCTTTTGATACGCCTTTGGTACAAATTTTCAATCTTTCTGAACAACGCCATCAAACTATCAAACATTTCATCTTTCGACTTCAAGAATGACACCCACGAAAATCTGGAATAATCATCAGTAACCACAAGACAGTAGAGATCCCCTGTAATACTTTTGACGTTTACTGGACCAAACAGATCCAAATGTAGTCTCTCTAAAGGTCTGGAAACTGAATTGACTTGCTTTTTAGGGTGTGACTTTTTCTTCTGCTTGCCTTTGATGCAACTAATGCACTCCCCTTCCAGATGAAAACCTTTGACATGAACACCTATAACCAAATCATTGTGCACCAAGTGATTCATTTTTCGCAAATGTATATGCCCCATTTTTCGGTGCCACAACTTCGATTCTTTTTCTGTTGCTCTAGACACAAAACAATGAGCCTGACCCGTGGTTGTAGTAGCTACGCTCATGTCCAACACGTACAGATCATTGACTCTTGGTGCCCTCATGATAATCCATTCTTCAGGGATAACAAATCCTGGTTTCAAGATCAAACATTCTTTGTCTGTGAAGTGAGTGGTATACATCCTGTCACAAATCTGCGAGATACTCAGCAGATTATTCTCCAGCTCAGCAATGTAGTTAACTCTTTCAAACGTAACAATCCCATTGGATAACGTTCCTTCACCAACAATTCTACCACCTTGGTTTCCTGCGAATCCCACATAACCTCCAGTGAAATTTCTAACATCATACAACAATGCAGTCTTCCCTGTCATATGTCGAGACGCTCCACTATCCATAATCCATCGTGAAACAGCTCTCGGAAGTTCCTGCACATATCACAATTTGATTTTTAAAAAAACATTTCAATAAAGATGCCGATTCATGCTTCACAATTACCAACTAGGAAGCTCCGGCAAGTCTGAAAATTTTAGTGAGATTTTGATGCTACCCAAGCCTCTTTCGACTCAGGTAACTGGACTTTAATGTGAGTTTTAGCAGTGTAAAGTGGCGGAAACTTTTTATCATTCATTTTTAAACTTTCCTCAGATCCAACCTCAATCTTTTTGTATAAGAAAAACTCATATATCTTAAGTTGACCGGTTGGTTGATTTTTCTTTTGAACATTCTTCTTCTCAGGTTGAGTAGAAGATTGTTTCTCCAACTTTTCATAATAATCCAAAGGAACATCCATCTTTACCGGTGCGGTATAAGATGATTGTTTTTCCAACTCTGAAACCTTTGGTTTTTCAACAACTTTTGGCTTTCATGTTTGTTGAGATGAAGCAACCCGTTTATAAAGTTTGTCATTTTTAGTTACCAGTTTCTTGACAGGTTCAATTTCGACTTTTGTTTTCTCATTTTTCAAAATTTTCTCAACAACCATTGGAGCTTTGCCTTTTGCATCAACCTTCTTCTTTTGACTCTCAACAACTTCAGTCTTAGGCTTGAAGTTGGTGCAATTTCTTGCAATGTGACCAACTTTGTTGCATCTAAAATATGTACGAGTATCAACTACCTGACTTGTGCCTTCAGACTGAGGTTGTGAGGCCCTCTTCTAAAAAAATTCTTCATTTGATTTTGAAAAAAATTCATTTTCCTCATCAGAAAGTGAACTTGAACCGTTCACAAACACTTTCTTCTCAACAAACTTTTTGTTTTGAAAATTCTTTCTTTGATAGTTCTTACCACCCTGATATCCTCCCGACCAATTGTTTCGATTGTTGTTATAAAAACGTGGTGGAACTACAGGTTTCTTGTAGTCAGCTTTATCTTTCTCAAAATTCATTTGCCTTTTTGTTTGTTTTAAACTCTTTACTTCAGACAAATCAATTTCAACCATTTTGAACACATTTGTCAATTTTGAAACATTTATATTCTCCAGAGGAAAATCAGAATCCGAATACAACTTATCAGATCCAGCCATCTTGTACATCACAAGACCCGGTTCATCACCTAAGTTGTTTTTAGATTTTGATTTTGGAATATATTTGTCCAAGAAACATTCATCTTCCTCAGTAGTGTCACTTTCAGATTTTAGAACATTTTCAACCACACTTTTTACCACTTCAGTTTGGACACTATCGTCATTGGAAAATGAAGAAAATGTCACATCAATTGAATCAGGAAGTTTCACTTCATTTTCATCTTCAAGATTAACCAACCCAGATTGCTTTTTCGAATAATTGTCTAGAACTGGTGGCGGAACTTGATGAAACCCGACCCCAGTTCCATCACAGTATACATCTTCGCCTGCTTTGTTTTTCCCGATGGGTTTGGGAACAATGTGTTGCAAAACAAAGCTTGCAGAGCTGTAACTGTTCAATTTCAAATTGATACGCTCATTCTCAATCTTAGCTTCTTCAAACTGAAGCTTCAATTTAGCATTCTCATCCAATTGTTTGTTGATTAATTCTTCTTTAACCCTCAAAACACTTTGCAAATGACAATTTTCTTTGTATGTTTTACTGTTTCTATCATCATTATCTTTAACCGTGCTTTTAAGCTTTTCAAAATTTTCAATAATCTGACGATTTTCAAGAACTAACCTCTCATTTTCTTTCCTAACCTTTTCTTGATCAATTTTATCATTTTCAATTTTGTTAGTTAATTCTTTTACTCTGTCGTTTGAAGCTTTCAACATTTTATCACGGTTAAGGATCTGATCCTCAACACTTCGGACTCTAGCAGTCAGATCATCAATCTTCTTACCTTTGAGATAAGTGTTTGTACTACAAACCTTGCATTCTTTGATGCAATTTTTGCAGTCAACATCACCACTGACTTTCTTACCTGACTCAGTTGTTGATGCGTTTGAACTGACCTGGCTTTTAGACTCAGAGACGGATTTAGAGTCTACCTCAAGTGCCTTAGCAGCCAGCACCTTGTCAGCCATCTTTCCCATGTTTTCAGCATTCAACTCTTGAGTCGTGTCAATGATCCCATTATCAACCTTCTTTGGCTTCTCTTCTTTTTCTTTCTCCTTCTCTTCTTTCTCTTTCTCTTCTTTCTCTTTTTTATCTCCGCTTCCCCACCATTTTCTTTGCCAATAATCATCTTCTTCTTTCATTTCTTTAATTATGGTTTCCATATCAAGAGTGTTATGGTCAATAGCAATGTTTCCATCGGGGTCAAGATAACATTCTCTGTCTGGATCCCATCTTCTCGCTCTTTTTGCTTCAAGATAGATACCAGATATTCTAATCAGTCTTTGTTGAGCTATCATCTTTCTGTAAGCATACCTCTGTTCTTCAGGTCTGGTGTCTTTCCAAGGAACATGTTCAGATTTTGCCATAAAAGTATATCTAACCGCACCCTCCTCAGGTAACAACTCGCTCCAGTCGAAACCTTCATCGTCGTGAATTACAGCAAGAGCTCTAGATTTCTCTTTGTTATCCTCAAGCTGCTTCATTCTCGGCGGCTCCGATTTATTCTGATGATAAATCGCTTTCTAGTAGTAGTCTTCTCTGAACGGGTTTTCAGACTCATCAGCATAAGCATTTCTACATTCACGCTTAAAGTGACCTTTCTGTTTACACTTGAAACATGTCACTTTAGACTTCTCAAAGCCCAACTTGGTAGATGGTCCACCAATAGACTTTCTTCCAGTTATCTCCATGAAACGTTGTGCCCGACGAACTGCACTGGCCATGCACCACCTTATGTCAATCAATTCCATCTCCTCAGGATCTATCTGATCGTAATCTTCTTTTGTCAAGTTGGTGTTGCCAATCTTCCCTGCTACAAGACTTTCATATGATTCTAGCACAGATGCTAAGAAAACCATCTGTTGCTTTGCTGACTCCTCGCTGAAGTTTTGAGCGTTCTTTAAGTCTACAGCGATGTTGCATTGAAATAGATTCTTTGCATCAGATTGACTTGAATGTGACGAAGAACCACTGTGAAATCCACTGCTATGACTCTCTTTGTTTGAAATGTTGGAATTCTCAGCAGAAAAAGCTGTCTTGGGAGATGTATTCTTTGGCATCATGCTTTTTGGATAATACAAATCCAAGTTCTGTTGATATGATGAGTGATTGACTTTGTGTGTTTTCCTTAACTCCAGCTCGTGACTCTCTAGTCTTTCAATCAGCAAATCTACAGTCAACACTTCTGGCGGCTTGATAGTATTCTTCAACATTAAGGCATAATATTGCCAATCCATCTCATCTGGCAATGAATCAAACAATTTGTCGACTAGTTCTTCTTGAGAATAGAAAATTTCATGTCTCGCCAGCTCCAATTTCAGATGCCCAAACCTCTCAATCATTTTACAAACTGATTCATTCTTTAAACACCCAAATAAATCAAATTCCTTTCTTAGCAATTTCTTTTTATTTTTCACAATTTCTGCACTTCCCAAACATTTTACTTTCAACTTGTTCCAGAGATCTGTAGAATTCTTGTACTCGATCAAGGATATTATATCTTCTCGAACAGACTGAAACAGCAATGCGATGCATTTTTGCTCGGCAACAAACGCTTCTATTTCTTCAGTTGTTGTCAAATTTTCACCATCTTTGCCTCCATCACTGTATCCATTCTTTAGACTCTTCCAGCTGGGATAAGCAAAAGCTTTCAACCATTCTTCAAACTTCTTGGCCCACCGACTGTACTCTTCGATAGCCATCAACTTCGGGGGTTTGTTATAGGTTCCAAAAGCACTTTCAACTCCCAAAGCATTCGATAAACTTTTCTTCGTATTCGTTGTGTTCTCATTGGTGTTGCTAGGTGAAGCATCATCTCCAGAATTTCCAGCAAAAGCATACATATCGCTAAACGGATTCATGAATAGATCATCCATCTTGTATGTACCTAAAAAATTGGCAAACACTTAGAAATTTCTTGATTTTGAAAAATACAGATTCAAGCAGAATCTGTTCAAGCGAAATCAGCTTTTAAACTAGATAGCTTTTCAAGCGAAATCACAAATCAAGTTCAAGCGAACTTGAAGCGAAATCAGTCTACTTGAAGCGAAACCCCTTAATTCACTTGAGTTTTCAAGCGAAACCTCAACTCAAGCGAAATGAGACAATATTTTCAAGCGAGAACACCTATGTATTTCAAGAGAGATCTCCTATGACGTCATCTTTTTACGAACAGTTTCAAGCGAACATACATTTTTGATCAATTTTAAGCCGTATTATAGTCCAATTCTTTCAAGGATTAGTTAACAATGTATTTCGCTTGATATGTGAGAAAATCAGGCCATTTCAACCGTGAATTATGTCCGAATCAGAAAAGAATGAGTAGAATTAAGAAAATCCAATGATTTCAAGCTGCAATGGTATGAACTCCTCGTCCTGAGCTCTGATACCACTAGTTGGACCGTGTGCGTGACCCTAAACAGTCAGTAAAGGTAGTTCATCATCATTTACTAAGGCGGAATCAAAGTAAACAATGTCACACAGCTTGTTTCCTTTTCAATTCTTCTCTATTACTGATTTCCGAGTCTTTACAATGATTTCTGATGAAATTTTGGCAGCACCTTGACTCACATACACAATCAGGTTCGCTTCAAATGATAACACACATCAACTATTTATAGGCTATAGGGTTTCGCTTGAATGAGCAACATGTCATTTCAAGCGAACTAGCATGTTGTTGGTTTCGCTTGAAGATGTAACAGGTTGGTTTCAAGCGAACTCACATGAGTTGATTTCGCTTGAACTGTACCTTGTTCCTTTCAAGCGAACTACCTCACTAATACATGTACAAACCCTAAATTCGACCCTGTTGTGTGCTCGTTCATCCTATCTAGACAAAAGACTCGATTAAGACGTAGTCAGCAGACATTCAGTGCACCAACAATACCCCTTCAAGTCCCCCCAGTCCAGTGTTGCTCTTACGCGCCTGTGGCAAGTAGGTGGAGCACTGGAGTTTGAAGATGAAGTGTGCGCTTTTTGTTTTGAGAAGTAGCAAGTTTGTTTGGCGTGAAGTACGAAGAATCTTCATGTGGAAGATGTGTTCTTGTTTCTTCAAGTTGAGGCTTTCATGATTTCAAATTTTGAAAAATTTGACTTATGGCAGGTAGCAGCTAAAAGGTATTGTGTTGATCGTTGACACATGACGGTTTGGTGACAGGCTGTCACTTGTCAGTCGTTCATTAAATGTGTGTCGTCAAACGTGGTTCACACGCGCGCGTGAGGTTACGTTTTGTTCCCCACTCGCCCTTGTTGCCTTAGTAGCCATGTTTTTTTTTTAAAAAAGGGGGCTGCGGTTTTCGAGAGCAATTATGGCGATCCCTATATAAACCTTTGAGTGGCTTCTCTTCTTTCATTAGTTCTCGTTACATCCTTTCGTCTTCTCCGATTTTCCTTTTAAGAGAAACCTGCAACTTGTGTGTTTTCCCTTTATGTCTACCGGAGAACACTCCGACGATTCTTCAGAAGAGATGTCTGCTTTATTACCATCGTTGAAGTGGTCAAGGGAAATCTTTGAGGGCCTGGTTCAAAACTTCAAGTTCCCCACGAGTTGGGGTGTGATGTATCCTGACGAGGGTCAGACGGTGGCCCAGGCTCCGGCCGGTTATATTACCCTTTTTTGGGACTACTTCACTGACGGTAACTTCCGATTACCAACTACAAGATTTGTTCTTGATGTTCTTGGTTACCACAAGTTCCATATTTCTCAGCTACATCCCATAGGAATGGTTCGGGTTCGACACTTCGAATTCCTTTGCCGGTCGATGCATATTGAACCAACAATCAATCGCTTCTGGGTATTTTATCAACTTCATTGCTCGCAAGGTTTTTATTCCTTTGCCCAACGTTCATCGGCCAAGAAGATCTTGCTGACCCTCCCCCCCCCCCCCCCCAAATCTTTTCATGACTGGAAACCCAAGTTTTTCTTTATCAAAGCTGGAGTGATTCCAATGAATATGACCTTTAGGGGTGCAGAAGATATTGAGGTGGAGAATCTGAAGACTCTGGAGTCGGAGATTTGGTACCAGAACCTGAAGGATATTCCTTCTATTGAACTTCCTGAGAGGGCCCTGGTTGCTGCTGGGATGAGTTTTCACTGGAAGATGGACCGTGAGGACAAGCCAGTGTACATGGAGGGTGACACAAGTAAGACTTGAGTTCTTCCTACCTTTTTCTCGTTTTTGTAAATAATGTGAACTTGTCATTGTTTTTGTCTTTGTAGTTGTTTCTTTGTATGTTGTTGCATACAAGAGGGAGAAAGGAAGAATGACAACCATCTCGAAGGGTGCTGATGAAGAAATTTGGTATCATTAGATAATAAAGAATTTTGCGCTTCCACATGATGAGGATCTAGCGGCACATCCTTCTACTGGTGCTGGTAAGCTTGTTTTAGATTTTTAAACAATATTGCAATATTACTCTTTGCTGTTTTGGCGAGTTGGGTAATATTGCAATATTTCTCTTGAATAGGCGAGCTGATTAATTTGGGCATAGGCCCTGAGAAGAAAAAGAAACGTGTGCCAGTTGCTGCTGCTGCGCTTAAGAAGGCTGATGCACCAAAGGAAAAAGTTGTCAAGGAAGAGAAGAAAGGTATGCGCTTCTTCCTTAAACCCCGGTGCGATTACGTAGTGGTGTCTGATACGTTAGAAGGTCTTGCGCCTGTAGTTGTTAAAAAACCCAAACCAGAGCCCCAAGATATTGCGGATGTTCCTCCTTCCAACCCAGATGAACCATAGACTTGAATTCGAGTCCTGAGCCGCTGGTAAGGACGAAGGCTGTGAAGATAAAATAGGCGGAGGTTGAGGCTGCGGCGCAGCCTGCAAAGAAGATGCCAAGAAGGAAGATTGGCAAGAAAGGTAATCTGGATGCTTTCGTTGCAAAATTTTCTCCAGGTTAGTGTCTTCTTTAGCTGGTGTTTTCTCATATTTTATGTTATTCTTGGACTTTTATTTTGCAGAAAAGCCTACTCCTTCTGTTCGCGCGGAGTCATCGTCTGTTTTTAATGATGATCTCCCGCCTTCGCCACCTCGCACATCTATTAAAGAACAGTTGGAAGGTACCAAGGCTGCCGAAGCAGAGGTAGAGAAAGCTGTTGAAATGAAAAAACCTGAAATTGAAGTTGAGAAGCCTGTCGAAGTTGAGTTGGAGACGGAGAAGGTTGTGGAAACGGAGGCTGTGGACGTTGGTGCTACCAAGCCCAAGTCTCCTAAGGTTGCGGTACATGAGCCGGAGAAAGAAAATCCATTGAGGACCCTGTGATAACCATTCCTTTCTCCGCACCTACTTCTGCTCCACCCGAAGATGATGCTGATCAGGGCTTCATTTATCATGACGAAGAAGATTCTCCTATCCGCCCGGAGGAAACTCCGGGGGGATTACTATTACAGATCTTATTCAGATAGGAGTGCTTCTGAGATTCATGCGCCGGTTTGGAAGCTTAAACAAGGCGATACCTTTTCTGACTGGCAGATTTGCCAAGATTGGTTGCAAGGTGTGTTTCCTCCTACTGAAGTTAAATTCCAAGAGGAGCGCTCTCATGATCAAACCTATCATGCTTATCTTGAAGAAACTGCCAGCTCCACTTCCACCACCCACTGAATAGTGCGCGAATGGCGCAACATGCACAAAGAGTGGCATGCCTTTGAAGCGTCTAAGAAGGAGGCTAGTGAAGAGAAGGCGAGGGTTGCCTTGTTGAGGGCTAAATTGGAGGCTGATCAAGCCAAATTTGAGAATGAGCAGAAGACAGAATAGTGGTCTGATGCAGGTTGGAAAAGAAAAGCTGAATCTGAAGCTGCTCTTCTCTCAGAGGAGCGAAAGCGTTGGAGAGAAATTTGTGAAAAGTACAACAACGAGAAGATGGGTCTCCGGAACAACATTAACAATCTCAAGGCGGAGATTGAGAAGCTGAAAAAAGAGAAGATAGAGGCCGAGACGGCCCGCGATGAAGCCCGTTCCCATCGAGAGAGAAGCGACCAAAGAGAGGTACAAACCTGCGCGAGTCTTGCCCTTAGAAATAAGGACATAGAAGAACTCACTTCTTTATTATCTGATCAGGAACAAATCAAAGCGGAGCTTGAGTCTTCTAAGAAAGACTTGCAGCTTGAGAGGGTTGAAAAGCTGAGACCTCCCGCCATTTGGCCGAATCTGAGGAGAAGTTAGAAAATTCTAAAACTGCTCGGGTGACGGCGGAGAGTCTGGTTGAACCGCTGAAGGATGATATGCTCTGGATGAAGCATCATGGGATTATAAATGTAAGAGTGTCAACTCCTTGTAATATATCTTGATATATTTGCACATCTTCTGATTTATTGCATTGCACAGGTTGCAAATACTGTGTTGAATTCTGCAGACTTGGATCAAACTGTCGCCCATTTAATGGTTACTGCGTATAATGACGGTTATGCACAGGGCTATGCTGAATGTGCTCATCATGTTACTAATGCGCTGAAGGTTGATTGGGACACCAGTAAGTCTGCTACTTGTGGTTTTGATACTGGTGCGGAGCATGCGGCGGCGAAAGAAGAATACAACAATCTGCGCCTCCCCGTGATGGATCTAGTAACTGCTGCTCTCTAGTCTGACAACTTCGTAGCACAACTGAAGGAGGTGTTTCCAGATGAAGCAGATGATGATGAAGACCTAGAATAGGTTTTCTTTGTACTTTTTGTGGTTGTTTAACACTTTTAGTTGAATAGGTTTGGGATGTAGATCCCGTTTGTAATGCTGTTATTGCGATGTTGCGCAAGTAACTTTTGTTGATGCGCTGCTGCGCGTGTATTTTCTGTTAATGCGCTGCTGCGCAAGTAACTTTTTATAAATGGTATGTTTTTTAGTTACATGGGTACAATTACTTTGTTTAGGTAAGACAAATTAAGATGGTATAAAGCTCATATGTGAACGTAGGGCTGGACCTTACGCGGTACCTGTGACCGCGGACCGTTCATGAGACTTTGTGTTATGTTACCATAGTGTTTTTGTGCTTACCAAAAGGAATTGCATGCATTTGTAATAAAAAATAAGAGGTAATGAAACTTAAGTTACTGCGCATGTAAATAGTCCTTGTACCATATGTTGACAAGTTAAGGAACCTGCCAAATATGAAGGAACTATGGTTACATGCGTGCTGAACTGCCGTGGGCCCCTAGGCTTGTTTAGCTTTTTTGTTACTTGGCCCCTCGTCTCCACACGTGATCTGCTTGATTTCTTTACGCATGTTCTGAACTAGATGGGTAAGCTCTCCACTCTTGAGTGCTCTTTCTATTTCCGTGCGGAGACTGATGCAGTTGTTCGTGGTGTGGCCATTGTCTTTGTGGTACTCGCAGTAGAGGTTCGGATCGTGTCCTCTTTTGTTTTTCATTGGTGGTGGTGTTTTGAACTGGTAATCTTCAGTGCTAAGCACTTCCGCCGGTATCTTGGTAAGAGGCGTCCACTGCCTTTCGCGTTTTCTTACTTGGCTTCTTTTTGCGTTGTGATCTTGTTGATTGTCGCGCGGGCGTCATCAGAAGAGTATGTGCCTGAAGTTGAGTCTTTCCAGTTTTTCTTGAATTTCTTACCACTGTTTCCGCTCATGTCTTGAGGGCGGTTCTGGGGCAGTGGTGGTCTGTTGGAACTTAAATTGCGCTCTGTTTGAGCGTATACTTTGGCAGCTGCCATCAACTTCTCCCAGCTTTTTGGCAAACCTTCAGTCCCTGACAACACTTTGATCATATCATCGCATCTCACTGCATATTTGAACTGTGCGCGGATTAAATGCGCGTGCACGTCACCGATTTCCAACACTTCCGTATTGTACCTTGTGATGAAGTCTTCCAAACTTTATCGTCCCTCCGCCAGATGTTCATAACATCCGCAGAGTCTCGAATAGTTCGGCGCTGCTGACTGAAATGAACCAGAAATTTTTCCTTCAGATCGACCCAGGATGTTAGCTTACCTACTGGTAGATTGTCAAACCAGAGGCGCGCGGCACCTGTTAGGGTTTGGACAAACAAATGGCACCACATTGGTAGTGCCCATCCACCGACTAGTCCTGCGCTAGTGAACACGCGTAGGTAATCATCAGGGTCTGACAGTCCATTGAACTTTCCCACATTTGAAGGGAATTTTGCCCGCTCGAGGGGAGCCAGTGCAATCTCTCTGACAAACTTGGAGTTTTCAGCAGCTTCTGCTGGTCGATAAATCAGGTTGTAGTTGTACTTCGCTTCTGGGTTGTAAACCGCACGGGTTTTTGGTTTGTAACTTGCATGATCTCTCTATAGTCGATTGAAAATGCTGGTGTTGTCGTCTTCATTATACGTCCTGTCATATTCATCGGTTTGGGTGTCCCGTTTCTGAGAGAAACGCGGGCCCAAACGTGAATGGACCGACTGACACTTGTGAGAGTACTGTTCATCACGGTGATCTCGTCGCCTGGATTCAGAGTGAGTGGATTCATATTTTGTGGTAGTCTTGGAATAGGCTTTCGTATCATTATCTGACAAATGTGACGGTGCATCGTAATGCAACACTCGAGGTGAAGATGGAGCTCGCACCTAAGTTGCAGATCTATGCGTTTGTGGTGCAGGTTGAGCAGCTTGTGCACAGAGCTGTGCGTAGACTGCATTCAACGCACCTTGGGATTTTACGTACCACGAAATCGAAGTTTCCCCAGGAGGTAAAATTGAGCTGATCGGGATTTCAGGGTTGTGCTCCTGGTGTAACAGGATCATTCTCATGATTAACGTTGTTCTGTACATCGTTATCGTCAGATGCTTCTTCCACAATCCCCTCGACACGGGAAGCATGAGCAAAATTGCCCCTGTTCTCTGGTCGAGGGCCTGGTGGATGGTTCGACGGAGCTTCTGCCATGGAAAACAGAAGAGATGAAAATGAATCAAACGAGAAGATGAAAAGGAAATTGAAGAATCAGTGGGCACCAATGAAGAAACAATGATCTAATTGGACCGGAGTCAATCAGATCAGGGGTTTAGTCTCTGCATAAAAGGGGTTAATCCTCTCGTTGATTCACGGGTTTGACTGAATTCCTTCTCTGGTGATCACTGCAAAACAGAAAGCCGTTAGACTCGCCACGAGGAGAATGGGGGTTCTCTCCGTGACCACCCTCCGGCGTGAGAATAAGTACAATGATCTTCGAGGAAGAAGAAGAAGTGGTAAAAGTGAGAATGAAGTGAAAGTAACTTGTGAGATCATACCTGCAATGACTTATTTATAACCGGTTTTTTGGCGGTAAAAATAGTGTAACGGAGAGAGTAACGGAAAGCATTTTCCGTCGACGGTTATTCTTCCTTCCGTTAACAATTAACGTCGCATTTATGCACACAGATCGTGGGTCTTGATCATCGGTTGGGGAGCTGCCACATGGAAAGTGGTTTTGGGTAGATCCTTCTCCAAGTTAGTTCCATCATCGTGATTTAGATGAGTGTCTAGGATTATGCCACGTCACAGTCCGTTGTAACTGAATGGTTATGCACGGTGAGTATTAGAAAGCCTTCTAGAAGATCTACAGCTGTAAACCTTTATGCCCTTGCCACGTGCCTATTCTGTTGTAACAGAAAAGATTCCTTTTGTTCAAGTCTTGACTTCAGGCGCGCGGAGATGTGGAGGTTTTACTCTCTAAGCTTAAGTGTCCCCTCGCGCAAGGTTGTTAATTGAGCGTTCCTCTCTTTTCCTCCGGCTCATGGTTATCGAATACTATTTTTCTTCCATCTCTTGTTGGGAACCTTTGTGCAGCCACGCAAGGTTTCGTTTGAGATATTCTTTGAGATGAATTTAGGTTATGGTCTTATATGTCTGCGCAGGGTTTTTGGGACTATACCCCTTCATAATTATTTTAAAAATAAGTTAATAAATAAACAAAAACAAATATTAAATCCTTACCCAAAAAAAAAAAACAAATATTAAATATCAAATTAATATTAATATTTATAATATATAACAAAAACTAAAACACTCCTTCATATCTTCCTCTCAACCGCCACTCCCACCAGCCACCACCCACCTGCTACCACCTTCTCAACCACCACTCCGACCTCCCCCATTACAAAACCCAGAAATAAAAAACCTCAAATTTCAAAATCCCAATTCAAATCTACCTCAATTATCATCTGAATCGGAATAGTAATCAGATTATGAACGAAGTTCCAGACTTCAACTTGATTTAGGGGGCTTTGACTTCAACCGTAAAGTTCTTGAGATATTTAAAAGCACTGTTTATCCTCAAGTTTGGAGGTAATGCTAAAATGAATATGGATGGGGCAATTCTAACCGGTTAATACAAAATGGGTCGGTTTGAATTTTTCTTGGCTTTTTCAGATTTTTACATTACCTAAATTGTTTGGAAGAAGGTGCAGAGGATTTCATAGTAAATACCAAGAACAGGTGTGCCAAACTGGGTTGATAAATATGTTCAACAGATCGGGTCAATTTTGAAAGCGGGTGGGTGGGCTGATTCGAATGTGGTGGATATTGTTGACATGGGTTCGTCAGGTTTTTTTGATAGTGAGATGGTGTTGCTGGATAATCAGGTTGTTCTTGATGCGCTTGTTAAAGCGAATCGGTTGGCGGTGGCCGGAGTTAGTGGTGGCAGGTGTTGGTGGTGGTGTTTGATGAAAAAGGTGCGCCACCTTTTTTAAAGTATTTTTTTATTTTTTAAAAAAGTTGGTTATTTATAGTATTCAACACAATTAGCCCCTGTAAATATGAATTGACAAAAATGTTGCACATGATCAGATTTAACAGAAAAAATTAACCGTGTTTGGCTTAAAGGGCAAAACGTGTACGATTTGAAAATATAAAGTACAAAACTCATCATTTTTTAATATAAAGGACAGCGCCTGAAAATAAGTATAAAGATAAAGGATAATCCTTGAAATTCACTCTAAACTAGTGTTCACTCTAGAACTCTACCCTATATGTATATATGGGAGGGTTATCTTGAGAACGCAAAATATTGCAAAAACCGTGAGTACGAATGAAAAAATCAATCAAAACCAATTTTTTTTAATACAATTCTCACTGTAATCAAAATACAACATCAAAAATAGAATTTACAACATCAAATAATTCCTTTCTATTCTCAAAATCAATCTTATTAGATTTTTTTACACATGTGTAAATATAATAAATTTACACATGTATAAATGGCAAACTTAGACATGTGTAAATTTTCTTTATTTACGAATTCACGTAAATGTGAACGTGTAAATTAAATTTATAACATTGTATTCGAATAATAATGATAAGTATAATTTTTTTTCCTGAATTTGAATTGTTATCGACCAAGTTCTCGCAATTTTTTTATTCGTTCTCACAATATTTAGTATTCTCATTTAAACCTTCCTCTCTCTCTCTCTCTCTCTCTCTCTCTCTCTCTCTCTCTCTATATATATATATATATATATATATATAGGGGATGAATCATGAGAAAACTAGTTTAAATGAGAAAACCAAAAAAGCCTAAAAAAAACCTAAAAACATACCAAATTTTTTTTTTTTACAGTTTTTAATAAAAAAATCGCTAGTTTTTATGCCTAGAAAAAAAATTTCAAAAAAAAAAAAAAAAAAATTTAGGTTGTACTGCACATGTGCACTAATACATAAAGCTTAAACCACTTAACCCACCCCCCACCGACACCCCCCAAAAACCTAAACCTCCCACCCCCACCCCCCAAAAACCTAAATTCACCCTCCCACCAAAAGCCTAACCCCCCCCCCCCCCCCCCCCAAACAAAAAAAAACCTAAACCCCCCACCCTCCCGAAAACCTAAAACTAAACCCTAAACATAAACCCGAAAAAAACCTAACCCCCCCCCCCCCAAAAAAAAAAACTAAACCCCCTCCCCCCCACACCCAAAAACCTAATCCTAATCCTAAATCTCCAAAAAAAACTAACCCTAAAAGCTAAACTGGACTCAAAAAGCTAATTTTAAGCATGTAATGCAATTGTAGTACATGTTATATTGCACATGTGCACAACTATAATAATAGTATTGAAAACAAGACGACACCATAAATCTTTTTTTATGTCATAAAAAATATGCTCGAATATACTTAAATGAAAGATACAAAAATTTGTGATCTTATGGTGCCATTTTTGTTTTAAAATGATAACGTATGGAGAAATGGGAAATGTTTGAAAAGTTATATATTTTTTTCCAATTTTACCCCTCCTTCGTTAATAATAGTATTGAAAACAAGACGACACCATAAATCTTTTTTTATGTCATAAAAAATATTCTTGAATATACTTGAATGAAAGATACAAAAATTTGTGATCTTATGGTGCCATTTTTGTTTTAAAATGATAACGTATGGAGAAATGGGAAATGTTTGAAAAGTTATATATTTTTTTTTCCAATTTTACCCCTCCTTCATTAATAATAGTATTGAAAACAAGACGACACCATAAATCTTTTTTTATGTCATAAAAAATATGTTCGAATATACTTGAATGAAAGATACAAAAATTTGTGATCTTATGGTGCCATTTTTGTTTTAAAATGATAACGTATGGAGAAATGGGAAATGTTTGAAAAGGTTATATATATTTTTTTTCCAATATTACCCCTCCTTCATTAAAAGTCCCCTCCCCCCCCCCCCCCCCCCTTTTAGTGGTTTTTAGTTAGTTTTCTAGTTTTCTCATTTATATCTAGTTTTCTCATAATCCTCTCCCTATATATATATATATATATGGTTAGGTTCATTTGTGAACTAATCCTAGCCCTTGATTATCAATACACAAGTGTAAATCAATGACTAAGATTTGATTATGAAAATACACTAGTGTAATTTACCATTGATAATGTAAATCAATGGCCGGGATTTGTTCACTCAGTTCACAAATACACTAGTGTTCACTCTAGAACTCCACCCTATATATATATTGGTATGTCATAAATTAAATTTGTTATTCTTATTAATAAATGTTGCGCATATTGAATTAATAATTAGTTATTATAAAGTTAGGATATAAATTAACGGTGGATATATAACATATATTTTCAAATCAAAGGTTATTCATCATGTACAAATTGGATAATATAACAACAACATCAACAACAACAACAACAACAATAATAATAATAATAATAATAATAATAGTAGGATTGAGATACCATTTTCCTACTTTATAAATCATTTAACCTTCTGGGGTAGCCCAGTTGGCCAGCCTCACCCAGGCCTCTACTTGAGGTCACCGGTTTGATTCCCGGCAATGCTCTTATGGGGTGTTGGGGCTCTTCACCGTGGGTAATCACCGCCAGGCAGCTATGGGGCTAAGCTAGCTTGCGGAGTTGCAATACTCCGGTGGATGGGAGGTCCGTGCAACTACCCCCTACTTTATAAATCATTTCATTATTTTGGGCCATTGAGAGGTTTGGGCGAGAAACAATTGTGAGGTGAAATATCGTGGTCATACGTGTTCAACTTTATATTTATTTATTAGGTAGTTGATAGATAGATAAATTATATTATATTGTAAATATATTTTTCCTTATATTATATTATATATATACATACATACGTTTATGCATCCGTGTGTTTGTGTGAATGCAAAACTAAACATGTTTTTTATCTTCGTTAACTATTTTTGGAATTATAAATATGTATATGTGTGATCACAATAGACAAAAGAGAAAAATAAAAATTACAACTCTTAAATTTAGAAAAATAGAAACAAAATAACACTCAATTAAATTTTTATTACAAAATGGTAAAATTTAAATAGAAAACATACGAGGTTGATGAAAACGAAATAAAGAATGTATTAAATATAATATTGAAAAAGAAATCAGGCAAATTTTAAACAATTAAGGATCCGCGTGTAAGTTAAATGGGTATACTGTTAGATGAAAAAAAAATTAAGGTTGCATAGGATTGTGCCACTTGTTCCTAAGTTTTTTATTTATTAGGCATGGAGATAAAGATAAAGAAAAGATATGGATAGAAATAGAGATTATATAAATATTTAACATGTATATTACTAAATTTTAGGAATTAAAATTAATATCTAAATTAAAGTTAGTGTAAAAAATTAATGTGAAATATTGATTATGGTAATTACATGTGTCATTCTTTGGAATAATTTATATAATGTTAATTTACAACATTTAAGTGCATTATTGGTTGTACTTTGTGCTTTATGGCTTTTACTTGGTTTGAGATGTTTGTTTGTTAGGCTTTTTTGGTTTGTACATTTTGGATCAGTGGGGGGTTTAAAAGGTTGATCCCTCACCGCCTCTTCTCATTCACGTTCCCTCTCTCTCTCTCTCTCTCTACACTACTTTCTCTCTTTCTCCTTCTACACGTGGGCTACTTCACTCGACTTTCTCCGACGACTTTCCGACTACTTTAGGTAAGTACATTCTTTGTTTGTTTACGTATGTTGTTATATCTTCTTGATTTTTGGGTATTACTCTTTGAATGATTTGTATTTCTAGCTTCGCCTCTTGCTCGTGTCCATTTTTTGGCCATTGTCGTTAAGTATTTGGTTCTTGTTTTTCCGTATGCTATATGATTGTCTTTGATTTTGGGTTTCCGTCTTTGTAACTTTTTGTTTGGTGGGTTTGTTTGTTATTGATATTTCCAAAACAATGAAGTGATTGTCTGCTTAGTGTTAACTTCGTTTGTAAGCAAGACGTATTTTAGGGTTTTTCGAAGCGGCTGATGTTTTGGGTTTACCAATTGCTTTTGGCGTTTCGTATCCAATGTTGGCTTTGATTTTTTTGGTGTTTTAACGTGCGATCACATAGTTGCATTAGTTCAAGAATCGTTGGATTTTGTGTGTTTGATGTTGCTTTGTCGATGATGATTACTTTTTTGTTTTCAGAGCATGTTTATAATGTTTGGTTGGGTCTTTGATGCTCTGTTCAGACGATGTTTGTTAGGTTTTTGTGTGTTAATAAGTAGTCAGTTTATGAGGTTGACTATTTCGTTGTTTGAGACTATTTTGCTTTTGCATATGGGTATATGATGTTATGCTTTTAAGATTGTTATTTGATGGTTGTGTATTGAAAGGTATTCGGCCGGTGAGGGTGGCTATTCAGTTGTCTGAAACTCTTTACCTTCTTTGGTTGGATTTGGGATGTTTTGCTAAGATGATAGTTGTTGAGACTTTCTGAGTTGTTGGTTATTCGGTTGGTAAGGATGACTATGTTCTTGGTAACATATTCATTACAAATTTATCTTTCATATTGTTTCGTTAATGTATTCGTTTTCCTCATGACAAAGCCATGATAATGATCGATTATAGTAGTAGTAATATCGGACTTTGTAGATCCGAACTACATCTTGGTTGGGCAATACAAATGGCAATTATGTTGTTTGGAGATTTTCTCTACACATTTGGAATTACGATTGCAGCTATGGTAGATTTAGGCGAAAGCGAATTCCGTTACTACGATTTTGAGCATTATTCATGTTATTTAATTTTCTTTTCGCTTTCATTTTGCTTTTGATTTGTATAAAAAAATTGTTTTTGGTTTTTCATATGTAGTTTGTATGCAGATTGGATTCTGAAAAACATAACGATTGTCATTCGTGGATGTTTGTAAGTACTATTTGGGTTACCTTTTGGTTATATGGGTGATGGTGGTGAGGGTAACCTCATGTGAGACCTTTTTTTTATTTGTTATGTTGGCTTTGTTGTTGGCTTTTGGGTTTCAATAAGGTAAGTGGCTTTCGTATTATCTATTTTTATGAGGGCATATTTATGGCTTTTGTTTACTTTCTTATGGCTATGAAGATGTTTTTTGTTATCTACGCATTGTAACGAAAATGGATTTAATGCAACCATCAATTGCAACCGATAACCTGAGCCTGTAAATTTATTATATAATGTTAATCAGTAACATCTTCATTCATTGTTGTTTGTATCATTGTGTTTCTTGGTTTACCACTGTGTTGTAACTTTTTATCTTGGTTTCTACCACTGATGTTTATGGGAGCTTTTCGCTTTCTTTTTGTTAGTTTAACTTTTAATTATTGTTTTTGTAACAAAATATTGAATGCCAAATTTGATGCTAACATAATAGATAGATTCATTTCCAAGTATTTCAAGCACTATTTGCATATTGCTGCTATATATTGATGTACTGTCGTGGGCTTATAAAAAAACAAGTATTTTTACTTAAATACCTATACAAGTACGAGTAAGTAAGGTCGTATTCACAGGGAATTTGTGGTCAGTGTTTAGCGATTTACCTAATTAACTACTATTGTCTAGAGTGGGGGCTTGTTTGATTGATTAGGAAAACATGCAAATTGTTTAGAAAATGTTATCAGATTGAGAAAAGATAACCTCCACCCGGAATCCCGATTACAAGTTTAACACAAAAATTTATGTGTAAATTACACTTTCCGTCCTTTATGTTTGTATAGGATTGCAATGGATGGCATTTAACTTCAATAATTACAGTCACAATTCTTTATTTGGAAAACCCATTACACCATAGGTCCTTTGACCCTAACCTGGTTAAAATTTTTAGTTAAGTCAGGCATGTGCCTTGCACATGTGAGTATGTTAGTAATTTTACCATTATATTTTAATATATTTAAACAAAAAAACCACATGTTCTCTCTCTAAACATCATAACTTTCTCACTCTCAAGCACATTCAAATCATTCAACCTCTACCACAAGTTCAAGCATTCAAAACAAAATTTCCCCCAAAATTCTCCAAATCCACGTACAATCCCCAAATCTAATCCATAACTCTAACTCAATTTCACTCAAATTCTCCTTCACTAATCAATCACCCATGTAACAAACTTTAATATGGAACAACCAATCACCGGAAAAAGTGATGGCCGTCGTCGGTTAAGTGCAAACCACTAGAAACCACCATTGTACCCGAATCTTAAGAACCCTAACTGATTACCGTCGCCATCACTTGTTAACGTTTCGCTCGAAAACCCTAATCACCGTCACCTTCTCTGATGTCGTTGTTGTCACCCACAAAATACGCTTGAATCTACCAGATCTGGTTTCTCTCTCTACCTATTCTGCTTTCTCTCTCTACTCTCAGACACTATATGTTTCTTGAAGAAAACGATGAATGAAGTTGAAGATCTAAAGATAAAACACGAAATGAAACACACTGAAAATTGTTTTCTGATGAAGATGAAAAAACCTGAATTGTGTTTGAATTTTCTGTTGTAATCCGAGTGTAAATCCTTGATCTCAATTTCTGATAAACATAAAAGTTGAGCTGAAAAGAAATTAGTTTGTGTAATCACTTTTTATATAAATTTGTTTGCTTTTGAATCTCTGTTTTGTGATGATACTGATTTTGGATTTGTAATTAAAAATGTTTTGTATGTTGAGAGAGAGAACTGAGATTGAGAGATTAGGTGGTGTTTTTTTGTTTAAATATATTTAAAATATACTGTAAAATTACTAACGTACCCACATGTGTAAGGCACATGCCTGACTTAACTACAAGTATTAACTAGATTAGGGCCAAAGGACCTATGGTGTAATGGGTTTTTCAAATAAAAGGTCGTAATTGTAATTATTGAAGTTAAAGGTCATCCATTGCAATACTATACAAACATATAGGACGAAAAGTGTAAGACGAAGAAGAAGGACGGCGAATCGTCGTTACTTATGTCACATCAATCGCCGATAGAGAAAAGAGAGAGAGTGGGGGCGGTGGCAGTTGGTGGTGTTGACACTGCTGGTGGTAGGTGGGGTGGGGGCGGTGGTTGCAGGGGTGGGGATGATGGTTGCAGGGGTGGGGATGGTGGTTGCGGTGGTGGATGGTGGTTGATGGTGGTAGAGAGAGATGGAGGTGTAGAGAGAGAGAGAGTTGTAAATAGAGGGAGAGAGAGTGAAGAATCTGATCTGATATATACTTGTATATGTATATAAATAATAGTAATAATAATAGTATTTTTTTAAATATATTTTGTTTTAATTTTTTAAATAATAATACTAAATATATAGGTAAAAAGACAAAAATACCCTTTGGTGAGCAGATTTAACCAAAAAATCTAACTGGGTTTGCCATAAAGGACGTTACGTGCAATATTTGCAAACATTAAGGACAAAACTCATCAATTTTAAAGGTAAATGACAGCGCCTGAAATTTGGGACAAACATAAAGGACAAAACTTGTAATTTACTCAAAAAAAAAAAAATTAAACACTTGTGTTTGTTGCTTTCTATTTGATTACCATGACCTCATCAGTAACAAATGTTGATGTCATAGTCAAACATGGTCAGATCTCTTACTATTTTCAGCCAGCAAAACAATTGTTCGTTGTCATTGGCATGGTCCACATTTCTCTAAGGCTGTTTGGCAACATCTGAACCAATAAGTGCTGAATGAATAAGAGGTCTGAATGGGTAAGTGCTGAACCAGTAAAGTGATGTTTGGTTGCACCTCTGAATGACTGTGTAAAATGACATTTTTACCCCTCTGAACAAAACTAAATACCTATCTTCTTTACCTTATTACATGTTGAACCACCTAAAAAACTTATAACCGGTAAAAGGCATCCAAGGCATCCATTGTTCACTTCACTCCACTCAATAAACAACAATAAACAAGGACAAAGTTCTATGCTACACTTCACTCCACTCAATAAACAACAATTAACAAAATCACAACCACCTGTGTTCGTTCTATGCTTCCATTTTTGTTTGTAACAACAATAAACAAAATCACAACCTGTGGTCATGAAGATGCAGCGGGCGGTGCTAGAACCGTTGGCGACGGCGGAACAGAGCAGAGGAGGCGGAGGCCGGCGGTGGAGAGGAGGCGGAGGCCGGCGGTGGACGGCGACGCTGTGGAGAAGCAGAGGAGGTGGATGCCGACAGGTGAAGTGGTGACCGGTGGGTGGAACACGTTTTTTCTTTGATGGAGCTGCTGTAATAATTAGGGCAAAGGGCAAATGTGAAGGATAAGGGTATTGACGTCTAATGTTTCATTCAGCGATGTTTTTGAGCTGAATGGTTCAGAGGTGTACTGAATCATTAAGAGGCATAATTTTAATCAGCCAAACAGCTCAACCTCTGACCGATTCAGAGGTAAGCTCTGAATGGCTTCATTCAAATGTAAACAAACACCTTAAAATACAACTTTTACTCTTTATTTAATTTGTTTTCTAACCACTGGAAGAAGGCTAGACAGGAGCCATATTTGCTTATGACCCATTGGACCCATTGTCTTTTATTTACTTTTCTTTTTATATATAAACCACATATTTTTGTTCATTATAAATTTGACAATTTGTAAGTTCTTGTGTTATATGATCATCAAAGATAACATTTTATCATGTTTGGATGATTTATGTAGTTAACTATAATAAGTTAATATTATAGAAGACAATTTTTTATACGACAACAACACAGCAAGAAAAAAATCAAGTTTTGGATTGTTATATTTTATCAATTTGATATTTAGGTTGTGTTCGGGTTGACGCCCCTTTAACTAATTAAACATGTCAACCTATTTTTGTAACCCACCAACCTGATTAACAGTTAATATATTTATAACTTGATTATTACTTGTTAACCAGTTTGACACGTCTAGATATTATTATAACTTGATTATTACCTGTTAACCAGTTTAACCAGTATGTCGGAAGGCTTGCTCGGATTCTTTTGGGGAACATGCAGTCAATTGCAAAGAATTACCGAGCTTTAAATATCGACATGATTTAGTTCGAGATGTGCTTCATGATGTCCTTAAGCGGGCGTGGATCTCGGCAAAAAAGGAAGCCCCGGTGAACTTCTTGACCGATCAATTAGAAGGGAGATCTACCCTACGGCCCGCTGACATTCTTGTTTTTTGATGGGAAAGAGGGAAACACGCATGCGTCGATTTGACAGGTGTGTCCCCCCTCGTTGGGCTAAGGGACCACGGGTTTGTGGCGGGCCAGGCGATAATCAAGGCGGAGGCGAGGAAAGTAGCTAAGCACAAAAAAGCTTGCATCGAGAATCAGCACGTGTTCGTCTCGTTCGCTTTCGATACCTTTGGCGCTCTCGCCCCTGACGCGGTGCGGTTCCTCAAGCGGGTTCAGCAGGTGGTAAGGAGTAACATCGCGCATGTTAAGGGGCAGAATTTTGTGTTTAGCAGAGTAGGGTTTGCTATTCAAAAGGGGGTAGCGGCGCAGCTTGTTGCCCGTCTACCTGCCATTGTCTGTAATCGTCTCTGTTTTAATGAATAATAATTAGTTTTATTAAACCTGCAAACCTAACACGGTTTTGAAAAAAAAAGATAGATAGGTTAACTCGGTCATGTTTAGGTTACACACTTTAACATGTGTACAAGTTAGTGTGGATGTTTTTTTATATGAACAAAATTGAAGGTCGTGTTCGAGTTGATCAAACCCGTTAATCTGTCAACCCAATACAATTAACACATGTTTAATATACCTCATCATTTTCTTTACGGCCAAGTGACAACTTCTCATCTCTCATGCAACAACAAATTGAAAATTAGCTCATTGGCACACAAATAAAAAAATCGAACATGCATAAAAATCCTTAAGTGGAATTATTATGAAAGGTTTTACAATCAGTTCATAATTCATAAATTACCGTTAACAGGTACAAAGTGAAACACATAATATGTCTATTTTGATCCAGAAAATAAACATTGCATTCGAATTTACCTTTCAAGTATGTTATAGTATAATCACTATTCATATATGTTGACTTAGGGGTGTTTGGTATTGCGTTTTCAAAATAGATTATGCGTTTTTAAAATAGATTCTGCGTTTTGAAAAAGCATGTAGGTACATGCTTCTCCAAAACTGTGTTTTGTAGGCAGATAATCACTTTTTCATTCAAACACTTTTTTAGATTATTTATGTTTTACAAACGCAATAATCAAATAATCACTTCAAAACGTAATCCCAAACACCCTCTTAGTACAAACTTACTAAATTCTTTCTTTGAATTCAGAATTGAATTCTATAAGAATCAAATTTATAAAAGTAAAGCTTAAAAATATGAATTTTAATAATAATATTGTTCAAATCTTGATTTTTGTTCATTATTTGAAAATTTTATACTATTATTGTTTATGCTTCATTAAGTTATATGTTCGATATTTAAATAGCTTTAACTTGTTATTAGTTAATTCATATAACTATGCTATTTTAATTTATATTTTTTTAAATATTCCTTAAGCTGACAATTTCTTTTGTCATTTTAAATTTGTATTTAATAAATTTCTCAAACACCTACATTATTGAATTTATATCATTACTAAAGGAATTTTTAAGAACATAATTCATAAACTGAAGGAATTTTTAAGAACATAATTCATAATCGAATAACTTTTGTTATTATCTAAAGCTATTATCTAAAAGATCTATTAAACACTTTTATTCCATTTAGTAAAAAAATATAAGATCAACATTTCAATATATTGATTACTTAACTGCATATATATATTTTTTTTTACTTTTTGTACATAACATAATATATATTTTATCATTATTGTTATGGGTTAATGTTTCGACGAATATTTTGTACATAACTAATATTTTGGATCATAAGTCATGACTGACCATCCGGGATATTTGACAGGTTTGACATTCTGAACTTGTTCCATATTTTCTAACAAACCTATTTTGCACGTGTTATTAATGTCTCGCATGCTTAACGATAAGAGACCAAGTCCAAGCATAAGTTTCGCTTACTTAGTTGAAGGAAATGACTGTTGGACTCAACGACTAGGACTCCAACGTTCACAAAAGCATATACCGAAGCATCCCCGGAATATTGCACAGTTATTTAGATTATTATCCTATAAATAATGGGTCTGGGTGATTGATCAGAACCTTACGAACCACTGCTTACACACACTTGTAAGCTCATTTGTTCTCTTTTTGCAGATTACACACTCGAATTCACACCATCATTAACACTATAGCGATTATTTCATAATAATATATAGTTTTTTTCTTATATTTTTATCATTTTAATATTACAATAGATTATTGTTATATTTACTAACCTTAAACATATTTCTTTTATGATTTTAACTTTTAATTATTTTCTTTTTTTAGTATTAGTGATAATGTTTGAACAACATGATACAGATACAGTATAACATCGGTTTGGTTTTTTTTAATAAAATGATTTCGATTACTCTTTATGTTTTTTTATTAATATAATATGATGTTTACTGTCGTCATATGTTTATTATTGTGTACGATTTGATAAAAGTTCTATCCAAACGGGTCATATATAGTTGATTTTTTATCATCACAAATCCAGCATATATCAACCAAACAACATCGGTATCGGTACCGTATTTGTTTTTATAGTTATCTCGATGTGGCGACATAAAACTCGTTGAACGCAGATCGAGTTATATTTGCAATAAAGTATTTTTTGGTATCGTATGTAAGATTAAATATTTATTTATTTATATTTAATCTAGTAGCCATCATTATCATTTATATAATATTGATCAAAATATATTAAAACCTATAATAAATTAGTTGGTAATTGTTGATGGCCAGATTACCCTAATTAACTAATTGGGTTTCCCCTTGGGTGTATATAAGGAGATTATTAGAGAGGGATTAGGGTTAGACATTCATAACATCAACACTAAAACCGCCCCTCCTCTCTCTCCATTACTACGAGTTCTTCAACCCTAAATAACTCGGTACTACCATCAAGAAGATACATCCTAAAGGGGAACCAGACCAATCTGACGAACATGACGTCTACTTCCCTCTCTGGTGTTGTTGCTGGCTTACCAGGTACACAATCATTATTAGTTTTCCATTACATACTTATTGAATTGATCAGCATGTGGTATCAGAGCATATGTTGATTATATCAATTCAATTAAGGAATTCAATTAATTGAATTAGAGGAATTAAAACATAAAGATTGTTTTTTTTTTTTTTTTTTGCGATTTATGATCAGCTAATTTATTTAAAATTCAAAATCAATCAAATTTATTTTAATCCATGATGATCACTAAATCGCTTTATGAAATTAATTGAAATCGACCCTTTACGGTACTAGTTCCCACACTATAGTGGATGTTGGTTTTGATATTTGAAACCATAATTCATTAAATCGTTTCCTTGGACTTCATTAATTTATAATTGAAGTCAATTACTTTACATGTTCATATATATTAATGTGTGCATTTAAATTAGAATTGGTGGAATCCAATTGCACTGTTATCGTATGCATTGAAATTGAAGTAACGTGAATAACATCTTCACATATATAATTGCCTTATTCACGCTATTGTCATGGTTGTTTCTTTTAAAATTACATAATTTTGTGATAAAATTAAGTTTGATTATAATTCCTAAAGTTGTGTAACTTTATCTCCAAGTTTCGAATAAAATATAATTTTAATTATAATCGAATAATTAACTTGGATAGATACACATAAGATATTTTGAAATTATAATCAAATCCCTTAAAATTAGTTGATTCAACCTTATCACACTAACAGTTGTTTACAGAAGGTTTGAGACCATCCTTAACGAGTCGAGACCAAGATTTCGACTCGAGACCACAAGGTTGCGACTCTAAATCATAAAGGGTTTCAGTCTTTACAACTCGAGACCACGATTTCGACTCGAGACCATAAGGTTTCGACTCGAGACCACTGAGGTTTCGACTGGCATTAGTGACTCGCAATCTGATGGTTGCGACTTGAGACCTTAATGACTCGAAACCTCATAATGATTCAAGATGAGTCGAGACCTCACTCGAGACCTCATAACTGACTCGAGACCTCATAACTTAGTCGAGACCTCATAACTTAGTCGAGATCTCACTCGAGACCTAAGACTAACTTGATATCTCAACCTCATTACTTTATTAGGCTGTTTAATGTGATTTGCTATTAAATAATTGGTTTTTGTAAATACTTGGTTAATTAATTAGAATCAAATAATGTTTTACAAAACCAAAATGGCTTAACTTGAATGAGCTTCTGGTGTATTATTTCTGGCCAAAGCTGATTTAATACATCTATTTATTGTTCAAGTATTATGAAAGCCATGTTAAGTATGCATAACAAACGTGAATGTCTTAATTTCTGGCCAAAGCTGATTTAATTCATTCATGTATAGCATTCTTAACAAGTGCATAACTAAAGTGATTGTCTCATCTCTGGCCAAAGCTGATTTATCATGATTACTTTGCACACATGCTTAAATGATTACACTTCTGGCCAAAGCTGATTTGTCTTCGTTTAAGTAGAATTTAACCAAGTCTATTATTTTGATGTTAGTAATAGACATATCACAACTTCTTCATATAATGATCCACACATTAATGATCCTTCATTAATCTTATGATCATTTTGTCTGCCTTAATTCTTAAGTACCCATAACTTTACTCACTATAACTTTCTTCTATAAATCAATATCTCATCCACTCTAATTCTTAAACCTAAAATGTTTTGCTTTATTTAAAGTTTCTATAAGAATTAGCTCTTAAATTAAATCCTTGATTATCTCTTAAGACACGATAATCCTATTGCTCTCTTCTAATACAAGTACTACAGAAGAAAACTAGAGCATGATGAATAGGATAAATCGGACATGATGTCTCTTATGATAATCAAGAACTCTCTAACATAATGCTATCACTAAAGTTATTCCAGATTAAGTCTTTCCTAAGACTAATCTATTATTTGTGGAATAATTACAAGAACTCCTAAGATGCATGCCTTCATTTAAAATTCTAAATTATAAGGTTAAGTGGTATATGTGAATACATTATAATGTACAATACCATGACCCATAAAGTTAAGGGCTTACGCATGGAAATAAGTACATTTTTCCAGTACATTACATACTAAGATTTTCACTTGTACAATTTGATGCCTTATAAATCAACTATAACACTCAAAAGTATCAAAGTATAATGAGTGTGTTGATAAGCAACATATGTACAAAGAAATAAATGTTTGAAGCTGGAAAATAAGTTGTTACTCACCTTACAACCACTTAAACTTTAAAAGATGATTGTTCTAAGGTCCATAGACAAATTACAAGTGCTAATTCCACCTCTAAGGTTCTTCAAGGGAAAATCTCACTGTATAATTATGTCATTAGACTAGGCATAAGCAATGAGACTATCCATTATTCAGAAGAACGATTGGATAAGTTAATTAGGTAGTCACTTACTAATGATATTTAGGTCTGATAATTTTAATATTCCTATTAACACATGATAAGTTGACTCTAGTTCTAAACGTTTCCTTACCAGAACTCAACAAATAATTAACATGAGAGTTAGTGACAAAATTAAATGTTAAGGATATAAAACCATGATAAGCAGTCTTCTAACAAAACTTTTTGATACCTTACATATTCTGAAGATTAATCAGAATATAGTATCATAATTAAGCTATGTTATGAAGGTTGTGAGGTTTGCATAGTCAACATAAAGTCACACTTACCTTAAACTCTCATCTTATTCGTTCTCAATATCTGGATAGAAACATTACTAAGATGGAACTAGATGATACCTTAAACTTTCAAAAATTTTGTCATCATGCAAATGATAATTTGATAAAATAAAAATGAGACTTATAAATTTTATCCATTATAACCGAAATTCATGAGAAATCATGACATGGTTAATGAGGATGATTTTTTATCTAATCTCATTCTAAGTGATTTTAAATCATGACGTTAAAAGCCCTAAATCATTATTTGGCTTAAGGAATAAGTATGGGTCCACCATAAGTTATATTTCATTAACATTCGTGAAACTTATTCCAAACGGAATATTCAGACATAATTCATTTATCATTTAAAAGACTATCAACTTGTATCTAAATTTTGTCGCATATGGCTCACGGTCTTAGAAGAAATCTATTCATATATATATACTTAATAAGATTTCTATTAAATATGTCCCTAAAGTTTCTTATGATATTTGGACAACAAAGAAATCAAATAAAGTCTAACGTATATGTGATAGGTTCCCACGTCACGTAACTCATTGAAATTTCTCTTGTAGTATTCTAGAGATATTAAAGATCAATGGGAGCATTCAGTGTCTTAATAACTTGCAATAGTTGCAAGAGGTGGGGGAGTGAAAATTTTACATTACCTAAATTTACACCTCTTGTACAAGACACCGCTCCATCACGATATTGTTCCATTAAAACTTGTCTCCTTAAAATCTAATGCTACTCTTACAAAAGTTTCATTGTTCCTTAATTGTGGGCACACTTAGATTTCTTACCTAAACTAACATAATCCTCAACAAGAGAAATCACAACGACTAACGTCATTAATTTGTTTTTCTCTATTAGAATTTTTTTGGTCGTTAAGTATTGACCCTAAGCATGTTGAGTTCCTAAAGATTTCTAAGGTCAGTGGGAGTAGTCAAAGTCCTTATCATGACTTGCAAGGAATACAAGAGGCGGGGGGAAGAGTGTCATTAAATTTTACTCCGAATTTAACTCCGATTACACCTCTTGTACACCATACTGCACCAACTCTTATAGACTTAGAATCCTGAAAATGACAGCAACCAACCAAGAGCTAATCTATAAAACTGAAACTTCTAACAAACCCAATAATCAACTCAGGAGGTCATCTAGGTTTAAAAGCCTACTAACTTTGATGATTACATAACCTCCCTAACTGAAGTTGAAATGGCTTTTGGAAAAGTTTACTGGTCCTATCTCTTCAAATTAAGCCATTAGTGTCAATCAATCATCTGAATGGAATAAAATTGTTTTCTAGTAAAACTGATTTTATGTGTTCATATAACGTTTGGGATTTGATTGAATTACCTAAGAGTGTTCATAACTAAAACAAATCCTAATATATAAACGTTAAGACACTAAGAAGCATGATTGATTGTCAAATGTTATACTTAGGAAGAAATAAATTATCAAAGATTTCTTTGAGGATCATCACTGTTCTAGTAGCTTATAATAGTTTAAAGCTACATTAGATGAACATTAAAACAATTTTCCCTAACAAATGGCTGGCATATTTACATGTTCATAAAACAACCTGAAAGTTCCAAACTGAAGGTTAAAGAACAGTTTATCTATAAGCCAATAAAATCCATGTATGGGTTAATGCAAACATCATAATGTGATGAAATCTTAACGTAATTATTTTCATCAAGAATCAAGTGGATTAATGTACCTACCTCAAGATGAGTGGGAGCAACTAAATTAAACTTGTCTACATAGATGATATTCTTTTGACATGTATATGTTACATAAGTCAAAGCATTGTTAACACAAACTTTGATATAATAGATCTCAGAGATATCTCTTACATGATAGATGTCATAACATGCCGAGATAGACCTAATGGGACATTAGTTTCGTTCCATAAGTTTAACCTTAAATGGGTCCTTACATATGTAACAAACATTAATGCTCTCATTTAGAGGATAATAGGATAAACGAGATTATTTACTTACGCTTCATTAATTAGAAACCTTATGTAAGTTCAAGTCTATACTCGTTTAGATATTGCTCACATTGCAATACACTAGATATGTCTAGATTAACTTGAAGCATTTAATAGAGTATTACAATATCTTTAAAAGAAATGAGAGGCTATAATTGAAAGAAGAAGTGAGAACTCAAACCGGTTGATTACTTTAACTTTGTAATATTCAAAGATGACAAAAAATGTAATTTCGAGTATACCTTTATGTCAGCAGACAAAACCTATCTCATGGAGGAGTCATAATGGACTCATATCAACAACCTAAGTTATAATGACATAATATAGTCACTAAATGTTGTTGGAAATTTATCAGTGGACTCATAAGTTTATTAACTCCATATAATTAATGTTTTGAAGACTTAGTGTGATAAAGTCAGCTATCATGACTCCTTGAACAGTAACAGTTCAAGAGGTGCTGCATTAAATTTCGATACACAATTAATTATTCGTTAATGAACGAATTGAGGAAACTAAATATTTGTATCGAATACATTCGTGATATGCTTAAGGATCCTATAACTGAAGGTCTATTACCCATAAGTCTTATTAAGAGAGCTCATAAAAGAGACGGGTTTTAATTGATGACCATGTACAACTGCATATCGTACTATGAATGACTAACTATTAATTAATTTTCCTCATCAGTTTGATTTTGTATGTCTCTTACATATCTTCTGCCGGTGTAATGACATATAGACAACTATAAATACAAATCAAACGTTAAAGGGCTTACTTATTTTGATCATAACTGTTAGGTTTTAAATTGAGTCTGTAGTAAGATTAATGGGGGTCCTGAGTCGAATAATGATTCAACGGCTGTATTTCTCTGCTATAGTTCTTGGTTTAAGACTAAAATGAGTGTTAACACCTGGCCAGGCTCATCTAATACTCATGATAAATGATTATTCGGCTAAGTGGGAGAATGTAAGATTAAATATTTATTTATTTATTTATATTTAATCTAGTGGGTAAAGATCAAATAGGAAGTTAATTTTCGCTAGGAAGGATAGTAAGCCATAGGATTATGACATGTGGCAAATTTTAAAATAAAGAGAAAGGGTATTTTAGTCAATCCAACTCCTTCTTCTTCCTTTTTCAAAACCCAGTAAATTCAAAAACCCATCATTTTCAAAATCCACCATCTTCAACTATTTCTTCACTTTCTATCTCAATAATCACTACATTATAGTGCGATTTTCATCACAAATCAATGATTCAGAACCCGATCAACGTGTTCTTCAGCTTTTTTTTTGAAGAAAACCCAGTTTAATTTCATAAAAAAATCTCGTTTTTTCCGGTGATTTTGGAGATAATCACTCGATTCGTTCGATTCGAGCGTTGATAAGTGTTTCTATCATTCAAATTCCGTCAATTGATGAAGAAATCGGCTTCGATCCATGTAAGAAATTCTTTAATTTCATTTTCATGATCTGGGTTTTTGATTTAGTCATTGCGTTTTACGATCTTTGCGGGGGTCCGGGGGCGGCAGCCCCCGGTAGCGGGGTCCCAGGGGCGGCAGCCCCTGGCGGGGTCCAAGGGGCAGAGCCCCTGGCTGGGCAGGTCAGCTCGGAAATTTTTTTTTCGATTAAATTGCTGTACTAAATACGCATCAGAAAAATTAAATTTCCATAAATTGGCTCATTTCGAAGACAGTAATTCGTAGACAATTCAGACAGTTCATAGTGACAGACAGTTTTATGTGTCCATTGCGTTTTAGAAATAAGAGAGTTTTATGTGGTTTCTGGCTATTGCGTTTTAGAAAAAAACACATTTTTAAGTGTTTTTAGTCATTGTGTTTTAGGTAAAACACATTTTTTAGGTGTTTTCAGTCCATTGCGTTTTAGAATGAGTCATTTTTAAGTGTTTTCTGGCCATTGCGTTTTACATATAAGACATTTCTTTGTGTTTTTTGTGCATTGCGTTTTAGGTAAAACACTTTTTTATGTGTTTTCAGTCCATTGCGTTTTAGAAAACAGACATTTTAAGTGTATTCTGGCCATTGCGTTTTACAAATAAGTCATTTTTTTGTGTTTTTGGTGCATTGCGTTTTAGGTAAAACACATTTTTATGTGTTTTCTGGCCATTGCGTTTTACAAAAAAGTCATTTCTTTGTGTTTTTGGTGCATTGCGTTTTAGAAAAATGTCATTTTTTAGGGTTTTTTTTTCATTGCGTTTTACGATACTGGGGTTTTTTCTATTGCGTTTTACGCAACTGGGTTTAAATTTTTTTTTTCAAAATATAGCAATAGTATACTCGTTTTAAAGATAAAAAAACGCTCGTTTTTTTTGTGCAATTTTTATAAAAAAAATAATGTCGTATGAAAGAGTTATTAACGTTTAAAAAATGGGGGGGGGGGAATTGGAGGAGAGAGAAACTATTGGCTTGGATTGACTAGATTGCCCCTGAAAAAAGTCACGCGCCTCTTTTTTTACTTTCAATTTCCCTGATTTAATCTTAGCCCTTGATTAAGTAAATGGATGGTCAAGATCACTTCCTAGCCTTCCTAGCCAAATAAACTTCCTATTATATCTCCACCCTTAATCTAGTAGCCATCATTATCATTTATATAATATTGATCAAAATATATTAAAACCTATAATAAATTAGTTGGTAATTGTTGATGGGCCAGATTACCCTAATTAACTAATTGGGTTTCCCCTTGTGTGTATATAAGGAGATTATTAGAGAGGGATTAGGGTTAGACATTCATAACATCAACACTAAAATCGTCCCTCATCTCTCTCCATTACTACGAGTTCTTCAACCCTAAAGAACTCGGTACTACCATCAAGAAGATACATCCTAAAGGGGAACCAGACCAATCTGACGAACATGACGTCTACTTCCCTCTCTGGTGTTGTTGCCGGCTTACCAGGTACACAATCATTATTAGTTTTCCATTACATGCTTATTGAAATGATCAGCATCGTAAGCTATATCGAGTGTCTGTATTATACTGGTACCTTAACGAACCGAAATGATACCCACGGAACAACATGGTTACCGGTACGGGTATTCGTTTTATGGTTTTCAATCGATGTAAAACACTTGTGGATTGTTATGCCAAGTGCATATATCGTACTGATACTATAGTGAACCAGACCAACCCACAACGAAGCTCGAGAGAATCCTACTACTTATTATACATATTAAAAGAAATAGGTGATGAATAGTGTTTTTGCATTTTTAAAAAGTTGTTTCATTTTTTCCTAATAATATTTTATTTACAATAAAATTATATATATATATATATATATATATAGGGTAGGGATATGGTAAAAGTGTTTAAAATGTGAGAAGGGTAAGAAGTGTTTTAAACCATTGGATATTTGATCTAATGGTTGAGATCAATAGGGTATAAAAATGTAAATTGTGTTTTAATTAGAGGGAGCTTATGTAAAATTGAAGGGCAATAGTGTCTTTTTCAATGTTTCAAATATGGTAACCGTATTCTACACAACCAAAAACACCTACATTCACTCCTTTTTCCTTAAATATCGGAATTAATTACCAAGATCTAAATCGGAAGCCTCTTTGTTTTATATAAGATTCAATGCGTGGTGTTTTACGTTTAGAAGAACTGTAATCAGATTCATGGCGTAGTGTTTTATCTGGAGACATTGTTCATGGCGTGGTGTTTTATCTGGAGACACTGTTCATGGCGTGGTGTTTTATCTGGAGACACTGTTCATGGCGTGGTGTTTTAAACATCTGGAGACATTGTTCATGGCGTGGTGTTTTATCTGGAGACATTGTTCATGGTGTGGTGTTTTATCTGGAGATATTATTCATGGCATGGTGTTTTAAAACATCTGGAGAAGTAGGACTTTGTACAGGATCCTTTACCTATATAGGGTAGGGATATGGTAAAAAGTGTTTAAAATGTGAGAAGGGTAAGAAGTGTTTTAAACCATTGGATATTTGATCTAATGGTTGAGATCAATAGGGTATAAAAATGTAAATTGTGTTTTAATTAGAGGGAGCTTATGTAAAATTGAAGGGCAATAGTGTCTTTTTCAATGTTTCAAATATGGTAACCGTATTCTACACAACCAAAAACACCTACATTCACTCCTTTTTCCTTAAATATCGGAATTAATTACCAAGATCTAAATCGGAAGCCTCTTTGTTTTATATAAGATTCAATGCGTGGTGTTTTACGTTTAGAAGAACTGTAATCAGATTCATGGCGTAGTGTTTTATCTTGAGACATTGTTCATGGCGTGGTGTTTTATCTGGAGACACTGTTCATGGCGTGGTGTTTTATCTGGAGACATTGTTCATGGTGTGGTGTTTTATCTGGAGACATTGTTCATGGTGTGGTGTTTTATCTGGAGATATTATTCATGGCGTGGTGTTTTAAAACATCTGGAGACATTGTTCATGGCGTGGTGTTTTGTCTCCAGATGTTTAAAACACCACGCCATGAACAATGTCTCCGGATAAAACACCACGCCATGATTCAAGTCATGGTGTTTTATCTGGAATCCAAAAAACACCACACCATTAAACATCTGGAGACATTGTTCATGGCGTGGTGTTTTGTCTCCAGATGTTTAAAACACCACGCCATGAACAATGTCTCCAGATAAAACACCACGCCATGATTCAAGTCATGGTGTTTTATCTGGAATCCAAAAAACATTAAAACACCAATTCAAGATCGAAGCTTTATGTATATAACCCTTTAATATTATAAAACCTCACGAGTATACTTGCATCACCACGATCCGTTGTGTGTATTTCGAGAATTAAATAAAACTTGAGAATTGCAGTGATCAAAATCCTTACGTTCATCAATTAAATAATGGCGTCGATTTTATGATGAAAATTACGATCAGTATATAGGAGATCATGTATAAACCAAAAAGATATGTATCTCCTAAATTAACTCCAAAACAGTTACACACAATTAATTGATAAGAAAGGTAAATTACTAATGTACCCTTTTGAATTAATTAAGATAAAGGACACTTGTCATCCCCAAATTATTTCTCACACTTCTTACAAAAGTAGGACTTTGTACAGGATCCTTTACCTATATATATATATAAAGATAGATATGTATATATATAATTAAAACAAAGTTTTCATAGATAATGATTTCGATTTTTTAAATAATTATTTCAACTTTTTAATAATATTTCATTTATCGTATATTTTGATTATTTTTCTAATAACTTGCTTTCTATTTTTATTTTTTCAACAGTGCGATATAAATTTATTGAAAACGGATAATGTGCTACTATCGTACTAAACTGAACTGAAACTGGTTGTTTTTTTCAACATTGCAGTATAAATTTTATTGAAAACTAATCTTTTCCCTTCATCGTACCAAAAAAGAACCGAAATTGTGCGAATGTTATATGTATCGATACCGGTATTTATTTATATTGTTTTTGATAAACCAACATTTATTTATATTGTTTTTGTTTTCAATAAACTGAAATCGTATCACTAATATACTGTACCAAACAACATCGTTATTTGTACATGTACTCATTTGTATAGTTTTTGTTTGGCAATGAATTTTGTGCTGCTATCGTAATTAGCCAAACCGAAACTGACCGAATAACATCGGTATCAGTACCGCTACTTATTTTTATTGTTGTACTTTTGATAAACTGATGTATCCTATCAAATAACATTGGTACATGTACCTGTGTTCATTTTTATGGTTTCCAATTTCGATAATTTTCATTTATACAACTCTGTCTGTGATGATATCATTACCACTGCTGTGATGATCTGAACAGATCGACACCGTTCGGACAACATCATTGTCGATACTGGTGTTCATTTTTTTTCGTATCAGTCTATGTAAAACATGTGTTGATTTCTAAATCGAGTACATGTATCATACCAGTGCTATATAACGAACTTAACCGATACCGATCGAATGTCTGAGATAACGTATCGCCGCAACGCGCGGAAAAACAACCTAGTTATAATTATAAACAAGAACACACATATATATGATAAAAGAAATATTATATTTGTATTAAAAATAGTGTTGTTTAGGTTTGAGAGCCTAGTCATACTTGATATATAGAGACCGGGGTCAAGCTCGTCTATTGAATTAGCTCTAATTGAGGCTCAAGCTTATTTAAGTTTGACTTGGTTTAAACTTTTAACAAGTAGATCTTGAGCAATTCATATGTAAAGAGAGTTAATATTCATACATTCCTCGTATCTATCCCTCTCTATACATTCAAAAATATATATAGAGAGATAAAGTGAAAAAGAGTGTGAGAATAAGATGTAGTGATATAAGAATAGTAAGAGCCTATATGAATCGACTCGTTTACACCCCAGGAAGCATACTATTCACTCAACACATCAAACATAATGAGTTACTCAAATATTGAACTAGCGCCAATAAACTATTATAAGTGACTCAAATACCGAACCGAAATGTTGCAAAAGATAATATTATGATCTATTGTGCATGCTAACAAAGTGGGACCTTGTGCGTGCATGCATGCTTGTACATTATCTTGTCAAAACTCAAAACCTTTTAGGAAAGAGTTAAATGTCATTTTAGTCCCTGTAGTTTGGGTCATTTTGGCAGTTTAGTACAAATGTTTCATTTTTCGTCTTGTGTCTAAAAAGGTTTCATTTTTCGTCTTGTGTCCAAAAAGGTTTCACCGTTGTCATTTTAGTCCTTTGGGTTAACTTCATCCATATAAAATGACCAAATTGCCCTTCTCGTTAGCTGAAAAAAATGGATGAAGTTAACCCGGTGGACTAAAATGGCAATGGTAAAACATTTTTAGACCCACAGACGAAAAATTAAACCTTTGAATTAAACTTGATAAATTGACTCAAATCATATCATAAGAAATAAAATAGCATTCAACTCTTTAGGAAATATAAAAAACTACTTTGAGCAGTGGGATTCCACTATCTAAAAAGAAGACAAGTGCCAAAAAAAATAATCTTTTTTTAAATCTTTTTTACCTAGTTTAAAAGGTTATTGTACAACATATAATGCATAATGTATAATTCTTGAGTAGTTGCCTTACACTTAAACATTATTCTCTGGGGAAACAATCAACCTTTAACAGGGGATAATTGTGCTTTCCACTTAGAGCCATATAGTCTTCTTTGTTTGGTCTCGAGTCTTTTCAAAAGTGTCACTCTTACATGCTTTTTGTAAAGGTGTCATTCCCTTTGCTAGAATTGATTCTCACACTACAATGAAAGCTAAGTGTATAGGGTATATTTTAGTGTTAAGATTCTACACAATTTGAAGTAATGTGCATCTTTTAATGCATAACATACAAGTTGCTACAATATTATTTACTTTGAAGGTATCATCATTGCTTTTTAGCCTTTAGGTTTACGATCCGGTAATCTAGAGTGATATTGTTAGGTCGGAGGGTGTGGGGGCGCCACCCAGGCCACATCACCATCTATAGCGCCCTCCACACCGCGAGATTTAAGAGGGGGCGCTATACAAGGGGCCCCATCATGTTAACGCCAAGAATGAGATGTTCAGGTGGGGCCCACTTGATTTAATCCAATGAAATCTTTTTTTTTTAATTTTGTTTAATAGAGGGCTCCATCCCCCACCCTGCAAGTTAAAGGGGGCGTAATAAAGCCCCCTGGCTGACGTGGATCCTACGTGTCGCTTACGTGGCCTGATAAAGCCCCTAGAGGGCTCCAACCACACCCACCAGCCTTACGATGAATGTTTTGAAAACTGGAGTTGATATTGTTATGATGAATGTTTTGAAAACCGGAGTTGTTGGATAACGCTCAATCGATTTACTGGTTAGACCAGTCTTAAAACACGATTATTTTGTAATGTATGTTGATTCTAAAACATGTTCTTTGTGCATTAAAATTTGTACATGTATAATGAGTTATCTAAAGTAATCAAGAAAAGTGATGCAATAGCTTGAACATTATGTGGCCAAAGGTGTACCTTGCTTTGAATTTGAGAATTCTAACCATCTAAATAGAATTGGTATAGAAAAGGATAAAAAAGTATGTTCATTTTTGAAATATTCTAATGACTTGCTTTATGCACCCCTCATGCCAATCTTGACTATCTAGTCAAATAAAGATCAACCAATGTCAAAAGATTAAAGGCATTCTTGATTGTGGCTGGAATTTGGATAAATATAGTGATCAATCATAAGATTTTCCACCCAAAATACCATCATGCTATCAAAGAAATTTTGGTTCCCCACATTAGTAAAATGGCATTATCATGATGTGTATGGGTCGGTTTAGACGTAAACCAAACTTTTGTTTTCGGGTTTAAAAACAACTTGTTTTGTGTTTTTTTAGATTTTGGGTTTTCACGGTCGATTTGGTTTGTTTCGGTTTTTCCAATTGGACTTGAAACTTTTGAGCCGAAGCCAAACTAATAAATTTGTATTAGAGGAAATGATTTGTAAATATTTGTATTTATTTAGCTTATCTATTATTTTGTAAATTAGTTGTTGACTCTTCTTATTTACAGGAGAGATTCTTGTATACCTTCGAATATATATTCACATATCGGTCACCTCATTTATCATTGAGGGTTGATCTTCTACATGGTATCAGCCTATCTCTAACCCTTCCCTCATTCTCTTCCCTTCGATCCTCTCATAGCTACCTCCACTGAACCCGTTGTTCCCCATCTTTCCCCTGTCAAACTTTCTTCAACCAATTACCTTATCTGGCGCAACCATATGACCTTATTACTGGGACTCCACAAACTTTCGGCCCACGTCGATGGATCCCCTGTACCTGCTGAAACCATCACGGCTGATGGTAAATCTACGCCAAATCCAGAATTCACATCCTGGACCACCGCTGATCAGAAGGCTGCGCTCCTTCTTCTTTCTTCTCTGACCGAGGAAGCCGCAACCGAAGTACTGGGTATCTCTAGTGCTCGACAAATCTGGGTTGCGCTGGAGAATACCTATAGTAATGATTCCATTGAACACGTTCAAACCTTACGTGACTCTCTTCAACAACTTAAAAAAGGTACGTCATCCGTCACGGACTTCTCTCGAAAATTCAAGCTTATTTGTGAACAACTTGCTGCCATTGGTCATCCTGTTGCCGAGACCGATAATATACACTGGTTCCTTCGTGCTCTTGGCCCTTCTTATGAAGGTTTTTCGATTGTTATTCGCGCCGTCAAACCGGCTCCGTTATTTCGTGATTTGGTTTCACAAGCAGAGAACCACGATCTATTTTCTCAATCTCTTCATGAGACTACCACACCTCCGGCTGGGTTTCATGTTCAACATAAACGTGAATCTTCAACGTCTAGTCGAGGTCGTGGCTCGTATCGCGGTACATCTTCTCGTGGCTCCTATGCCCGGGGCCATAGCAACAATCGTCGTCCGCCCCACTGCCAATTGTGCCGAACCAATGGCCACTATGCTTCGGTCTGTCCAGATCTTAAAACCTTTGCGACTCGATCCTCTACTTCGGATGATGACTTGGTCAAGGCGTTTCATGCTCAATGCCATGTTACGCACGATACTCCCGATTGGACCGGTGATACAGGGGCCACTGACCACATGACTTCCACTCAAGATTGTCTTCATCATTCCACCCCTTACAAAGGTAATAATTAGGTTATTTTCGGAAATGGTAAGCGACTTTCTATAACGCATATTGGATCCTCTAAAGTTGGTGATCAAATTCCCCTTCGAAATGTACTTGTTGTCCCACATCTCACCAAAAACTTATTATCAATCAGCAAGCTTACTAATGATCTTCCAGTTGATGTGTTGTTCTCTAAAAAAAAAAATTCACATTCAGGATCGGACAACAAAATAGGTACTTGCTCGGGGAACATGCGTTGATGGTCTTTATGTGCTTCGGAATGAACCACAAGCTCTTGTTGCTGGTGTCTCCAAGAAAGCTTCTTATGAATTATGGCATGCCCGTTTGGGTCATGTATCGTTTGATGTTATTTCTACTTTGAATAAAACTGGTTGTTTGTCACTTACTTCTTTATTACCAAAACCGGATATTTGTTCTTCATGTCAACTTGCAAAAGGACAACGATTGTCAATTGTTAACAATGAAAACGAGCTTCTTTTCCGTTAGACTTAATTCATTGTGATTTATGGGGCCCGTCACCTGTAGCCTCTACGGATGGTTATCGTTATTATGTGGTTTTTATTGATGATTATTCAAGGTTCACGTGGTTTTATCCACTCACAACAAAAGCAGGTTTTTATGCGGTTTTATCGGCCTTCATTCAACTTGTGCAAACTCAATTTTCACGTAAAATCAAAACGTTTCAAAGTGATGGTGGCGGTGAGTTTATGAATCACACCGTTCGTAAAATTTTTGAAGCTAATGGAACATTTCACAGATTTTCTTGTCCACACACGCCTCAACTAAATAGACGTGCCGAAAGAAAACATCGCCATATAGTTGAAACCGGTCTCGCTATGTTATTTAATGCTCACGTGCCTGCCTCTTTTTGGGTTGATGCTTTTACTACGGCGACTTACGTTATCAATCGTGTGCCAACACCGCTTCTACAAAACAAGTCTCCGTTTCAGATGCTTTTTGATCAACTTCCAAACTACTCAAATTTTTGGGTTTTTGGCTGCCTCGTTTTCCCGTATCTTCGTGATTATGCTAAACATAAGCTTGAGCCGCGAAGTCTCCCGTGTATTTTTCTTGGCTATAGTTCATCCTAGAAGGGTTTTCGTTGCTTGGATCCGTCTACAAATCGGGTTTTTATCTCCCGACATGCTCGTTTTGATGAGTCGTTATTTCCTTTTAAAGGTACAACTGCCTCTGTGAATTCACACCAATTCATTTTGACCACTTTCTGTGAAGACCTCCCCACTTCCAGCCCACCTCCATCCACAAGCCCACCTTTCCCTCCTGACCCAATCCCTTCCGAAAGCCCAGCTACCTCTTGCCCAGTTTGTACCCTTTCACCCACTCCCTCACAGGCCCACAACACTAACCCACCAGCCACCCCACCCAAATCCACAACCGAGCCCACTGCCCTACCTCCTGAGCCCACTACCCTACCTGCTGAGCCCATTAACCAAATTATCCAACCCACTCCTAGCCAACATGAGCCCTCTGCTGTTCCTGAGTCACTCGGCTCCTCCACACAAACCGACTCCACTGTTACCGTTCATGACGTCCCCACTTCCACTATAGCTAACTCTCATCCTATGACAACTCGAGCAAAGGCAAGAATTTTTAAACCGAAAAATCAAGCAAATCTCGCGGCTCTACACTCGTATGCTTTACATGTGGCTTTGTCCACTAATACTGAGCCACGCGGCTTCAAGTCGGCTGCCAAAGATCCCAAGTGGATGGCAGCAATGATCGACGAAATTCAGGCACTCCATCGCAACAATACTTGGACGTTGGTTCCACGGCCATCCTCTATGAATGTTGTCGGTTCTAAATGGGTGTTCCGCATTAAATACCACTCCGATGGGTCTATTGATCGGTATAAAGCTCGACTAGTGGCCCAAGGTTTCACTCAAATTCCGGGGTTGGATTATTCTCATACCTTCAGTCCGGTGGTAAAGGCATCTACAATTCGCATTGTCTTGTCTCTCGCGGTCCTGAACAAATGGAAATTACATCAGCTCGACGTCAAAAATGCCTTCCTCAATGGTGATTTAAATGAAACTGTTTTCATGGAACAACCACCCGGGTTTGTCAACCTCAGTCATCCTGATTATGTTTGCAAATTATCCAAGGCAATCTATGGTCTCAAACATGCCCCTCGTGCGTGGTTTCAGCGCTTAAGCACCTTCCTCCTATCCTACGGGTTTATTTGTAGTCGGGCCGATCCCTCTCTGTTTATCCTTCGTAAGGACACTCACATTATGTATCTTCTCGTTTACGTTGACGATCTTATCCTCACCGGAAACGATGATACAATTCTTCGGTCATTTATTTCACATCTTCATCGTGAATTTGCAATCAAGGATCTTGGTAGTCTAAATTACTTTCTCGGATTAGAAGTAGTTCACACGGACACTGGCTTGTTTCTTACACAAGCTAAATATGCTAAAGATATACTTCTTCGAGCGAAATTATTCGACTCTAAACCTGTTCATACGCCTCTTGCTCCGCATGAATCCTTTACGACGTCGGGTGTTCCCTACTCTGATCCCACCTTCAACCGATCACTGGTTGGTGCGTTACAATATTTAACTATTACCCGGCCAGACCTTTCGTATGCTGTTAATCAACTATCTCAGTTTCTCCATTGCCCAACAGTTGATCATTTTCGAGTAGTTAAACGCCTCTTACGGTATGTCAAAGGCACACTTTCCTTTGGTCTTTCCTATAGCAGCTCACACCCGCCGGATATCGTTGGTTACTCCGATGCAGATTGGGCTCGATGTCCAGATACGCGACGCTCCACATATGGTTATTCAATTTTTCTAGGTGGTAATTTAGTCTCTTGGAGTGCGAAGAAGCAGCCTACAGTCTCCAGGTCTAGCTGCGAATCTGAATACCGTGTTATGGCTAACACGGCTGCTGAACTTGTTTGGATCACTCATCTCTTACGAGAATTGCATGCTCTACCACCTGATCGCCCAACGCTACTTTGTGACAACAAGAGTGCCCTCTTTATGACTCAGAACCCCGTGTCTCACAAACGTGCTAAACACATTGACTTGGATTATCATTTTATTCGTGAGTTGGTTAATTCTGGTAAACTATATACTAAGTTTGTCCCAACCAATCTCCAGGTGGCTGACATCTTTACTAAAAGTCTTCCGCGCGGCCAATTTGTTGTTTTTCGTGACATGCTTCGTCTCGGTCCGCCACCGTTTCGATTGAAGGGGGTATTAGAGGAAATGATTTGTAAATATTTGTATTTATTTAGCTTATCTATTATCTTGTAAATTAGTTGTTGACTCTCCTTATTTACAGGAGAGATTCTTGTATACCTTCGAATATATATTGTCGCAACCCCCGATCCTTGATTCCCGGGAACGGGCGGACGCGAGCTCAGATTTTGGTGGTATCAGGTTATTTAATCTTGCAGCGGAATTTACATCAGGATCATAGTTAGGAAATGTTTATCAGAGTAAAACCACCATATTTGATATTAATAATAACATGGGCAAAACCCAAGTTTCTTATTACAATACATTTATAGGGACAAACCCTATTTTATTGAATTTAAAACATCGTTTATTAGGTAACTTTTATAGCCACATTTTCCCAAGCCTTCAGTGCTCTCCAGCTGGCTTTTCACTAATTGGCTGTTCACATTGTGTTACCTGTAACGCGTTTTAAAAACATTTGTCAGTCGGAAATACTGGTGAGTGAATCCCAGTTTAATTAAGAAACATTTTTATCAATTAAAACAGTATTGAGAGCGATCACATTGTTTATTTCTACACAATTACTCATTCAGTATTTGCCACTCGACCGGATCTATGGCTATGGTCAAATTACCCATTGGCTAACTCGTCGTCCAATGGTAATGCACTGTCATTCAGACTTACTACTAGTCGTAGTAAATTTTGTATACAAAACCCCATAATACCGGCAGTAATTGAAGAACTACAAAGACTCAATCACCGCTTAATTTCATAGTAAAACATTTAAGGTTTGGTAAAACATTACCAAAAAGGTTATCAAAAAGATGATAAACTCACTTTGCTATCTTAGGCTTCTTGTAAGGGTTTCCTGGGTATAATCTATAATTTATACAAATGTACATTGGTTAGTATCATAACCCTTTGAAAATATTAATAATACCCTCCCCGAGACAGCATTCCAACAACTACGTCGGGCAGAACCACGACAGTTGTTACGGAACCCTAAATCAATCGGGCAGCGTAACTATTACGAAACTGGGGTTATAATACTTACAACGGAGCAGAACCTCGCTAATTAGGGGTATAATACCCGTGTATTATAACTTCTCTACAGAATTGGGATTTAGAATTGAGATTGTGAGCGACAAAAAACGTAAACTGATGCTATCTATTTATATGGTCTGATTCTAGTCCTGTCGCGGCCCGCGTGAAACACAAGCCAAGGTTACGCGGCCCGCGTCAACCTTGGTCAACACCATAGCTTAGTCCGGTCACCAAGTAGACTCGACACGATGTCGACACGTGTCAGCACCGGATGTCTCCGCGTTTCATGATCTGTCGCGGCCCGCGTTAACTACACATATACTCTTACGCGGCCCGCTTCAACTAAATAAATCAGCGAAGTCAATTCCTGCATTGATACCGCCCGCGTAAGATGTTGGGGTGGGTCTACGCGGCCCGCCTCAGCTCCATTTTTCTTATTTTTGATTTATTTTATATATTATAACCTATTTCGGGCTCGGTTTTCACATACGGGGTGTAATATAAGATATATGGGGACATTTTACAATATAATGGGGTGTCGAAATATTATGAGAGTGTTGGTTTTACCGAGGGTTGTTACATATATTCACATATCGATCACCTCATTTATCATTGAGGGTTGATCTTCTACAATTTGGACCCTAACCCAAACCCAACAGGAAATTTGGATTTTGAGAAAATATAAAACCAAACCGATGGTTTTGGGTTGGGGTCGTTTAGTTTGATTCGATTATGTTGGTTATTTCGATTACAGGTCGGTTATTCGATTTCATGCAGACCACTAGTTGTATGTCACTTGTAAAATTATAGAGTTAATTACTGCTTTCGTCCATGTGGTTTGCCAAAAATGACTATTTCAGTCCATTAGTTTAAAAATTGCGATTTCAGCCCTTGTGATTTCATTTTCGTAACCATTTCAGTCCACCTCCGTTAACCCCATCCATTTATTCTGTTAAGTACACATGAATTGACCATAATGCCCTTATTAATAAAAAACAAAAAGATATCTAAATGAGTTAATTACTATTTTCGTCCTTGTGGTTTGTCAAAAATCACTTTTTCAGTCCATTAGTTTAAAAATTGCGATTTCAGTCCCTGTGGTTTCACTTTCGTAGCCATTTTAGTCCAGTCTTCTAACGCCGTCTATTTTACCGTTAAGTTTTTAATGAAATACCTAAATTACCCTTGCGTTAATTAAATATAGACTTATATGATTTTATTATTGGACTTATATGATTTTATTGGTGTATAACATATGGACTTAGGGCATGTTTGGCTAAGTTTTTTGAAACAATTTATTGACTTATTGACTTTTTGGAAAAGTTAGTATGAAGTGACTTATTGACTTATTGGCTTTTTCCCCTCACATACACCCTCATTGCTAAACATCATTTTAGAGCTTATGACTTTTCAAAAAGCAAATATGTCAATAAGTTGTTACAAAAAACTCAGCCAAACATGCCCTTAAATTGGATTGTAGGGTTCAACCCACCATGGCTTCAGTAGAAGTAGAAGTCTGGCACTATTTTTACATATATGGTTCCAAAATTTTAATTTTAGATTTTAGAATGAGAAAATGTCCAGGTAAACATTATTTTTCAAAGTTATTATGTTAATTGATGCTGCTAGGAAGATATTAATTGGGGTGGGTAATGGGTCGCCGGACATTAAGAGGGTGGGGTTGTGATGCTGGAGAAGATGACCGGAAACTTTTGCCGGAAATGAGAGCAGGGATGGAGTGGGGTGGGGTAGCGTGGGGTTGTGTTTTAACAAGTGGGTCCTAGAATATAATCTTGAGTTAATTACTATTTTTGTCCATATGGTTTGTCAAAAATCACTATTTCAGCCCATTAGTTTAAAAATTGCGATTTCAGTCCCTGTGGTTTCACTTTCATAACCATTTCAGTCCACCTCGTAACCATTTCAGTCCCTGTAATTAACATAATAATGGATTGAAATGGTTACGAAAGTGAAACCACAGAGACTAAAATGGTTACGAAAGTGAAACCACAGAGACTGAAATCACAAATTTTAAACTAATGGACTGAAATAGTGATTTTTGACAAACAATAGGGACAAAAATAGTAATTAACTCTATAATCTTTTAAATTTCCATGGTTTTTTTATTTAATTAACACAAGGGTAATTTAGCTATCTCATTAAAAACTTAACGGTAAAATAGATGGTGTTAGGAGACTGAACTGAAATGGTTACGAATGTGAAACCACAGGGACTGAAATAGTGATTTTTGACAAACCACAGGGACGAAAACAGTAATTAGCTCATTTAGATATCTTTTTGTTTTTTATTAATAAGGGCATTATGGTCAATTCACGTGTACTTAACAGAATAAATGGATGGGGTTAACGGAGGTGGACTGAAATGGTTACAAAAGTGAAACCACAGGGACTGAAATCGCAATTTTTAAACTAATGGACTGAAATAGTGATTTTTGACAAAACACAGGGACGAAAATAGTAATTAACTCAAAATTATATATGATTAAATATTAGTTTTTTTTTTTTCAAAAGACTAGCGGTATGGTATACTACCACAAGTCTCGTGTAACGGTGCGTGGGATATAACACGTCATGGTAGTTTTTTTTTTTTTTTTTTTTTTTTTTTTTTGTCCATTTTTCGTCAAGTAGAATATCAGTTATTATTTGTGTACCATGCACCATAAGCTTAAATGGTTTAACCATGAATAAATTTCAATTTATATATTTACGTTGATCGATTTGAATTATAATTTGTTTTTAAATGAATTTATAATAAAATAGAAAAATTAAATAAATGGAAAACGAGTGAAATGATATAAAAGTCGGTGGTAGGCTAGTACTAGTAGCACGTTAAGCGTTTACATCACTTTAAATCGCTTTATTGACAAGGAAAATAGAGATCATAGTTTTATAAATAAAGTCTAGGTTAGAATTTCGTAGATTACACAGGTTTTATATATCTACGCTGATCGATTTGAATTATATTTTGTTTTTAAATAAATTTATAAGAAAATAGAAAAATTGATTAAAAAGAAAACGAGTGAAACGATATAAAAGTCGGTGGTGGGCTAGTATCATGTTAAGTATTTACATCACTTTAAATCGCTTTATTGACAAGGAAAAATAGATCATACTTTTATAAATAAAGACTGGGTTAGAATTTCGTATATTACACGGATTTTATATATTTACGTTGATTGATTTGAATTATATTTTGTTTTTAAATGAATTTATAATTAAATAAAAAAATTGATTAAAGGAAAACAAGTGAAAAGATATAAAGTCGGTGATAGGCTAGTAGCATGTTAAGTGTTTACATCACTTTAAATCATTTTATTGACAAGGAAAAATAGATCATACTTTTATAAATGAGTTAAATGTTATTTAGTCCTTCTGGTTTGGGTTATTTTGTCAGTTTAGTCCAAATGTTTCATTTTTCGTCTATAGGTCCAAAAAGGTTTCACCATTGCCATTTTAGTCCACTGGGTTAACTTCATCCATTTTTTCTGTTAACAAGAAGGGTAATTCGGTCATTTTATATGGCCGGATTGTCTTTCTAGTTCACAGAATTACATATAAAATGACCGAATTTCCCTTCTCGTTAACAGAAAAAATGGGTGAAGTTTACCATGGCAACGGTGAAACGTTTTTGGACCCACAGACGAAAAATGAAATATTTGGACTAAACTGGCAAAATGACCCAAACCATAGGAACTAAAATGGCATTTAACTCTTTATAAATAAAGACTAGGTTAGAAATTCGTATATTACACGAGTTTTTTATATTTGCGTTGATTGTTTTGAATTATATTTTGTTTTTAAATGAATTTATTTATAATAAAATAGAAAAAAATGATTAAAAGGAAAACAAGTAAAATGATATAAAAGTCGGTGGTAGGCTAGTAGCATGTTAAGTGTTTACATCGCTTTAAAATTTAAATCACTTTATTGACAAGGAAAAAAAGGATCGTACTTTTATAAATATAGATTAAATTATAAATTTGTATATTACACGGGTTGAATAAATATAATTTTATATAATAACTACAAAAAAGTTACATTTTTTAAAAATCTGTGTATTGCACGGATTAAATAAACACGTGTATTACACAAGTTCAATAAATATAATGTAATCCCATAAAAGATGCAGTCGTCAAGATATGTTTTTAAAAAATCAACTTTGATGTACTATTTTACTTATTATAACATTTTACTTTGTTTATTTATTTATTATTATGTTAGAAATTTGTGTACTACACAAGCTATAACATTTTACTTTGTCTTTTTATTTATTATTAGGTTAAAAACTTATATATTATAAGAAGTTGGATCAAAGGTGGAAACATAAGAGATAAACGGAAAAATTAAAAGGTTATTTGTCACACCCCAACCGATGGCGGAAACATCGGAGTGAGACGAAATAGATTGCTCGAGACCTCATAACACTAATATTTGTGACAAGTATTTTGATAATAAATTTCGTTCCATTTCTAAAGAGTCAATTACAAGGATTTGAAACAAATACAACAACATGAATAATGAAATACGATATAATAGAAATACAAAATTTAAAGTGTGTATCTAAGCATCCTACTAGATTCCATGCATCACCAACATCATCGTTAAACCTGCAACATGTTTTAAAAGCGTAGTTCAATACAAAAAGTATTGGCGAGTATACAAGTTTGGTGCGTAGTATATGAGTATAAAAATGATAAGGAACAATCCACATGGCAAACCTAGTTATCAAGATTAACGTATAAACTGTCATGCGATTTACAAGTCAACCCTATGTTTACGTAAGTATGAATGAATAAACCTAACATGACCTCTCATTCACGGGTGGTGCGTTACTCCTATAGCGCTATACATGTTAAGTGGAGGCTTGTACGAAGCTAATGACATGTTCATCACATAAGAATCACCCAGAAAACACGAATCAAGCATAACAAATAGTAAGCATGTATTGGATTGTTTGTTTATGTATTTGCATAAGAATATGTATACTAGGTGTGTTGTGTATATAACAACATGTTACACCCAAAAGTGTGAAAACGGTAAAATGGGTCAAGTATACTCACAAAATTGCTAAGTCTTCCGATTATCCAAGTGTTGACGAGTGTATGAGATTGGGAGGACGAATGCATAAGGGTTAAAGTTCAAGGTATGTTTAGAGTCGAGATTCGGGATTTAAAAGGAATATGGAAAGTACATATGCAAAAGTAATCATCTAGTCATATAATACTTGTTTGACACTATGAAACCCCAAGGGTTAGAATGCTTTCATGGGTAAATTACCCATTAGAATCATAACAAGTTATTAAGTCTTAGATGATGTAATCTAATACTTTGACAAATGAACACAAATTCATCATCAAAGGTTTGATTATTTGGATAATATATAAGTATTATATAATGTTCATATTGTCATATAGGTCAAGCATGAGGTAGGAGGATGAATCCCCCATTTAGGTACCTCTTTGTTTATCATAGAAATCATGTAGGAGGTAGGAAGAACAAGTCTTCCATTTAGGTACCTCTTGGTGTTCACCACTACACTTGACGTTATGAACATTCAAGGATGGTCATGAACATACAATAAGAATGGAAATAATTACAACTAATCTAAGAAATCATCAAGTAATGTGTGGATTTTTAGTAGGATAGCCCAAGCTTATCCTATAATCACACAAACATCAAGCTTCAAGCTTAAACACTACTTTTGGGTAAAACCCTAAACAAAACAGAAAGTTTATGAGGTTTACACCTCTGATTTTACATGTCTCAACCTTGTTTTTAAGCCCAACTAACCATTCAATTGATTATGAGCATAAGGACATAGGAATGAGTATGAGAAATCTCAAGTTAAGTGAGTTTAGTAAATGTTTAACCAAAACAGAAAGTTTGGAGCCTTATTTGGTGATGTTCCAGCCTTGGTTTTCCATGGAAAACTTGTTGGAAACATACCTAAGGTTGTTCCAAGCAAGTAGGAAGAAGAATCAAGGAAAAAAACTAAGAAATGAGAAAGTTATGCTTGTTTTCGTAACTTGGCATGAATCTGTCCACTCTTGCGAATTTCAGCTAATTGAGGGTGTTTGAGAGTGAGTTTGAGGTGTTAGAAAAGTGAAAAATGCTTGGGTTATATAAGGAAGTGATTAGGGTTAGTGGTTGCGAGAATTTAATGTGAAAAACACAAAACAAGTTCAAGAAAACACAAATTTGGGCCAATCCCGTAAGCTGCTGATGTTGTGTGCGGATTGGGCCTTCTCGCGGGCCGCATAAGAAATGGGCCTAGTGGGTCGCGGCCCGTGACTCTCCTCCAGGGTGATCCAAGTTTGATTTTTGGCAAGAAAGGCCCTCATACTTCCATATTTGCATGTTTCAAGTATGTGTTAGGATGTTTTAAGTTCAAGGAACATGTTTAAGGGTATGATGTGTAAGTGAATCATAAAAACATTATAAAATAAGCATAAACAAGTATATTTGTCGAGATTAAGTATCGGATTGCATAAATTGAGTATAATAGTCACGTGTTTGCATGTTTAACGTGTTTAGCACAAAAGATGAATAAGGTATCATATGATTAGTCGATTCGAACACATGAACATGTATGAGAGGTGTATAACATGGACGTAAGGAATACGAATGATTCAAATCGCGGATTTTACGACGATTAAAGTCTTGGTTTTACGATGATGAAACGAAATACGATTTCGAAAGAGATAAGCTTCCAAAAATAGATTTACAAGATACGATTTCTAAATTAGGAAAGTTGTGAAAAAGCGAAGCGTTACATTATTAATAATTGAGTGAATTGCAAGTTTTGTCTTTTATCTTTAGGCCATTTTGCAAGTTTTGTCCTTTATGTTTAAATTTGACGAGTTTTGTCCTTTATGTTTAAAAATCAAGCACGTTTTACCCTTTGGGCCTTAAAAATCAAGCACGTTTTGTCCTTTATGTTTAAAAATCAAGCACGTTTTGTCCTTTATGTTTAAAAAATCAAGCATGTTTTGTCCTTAAAAATCAAGCACGTTTTGCCCCAAAGGGTAAAACGTGCTTGATTTTCAAACATAAAGGACAAAACTCGTCAAATTTAAACATAAAGGACAAAACTTGCAAAATGGCCTAAAGATAAAAGACAAAACTTGCAATTCACTCTTAATAATTAGAAAAACATGAAAGAGGTGGTTAAGAAAAGAAATATTAAATAAATAAGAGATAAAGATGGAAATTATGATTTCATAATATTAATTTCATAAAATAGATAAGCGGATTTATTATGATTTAGAGTGAATAACAAGTTTCGTCCTCTATCTATATAACAAATTTCAGGCGGTGCCCTTTGACTTTAAAATTGACAAGTTTTATACTTATCGTTGCAAAATATTGCATGTTACGTCATTTGCCCCTAACTTTGTTAATTTTAACTGATAGGTGAAGGATAAATAGGTCTTTTTACCCAATTACTTAAAAACCATTTTAATAATATTACTTTTAAATTCCTTTAATACACTTTAACAAGTTTTCCAATTTGTACTGATGCCTAATTTCCTAAATATTCCTAATGATTCTAAAATGAAAATCGAAACATTAATATTCCATTGAATTGAATTGAAACACAACCACCACCCCACCGCCACCCTACCCCTACCCCCACCACCACCAACACAACCATTGCACCAAAAACCACACCTAAATCCATTTCAAAACCATAACCTTACCACAGATATGCAATAATCTGGATGCCGCAGATTATTCCGAAGAATGTTAAAGCTTGGTGGTGGACAGTGGTGGTGCGGTGGTTTTGTTTAGAAAAAGAATTGTGTTTGTGCAGGGAGATATATAATTTATTTTGTTATAATTATTAAAATGATTTTTTTTAAATAAATGGATAAACGGACCAATTTACCCTTCACTTAACAATTAAAATTAACAGAGTTAGGGTCAAAGGACGTAGCTTGCAAGATTTTGAAACAATAAGTAAAAAACTTGTCAATTTTAAAGATAAAGGACACCGTCTGAAATTTGGTATATAGATAAAGGACAAAACTTGTAATTCACTTTATAATTTAATAGGAGAAGGAAATCAAAAAATAACAAGTATCAATATTGGTGATAATAGGACTACTAATAGTAACCTAAACTTAGTTCAACAACAACAACTATACCCAGTAAATCCCGCTAATAGCAAACCTAAACTTAGTTCAATTTATATAATAGATATAGTAACTCAAATAACTTTCACAAGAAGTTTATTTTGTATTAAGTGAGATAGCCAATGTGGGGCTAGCCCGTTTGGTAGAGACATATGCCTCTTAGATGAGATGTCATAGGTCCAAACATGGGGAAAGACGGTTAATTTAGAATTATTGATGTAATAGAGTAAGAACAAGCATTAGCATTCAAAAAAAATTAAGAGAGATATAATCGTTTTATATAATAGAGATTTGAACATGTTATAATAATAAAGATAAAGATTATATATTAACAATACTAGTTAGATATAATCTAATATATTAATATTAATGATATTACAGTAGAACCTCTATAATTTAATACTCGATAAATTAATAACCTCGATAAAATCAATAATTTGTCCGGTTCCAACTTGGGACCAATACAAAATTGGACCCCGATCGATAAAATAATAAGATAATAATTTTTTTGAAATCCCAATGTAAATATTTTGGTCACAGCGAAACTATAAATTAGTAATTACTAAAATATTTCAAAATTCCAGGATTGTCTATTAAAAATGAATCTATAGTCACTTGTTTTTTTTTTTTTTGTGAACTTCAAATCTGTATTGAGTTCATCTTTAAATCTCTCTATCGCACTTAAGAGTTGAGGCACTGTATTCTCGTATTGCAACAAAAAGTTGTGAAGAGTTGTTGCCGCTTGCAATGCTTCTTTCCGATTGACCGGTTTCAAAGGTACTTTATCATTTGACAATTTATAGTGATCAATCTAGATCTATATACATTGAACTTGACAAGTTCATTAATGTGTGAATGTACATGATAATTTTGAAGGTCTTTGTTTTATTAAAATAGGTAAAGTGAACGGACATGGAAATTTTGAAGGTCGATGCATTAATTTGAAAGTTGCTCACGAATATAAGCCAACTCTTTAAATTAATAATTTATTTATTTATCGATATAATACTATCTCGCTAAATTAATAAAATATCCCGGTCCCAACATTATTAATTTATAAAGGTTTTACTGTATAATTAAATTGAATGAGAGCATGGCACGTTGCATTAATTGAAATCCTTTATTATAAGTTAGATCAAATTAGATTAGATTAGATTTTTCAATAATATTAACATATTAGTTATCTATATTCGAACATCTTAATATTGATTTATATGGTAAATTGTTTATCTATATTCACATCTTAAAAGAAAAAGGGTAATTGCACGGTACCCCTGACCGCGGGAGGGATCTCCCTCCCCAAGCTAGCGACCCGGCAACGCTGCCTGGCGGTGACTACCCAGCCGTTCGAGGGGAGCGAAGAGCCTGCAAGCAGGATTCGAACCCGAGCACTTTAGGCCTCGAACCGGTTTAACTAGGGTGCCGGTGGCCATTAGGCTGACACCCAATGGTTTATATTCACATCTTAATATTGATTTATATGGTAAATTGTTTAGATGTATTGCCTAACCTGTGAATACCGTCTATACTTAAAATCACGAAAATAAGATCAAGATCGAAGCTTGATTGCTATGCAGTTTGATTATCAACTCTTGATACCCATTTACAAGTGTCAGTCGTGTTAGGTTGGTGGCTTAAATTGTACAACCTGAACACGACCCATACTTTTAATCATGTAAAAAAATTAACTCTAATCCACACACACTTAAAATTGTGTAACACGAGTATAACCCATATATCTAAATGTGTCAAACAGGTTGGCGATTAAACATGTCAGAAACGAGTTAGTGGGTCAATGTGTTTAACTAAACACGTTGACGAGTCAACATGTTAAACTAAATGAGTTAAACATGTCAACGAACACAATCCATTAATTAAACAAGTTAGATATGATAGCCGAAAACTTGATTATTTTCATCTCTTCTAATAAATGTCCCCCAGAAAACAATCATAATTGATCATATCCACATATCAGACTCTACAACAAGGAACCAATTTTAAATGTCCCAAAAAGAACAATCATAATTGATAATATCCACTCTGTTTAAAGTTCAAATAAAGAACAAAACTTCATCATCATGATGATGACATAAACTATTTCTAATTGATCCAAATAGTCAAAAAGTAACACACTTTACCACATTGGATTCCAAGTTTCTTGATTGATTTTTGTTTCAATCACTCAATGGACCACTACATATGGTTCTAGCCAATCCAGACACCATGGCTCGAGCCAAAATGTCTAGCCCACTTGACATGTTGGAAACCTCATGCACTAGACTAGTGCGCAGAGTGGTTAACCTCCCACGAGCCATTTCGAGAGCTGTGGATCAAGGACTAGACCTCATGACCGCCGTAGGAGGACGAAGAAACCACCACCAGTTTCCGCCGCCAAGTGTTCCCCTCCACCACCACCCTCCACCATATCAGCCCACCAACAATTTTCAATCCAATTGGGATTTTCTAGCCGGTTTTGAGCAACAATTTGGTGTCACACATCCATTTTTCTACGCGTGTAGGTTTGTTGAGGTTCTGAAGATGGCTCAAAATGAGCACAAGTTTGTGTTCTTGTACTTGCACTCACCCGACCACCCGTTTACACCGCCTTTTTGCAAGGATACTTTGTGTGCTGAGGTGGTGGTGCAGTTTCTTGATGCAAATTTTATGTCTTGGGGTGGTGTTGCCAATATCGGTGAAGGTATGCATTTGGCCGCAACGGTTCAGCCAACCACCTTTCCGTTTTGTGCCATTGTGGCTCGTGGTTCAGACGATAGCTTAGTCGTGGTTCAAAAGGTACGTTAGAACAATGAGCCTAAATCTTCAAATCTTGTAGTCTTGCTTTATGTTGTGGGTGGAGGAGTCAAAATGGATGGGTCAGACAAGGTTTTTTTTTTTTTTTTTTTTTTTTTTTTTGGGTAAAGTGGGTCAGACAAGTTTGGTTATAATAGTTTTTGTATGAGTCGGGTCGGGTTTGGTTAGGTCACTTTTTTTGTCAAAATTAAATTTTTTTTTATTTGGTTAGGTCACTTTTTTTTTGTCAAAATTTATAATTTTTTTATTAAAAGTTTAGTTATCATACAATAGTTTTAAATTGTTACTTTTTCTAGATGGAAGGGCCGGTGACCCCTGAAGAACTAGTCGAAACACTACAAACAACGCTCGAGGAGCAAGGATTGGCATTTGATAACGCGAGGGTAGACAAAGAAGAAAAGAGAAGGGATGATATTCGCTTGAGACAAGAACAAGATGCTGCTTATTCCGCCTCTCTCCAAGCAGACCAGGTTTGGTTAATCATGTCTTTATAATCGATTCCATGGGCCCCACCACTCGTATCATTTGTATAGATGTCATAGTATTGACCTCTATACAGTGTCTGCAGGCTAAACAAACCTTAACCCTACCCGTTCCTTTTTAACACATTATTTTTTGTTTAGGAAAAAGCGTTGAAACGCAAAAAGAAACCTCAACATCAGGATAATGCAAACCCGAATACTCAAGATATTCAGGTTTGTATTACAACTTATCGGTTATATTTATGCGTGCATTTTCCTTATAGACATGTACTTGATGTCGTTATTTCTATAGATTTTAATAAGGTTCCCGAACGGAGAAAGGAAGCAGCGAGTATTCTCACGGGGAGACAAAATCGAAGCTATATTCAAATTTATCGACTCGTTAGGTCTACCAGAAGTTGGTAAAAACTACAGGCTCGTGTCGAGTTTTCCTAGAAAAGTGTACGGGGTAGATCAAATGAAAATGAGTCTCAAAGATGCGGAATTTGGTACAGAAGCAACTTTATTCATCGAACTTATTTGATAACCATTGGTTTCAATTCTCAAAACTTTTAATGTTTTCGCTAGAGCTTTATTGACGAACTAAGACTCAAGTTTGTATTTTGGATTATTATTTATGATTATGAACTGCTATAAAGATGATGGGTCGATTATGTACATAATATTAAACATTAAACATTATAAAGAAGCAACAACTTTATGCATATAGGAGTTGTAACTTTGGCTTAGGGTGTTTTAAAAAAAAAATGGATTTTTCCTTTTTTAACCCTAAAGTTTTATTCTTTAACAATTTAAGTTTAAAGTTTTAATCTTTATTTTTTTCCATCTTATACGAGCCATTAGAATAATAAAAGTATAAAAAAATATAAATAATATTATAATATTAAAGTTACTATTCATTAGCTTCTATTTTTAATATATTAAATATTAAATTAGAATAATAATAAACTTAAAATGTAAAGGAAATAATTATTATTATAACATTAGAATAATAAAAGTATAAAAAAAATATATATAATATTATAATATTAAAGTTACTATTCATTAGCTTCTATTTTTAATATATAGATATATAATTTCCTTTTTAACCCTAAAGTTTTAATCTTTAACAATTTTAGTTTAAAGTTTTAATCTTTGATAATTTAACCCCTTTGATTAATTTGATTTTCACTTCTAATTCAAAATTTTCCACTTATACAATTTAACCCCTTTGATTAATTTGATTTTTCACTTCTAATTCAAAAGTTTCCATCTTTTGCGATTTAACCACTTTGATTTTTAACTTATGTGTTGTAATCTTGGTTTTGTGGGTTTTTCAAAGAAAAAATGGTTATGCATATGGTTGTTGTAACATTGGCTTTGGGGGTTTTTCAAAAAAAATTGATTTTTTTTACTTTTCACCCAAAAGTGTTTCATAAATTGCTTTTAACCCAAAACTATTTGTTTTTTTTATTTTAAACACAAACTTTTTTAATCTGTCCTTACAACTTTTTTTACTTTCAACTTTGGTCCTTTATAGTTTTCATTTTCCGTAAATTTTTCGCTTTATGCTTCGTTCTAAATTTTGTGACTTAACACATCGTAACATGCGTCTTTGGTTTAACGTTTTTACGTTTCGTTCTAAATTTTGCAAGTTAATATGACGCAACGTGCGTGTGTGGGTGAACGTTTTTACATCGTCTATTTTTTTTCCTGTTTGACAGGTTCAACATAACGTGCGCGTCCTAAATCAACTTAGTTATAACTAAAGAATCCCCGCCGCAATGCGGCGGGTCGTAATTCTAGTTATAATAAAGCAGCAGTACAAATGTACAATTCCAGCTTGGCCCACAATTTATTGGGCGGTAAAGAATATGGGCCTCGTATTTATTTGGGCTGTTTAAAATTTCTGAGAATAATATCAAAATATTTTCATGATTAAACTTTATAAATGTTTCTTAAATAATTATTAATTAATTAAAATAATTAATTAATTATTATTATAGTAAACTTACCTACTTTATAGTAATTATATTCTTTTTTGTAAATTAATTATCAATATGGTGTGACATCAAAATAATTATCAACTTTCTCCTATATATTCAAAACCAATGGGGTAGTGGCTAATTGACAAAGGCAAAACCTTTAAACACCTAGGTTAAGATAGACGACACCGTTCAAAGTACTTGAAAGAATTTAAAGCTTCAGTTTGCACAAGTGTAAACAAAATTCATGAATTAATAAAACACGTGTTATTTCTATCATTTATTATTCACTATTCACTGTTTTTTTTCATTATTTACCACCGACATCTACTCTGTGTTATTCATCATTCACCTATAAAAACAATTTGCTTTAATTTGCCCAAATGTTTAGAATCTTTATACATATTGAGCCATAATTACACCTTATCGTCTTTTTACTTTCATTGTTAAACTACTCAAGTGAATCGTCACGTTGAAATCGGACAAACCTAAATTGGAAAGTTATAACCGAAGACTGGGGCGATGTAAGATGGGTCGTTTTCGGTCTTTTCAGTTGGGTTAAGACCGAATTTGATTTTTTATGCTAAGATAAACTATCTAAACCTAAACTCTCAATATAAGAAAAAGAAAACATAATCTAAATGTTTCCAAGCATAATCTATCAAAAAACTGATTACATTTTTTTTTTTACTCGGATCAAACTAAACATGAATTCACCCTCAAAATTAAGCAATCTTTTAAAAATCGGGTTTTAAACTATACCAGGTTGGGTTTAGAAATATTTCAACAGGTTGTATCGAGGGGTTCAATCGGGTTAACTAGTTAACATTATAATTCAAAAAAAAAAAAAAACAACTTTAACCTAAAAAAATAATCCAAAAATATATAATTCCATCATAAAAAATAATCTAAAAGTTAATCCATAATAATAATAATAATAATAATCCAAAAGTACACAATTTTCTAACAAAGTTTTTTTTAAATAAAAAGTGTATAATAGGTTTATGGCATTAGAGTGTTAAATGCATTAAGTTCACGATGGAATATCGAAGATTGAAAGTTCGTGAGTAGCGTACAAAAAGCTGGGAACACTAGGTTAATTATCGACAATATGAAAGGTCGGTTATTACCTTAATATCATATTTTAATAAAATATAAAAATCAAATTTGGAGATTTTGCAAACTGACTAAACAGTTCAAACCAATAGAATCAAATTTAACAAATACCATATACTAGTTTTACCAACCTTTTTCGTATCGCGCCCGTGTCCGAAATCCGGTGTTAGCGGCTTGTATATACCAGTATTTAAAACTAGGGGTGTTCAAGATCGGATAATCCGGTTTTCGGATATCCGAAATTTCGGATAGTGAAATATTGACATCCGAACCCGAATCCGAAATTTCGGATATCCGATTTTCGGATATCCGAAATTTCGGATTCGGGTTCGGATATCTAATCGGATATCCGAATATCCAATTTTTTATTTAATTTTTATTTTTTTATTATTTTTTAATATTTGAAACCAGATTTTTCGGATAGTTTCGGATATCCGAATATAAATTTCGGATATTTCGGATATTTTTTCGGATACTTCGGATATTTTTCGGATAATTCGGATATTTTTTCGGATATTTTTCGGATACTTCGGATATTTTTCGGATACTTCAGATATTTTTGGATATTCGGATATCCGAAAAAATAAAAATTAAATTTTCGGATAATCTGATTATCCGAAAATTCTCAAAATCACTATCCGAATCCGAATTTTCGGATTATCCGATTTTCGGATATCCGAAAATTCGGATATTTCGGATACGGGTTTTCGGATATTTCGGATTCGGTTTCGGATTCGGATTTTTTTGAACACCCCTATTTAAAACATTGTAAGAGACCGATTTTCAAAAGATTGAAAAAACCACCAATGGGGTGGTGGTCCATTGGCAAAGACAATGCCTTTAAATACCTTCGGAGGGGGAGGTCTTGGGTTTAAGTCCCACAGACTAGGGATAAGCATGGTACCCGTTCGGTACCGAAAAACGGGGAAAACCGGTACCGGTGTTTTACCTGTAAATACCGGTACCGAAAAACGGGGAAAATGGGAACCGGTACCCAATATACCCAGTATGGTTTGCCGGTTCAGTATCAGTAACCGGTACCAAATGTTCATCCCTATCACAGACGACAGAAGTAAAAAAAAATTGTCGTTAAAAAAAATTGAAAAAAGGGAACCAAATATGCTTTGAAGATCACGAGTTCGATCCCCGAGTCAAGCAAGCAATTCAGCAATTATGTATTAGTTGAATTTATATTTTAGTTTCTAAAAAAAAAAATAGAAAACAGTCATCATTATCTTCCTACAAGCTCAAGTTTGATCCCATTTCACAAAACCACCCACCCACCCACCTCACCTCCTTTGTTCATGTTTGTGTTCTAGTTCTACATTCATCTCCTGAACTGGTCATCTTCTGAACTATTTTGTTCATGTATGTGTAGGCGATGAACTGCTGTTGTTGGCTTCAGGTAAAAACACAATGTTTTTTTTATATTTGTATTTGTATATTCATGTGGCAAGAAAAGGGTGTGTTTGTTTGAAGCCATTATCCGGAATCAGAACTAGATTTAGGGGTTTTGTTCAAGGCAGTGTTACTTATTTCACACATTTACCTATAGTTTGTCAACCAATTTATAATTAGGTTTTGGGTTGTCGTATTTAGTTTGTATAATAAACTTGTTTAGTTAAATGGGTCATGTTCGGATTGACCTGTTTTACCCGTTTAACTAAGGTAGGCCAGCTAACCCATTAAATCTGTTTGTTACAACCCCAAAACCCGTTTATGATCCGTTTACACGATTATAAATATGTCCGCAATCCTCCAACCCGTTTAACGTGTTTACAACTTGATTATGATTCTGCAACTTATTTACTACCCGTTTGACTGGTTTCGGTTAAATGGGTCATCTTCGAGTTACATGATTTTTAGCATGCGGGTTAGGGTTGGGTTGATGTCGTTGACACGGATAAATATATGGGTCGTGATCAGTTTAACCTATATTTATGACTGTTTAACATATTTACAACTTGATTACAACCTGCCAACCTGTTTGCAACCCATTTTGCTCGTTTAGATAAATGGGTTAAACAAGTTGCGTTTGGGTTACAATAATTTAGTTGTTTGGATTTGGGTTGATGTCTTTGACACAGATAAATATCTTTTTATTGTCTCTCAAGGGTTCTTATGCTTCATCAAGATCTTCTTGGAAGAGAGTGATCGAATTGACACTTAGTCTAACGGCATTTTGAACGGTTCAAAGAATGAATATTAATATATTTAAACATACATCTTGTTTGTGGTAAGAAGTTTTCTTTATTAATGCATTTCTGACATTTTAGATTCGCGTATGATATATTATCATGATTGTTATATAGTCAAGGAAACGGAGCGTGAATTTATGACATAACACCGACCTTCACGCAATTCGCGGGTTTGGGTATTGTCTAAACATGTCCGTGTCAGCTTCAGGCCGAACCTACAAACACGTTTAGCTAAACGGATTGTGTTTGGGTCAACCTAGAGAGGTCGTGGGTTGACCCGTTTATTTTGTAATTTTTTATAAAAATAATGTTTTGTCATGTAAACTATTGACTATCTTATGTCGTAATCTAAAAGATAAAACAGAAATGATCATGATGTTTTATATTTTAAACATAATGATTTCATATACATTTGTGCTTTTGGTTCTAAGTTTGTAATTTTCGAGTATAAATAATAATATCCCAAAAAATTAAACAAAATAAAATTTTCGGGTTAAACTCGTCGTGTTCCTGTCAATCCGCAAAAACCGATGTTGTGTACAGGTTCATATGTTTGACACAATTTTCGGGTTATTGTCGTGTTCATGTCTAATTTTTGGGTTCGTGTCGGTTTCGACCCACCAACCGGCGGACACGACTCATTTAACACCCCTACATAATTTCTATAAGTATATATCGAAACAGTCCCATTGTTTAACATCATAACATAATATGGTTTTTAATCATATTTAACACAAAGTATGCATAAAATATAACAAACGGGCCAACCCAACCCAACCTGATTTGAACCGCGTAAAAAAGTAACTTGTTTTTATCCAAACCCATTAGCCAATCTGCCCATTTTGCCATCTATATCGAATAATAACTTGCTTACCTTTGTTTTACACAGTGGGGAGTCCCCTCTTATCCATGGATCAAATCGTAAATTTTTAAAAGTAACATCTTTTAAAGGTAGTGTACAGAGTGATGAATATAAAACCCGAGTCAGGCGGTCAAAGTCCAGAACAAAACCGGTCAGATTTTCATACGCCGCGTGTGACAGTAAACAAAAGGTTCAGCGTATTCATGTTAACTGCACCTCTGATACAGATGTAACCACAGAAGGGTCTCTAGCCATTCATGGCATGTTTAAAAGGTGGTTGAAGGTTTTGCCCCTGGTTCCACGAAATCAAGATGAAACATTTTTCGTAATACACAGGATTTTGAAATGGATTTGGTGCAACTTTTTGGGCATGGATGCAACCATAAAGATTCCTGCAATTATATTGTAAGTAATCCTTATATAATATGTTCCTGAAAATGTTTAAGGTTTGTAGGTTCTCTTTGTTTCGTGATATTCCTTTGAATCTGACGGTCTGGGTCAAAACGTTGGTTTGGGTCGACTAGAAACACTATTTTTCCAGTATTTTTATAATGCTTTTTTTTTTCTTCGAGTGCCAAACCTGATTATAGGAATTATTTATTTAATTTTTTGGAAAAATGATTTACGCGTCAAAAACACATTTGCGATGACTCCTGATCTAGTTGTGCTTTATATCAAACGCGTCAAATGGGTCAGATAAAAAGTTTTAGCTAAAAAGGGAACGGGTCAGTCAAACAAGTTGAAAGTCGTACAATCTATTTCTGATGCATACAACCTTCTAAAATCTTTTATACAAAGATTCGTATTATCATTGTAAATTTATTGTTTTTATAATTATAACTAATGCACTCATCATGTATAGATAAAATTTTAAAATGACAAAAAGTGTTTACTGGCCAATATGGACCCTATGAAAAAGGATACTGATTTGACACGTTGCCTAACCCGGCAATTTTGCGAGTTGTCACCTTCAATCTATGCAATAGTGTCCGGCTTGCAAGTTATAATTTCCGAGGCATAATTTGCAGCATTCCCCTATTTTTGACCGTGAACGTGAAATATGGAGCCCACGTCACGAAGGAACTGATCCCTTTGTGGATCTGCGGGCCTCTACTCATTGCTCTCTACATCAAAACGCTTCAAGTGCTATGCTCACTCTATATTTTCAGCTTCGAGCAGTCGGTCAAACTGTTGACCACATTACATGGAAAGGTCATAGCTGTCCATTTTTGGCAACATGTGGTCAACTTCATGAACCTTGACCACAAACATGAGTTGAAAAGAATATGGAAGGACTTTCAAGTATGGCTTGTTGACACGGGTCTGGACTTTGTTGGATCGATATGGTCATATCGCAAAATGATCGTGGTTTTGAAGATGGCTAAGATCATGTAAGGAAAAAAAAAGCGATCTTTTCGTGTGTAGGTTCATTTAGGCTGACCCAGGTAGATAGGAAGCCCCTTTTTGGATGATTAAAACAGTTGTGTTTGGAATATTTTACTATTTCTAATAACATTAAGATGTTTGCTAGATTGTTAATTTTGTTTTGGAACCATTTGTTGCTTACTAATTATTCTATGGTTGATTAGTGCTATTTGTTATTTTAAGGTGTTACACTAGGGGTGTTCAAAGGGTGTGTAGAGGGTTGCAGGGTCGACAACGACAATCTATCATAAACTCGAACGTGGCTCGAACCCAAAAGTAGTGTTAGACATATGAACTCAAACATAAGAGTTTTATGGTTGACACGAATATGACCTCTCTACTGCATGGTTTTTTTTTTTTTTTTTTTTTTTTGTATATTAGTACTCTATAATAGAAAAAATATAACAAAAGATAAATAAATAAAAATATATATACTAAAATGATTACGGTAAACTATGAAACTTGACACTCAAATACCCAATCAGTAAGCATATAATTGAGAAAATATAGAAAATTTAACAAGTCGTCTCCCCATGTGGACTCGAATATGACTTGTTTAGGTAAACATGTTCGAGAGTTCGACCTAAAACTGACATGGATCTGTTAGACTAAGTTCAAACCCTTGAATTTTGTATTAGATTTGTGTCGTGTTTTCATATGGTATCATATCCTTGCTATGCGTGGTGGTGCTTCTATTTTATGCTAGCTAGATGACATGGTACCGCTTTACATTTATGTTAGAATTCTTGTGGGGTTTTTACGCCAAATTAATTAAGTTGTTGGCCCTCTTTTCGTATGAGCGTTTTACGCCAAGCAAGATATTTAGTAGGCTCCTTTTGATGTTTTATAATTTGTTGAGCGATTCAAAACTTACCATTAGCTGACTTTAGAATCGTAATAGTTCTCTTTTGTGTGATAGTGTCAAGTGAATCAGTCGAACTAATTTTAGATGGTAAACACGGATTATGCCTAAACATAAAAAAACTCACCACTAATCCCCCCTAATAATTTGTGTTAGTTAATTAAAAAAATACACATTTTAATATTTCTTTAATAATTTGTGTTCATTAACTTTAAAATAAAATAAAAAAAAAAAAACTAAATACGTAGTTATAAGATACATCCCCTCTATTCAAGAGATAAAAGGTTCATATCATATTTAGGAGTAGGTTAGTTTATCATTCAAAAAAAAATTATACACAATGTATCAGACTACTCATCAAGCTAACAAGTTGACAAGCTTTAATTTCAACTCAACATTACGATCAGGGGCGCAACTTCTAGTGGGCGGGAGGGGCGGCCGACCCCCCGAACTTTTCACTCAGTAGTAGTAGAGAGTACGTAGTTTTCGTTTAGAAATTTTTGGGTATATACGTTTTCGACCCCCGATCAGAAATCTCAAGCTTCGACACTAATTACGATAAGTGTCACATGATTTTATACCTCAATGATGGGTTCATTGCTTACCTCATAGAAAAGGGGTTGGCTTAGGTAATATATTTAAGAGTTAATTATTGTTTTCGTCCCTGTGGTTTATCAAAAATCATTATTTCAGTCCATTAGTTTAAAAATTGCGATTTCAGTCCCTGTGGTTTCACTTTCGTAACCATTTCAGTCCATGTGGTTTCACTTTCGTAACCATTTCAGTCTATTATTCTGTTAAGTACAGGGACTGAAATGGTTACGAGCTGGACTGAAATGGTTACGAAAGTGAAACCACATGGACTGAAATCGCAATTTTTAAACTAATGAACTGAAATAGTGATTTTTGACAAACCACATGGACGAAAACAGTAATTAACTCTATATTTAATATAAGGGATACTTGTAAGTATCTAATTTAGTAAACCGGTTATTACTTATATCATATGTGTGACAACTCGAAATTTAGAACCTTTCGTTGTGTGCTTGAACGCTTAGCGACTAACTGATTTGATGATTTAATGAATACATGTGAACTTATATGATTATGTGTTATGTTATGTGTATGCTTGTGTGTATGTATGCGGGTATGAATACGAACCGAGTGAACCGTAACATATGGGCCGGTTGGTCACACACACACCCTTAGCCCATTCGAAGACCCATTAGGGTGCACTTGAAGCTAGTATATAATCCGGTTGTTAGCCATCCTTGCCATTTTCTTGGACAACACACACACTCCTCTACTCTCTCTCTAGAAATCCTTAAACCCTAAGCTACAACATTGCTCCCCTTCATTTCGGATCAAACCGGTGACCACAAGGAGACCCGGTTAAGCTCATCATCATCACTCGGACACTCATCTTCCTTACCAACTCGGCACCACCTCACAATCGGTTAGTGTTCTATGTTGTTGTTATTGTTAAATGTTGTGAATGACATGGTGTAGCTAGAATAATGGTACAAATGATGATGTTCTCATGTATCGGATGTATATGATGATGCTTGGATAACATGCTTTGATTTCGGATATGTTGCATAATGAACACACAATATTTTATGTCTAAATATGATTCAAACCATTGAGTGTTGATGTTCATGAAAGCCGGCTGGCATATGTGTAGTACCATGTTGATGAGATTAGTGTAGAGTTGATTTTGATATGTTATGTGATGATTTGAAGCTATTAGATGAGTATATTCAAGTGTGTTGCCTTGTTGTTCATGATTTCGTTTGTGATTGATGCTAGAAACCGGGAATAGGATGAACAAATTCGATTAACCAACATGAACATGACTTTAATATGTGAAGAACTTGATGAATGTCATATGAACATGATATGGATATTTGAAATGTATGTGTTTGATCCGTTTTTGGTTAAGGTTAGACAAATAAACATGTTTAAGTGGATAGTACATCATGTTGCATGAAATCAGAATGTTATTGGATAGTACACTGTACCGAATCAGCCTATGTCCAGTCGAAACCTTCGGTTGCGACTCGAAACCACTGCATGACGAGTCGAGACCCCCGGTTGCGACACAGATTGCGAGTCGCAAACACTTAGTTGCGACTCGAAACCACACTTAATCAGCACAAAAATCTTATGGCTCGAAATCTCGGTTGCGAGCCCAGTTGCGACTCGTAACCAAAACAGCACGAACCGAAACCGTGTTTGCGAGTCCGGTTGCGACTCGAGACCAGAACCTGCATCAGTTACGACTCGAGACCAGGTGCATGTGCACACTGTTTGGACTTGCACTCCATTACGGGCTCAATTGATTGGGCTGGACTCTTGGGCCTAATGCATAGACCCTATATGTTACTTGAACGTGAATATTGTTGATCTGCCATGATTAAACGTGTATGCCATGAACGATACTTGAATGCACTGTGCTAGAAACATCCGTGTGCTACTTGGTTACGAACCTGACTTGTATGATACAACTATGATAGGACGTGAGTAGCCACAACATTGCTTGTTTGACTTTTCTGTGTTTCTACCGAGCAAACCAAGGTGAGTTCACACCCTCTACAAAGCATGGGATTCCCAGGGGTCGGGAATTGGGGTTAAGGAACATGGGTTCCTCGTCCTCCTTGGGTAGGACAGCAAAGGTTCAGGAATGTAATTCCTCGTCCTCACGGACAGATAACTCGTACTAGACCAAAACTCTATCACGAAGTCCCTCCTTTTATATCGACTTAATCGCCGGGCCAATGGCGAGCGGGTCATTAGTTAGATAGCGCTATTTAGGTCTGACAAACCTCACACCGTGCCGCAGAGGACGGGCGTGAACTAATGGATCTGGGGCACGTCAATGATGATAGACATTGACAGTTTCAGGGCACATAAACATGACTACAGTCAGCAGTCGATATGGTAACGAGTCTAGTGTATACATGGGGTAGCCCCCACGGCCGAAATGCCAGATAACTAACACAGGGTAGCCCCCACGGCTGGATTGCCAGAGTAACCGGGAATAAACAAGTCACGTTTTTAACTATGGGGTAACCCCCACGGCAGGATGCCAGCTAAAGGAAACTGTTTTCGAAACAACTTAAAACGAACACCCAACCGTGAACTCACTCAACTTGTTGTTGACTCGTTACTACATGCTTTGCAGGTCCTTAGGTTTCTTAGCTGGAGCTTGCATGGAGGAGGATCGTTGTGGGACATGGACGGCTGTGTGCCATGTTAAACTTTGAAACAATTAAACTTATGTTTTGATTTGAGACTTATGCTTCCGCTAGTAACTTAACTATGTTTTGTGTGAACACCAATTGTATTGGTTGAACTTTTATAATTACATACATGCTTGTTCAATATGATTGGTGGCTGGATCCTGGTCAGTCACGCCTCCAAGCGGTAGTACTCCGCAGGTGGATTTTGGGGGTGTGACAGATTGGTATCAGAGCCATTGGTTATAGAGAACTTGGTTTTAATAAAGGGGAAAACGTTTTTTGTTAAAACCAGACTATAACCTGTACAGTGCTCAACGGTCCACAACGATGCTTCACTCCACACGCAAGGCTCGACATTCTAGGTGATATGATCTGTGTATATATTGCCTACTTGTTAGTTACATAGTACATTGCTCATGGTATGCTTGGCTAGTATAACTACTGTTGCTTGAACACGTGTGTACTCACTCACTTCTGACATCGCACTTTCGCGAACCCCTCTCACTCACGTTCTCCTTGATATGAAGATCATGTCTGGACGCGTTAACCTGACACAAGCCCAGTTGACGGCTCTGATCAACGAACGAGTTGCCGCAGCACTTGCAGCTGCACACGCAGGAGGTATATCCTGCAGTCCGAACTCATTCTAGGATCTTTAGGATCCTACTCTCGTGAACCAACCTTTGTGTTAAACCCTGTCTTTTCTTTTACCTACGATAGGTCAGCACGTTCAGCCACCCGTGTGCACTTTTAAGACTTTCATGGACTGCCGACCAACTACTTTTAGCGGCACTGAAGGAGCAGTAGGTCTCCTACACTGGTTCGAGAAACTAGAGTCTGTGTTCGAAATGTGCGAATGCCCTGAGGCGCGCAGGGTGAAGTATGCTACCGGTACTCTCGAGGGTTTAGCCCTCACATGGTGGAACGCTCAAGTTCAGATGCTGGGGTTGGTTGCTGCCAACGCCACCCCTTGGGAAACTTTTAAGGAAATGATCAAAGAAGAATACTGCAGTCGTGATGAGATTCACAAACTAGAAGTGGAGTTCTTCAACCTCAAGATGACGGGGTCCGAAATTGAAGCTTATGTGAAAAGGTCGAACGAACTGGCAATTCTGTGCCCTACTATGGTGGACCCTCCCATCAAACGCATCGAACTGTTTCTTCAGGGCTTAGTGCCAGAAATCCAGAGTCATGTGACTTCAGCGAACCTCGCCACCTACCAGCAAACTGTTCAGTTGGCTCACCGTCTCACGGATCAAGCGGTGGAGCAGAACAAGTTACCAAAACGCATAGGTGCTGCAACTACTTCTGGTACCTCAAATGACAACAAACGAAAATGGGATGGAACTTCAAGCAAGGGTTCGACTTCTGTTCAGTCCCAGTCTCAGCAGAGGAAGACTGATGACTACAAGAGCCCTAATCAGCAATCGTCTGGTGGTCAAGGCCACGGTGGGTACAAAGGAAATCATCCCAAATGCAATCGCTGCAGCCTGCACCACAGCGGACCATGCACCAGGGGCAACTGTCATCGGTGCAACAAGCCTGGTCACGCTGCAAAGGATTGCAGGAGCTTATACCCCGCCAATCAGAATCGTCAGCAAGCTCAACAGAACCAGCGCCAGCAGCAGCAGCAAGGTGATAACAAAGGGTGCTTTCAGTGTGGAGCGGAGGGCCACTTCAAGAGAGACTGTCCCCAACTGAACAGGAACCAGAACAACAACAACAACAATAACAACAATCAGGGGAGTGGTAACAATGAGAACAACAACAACAATGGCGCCAGGGGGCGGGTGTTTGTGATTGGCCAAGGTGAAGCAAGGAATGACCCCAATGTTGTGGCGGGTAAGTTCCTTCTCGACGACTTTTATGTTTCAGTATTATTTGATTCGGGTGCCGATACTAGCTACATGTCACTAGAAGTTAGTCGAATGCTTAAGCGTATTCCAACACCTTTGAACAACAAGCACACCGTAGAGCTAGCAAATGGTAAGAGTTTAGAAGCCACACACATAGTCAAGGGTTGTAAACTTATTCTCGCTGACCAGACCTTCTCTATCGACCTCATTCCTATTGTCTTGGGTAGTTTCGACGTTGTCATTGGGATGGATTGGTTATCCCAACACCGAGCAGAGATCCTTTGCAACGAGAAGGTTGTCCGTATTCCAGGTCCGGATGGTGAACCTCTCATGATTCATGGCGACAAGAGGAGTGCCGTTGAGAACGTCATTTCTCTCCTTAAGGCCCAAAAGTGCTTGCGAAAGGGCCACACTGCCATTTTGGCTCTCATTACTGACACCACGGAGAAAGAGAAAAAGATTGAAGATTTCCCAGTTGTACGCGATTATCCAGAGGTATTTCCTGAGGAATTACCTGGTCTTCCGCCCCATCGCCAAGTCGAGTTTCAGATCGAACTAGCTCCTGGAGCTGCGCCTATAGCCCGTGCACCTTATCGTTTAGCCCCATCAGAGTTGAAGGAACTCTCTACGCAACTACAAGAGCTCTTGGATAAAGGTTTTATTCGTCCTAGCTCATCGCCCTGGGGAGCTCCAGTGCTATTTGTGAAGAAGAAAGACGGTACTTTCAGAATGTGCATCGACTACCGAGAACTCAACAAGGTGACGGTGAAGAATCGTTATCCTCTACCGCGGATTGACGACTTGTTCGACCAACTGCAGGGGTCGAGCTACTATTCAAAGATTGATTTGAGATCGGGATATCACCAGCTGAGAGTCCGAGCAGAGGACGTCTCCAAAACAGCTTTCAGAACTCGATACGGGCACTATGAGTTTTTGGTCATGCCTTTTGGGATGACAAACGCACCTGCGGTTTTCATGGACTTGATGAACCGAGTGTGCAAGCCTTACCTGGACAAATTCGTTATAGTCTTCATCGACGACATCCTGATCTATTCTAAGAGTCAGGAGGAACACGAGCAGCATCTGCGACTTATTCTGGAACTCCTCCGAACAGAACAGCTTTATGCAAAGTTCTCGAAATGCGACTTCTGGCTTCGAGAAGTCCATTTCCTAGGCCACGTGGTAAACCAGGATGGGATTCACGTTGATCCATCCAAGATAGACTCGATTAAGAACTGGCCTGCACCCCGTACACCAAAGGAAATTCGCCAATTCTTGGGTTTGGCGGGATACTACCGGAGATTCATAAAGGATTTTTCTAAGATTGCACAACCTCTCACCTCACTAACGCAGAAGGGCGTTGTTTATCGCTGGGAAAACGCACAGGAGTTGGCATTTCAGCACCTAAAGGATAGACTTTGTAGCGCACCTATCCTTTCCCTGCCGGAAGGCACAGACGACTTTGTGGTTTACTGCGATGCATCAATTCAGGGTCTTGGTTGCGTGTTGATGCAACGAGACAAAGTTATAGCCTACGCCTCACGCCAACTCAAGGTTCATGAAAAGAACTACACGACGCACGACTTAGAGCTGGGAGCTGTTGTTTTTGCACTTAAGTTATGGCGGCATTACCTGTACGGTACCAAATGCGCCATCTACACTGACCACAGGAGTCTCGAGCATATCTTCAAGCAGAAGGAACTGAATATGCGGCAGAGACGATGGGTCGAGCTACTAAATGACTACGAGTGCTCAATCAGGTATCACCCGGGCAAGGCCAATGTTGTGGCTGACGCCCTCAGTCGGAAGGACACTGCGCCTAAGCGCGTGCGAGCTTTACAACTCACGATCCACTCTAGTCTCCCTCCCCAGATACGAGCAGCTCAGAAAGAAGCACTGAAACCAGAAAACGTCAGGGCTGAAGCCCTACGCGGATCAAGGCAACGATTAGAACAGAAGGAAGACGGTGCTTACTACGTAACGGGACGCGTTTGGGTCCCACACTATGGCAACCTACGAGAGCTTGTGATGGACGAAGCACACAAGTCTCGCTACTCGGTACATCCTGGTTCGGATAAAATGTACCACGACATTAAAACTACGTACTGGTGGCCTAGCATGAAGGCCCACATAGCAACCTACGTCAGCAAGTGCTTGACCTGTGCGAGAGTCAAGTCCGAATACCAGAAACCCTCAGGCCTACTCCAACAACCAGAGATACCTCAATGGAAATGGGAACAAATTTCCATGGATTTTGTTACTGGCCTACCTAGATCCCAGCGCGGGAACGATACTATTTGGGTGATCGTGGATCGACTTACAAAATCTGCACACTTCTTGGCTATCAAGGAGACGGATAAATTCTCCACTCTTGCAGAAATATACCTCAAGGAAGTTGTTTCAAGGCACGGGGTGCCCACCTCTATCATCTCGGATCGAGATGCACGTTTTACTTCAGAGCTGTGGCAAGCAATGCACAAATCCTTCGGCTCACGATTAGACATGAGCACAGCGTACCACCCTCAGACGGACGGGCAGTCCGAGCGCACTATTCAAACCTTAGAAGACATGCTTCGTGCATGTGTAATCGACTTTGGCAACCGCTGGGAAAAGCATCTGCCACTTGTGGAATTCTCGTACAATAACAGCTACCACACCAGCATTAAAGCTGCTCCATTTGAGGCATTGTACGGACGTAAATGCCGGTCACCTCTTTGCTGGGCAGAGGTGGGAGATAGTCAGATCACTGGTCCAGAATATGTGGTGGACACGACCGAACAAATCGCTCAGATACGAAAACGCATGACGGCCGCTCGCGAACGTCAGAAAGTTTACGCCGACATGGGCAGGAAACCGCTTGAGCTCCAGGTTGGGGAGCGGGTACTACTCAAAGTCTCACCCTGGAAGGGTGTGGTTCGTTTTGGTAAACGCGGTAAACTTAACCCACGATACGTTGGACCTTTCGAGGTCATTGAGAAAATAGGCAGGGTGGCCTACAGACTGAACTTACCAGCGGAACTCGGTGCAGTTCACAACGTTTTTCACGTGTCAAACCTGAAGAAGTGTCCGTCAGACGAGACTCACGTAGTTCCTCTGAAGGAACTCACTATCGACGAGCAGTTACGATTCGTCGAGGAACCAGTCGAAATCACGGACCGGGATGTTAAGGTCCTCAAGAGCACCAGAATACCTCTCGTTCGAGTTCGTTGGAACTCACGTCGCGGCCCAGAGTTCACCTGGGAGCGCGAAGATCAGATGAAACAAAAGTATCCCCAACTGTTCGCAAACAGTACACCCACTACTGAGGCCGAAGCTACGGAATTTCGGGACGAAATTCCAGATCAACGGGGGGTGGATGTAACACCCCAGGAAAACCGGGAAAACCATACAACTTAACTAGCTGCCTCAGTGAGTGCCTACCAAATTTCGGGACGAAATTTCTTTCAACTTGGGGATGATGTGACAACTCGAAATTTAGAACCTTTCGTTGTGTGCTTGAACGCTTAGCGACTAACTGATTTGATGATTTAATGAATACATGTGAACTTATATGATTATGTGTTATGTTATGTGTATGCTTGTGTGTATGTATGCGGGTATGAATACGAACCGAGTGAACCGTAACATATGGGCCGGTTGGTCACACACACACCCTTAGCCCATTCGAAGACCCATTAGGGTGCACTTGAAGCTAGTATATAATCCGGTTGTTAGCCATCCTTGCCATTTTCTTGGACAACACACACACTCCTCTACTCTCTCTCTAGAAATCCTTAAACCCTAAGCTACAACATTGCTCCCCTTCATTTCGGATCAAATCGGTGACCACAAGGAGACCCGGTTAAGCTCATCATCATCACTCGGACACTCATCTTCCTTACCAACTCGGCACCACCTCACAATCGGTTAGTGTTCTATGTTGTTGTTATTGTTAAATGTTGTGAATGACATGGTGTAGCTAGAATAATGGTACAAATGATGATGTTCTCATGTATCGGATGTATATGATGATGCTTGGATAACATGCTTTGATTTCGGATATGTTGCATAATGAACACACAATATTTTATGTCTAAATATGATTCAAACCATTGAGTGTTGATGTTCATGAAAGCCGGCTGGCATATGTGTAGTACCATGTTGATGAGATTAGTGTAGAGTTGATTTTGATATGTTATGTGATGATTTGAAGCTATTAGATGAGTATATTCAAGTGTGTTGCCTTGTTGTTCATGATTTCGTTTGTGATTGATGCTAGAAACCGGGAATAGGATGAACAAATTCGATTAACCAACATGAACATGACTTTAATATGTGAAGAACTTGATGAATGTCATATGAACATGATATGAATATTTGAAATGTATGTGTTTGATCCGTTTTTGGTTAAGGTTAGACAAATAAACATGTTTAAGTGGATAGTACATCATGTTGCATGAAATCAGAATGTTATTGGATAGTACACTGTACCGAATCAGCCTATGTCCAGTCGAAACCTTCGGTTGCGACTCGAAACCACTGCATGACGAGTCGAGACCCCCGGTTGCGACACAGATTGCGAGTCGCAAACACTTAGTTGCGACTCGAAACCACACTTAATCAGCACAAAAATCTTATGGCTCGAAATCTCGGTTGCGAGCCCAGTTGCGACTCGTAACCAAAACAGCACGAACCGAAACCGTGTTTGCGAGTCCGGTTGCGACTCGAGACCAGAACCTGCATCAGTTACGACTCGAGACCAGGTGCATGTGCACACTGTTTGGACTTGCATTCCATTACGGGCTCAATTGATTGGGCTGGACTCTTGGGCCTAATGCATAGACCCTATATGTTACTTGAACGTGAATATTGTTGATCTGCCATGATTAAACGTGTATGCCATGAACGATACTTGAATGCACTGTGCTAGAAACATCCGTGTGCTACTTGGTTACGAACCTGACTTGTATGATACAACTATGATAGGACGTGAGTAGCCACAACATTGCTTGTTTGACTTTTCTGTGTTTCTACCGAGCAAACCAAGGTGAGTTCACACCCTCTACAAAGCATGGGATTCCCAGGGGTCGGGAATTGGGGTTAAGGAACATGGGTTCCTCGTCCTCCTTGGGTAGGACAGCAAAGGTTCAGGAATGTAATTCCTCGTCCTCACGGACAGATAACTCGTACTAGACCAAAACTCTATCACGAAGTCCCTCCTTTTATATCGACTTAATCGCCGGGCCAATGGCGAGCGGGTCATTAGTTAGATAGCGCTATTTAGGTCTGACAAACCTCACACCGTGCCGCAGAGGACGGGCGTGAACTAATGGATCTGGGGCACGTCAATGATGATAGACATTGACAGTTTCAGGGCACATAAACATGACTACAGTCAGCAGTCGATATGGTAACGAGTCTAGTGTATACATGGGGTAGCCCCCACGGCCGAAATGCCAGATAACTAACACGGGGTAGCCCCCACGGCTGGATTGCCAGAGTAACCGGGAATAAACAAGTCACGTTTTTAACTATGGGGTAACCCCCACGGCAGGATGCCAGCTAAAGGAAACTGTTTTCGAAACAACTTAAAACGAACACCCAACCGTGAACTCACTCAACTTGTTGTTGACTCGTTACTACATGCTTTGCAGGTCCTTAGGTTTCTTAGCTGGAGCTTGCATGGAGGAGGATCGTTGTGGGACATGGACGGCTGTGTGCCATGTTAAACTTTGAAACAATTAAACTTATGTTTTGATTTGAGACTTATGCTTCCGCTAGTAACTTAACTATGTTTTGTGTGAACACCAATTGTATTGGTTGAACTTTTATAATTACATACATGCTTGTTCAATATGATTGGTGGCTGGATCCTGGTCAGTCACGCCTCCAAGCGGTAGTACTCCGCAGGTGGATTTTGGGGGTGTGACAATATGACATTTTCAAAATAGCACATATAAAGTTTCAAATTATATTTTGAAAACAAAATCTAAAATCAACAATAACTTATCCGATAACCAAAAATATAAAAAAAGGTTTCAGAATATCCTTGCCTCAACTTATAAGCAACAACAAAACAAAAGCAACACAAATATGAGGTATCTTCATACACAAGGTCCTACAATAACATCGTGTTTTAGATGTTAGTTAGGCTACATTATTTTATTCATTAATTGATTTTCGGCCATGGATGATTCTAAATTTCTTGTTGCATTAAATATAAAAATGCTATATGTTTAGCACGGCAATCTTCATAAGTATCTACACGATTGATTACTAATGTTTGTTTAGAACTATATATATTTGTTTATTATTAATATCATAACATTTATCGCAATAGGGCTAAATTGTAGAAATACATGAAGTGGAACAGAAAAACATACCGTGAAGTTCGTGGTGGTGGGTAGCTGGCGGTCGACGAGCGTCGGTAGTGGTGGTGGGTGGTGGGCAGTGGTCTGGGGTTGGGTTGCCGGTCACATTTGTTGTTGCGTCGCTCTTGTTTCTTTTTCTTTTTAAATGACGTTAAATGCTATTATTATTATTATTTAGTTACCACTGGGGTTGGTGGTATAGTAACAAGGCAAAACCTTTTAAAACACATGAGTGTGAGGTCTTGAGTTCAAGTCTCACAAAAAGTAAGAAAGTCGCCGTTCAAAAAAATGTATTTAGTTAGTGGATCAATCATTTTTATTTGGTCCTAGCCAATAACTAAGTTATGAGGTTTTACTGTTTGAATAAGAGTGCCCAATTAGTTTTGAGGCCTTAATGTTTTATATAAGAGCCCAATAAGTGCTTCAGTTTTTATATTTAAAACTAGTAACACAGGGAAAACGAGCCCCGGTCGGGAGTGCGGCTTGCCCACCCTTGAGGCCGACCTTGTGTATCATTAAACTCTTCACAAAAATATATTTGCACTTCATTTTTAACGAATCCTACCCATCTTATACAATATTATTTGATAATAAGATCGATGTTTACTAAGCGGGCTAAGTCAAATAACAATTTTGAAGAGTTAAGTAACAATTTGTTTTAACCTAATGGTTTGACCAAATCACATGCATATTCATATAACGTATCAAAAGACCATTTAAGGAACAATTTGTTTTAACTTAACGTTTTGACCAAAACACCTGTATCTTCGTATAAACATATCAAAAAGACCACCTTCAAAACCAAATAACATCAAAAATACTAAACTCATAAAAACTAGAATCTAAGCACTGTGTGGAGGACTACCCAAGTTTAATTAAACCAATATATAATAAAGGAGAGAGAGAACAAACTTGAGGGGCCCACTTTTCAAACATCCAGGCAATCAAACACCTCGTCTCTTCCGTCTGGGATTTGCCGTTTGCGACGTGACGACCTTGGAGGGCGATGTGGGACGAGCCGGAGACCCGGGGGGGGGGGGGGGGTGTGGCGCCGACGATCCCCACAACCCATGTTCTAACTTACCCTATCCCTAAGCATGTTACAAATTTAGGCCGTGGGGTATGGGGCGGGGTTTGGGCGTGGGTTGGGGTAAAACCCAAGTGACCACCCCGGGTGGGCTTGGGTTTGGGCGTGGCCCCTTGGGGCTTGGGTTTCAAGCCGGGCGTGGGGCGGGGGAGCAAGGTGAGTTGGCGGTTTGTGATTGGCCCATTAAAAGTAGCCGTTGGTGGCTACTTTTTAAAATAAAAAACTTTTTTTTTCCTTTATAAATACTTACCACATTTAACATTTTTTTCACACAATATCAAAACATAAAACACATTATTGCCATGAGTTCTTCAAGTTATAGTGAATCGTCATCCTCGTCTGACGATGGTGCGGAAATATTTCTACAAACGATAGCGGCGGTGGTGAAAGCTATCGTGGAAGACGAAGACAATGAGGAAGAGACTCAACAACCTAAACGGAGGAGAAGGTACATCGCTCGTGAACGGCACACCGCTAACGATTTGTTGGTAAGCGATTACTTCTCAGCGGAACCTAAGTATGATGAAAAAATGTTTAGGCGTCGTTTTCGTATGAGTAAAAATTTATTTTTAAGAATATCTAGAGATCTTGAGGAGAAATATGTTTGTTTCCAACAAAAACCCGATGTCACCGGGCAATTAGGATTTAGTACGTGACAAAAGGTCACGGCCGCACTTAGGCAGTTAGCGTACGGCAATAGTTCGGACATTATGGATGACTATTTAAAAATGTCTGCACGTGTAGCTAGAGAAACTCTTCACAACTTTTGTTTGTGCATTCTAGAACTTTATAGGAAAAAATATTTGAGAAAGCCCTCCTTCAGTGACATGCAACAAATATTGGAACATCACGCAGATTATCATGGGCTACCCGGGATGCTAGGTAGTTTAGATTGTATGAAATGGCCTTGGGAACTTTGTCCTACCCAATGGCAAGGTGCTCACACTAGTGGATTTCACGGGGTGCCAGCCATCATGCTTGAAGCGGTTGCGTCCCAAGATCTTTGGATATGGCATGCGTTCTTCGGTATGCCAGGTTCACATAATGATATTACCATCGTAAACCACTCGCCTCTTTTCAATGATCGGGTAAATGGAATAGGACCGAAAGGAAGTTTCTTTGTAAACGGGATTGAGTACGTGTACGGGTACTACCTAGTTGATGGGATTTACCCAGAGTGGGGGGTTTTCGTAAAATCGTTCACAAGACACGGTACCACAGATCCAAAGAGATTAAAGTTTAACAGGGTCCAGATGGCTGCACGTAAAGACGTCGAGCGAGCATTCGGTGTTTTGAAGAAAAGGTGACGAATTTTGGCAATGCCTTGTCGAGTATGGGACAAGGATCAGATTGGAAACATGATGTACACATGTATCATTCTTCACAACATGATTTTGGAGGATGAAGGTAGAGCGGTCGTTACCTACTACGAGGACGATGACCCCCAACAAGGTAACGTAACAGACGAAGATAAAGCGGCAAATGAATTTTTAATAAAGTCAAGGGATATACATCAGAACCTTCGAGCTGATTTGGTGGAACATGTTTCAACGATTCCTGGGTTCGAAACCGACGAAGACGACGAAGAATGACTGTTTTTTATTTTGATAATTATTATGTATGTTTATGTATTTTAAAAAAAAAACATGTTGTATGTTTATTTTTTATTTAGTTATAAATAAAAATATATATAAAAAAATGATGATGTGGCTAGGCCACGCCGCCCAGCCACGCCCAACCCAAGCCCCACCATACCGCTAAAACACTTGCCTTTGGGTTTTTAATATCTAAAATCCACGTGTCACCAAATGCCCAACCCAAGCCCCACCATACCCCATGGTCTTATGCTCTAAGGGTGTAAGGGGCACCTTCGGTGACCCCATTCGGTGACTGTAAGACCCTAATTTCTACATGACAAAAGTCGCAGCGGAAACACGTACCATAAAAATTCTTTCATTAAAATACCTCAAACCATTTAAACTTTAACTTTAACATAGCTTTTATTCTTACTTCCGTCACCCTCTTAATTACTAAAATAAAACATAGCTTATGTTTATTTCAATTTACATTCAACGTCCCCGTACAATCTCTCTTGTGACTCGATCTTCGATCTCTATTCCTTGATAATCGCCTGGTCCGTACTACCTGCACTCACCACATACATTCAAACATTAGCACAATGTATAAATAAGATCATTCGCGTACACTTCACGTTTCGTTCTTTAATAAACTTCAAGCATTTCATCTGCGTATCCATTTACTGGTGAGGCTTCATGAATGTACCTGCATTACTTATCATTCTCAAGGTACACCATTAGTAGCGTTAATCCTCAATGTGTCTTAATCATACACACATACGTACATACATTAAACTTACATATACATCTACATACGTGCATACACTCATACATATCTTTATACGTACCTACGTACACAACTACATACCTACATACCCTTCCTACAGCTTTACATACATGCATACGATCATACATATCCTTATACATACACACATACACATCTACATCCGTACATACCCTTTCTACAACTATACATACGTACATACACTCATACGTATCATTATACATACCTACGTACACCACTACTTACGTACAAACCCTTCCTTCATCTTTGCATACATGCATACGCCCATACTTACCTACATACATACTTACATAACTTTTACATACGTATACAAATACGTACAAACATACATACTCGCTTATCTACATATGTGCATACATTCATACATACCTTTATGCGTACCTACGTACACAACTACATACTTACATACCCTTCCTACAGCTTTACATACATGCATACACTCCTACATGCCTTCATACGTACTTACTTATGCAACTACATACGTACATACCTTTCCTACATCATCACATACATGCCTACACTCGTATATACGCTTATACATACATACATACATACACATCTACGTACAAACATAACTTTCCTACAACTTTACATACATGCATACACTCCTACATGCCTTCATACGTACTTACATAAGTTCTATGTACGTATACCGATACATACAACATACATACTTGCTTGGTCTACAAACGTGCATCCCTATATGCTCATAAGAAACTTTACGAGTCATCGTGTCGAAAACCGGAGCACCAGGACACGTTACGGGTCAACCGGAAACACCAGACGTGAAAATAAAAGCTTACAAACAAGTGCCCGTCGGCGACGGGATGGGAGCCCGTCGGCGACGGGTTGTAATTATGCCCGTCGGGGCCATTAACCCGTAACCAGTGTCTTAACCCGTCGGAGAAAAATGACCAAACCGGTGCCCGTCGGCGACGGGGTGGGAGCCCGTCGGCGACGCCCTCCCTAAAACACATTTTCCTGCAGATCCATTTCGTCGTCCGTACGCACTAAAACGCGCGTAACTTTCGAACCGTTTACCCGTTTAACCTCCCGTTTCTTCCTACATGCTTGTAAATTCACATTCTATCATACGAACTTAAAATCCCACATCCGTATCAAGGAAATTCTTAACTTGCATGCATTCGACTTATTATTATATTCTACTTATTTGACCCGTTCGTGCATTTATCAACATAAACTGTTTATTTGACCTCAAACTCATATGAACTTAATAATTTCATTGACGCCTATCATAAAGATTTATTTCTCGGATGTCTAGCATTCTCTTAACCCATTTTTCGCTCAAAAGCTCATTTTGACCCGTAATTGGTATTTACGCATTGTAAGGTCTATGGCTCACAAAGACCATACTTCTCTCTTCCATACTTGTCTAAAACATTACATTGATCGAACAACTTGTTTCTAAACCACTTTTAATATCGTTTGCCCAAAATACCCATCAAGGGCATTTTGGTCAACTTTAATTCAATCATTTACAACGAAAGACTTCATCACATATATGACCTCAAACATCATGTTTAATTAATTTAAACAATGTATTACTTACTCGTACTAAGAAGTGATTACAGAAATCACTTACCTTATGCGTCCATGCTCGTATCCGATTCCTTGCCTCTTCTTGACCCGTTAACATCTCATGCTTGAATCCGCCTCGACGTGATTCCTATACTTTCATTTCATCGAAACCACGCTCTTATTAGCATACTCATTCATATATGTGTCAATCATATTACTCACATAATTCACCCTTAACTTTCCTTAGTCACTTCTAACAAGCATTACAACATATAATCAACTTCATAACCTTTCTAACACACGTAAATCATCGGGTAATCAACTTAACACATATTTACATAACATGTATCCAACGACTTCCTCTAATCCTATCTTTACGACAACGAGTCCAATCATGTCTCTTATACTTGTTGACTTTCAAAAGTCAACTATTAATCATATGTAACCTTCGACTTATCAACATGTACCCGTAGCATCATAATCGATTATACGGACGACACTATATACATTGCATCATACACTTGATGTGAGTACTACCTTTTAAGCATAGAGTACAACTATTTCATGTACAAAACTCATAAACTCATACATAACCCATCAAATCCTACTACTAATCATCATATATCATTCCAAATGAACATTAAACATAACATCATCACATTCTTCCTAATTTATCCAACAATAATTCATCATAACCACTTAATACATCAATCATTCAACAAAACTTGAACATAGGAGGTGATTCTAGTTATCATCTTCACCCTAACTAACGGGTTTCACCTCTAATCCTCAAATTAACGTAAACCATACATAACCCATGTTCTATACAAGGATTCTAACCCTTGTACATAATCAATTTCATACTAACTCACGGATTAGAACATAACCCACTTCACCCATGATCACCAATCTTAGATTTAAAACATACCTTATGATCCTCTCGTGTTGGTGATCATTAATCCATGCTCGGTTATGGATTTAGACTTCATCTTGCCTTTCAATTTGGACATAAGGATGAGATTAGGGTTTGAGGCTCCATGGGAGCCTCATGGTCGATCTTTCCAGAACACACACTTGGTGTGTGTTTGTGTGTGTCAAGTTATTCTATAAATTAACTTTCATTTGTTCCACTTTAGCCCCTCGGGTTTTCCTTTAAAACATAAATGACACTACCTTTCATCACTTAATACTTTTGACCATACCCTTAACTAGGATAAATAGCCTAGTTACTTATTTCATGACGTGTCATAAAGGAACACCCGACAATTAATTACATTCAGATTTTGGGGCGTTACAGTGACCCCATTCACCTAAGGGGAACACCGCCGCCATCACTTAGGTGAGTGGTTTGGGGGAGTGAAATCGGTGGGAGGTTACCGAAGAGAGGGAGGAGAGAGGGGAGGAGAGAGGGAGGAGATGGGCCAATCAAAAATTTTTTTTTTTTTTAATAAAAAACCAATTCACCTAAGAGGGGAGTGCCGCCATCAATTTAGGGTGTTAGGGGAGTTTAAGAGGGGAGTTGACGTGACACACGAGGATTGGTTATGCGTAGGGGAGTGCCCCTTACACCCTAATCTTTATTTTGCAACCAAACCTTTTGACTTTGACTACAATATTCCTACTATATCTATAGGCTAAAAAGCCCCAACCACACCAACCTCACTCCACTTTTCACACAAAAACAACACAAATATTCAGAATCATCGATTCTTCTCAAATGGGTTTCTACAAATTCCCTTTCTTTCCAATCCAATTCCTCTAAAAATCTAATCTTGGCTTCAATTTCATCATACCCACCAAGAATGACAGTCAAAATCGGTTCAATATCTTGTGTTTCCACATCTTTATCTTCTTCATTCCACCCCACAAAAACTCCACAGGTATGTTTCTTTAATAATTCCAAGAATACCCTCTTTGATTTCTTTAATTTGTCATGTTTATATGCAACTTAATTCAGATAAGTTTGTGTTGTTTTTGAATTTTAGGTTTAGTTTTTAATTCTTGTGGATATGTTTAAATGTAGGGTTGTTTTTGTTATCCGGATTAGCCATACTGTAAGTGGTTGTTTTTCTTATTAGTTTTGAGATTTATGTAAACAATTAGGGTTTATTATAATCCAGAAGTTAGAATTATAATCTTTTTTTTTAACCAAGAAACACACATATGAATAGAAATAATCAGTTTGTAACACATATCCAAACATCCCCTAATCTTGGTTTTGAAAAGTTAAAACTTGGTTAAACATAGGGTCTGGAGATATGTAAAATGACCAAAAGGATGAAGAGTTTATATGTAGTTTACTTGATTAAAAGCAGATGTGTACATAAAACTTGTACAAGAGATGAGCTAGATGCAACTTTTGGTTGTGTACATAAAGGTTATTCGCTTTTACAAAGCAACTCCTCGCGCATGTGAAGCTTGCATGGTTGTAAAAATCGCTAGGCGCTAGTCGGCCCGTAGGGTAGCTAGTCTGCCCGTAGGGTACCGACTAGCGATTAATCGGATTGGGATTTTTATTTGTAATTTTCAGTTTTTTACACACACACACACACATTTTTTGGGTAAATATTTTAAGTAGACATGTTTTAACCCCTTCCCTTATCTACCCATTTTTTAAAGTATACAAGATTAATCGCCGGAATCTACATGGTTTGGTTGGAAACTGGCTGGAATCGCCGATTTTTGGCCGGCCGGCTAGGTCCGATTAGGTCTGACTAGGGCTGACTACCGATTAATGGACAGATTAATGAAAAATTGCTCGGTGACCGGACGACTAGCGATTAATCGCCGACTAATCCCGATTTTTACAACATTGGAAGCTCGTGCATTGTCTTTTAGGGCCTAAACGCCTCAGAGCACATCACACTTTTTAAAACCAAGCCCCTAATTCTTTATCTAGGGTTTTTTACATCCTTGAAGTCATAGTCTTAGTCTTTGATATAGGTCCATTGTTTATGATCATGATTTTGTTGAATTTTGTTGTTAAGGTTTTGTGGTGCACTTGCATTAAGATGCTTATTACATATTGTATTTGTTACATTTTAAGATGCTAATTTCCCATAATTATTTTTCTTTTTTCCATTTGTAATTCAGCAACTTCTGTTCTCAGGTCAGCTTACCACCAAGATTACATGACTGTAGACAGCTGAAAATCGGAGGTGTGTTTGTAACTTGTTACTCGACTATGTATACAAAAAAAATATATAAATAAACAACCATCCAAAAGATCCAAGATTATGTTGATTCGTTATTTGGCTTTTGTTCATATAAGTCTACATATGTTGCTTTCGGAGGATGTTTGCTACTTTCTTTAGCAGTTGTTTTTTATGAACATTTTTTTTTTGTTAATAGTTTGTGTTAAATGTGATTATAATTTTTTTTATCATTACAACAATAATATGTTTTAGTTAAGTGATTAAGTAAGTTGCAGGCATTAACATTACACTTTAGCTTGGCTAGAGTCGGGCCCATTTTTCATTTTTAGCTATTTATTTCTATTTTAACACATTTGACATCTTTGACCCATTAGAGACAACCAGAATCGACCCATGATAACTAAACGGCTCAAATTTGCCACATGTAGGGCTGCAAACGAACCGAACGTTCAGCGAACCGTTTGGCGGGAAGTTCGTTTGTGTTCGTTCGTTTAATAAATGAACGAACACGGACAAGCGATTTCGCTCGTTTAGTTGGATGAACGAACATGAACTGAGGCCACGTTCGTTCATTTATGTTTGTAAATGTTCGTTAACGTATTCGTTTAAGTTCGTTTGTGTTCGATAGTTGATTAGTGTTTTTAGTTTTTATATTTTATTTAAATACTTCAAAATTCTAACAAATAAAATATTTAATAAGTATCACTGTATTATATTGTATTATATATTCTAGTGTATTATATACTCTGTTCATGAACACTTGTTTGCGTTCATCTGTTTCCATTTGTGTTCATGAAAATTAGTTTGTCTTCATGAACGTTCATTTGCGTTCATGCCTAAAATTAACAAACGAACATGAACACGTTCATTTCCTCAACGAACGAACACGAACATAAAATCTCATTCGGTAAGTGTTCTTGAACAGTTCTTGAACACATATATTTCCTTAACAAACAAATACGAACAAGGTCTTGTTCGTTGCGTTCAGTTCATTTGCAGCCCTAGCCACATGCACTCAAATCCATTTTTCTCTTTAGTCTATGCGTAATAAAGTTTCACAAGTTTTTTTTTATCATTATTATTCTACAGTTAATACAAGATGTTCCCTACACCGAAGATGGAACACAAACCAAAGGCTCTCAAACCGACGATTTATATTCTCCGCATCTATTAACGAGTCAATCTCCGACAGTGAGATAGAATCAGATTTTAATACAGACCAAGAAGATGAAATTGACGATGATATTCTAATCGAAGATGACGTGGCATCTAAAAAAATTGAACCTGCTGAAGTTAGTAGAGGAAGGCCCGGTTTTATATCGTTTTATAATCAAAGTTACAAAAAAGAACCTGAAATTATTGTATCTACAATCACCACTACCAACCAAACCAATCTTTTATGGTTTGTGGGTCCCGGTGTTCTTGTAGCCTCATTCATTTTCCCATCGCTTTACATGCGAAAAATCCTCTCGGCTGTTTTTGAGGACTCGTTATTGACAGGTATAGTTTCTAAGCACCCGTTAATTAATTTAGAGTAAAGTACACGGATGGTCCTTGTGGTTAACCAAAATTTTGGATATGGTCCCTAGCTTTCTAAAAGTACACGCTTGGTCCCTGTGGTTTGCACTTTGTAACGCATTTAGTCCCCAACTTTTGTCCATGTTTTAAGATTTTATAATAAATAGTGAATGTGTCAAGTATGATTCAAAACTTATATTATTACGATAATAACATGAAACTTGAAAAAAAAGATTCAAGAGGTTGTTTATGAGAAATATACACTTTGGGAGACTTTCAGCCCGTTCGACCCATTTGACATGTTCTCTTTTTAAGTATAGTTTATAGTTGACGCTTTTGGATAGAAGTAAAAATATAACCCAAATTTACCGGTTTAAAACCAAATGAGTCAAATATGCCATCCCTACATTTTAGGTAATTCTTTTCTTTTTGAGTAAAGTACTCGGATGGTCCTTGTGGTTTAGCAAAATCATGGATTTGGTCCCTAGCTTTCCAAAAATATATGGATGGTCCCCCTGTGGTTTGCACTTTGTAACGTATTTAGTCCTCAACTTTTTCCAAAAGTAAATGGATGGTCCCTGTGGTTTGCACTATGTAACGCATTTAGCCCCAAACTTGGACCTGCTAAAACGTTTAGATTTGTGTCTTGGAGACTAAATTCGTTACGAAGTTCAAACCATAGGGACCAAATCCAAAATTTTGGTAAATCGCAGGGACCAACTGTGTACTTAACTCTTTTCTTTTTACTCATTTGATCTCTTAAAGATTAATATAACCCAAACCAACCCATTAGGTAAATGGGTTGAAAATAGATCGTTCGATTACTTATTTCATATACATCTTTGTTATTTGCAGATTTTCTCATTTTATTCTTCACTGAAGCACTTTTCTACTGTGGGGTAGGCATGTTCCTTTTCATAGTAGACCACTTGCGTGGGCCCGTTAATGCGAAAAATAGCCCGATCCCTTCACCTCAACTGGTGTACCGAATCACATCTGTGGCTGCATTGGTTCTTAGTCTTATGATACCTATGGTCACAATGGGCCTCGTTTGGCCATGGACTGGCCCAGCAGCTTCCGCTACACTTGCACCGTATCTTGTTGGCATTGTTGTGCAGTTTGCATTTGAGCAGTATGCAAGATACATCAAGTCGCCTTCTTGGCCTCTCATTCCCGTCATCTTTCAGGTAAATTACGCGTTTATGAATCTTTTTTTAAGTTTTATGACTTTTAGAGGTGGCAAAATGGGCGGAGGTCAGGCGGGTTGAGTAATTGATCAAATTGGTCATTTTGGTACTGAGCTACTGAACATTTTTGTCCAAGATTTTTACTTTTTTTTTTTCAAAAAGAACCACTGTCAATTACGATTACAGGTCAGGCGGATATAAATGTGTGTGTATATGTACATATATTATACTTAATTTTATTTTTTTAATTTTGAGGTAAAAAAGATGGGTGACTTCTTATTTCTATATTCTTTGACTTGGTGTGTTGGTATGCTGTTCGTTTTCGAGCCGAGGGTCTCTCTGGAAGCAGCCTCTCTATCCCTATAGAGGCAAGGTCTGTCTACATCCCACCCTCCCCAGACCCTATAAGTAGCTTTGCTATTTGTGGGATTTACTGGGTATGGTTGTATTTAGAGGTAAAAAAGAAAATATACAAAAATAAGTGTGTGTGTGTATATATATTGTAATTATAATTATTTTTATTGTTTTTATTTAAAGGTAAAAAAATTTAAAAAAACAGAAATATGGGTAATTTGCCAAAATCGTCCCTGAGTTAGCGATACATTTTAACTGGGTTTGTGATTTGGATGGAAATGGCAACAAAATCAAAACGTCAAGTGTCCAGGTACAAAAATTTTTTTTTTTGGATGTAACAGGCAAATCAGCCCATGCCTTAGGGACAATTTTGGCATTTTATTCTATATATTGTGATATGAATGTAAATATTATGTTATTTTTGTCCAAGTTTTCTTAATTTGTTATAAATAGTATACATAATTAGTTTTTTTTTAACAACAATATTTTACACCTAAAAATATGAATAGTTGATTACAAAAATCACAGTATTTTAACAGTAATCTAATTTTCTGAATTAAATTAATTAGAAGGAATTTATTATACCACATCATGTATTTAAACCACACGCAGGTGATTTTCTACCCATTTTAAGATATTCGTATTTTATCTGTTTGACCCATTAGAAATAAAAACATAATCCTAGTTGACCCGTTCATATAGAAACATAATCCTAGTTGGCCCGTTTGTATATGTTTACAGGTGTATAGATTGCACCAGCTAAATCGAGCGGCACAACTTGTGACCGCACTTTCGTTCACAGTTAGAGGGGCGGAATCGACACCACATAATTTGGCCATAAATACTTCATTGGGTATGCTTTTGAATGTTCTTCAAGGTCTTGGGGTCATTTGTATTTGGTCTCTTTCTAGTTTTCTTATGCGGTTTTTACCATCCGCTACAATAACCGAACAATGACCCTTGTCTGTATTCGTAGCAGTTTTATATCGTGCGGGACATCTTATTATAAGTTTTCAGAAACTGCTATATTTCAAAATACCCATTTGTTGTAGGTATGAAAGGAGCTGTTTGTTAGTGATTAGTTGCTTTCTTGAAACAAAGTTAGAATTTTTATACTGAATTTTTTTTTCCTTTTTTCAATTTATACTGGTTGTCTTGTTGACATAAAACTTGTTCTATGTGTGAATTTTTTAATGACACCAACCTAACATGTATCTCGCGGTTTGGGCTTTGTCTAAATGGATTCGGGTCAGTCTTAATGGGCTGGTTCAATCCAATGGGTTTGTGGTTTGACCTGTTTCATTACATTTTGTATCTTTTTCAAAATAAAAGTATTTTATGTCATTACTTAAACTAGCCAAGTATGTCTTTGTTAAGAGTTTAAAGATTAAAATAATAATTGTTAGTTTTTGAGGATTTCTATGCAAATATATAAATCAACCTTTTGGGTTGAACAGCCTGGGTAGACATGCACAAATCGGTTATTATAGTAACCGAAACCGGTTAACCGGTTGGGGTAGTTAATGGGCCAAAAAAACAAAACCGGTTACGGTTAATAACCGACCGGTTAATAACCGGTTATTAACCCCGAATATCAAGAACCGGTAATAACCGATCAGTTATAAAAAACCGGTTAACTTGTCAACCGGTTAAAAAAAACCGGTTTTTCCGGTTATTTAAACAAGGCTGCAGACTTGTTATAAAAACTGCAGAATTTTAAAAAAAAAGCTGCAGAATCATTTAAAAAACATGCAGAATTTTAAAAACATGCAGAATCATTTTATAAAGACATGCAGAAACATTTAAAAACATGCAGAAATATAAAAAAATATGCAGAATTATTTTTAAACTGCAGAAAGTTAAAAAAAAATGCTGCAGAATTATTAAAATTCACCCATAGTGTCGGGTCTCTATTCGTGGTCAAGATCCTCTTCACAAAGAACTCGCTAGATGAACCAACAACGGTCGAAGCATCGCCACTCGAACTCGCCATTTGAAAGTTGAAACGTATTTTGTAAGTGTGTTTTGAGCTAGAATTGAACTTGAAGTGGGATTATACATATGCATTGAACTCTTATGATATGGTCCAGATTATGATCAGATGGCCAAGAAAAGAGGTGAAGAACTTGAGAGAAATTAAGAAGGAAAACTTGATTCAACCTTTTTCTCCATATCCACAAAACAAACCAACTGGCTAATATATAGCCTTACAAATAACCAATACCACTCAGCCACTTACTTAACACATGGAAAAGAAACTGGAAACATGGATTGTACGTGGAGTATGAGGACATCCTCCACTCCTTTAATTAACACTTGTACTAGGAAATAAAATACTCCCTAAAACGTGGCTTTTGGTTTGCAAGAAATAGTGGAGCACACATCATCTTATTTATACACATCCAAGTGTATCCATGCTGCTGTGCATGCTGCTGTGCTGTTCAAACGGTAACAAACAAGCTTTCCAGGTGTCTGCATGCTGCTGAAGATGATAATTCCGGTTAACCGGTTAACCGGTTAATAAGATTCAAGACCTCCGGTTTTTAATTAACCGGTTACAAACCGGTTATTGACGGGAATAATGAAAACCGGTTACGAACCGCCGGTTATTTATTAACCGTAACCGGTTATTGTGGCACCGGTTAAAAACCGGTTTCGGTTGCGGTTATTAACCGATGAAGGTTAAAAAACCGGTTTTTATGTGCATGTCTAGCCTGGGCCCATATTTAACTCGCAATGTATTGCTCGTAATGGTAATGGTAATGGTAACGGTAATGTTGAGCTAGTATTAAGCCCCCTTGTTGCGGCGGGGGGATAAAACCGTGCCAAATAGCACTAATGTCACATCCCCGCTAGCGACCACCAACACCAGAAAAACTCGATAAAAAAAAAAAAAACAAAACCGAATGAAAAATAGACGTAAAAATGTTTAACCATGCAAGCAAAACGTATAACGTAGTTACGTAGATAGCGACCGAGTCAATTTAGGACCCGCGCATTGCGACAGAGCCGTTAGACGGGAAAAAATAGGTGTAAACCATTTAACCACACATGCAGGTTGCGGCGTGTTATCGTAAAATTTAGACCGAAACGTAAAACGAAAAAGTTGTAAAAGATGAAAAGTACAAGGGGTCAAAGTTGAAAATGAAAAAGTGTTAAGAGGCTTAATTGTAAAAGATGTTTAAGTATGAGGTTGAAAGTAAAAAAAAGTTAAAAGGACAAAAGCAAAAAAGTGGATACAATCCATGATGGCAAAGGTACAACCCATAATGCAACACAAAATTACTAATTAATAATATATATAATTTTCAAGTTTATGGAATTAAAGAATTTCGGCTTTGCTAAATAGTTGGAATTTTCTTTGAAAGCAAAAATTGGAATATATTTGCATGACAAATAATAAAACATTTAACCATGAAACAGGGAAATGATAATATCAAACTTGCATTTCTAACATGTTTATGTTTCATTCGGATGGTTTTGATGGAAACTTTTGGTTTGAACCCCTAACTATGGTTTATGAAAAAAGATAAACCAAGTGTATCGGAACATCGGGTGGGTCAGCCTTATTGGTTTGACAGTTTGAATCAATTGTTTTTACTTTTAGAATCATTAGTTGGCGTAAAAAGTTTTAGAATGAGAAAAGATTCCCCATGATTGTAATACATATAATCATCATCATCATCATCATACTCGGTAAATCCCACCAATAGCAAAGCTAAGGTAGGGTCTAAGGAGGGTAAGATGTAGACAACCTTACCTCTACCCCGTAGCAATAGAAAGACTGCTTCCAGTGAAACCCCCGACTCGATAGTAGTTTTGCATCAAGCCTTGGACATAAGACACATAACACTCAACAATCGAGACAAAGGTCGATTAGTGCATGTACCCTTTTGTCTTTCGGCTATCAATGCTACCACATGATGCATGGTTAACTGCTCGCCGCTTTTAACGTTATTTTCACGATATTATTAAAATAACGTTAAAATTAGTGCAATTTCACTCTCTCCCATATATATACATTATATGTGCATACCGCAGTGGGGCGTATGATTGTAATACATACATATGTCTAACTATATATTCTATAAATGGAAAATAAAATATAGTGTTGGGGTTGCAAATGTGGACATGATTGGCCTACATTTCACTAAAGGAATTCATCAACATGCCTTAGCAAAATATTTACAAAATCCCCTTTCAAGTTATGATCCAAAAACACTAGCTAGTCATATGAGTCACTGCATCTGTGTTGTCTTCTTTAGTTTCTAGTGATATACTATGTAGCTCTAATCTTCCTATCAAGGGGTTTTAGTTAGACCCCAAAACAACTTCAACTTGTCATATACAACTTCTATAATTAAGCATTTACACCTTCACACCTTTCCCACACCTTCACACTCTCCAAACGCTGCAATTCCGTCAACAAAGAAGCGTATTCTTTTTCAGCCTCTTCTAACACGGTTTGAAGGTTCATCGCCTGCCATTCAACATTAATCAACCAAGGAATCTACATATTGATTATTTGACACCGCTAGAAGTATTCCGTTTTTGTAACTACTAAAATGAACTAGCATCGTTTAAGTACCTTAAGACTAAGTTCCTTCTCACTCATCTCGAGATCCGAGCATCTGAAACAAAAAACATATGACACCATCAACTAACTATACTAGAATTGAGTTATCAAATAAATTAAAAAATCATGTTCATAAACAAGCCTCAAAGTATAGAGGGATACTCACTGCTGTTTAAGCTTCTTGTTTTCTTGCATCAGGTATGCCTTTTTTGGATCCTGTGCATTATATATTTCTCAGAACTAAGTATATTTTCCAAAAATTATGTATATTTTTATTAATTTAAGAGACAATATTACCATATCTACCGCACTGGTCGTTACCAACGGGGAACCCTCTGGTGGATCAGGCATTTTCCTCTTCAAATCTGATCCTGAATTAACAAAAATAAAACCATTATAAACATAGTAAAAATGTGACTGAACCCAACTAATAAACAGATTAATATGATAAATTTCCAAAAAAAAAAAGGAGCAGAAATTATCTGCACAAACATAGGGGGTTTTCTGAATTTTGCCAAAATTAATTGGGCAAATTTCACATTGACCCATAGACTTAATTTTTTTGTCTGAATAAATCCAACAACTTGTTATCAATTATTTTTTGAAAATTATTTTGTCATTATTAAATCCATTAAAAAGGATAATTTCTAGCTAACTTGAAGGATTCGATTTATAAAAAAGAAAAAATGAAAGTCCGTGGAAAAAAAAAATAAACTTATTATTGACACCTTCTATATTACCATTTGCATAGAAATTAAGTTTCTAATTGTCTTATTAGGTTTTTATAAAAGGCAAATTGGAAAATAATAATCTCATCTTTCTGAAATTGGCCGATAATAATCCCAAGTCAGTTATTAGCCAATAACAATCCGACCTCGTCCAATTTTTTTAAACGCCGTTAAAATAAGCTTAACGGAGTTAAGGTTTTTTCCGAATTACAAACCGATGTTTTAGGGTTTCTGATCAGAACGAGGATACGAGTCGATTGATGTAAAACTTACCTCGAAATTGTGTTCGAAATGGGTTGAATTTTGTTAATTGGAAGTTAAACACCCGAATTGAAGCACCGTTTTCGTGGGTTGGGGGCAGTATTTTAAGGTAAGTTTTACATCAATCGACTCGTGTCCTCGTTCTGATCAAAAGCCCTAAAACATCGGTTTGTAATTCGGAAAAAAACTTAACTTCGTTAAGCTATTTTAACGGGGGGACTATTTTACAAAAAAATTGGACGATGTCGGATTATTATTGGCTAATAACTGACTTGGGATGATTATCCGCCAATTTCAGATAGATGGGATTATTATTTTCCAATTTGCCTTTATAAAAAAATATAATTTTGTTTCTCTTTTATACCTTTATTAATATAAGATGTTCCATATTTATTCAAACATGCCATTACGATGTGTTTATTTTATACTTTCATTTCTATGTGAATTTACACACACACACAAAAAAAAAAAAACTGAACCATATAAATTATACATACTATAAATAAGCTATTTTGTCAACATCAAACACCTTTAGCCCCTCAACTTTAATAATGACATGTTTAGCCCCTTAACTAAAACACCAAACAACTTTAACTCTCGCGATTTGCTTATTTTTATCTACGTTTCGAACCCGCTACGGAGGGCGGGTGCCGGGTGGTAACCCACTAATTTTATTAAAAAGTTAGAATGGTAACGTCAAAAGGTGCAAAAAGTAATTATGAAATGGACTTCTTACCCTGTTGTTTAGGGCAACTGCTAGAAGCAACTGAAGGTCGAACTTTTTTAGGGACCGTATAACCAAGGAGTTCACAATGAGTATCCCTGCCAACATACAGTAAAAAAAATGGCTTATAAATTATAATTCTGAGTTCATTTTATATTGAGTATATCTGGCATGAAACAAATAACTCACCAGTATTCAATTGCCATATCCTTCAATCGGGTTACAAGTTTTTGAAAAAGATCAGTTTTTTCGAAATCTTGTTTACTGTGTGTAGGCTGCATAAAATCTGCTTCAAGCACTCCTAAACGATGAAATGCCACAAAGTTAACTAAACAGGTTAGGGTGTTCAAGGTCTGGTTTTGATGATAATTTAGGCCAGACTGCTTTTTGTGCAAAGAAAACCGAACCGGCCGGTTTTAGCGGGTTGATGGTTCAGTTTTGTATTAACTAGTCTTATGGCCCCTGCGTTGCGGGTCAAGGGGCGTAAAACTGTGCTAACTGAACGACAACCAAAATCAGGAAAAACGTAAAACAAACAAATAAATTTCGAACACCAAGTGACTCACATGATGTAAAACGTAGACGAAGTTGAATAATGGCGGGGGTGTTCGGTTATGAAAGTGAAATAGACCGAGTAAAGTACACGGATGTAAATGAAAATTCACTAAATTACTAAGGAGTAAAGTACAGGGGTTGTAAACAAAAATTAACTAAATGACAAAGGAGTAAAGGGGGTGTAATTTAAACCAGTTGAAAAAAAAAAATAGACCGAAGAAAGTAAAGGGGGTAAATGAAAATTACTATATAGGTATATAATTTCTATTTGTTTTTCAAACTCTTTATTTTGTATTAAAACCATGGTTGTAAAACAAGGTTTCCAAGGCCGAGTATTCCCCGAGTAGTCGCTACAAGGCAGGCTGCCGAGGCGACTTTCTTTGACTCCGCCTAATTACTCGGAGTCGGTCAAACGCGGTCAGCCTTGGCCAGAATTGGATCTAGTAGGTTAACTCGGGCCTAGTTTGACTTAAATAATAATATAACATAATTTCTATTCCTATCATATTAAAGAATGAATATCATTTTCACGTATTTTGTTATAAATATTAGTAAATTTGTGTTATTTGACATATATTTAATCTCCAAAAAGTAATTTCTTTATAATTTGACATGTCCGAGTACTCCCCGAGTACTCTCCGTGTAGACCGAGTACTCTCAACTCCCCGGTCGACCGACTAGGGAGCGCCTAGCGACTTTTGCAACCATACTAGTAGATGCCCCGCCCGCGTTGCGGGGCGATGGCCGAATAATTCTCAATCAATTAAAAAAAGAGTTAATTACATAGTTAGTCCCTGTGGTTTGCCCAAAGTAACATACTTAGGTACTAATAGTTTAAAATCACATTTTAGGGTATTAACTTTTCATTTTGTAACGTTTGGAGGTATTAACGTTATTTGTAGGTTTAAAATCACATTCTATTAATACCTAAGTATGTTATTTTGTGCAAACCACAGGGACTCATCATCATCATCATCGTACTCAGTATATCCCACCTATAGCAAAGCTAAGGTAGGGTCTGAGGAGGGTGGGATGTAGACAGCCTTACCTCTACCCCGTAGGAATAGAGAGGCTGCTTCCAATGAGACCCCCGGCTCGATTGTGGTTTTGCATCAAGCCTTGGACATAAGGCACATAACACTCAGCAATTGAGACAAACGCCAATTGGTGCATGTACCCCCTTGTCTTTCGGCTATCAACGCCACCACATGATGCCTGATTAACGATCCCCTCTTTTTAACGTTATTTTCACGAAATTAGTAAAATAACGTTAAAAATTAGTGCACTTTTGCTTTTGCCCCCCCGAGCGCCCACACATATATTACATTATATGAGCAGACAGGGACTAATTATGTTAATACCCTAGAAGTTAATACCTCCAACGTTACAAAATGAAAAGTTAATACTCTAGAAGGTGATTTTAAACTATTAGTACCTAAGTATGTTATTTTGTACAAACCATAGGGACTATGTAATTAACTCTTAAAAAAAAGACTACTATAATTTTGCTATGAAAAAAAACGATGATAAGACCGTAATTTTGGGCTTAGGGCAAAACTGTAATTTTTCAGGACTAATAAGCCAGTGTTAGGCAGCTAGAGTTATGCGCCACCCGCGTTGCGGGGCGCTAAACCGAGTATTTCTTAGGTTAATAACATGTACGCCTTTATGTCGGTTAGTTATACATGCTACCTATAACACGATATCAAAAAAGATGCATCAAGTTAACCGATTAAAGAAAAACAGTACCATAGTTATGATAAAAAAATTTAACTAAAACGATGACAAGCGTGTAATTTAGAGTTGGGGGCAAAACAATAACTTGTCAGGACCAATTAGCGAGTGCTAGGCAGCCGTTTGGCGTGAATAAAAACAAAATTAAGTCAACAAAGTAAAATAAAACACTACCATGGTTTTGCCAAAGAAAAAAAAACGATGGCAAGATTGCAATTTTTAGCGGAGGTAAAATCGTAATTTTAAAATGGAGGTAAAATAATATTTTGAACTGAGGGCAAAACCATTTTTTTTATTTTGAAATGGGGGCAAAATCGTAATATTTTAGCTGCGGGCAAAATCGTAATTTTTAGCTGGGGGCAAAATCGTAATTTTAAACTGGGAACCAAATCGTAATTTGGCAGGACTCTAGCTGAGGGCAAAACCATAATTTTATTTTGAACTGGGGGCAAAATTGTATTTTTTAACTGAGGGCAAAATTGTAAATTTAAGCAAGGGGCAAAAGCAAAACTTTATTTCGATTCGAGGGCGAAATCGTAATTTTACACCTGGGATAAAATTGTAATTTGGCACCACCTATAAATAACTATTATATGAAAAAAGAAAAAAAAAACAAAAACAAAAGTCAACATGGCCGCCAAAAGTGGCCAACCAGTTGAAAAAACTATTACCCGCTAACGTAAGCATCTTGTAAATGTTAATATGTATAATATAATTTTAAAATAATAAAGATGTTTCATGAATATAATACAATTTACAGCTTAAATGCATATTCAAAAAAACTAAAAAGGCTGCTTCCAAGTTCGAAAACGTGGGTCGGACTGTTAAATGGCCAAACAGTCAAAACCGAACAGTACAAATCTAGAAGAATATGTTTCTGTAATTATCAACTAAAACACTCAAAACTTACCGACAACGCCTCGTCCTTTGCTAGCACAGACGACCGGTAAATACGGCTGGACAGAAATGTCAACCATATGCAATTGTCATATTTCCATTTTACAAATCAAAGAAATGAAAAATGAAGAATAGAAATCACCAGTATCAGACGACTCTTGTGGTAGATGTTAAAGCCATGAACTTTCACATGTGGGGCCTCCTTAAGGAACCCGATTGTTGTAATCACTGATCCCTGAGGAAGTTAATCTTGCTAATTATATAATATATAATATTTGTAAAAATAAAGATATAATGATCATAATAAGAGTAAATTACGATTTTAGTCCCTATAATTTGGCCAAAATAACCCTTTTAATTCAACAGTTCTAACTTGACTTTTTTGGTCATTGTGGTTTCATTTTCGTTTCAATTAAGATGGGTGTCTAACACCTTCTATTTCTTCTGCCAAAATTAAAGGTATTTTAGTCTTTTCACACATGAGAGACTAATTATGTATATCATTAAAATAATTTAATAGTTAAGGGGTGACTGTGTAAATCAATATGGGCCACCCCTATTATGTAAATTAATAAAAAGATAATAATAATTACCTCCTTTGATCCACCACCCTTATGAGGTTTATACAAGATAAACTCAGGATGCATCAAATCTCTTGCAGTGTTATGATACAGAACATAATTTCCACGCAACACGATGCTGAAGGTTACCGGGAGTTTAACGTACAAGATTGATAAGTACGCCTGAAACAAGAATTTAAAGAAAATCTTCAACACGAACATGTAATCGAACACATTTTTTTGGTTATGTGTTATTAGGCCTATAAATGAACCGAACGAACACGAACATGTAATCGAACGCATTTTTTTGTTCATGTTCGTTTGTTAAGAAAATGGGCATGTCGTGTTCGTTTATGCTCGTTCGTTTAAAACCTAAATGAACAGTTCACGAACATAAACGGACATAAACATACAAACTTAAACGAACATAATTTAACAAACAGTAAACAACACAAATCAACATAAATGAACATAATTTACTATACATAAACGAACATAAAGTAAATTTTTATATAAATTAGTGATTAATTACGATAAATTCCATTGGAAAGTTCCAATTAGTTATAGTTATATAAGTAGTTAGAAAGTTCCATATATGTTTAATATTTATCTAAATATAACCACTTATATAAGTAGTTAGACTAGTTCTTTATACTTCTTAAAATTGTTTATTTTGACCGGAACTCATACTAATGAAGTGTTTAGGTCAACCCGATACATATTGTACTTAAAATGACCCATTTGACCCAACCCGATGCTTTTTCTAACATAGAATATAACATATAACATGTGGATACAAATAGAATTGTAGAATGTAAACTCACACGAAGAGAATACTGAAGGCGATTAGCAAGGTGGTTATCGGTAATTGCCTGTTTAGAACCGTCTTTTGCTCTAGTTTTTTCAACCAATGCAAGACGAATATCCTGCATCAAATTGCGGTTTTGACTCATGGGAATCACATTGTAGATATAAATAACCACAAAAATATACAAAAGGAAAGAGTTAGAAACCTCAGTGTCAGACTCAAAATCAAGCTCCATGTTACCATCATCGTTGAGCCATAAATTGTAAATGATGATTTTCGTCCCGTGCTCACCAATATCATCAAACTACATAAATCATATATGCTTGTTTCATTCCACAAAAGTAATATCCAATCAAGTATCATGGAACTATTTTGTAAAAGTGATTCAAAATGAACTAAGAAGATTTTAGTTATTATGGACAAAATATCGCTTTTGGTAACTACCAGTTTATAGAATAAAGACTAATATGAATAAGATGTGAACGGGTCTATCAACATACTTGTTTTAGCAGTTCTGCTTCTGCTGTATATGGAGACCACTGCAGCAGCACGGATAAGTTTACATCAGAGCGTCTGTCACTTTTTGTTTGTAGCGACTCAAAAGCACCTGTTATAAAATTGAACTTGTAGTGTACCTACAGTTTACATAAAAACTAATATAACTAAGAACCATATAAATGTATGGCTAAATGTGTTGGCAGATAAAAGCAGATATTTAATTAAAAAAAGGCAAACTTCTCACCATTGGAACCACTATTCTATCATAGCCTGATCGAGTCAAGAATGTATATGACAAAAGGCCAATGCTTTGTGTGAGAGTCCTATCAACAAGAAAAACAAAGTTAAAAATGGTAAAATACAAATTACCCCTTTTGGGTTTGACTTCCCGAAAGTCAAATTTCAGCATTTCTCTTGTAAATACTTCCCGTCTTTTTTTTAAAAAACATGTGTATATCGTAATTGCGATGTAATAGACCACGGAAAAAGCACGTATGTAGAGCATACCCGTCAACTAAGGTACGTGTGAAAACTAGAGCATCTGCCCCGAGCCTCATTGAACTGGTTTTAAATCCATTCCCATCTAAAGGTCAACAAGTCAACCAGTTAAAAACTTAAAATGAAGAATATTTATAATGATCACTTTCACACAATAAGAAGAACACGTTCATACACTTTCCGATTGCAGATTCTGACTTATCTGAAAAGCCAAAACTCATACATTTCCGCATCGCTTCTGGGTCCATACCACTTCCATCATCTAGTTTAAATCATCCAAGCAAAATGTCATGTGTGTGCGTATATATATAATTTTGCAAGATTGTAATTAAAATAGGAAAGCCTAAAACTTTGGATACCTTGAATCAATAATGCAGGACTTCCATTTCTTGGGTTTGAGATCTTATCTATCATTACATATGTGGCCCCATTTCGTATCTACGCAACGGTCAACATGTAAAGAAAAACTGACATGAGGATTGATGGCATGTTTCCCAATCATATGAAATGTTCATATTCCATATGATATATTAATGAGTGGATATCGTATAACTTTGCTTCACATAATTAATTATAACTAGTACTTTTATCCCGCGCGTTGCGGCGGGAGTTTGATTATCAGAACGAAACTCGGTATAGCAACAATGTAAAACCACGGGGAAAAGAACATCGAAACGTCAATGAACGTATCAGAAGAAAAACACTAAAAGACAAAATAGTAAAGCAAAAACAAACAGTTCTGATAATACCAATAACGGTAACGATATTGTTCGGTTTGAGTCGGTTTGGTTCGTCACGTCAGCGAGAAAAAGCCATTAAAAGGCGAAATTTTAAAAGGAATAAAAGTGATGGACTAAACATATATATATTGGTAAAGTTATAGAGGGAGTGAGGGACGAAACATGTATATTAGGAAATTTACAGTAGAAGGACTAAAAAATAAATTAGCAAAGTTAAAGGTTAAAGGAGTAAAATCGTGTGGCTAACCGACATAGCATATTTATAGTTTGTATAATTATAAAAGAATACATGAACACTTGAATGACTATATCATTCTGCTTCCTTTCAATATATAGGTATATCCCCAAAACCATTCAAACTTTTAAATTAGGATACCATCTTACTATCTTAGTGTAATACCTTCTTGTTGTTATACAACTGGCTCATAATATAATAGTTCCTTTCAAGACACAGGTACAAGTAATTTAAAAACTATGTTAACTTTAAGTACTTTAATGTTTCATGTAATAATGCAAAAAAAAAAAAAAAAAAATTAAGAAATACTTTATGTAAGTTATCATAAAGAATAAATGTAACAACAAGAAGATTGTTGGTAGCAAGAGAGAACTAAAAAAAATACTGCTAAACAAAATCAACATGAAATTTTAACATGACTACCTCATCCACAGCATTATCAAGAAGCTCAGCAATGGCTGCAAATACAAGAAGACAAATAGACTTTTAAGAATATACAAAATTACAGCTTATTATAGCATTTTACAGCAATGTACAATACGTGAAGATCAACATACCACCAAAGGCCCATTTGTGTGAAGTAGCATTGGAATGAAGAAACTTAGGGTGTATATGTAGATAACTTGAGCCCACTGTTGATTACATAATCAGTAATTAGAACTTGATACAGAATGCAACAGAACATACAATCCAATACATTAGTATAAAGATTCTGATGATAAATTACCATGAGTTTTAGACGCAGGAGCTAAATTATCATCATAGCTTCCAGCTTGCCAAAACTGGCGACGAATGGGAGGTCCACGTTCCGATGACGTGGAACAAGGGGTTGACTGATCAACTGCTGAACCGGTGCCCGAACTTCCTTCAAAGTCGTCGTCATCTATTATCACAACTGACTTTGGTTGCGTATTAACCAATCCAGTATCCACTTCAACAAAGCCATAATCCCAGCATGAATCAGCCATCTCCATCTTTTTACAATTTCTGAAAAGCCATTTAAGTATTCATAAAGGTGTTGACGTGTGATAGATACCGGAAAATAAAGGGCTGATTTATTGAAATTAAGATAGTTGGCCCGATTGAGAGGGGCTAATCTCCAATACAAGAAAACTTAGACAATCAAACTATACAAGACATAAGAAAATAAACAGAAATGAAATACTAAAATAACAAATAGATAAGTTACTAATCCCAAATTCAGCCCTTTGGTTCAAGGTAATTGAACCAGGACCCATTGGACCCAGATGGGTCGACCTGCTGACAAGGTGCAGCAGTCTAGTCAGCGTCTTATCTGAATTATAACTTAAGTCATCAAGACTGAGAAATTTGAAATAGAAAACCTAAAATTCTTAAGAACAAAACTGACATACAGCCTGAATCTCGTATATTAAACCATAAATGCACAATGTTAAAGATGCGAAGAGTATACAGAGCAAATAAAGGGAAAGCTATAATAGCTCTTTCAATGTATATATCTACAATAGAAGAGATTCAGATTAATATAATGAACACCAATATCATTTTTCAACCCAAACAACATCCCAGAAGGAAACAGACAGTAAATAAAGAATCAATGTGAGCCTAGAGCTGCAAAATAGTCGACCATGATTTCCTATTTATAATTTCTACCTATTCGAGTCCTTGAGTCAACCCCTTTCCTAAAGTCATCATCAAACAAACTATCAAATCAAGCTAGGGTTTCGGGTTGAGTTCGGATCATTTGTACCCTAAATAAGGTATCAACCAAGCCCTAAATTAATTAAACTCTAAAAGCATTATTTCAACATCTTTTAGAACAACTAACTCACACAACCACTAATCATCATCATCATCATACTCAGTAAATCCCACCAATAGCAAAGCAAAGGTCGGGTCTGAGGAGGGTAAGATGTAGACAACCCTACCTCTACCCCGTAGGAATAGAGAGGTTGCTTCCAGTGAGACCCCCGGCTCGATATAACACAACCACTAATCCTACTCCTAAATATACACCACTGTCCACCACGAGACCCGTACCCTCAACCTCATAACAAACAACACCTTTCCATCACACCTCGATACCACTAGCCTACAAGGCTACAACCCCTCTGGTGCATTATTCCAACCGAAATCCACACGTCTAGGACCGATAAACAGCGTAAACATCATATTCACAAACTGTCACTTGTAACACACTAAAATCATAAACTAACCCTAAATTTTCCCCCAAATGCAGTACAAACACAATCACCACCAGCACAACACCTCACCCTGTACTTAACAACAAAATATCAAACACAAAACACTCAAATAACATACTCATACAGCTCTACGTAACCCTAGATCGTAACATTAATCACGCAAAAACAGCAACAACAAAAACATTTCACACTAACAGTAATCAAACACATCAGCTGAAAATAAACTTCAACTAATCTGTTACTTAACAAATAATAATATACGAACATTAGATTAGATTCCATTTCAATACGCAAGAAGCAGATAAAATATTATTATTAATAACATGTGAATAAAACTATAAAAGTAACAGTTATGATGAAATGAAGGTTCTAGAAGAAGTGTAAAGAGTCTAGCATGCGAATGAATGTATACGATCGTCGGAGAAAGGTGAACGGCGGAGGAGGTGAAGTGGATGATCGTCGGAAAATGTGATCGGAAAGTACGCCGGAGAAAATGTGTTGATCGTAGAGTAGTATGAAAATGGAAACGAAGTTGATATGATGATGTTCAGACACACATTTCATATGGGGAAATGTTTTACATAATAGCCCCTATGATGGTTTTTGATGAAGATTCGGACCTTTTAAAGTTGAGGATTGACATTTCCTACCCTTGTTATGACAATTTGGTTATTTTTAGTAGGAATGTGTAAATGATACCAAATTTTGAAACTGAACTTGTACCGGTATTGAATTTACCTACGATACTGAATCATTTTCGGTATCCACCTTTTGGCATTTAGAGATTGGTACTTTTGGTTCGGTTCGATACGGTACTGGTATTTTACTTATTTTGACCTTCAAATAGTGTACCATACGCCAGTACTGAATTTATTGTACCGAATCATTTTCGGTACCCACCTTTATGTTTTCGGGACGGTACTTTCGGTTCAGTGCGGTGCCGGTATTTTACCGATTTTTATCTTCAAATACCGTACCTTACCGGTACTAGTACCCAACTTTAGCGATTTTTTAGATTGATGCTTTAAGTACCGGTACTGAGCTCTTAACTTTGTATAATTAACTCTTTAACTTTTTTTAATTAAAAGTGTTAACACTCATTAACTTTTTAGTTGATAAAAAAAAGTATCATAGCTGTACTGAGCTCTAAACTTTGTATAATTAACATTAACTTTTTTTTAATTAAAAATCACACTCACTAACTTTTTATTTGATAAGAAAGGTAAAAAACAATTCTATATCATATCTAATACATGTTAAAAGTTTAATAATACATTATGATTTGACTAATAACATGCCAAGACATTCCATTATTTATTAGGGTGTCGGCAGCACCCTCGGTGACCCCATGCGGGGGCGGGTTTGCCGTGCAGGAAGGGTGCCGCCATCCGGGGGTGAGGCAAATCGGGGAGGGTGTGAGGGGAGTGTTCACCGCATGAAGGAGAGAGGAGATGGTGGGCCACCCTAATTTTCAACCAATCAATTATTTATTATTATTTTTTTTAATTAAAAAACAATTCCCCTAAGAGAGGTGCACACCGTACGTTTTTGGACAAGAGGAAAGTTATAGAGGGGAAATGACATGGCAACGTATGATTGGGTTAAAAAAAGTTTCCCCTCACCTCATTAGGGGGTGCCCCCTTCACCCTTAACATCAACTTTTTTAACATGTTGCATCAAATGACGTGACATTAGCTGGTTTGTTATTTTCTTTTTTTCTTTTATAACTTCTTAACATATGATGTTTATAAAATTCATCGGAGACGTGACCTCCATAAATAGTTGAACAAAAGAGATGAAGTATACGATTCCGAAAAATGTATACTATCGCTGATCGGAAAAGTACGTAGGGGAAAGAATACGTGTTTGTTTGGCAAAGTCTACTACGAATGAAAATGGAAACAAAGTTGACACTACACTTACACACATATTTACATAACAACCCTTATGGTTTTTTAAATCTAGATTCAAACATAAGCATTAACATCGCAACATCATATTCCTTTTTTCAATTTTATAAAACATGATGTATTAAATGTTAAAAGAAAAGAATAAAGTATAAATTAACTAGTGTGACGTATTTAATGTTCTCAAAACGATAAGCTCTTTAATAGAAGACACAAAACTGTATACACAATTGTGGAGGAAATAAGGACCGAGTCTTTTGGGTTGATGGTGAAGAGGAATAAAATGGTCAGTCTTAATATAGAGAGGTGGTATATTTTTTTAATGTTTTCTGTTCGGACCTTCACGCCGTTAAGTAACCTAACGGTCAACTGACGAAAGTTAGTGTCAGGGTTTTAATTGTGAGCAATTGAATATGTCAGGGACTGGAGTGTTGATTTTTTTTGAAACAGGAACTGAACCTGAGAGCGGGTGTAAACCTCATAGACTAAAACTGTACTTAGTCTATAGAATTCACAATTCTTTAAATTTATTTGTCATTTTCTAAAAAGCTATAGATACCGTGGGAAGTGGAGGGGGTGGCCATGAACTTCCAATTATCCAGAGAAGAGATTTTCTCATATAGAACATATCTTGTAGGTAGTAGGCAAAGGTTACTTTTAAAATAAAAATAAATGTAAGGGTGTATGTAGCTGAAAAATTAGGATGGAGGGAAAAGATTTAGTGTATATCTTTATTAGACCATTAGTAATGGTAATGTGAAGTGGTATCATGTTACCACATAACGTCGGCCACACCGTCCCTAAGGGCGTGGTCCGTCAAAAAATATCGTTGGGCATGTTTATTAAAACACCGGACAAGTGATGGTTTGGCCAATAGAACCGTTAGGCAACTATCTACTTAAAAAAAAAATACTTCAATATTTCTCTCTATATATAAACTCATACTCACACCTCACACACCTCTCATAAAAACAAACACATTCCTACACCAAATACATAAAAATGGTTTTCCGCACATCTTCCTCATCTGTTGCAAATTATTATTACAAAGAGGTTTTAGCTGATGACGGTGACACGGTCGACGAGGAGGTCGAGCAAGAGGCGGTTACGGGTGCGTGTCAGCTCAAGGCGATGTATATGAAACATGTTAGTCGGCCTCCACGCCAGATTTTGCAAAGAGAATATACGGAACGAGACCGAATTGCGGCGAACGCTCGTTTGATGAAAGATTACTTTGACGAAGCGCCGACATACGCAAACCCAAATATTTTTATACGTCGTTTCCGGATGAGTAAACGTTTATTTCTACGCATTACCGGAGATTTGGAAAACAAGTTTGATTATTTGATGTATTTTCCTAAAAAAAGAAATAAAAAATAAATAACTGGGTAATCATTGCAATGGGCATTATACTACTAAACCTCTTTTGAACTTCACCCCCATAATGTCCCATGTTGGCTAGGATATCACATGTCGCTTCATTCAAGGGATGGGCTTGAAGACCCCGCCCAAATCGATTTAGGTAGGTTCAGAATTACTAACCATCAAATCGATTCGTAAACTGAACCAGTTTATAAAACGATTTATTCCCACGATGAAAAAAAAAACGATTAGGTTTATAAACCAAATTAGTTCCTAAAAAACAATTTTATACACCTCTAGGTTCAAGCGTCCAACCGGTTGAAAGTAAGCCAATTGATATTTATACATCAAGCTTTATTGGTGTATTATGCATCTCATAGTTTAATTAATTAGCAAGTTTTTTATGCATTGGTGGTTGTATCACATGCTTTGTGAATATCTTTTTGTTTTTTTATCAATTTAGTTTTTTTACTTTTAACCATTGTACTTGTTATTTTTATAATTTATTTGTTTTTTTATCAATTTAGTTTTTTACTTTTAACCATTGTACTTGTTATTTTTATAATTTAACCTAACGCTTTTTACTTTCAACTTTGACCCTATACTTTTCATTTTTATAAACTTTCGTTTTCCTTTTCGATCTAAATTTTGTGAGTTAACATGGCGCAACGTACGTGTGTGTTTCAACGTTTTTACATCTATTTTTTTCCGTTTATCGGCCCTGTTGTAACGCACGGGTTCTCGATCGACTTAGTTATTTCTTTATGTTTTACGTTTCGCATTAACACGCCGCATCGGCCGTGCATGGTTCAACGTTTTTACGTCTACTTTTTCGTTATTTTTTTTTGTTTTACGAGTTTTTCCAGTGTTGGTGGTTACTAACGGGGTATGACATTGATGTTATTTGGCATAATTTTACCCCGCCGCAACGCGGGTTGCTTAATACTAGTTTTTATTATAAAAGCATAAACCTCAAAATAATTTTATTAATCAAATTGACACACCGATCATTTATTGAAAAAACAATACATCAACCCAACCAGTTCGCATAACAAGAAGTAAAGAAAAAGGCATGACTTTTGTAATGTTGTTATAAGTAACTAAAATATACATTCAGTCAAAGGCTGATAGGTTGGTGCAAGCCAGGGCCGGCACAATGGGATTCTAAACCTAGGCACGGGCCTGGGCCTCCAAAATTTACGGCCTCCAGTTTTCAAGAATGTTTTAATATATAGTATGTGGATTAGGCCCCAATAATAAAAAAATAAACCAGTTGCTGAAGAAAGGACCAAAGATTTATAAAAAAGGCCCAATTTTGTAAGAATCTAATAGCGGTGCATCGTAGGGTGTATGTCATTACAGTTCATCGATATTACAGCATGCTGATGCGACGTTCCAAAATCCAAGCCCAATCATGAATCGTTCATCCTAAAATCCCTAAATCGGGGCCACCAACATCGTTCATACTCAATGGCTTCGTTGGGGATTGGTTGAGCTATGAGAATTTATGGCCAAATTATCTTAACAACGAGGAGCTCTTGGCAATTGATGTGTTTGTAACATGAATCATGAGCGATGAAGAAGAGAAAAAGTACCCTTTGTGTACCGAAGAGATGGAATCGATTGATCAAAAGTTAGTTCCCTACAAATGTGGTGAGTTTGAATTTTCACTCATGGACATTTTATTTGCTTCTTGAGTTGATTTATTTGATTAATTTTCAGTCAATTTACGTTCATTATTTTGTTTAAGTTATGACTATGGTTTTGGTTATATATGATTCTTATAATGTGAGAACCATGATATGGTATTAAGAGGTCTTAGGCTCCGATTTTGGGTTTTATTTACATGACACACAAAATACCATGTAACACCCCGAAAATATAGATATCATATTTTAAACTAAATATCGGTAATAGTCAAGATAAAATAACTAGGAATGAATAACCTAGTTAGTTAGTGTCTTGACATAATATAACAAATATGGTTAAATACCCTTTAAATAACTTGTGTATAGTAGAGGGACCAAACTTGTCAAACTTGAAACTTGAATGTTTAATAACAAAATAACATACCAAACACACACCTAAGTGTGTGTTTGGTTCGATCAGAGCAAGGGGCGACCAGGGAGTTCCCCTTCAAACCCTAACTCTTACAAAACTCACAAATTGAAGGCTCAAATCAAGTCCAAATCGAAATCTGGATATAGATTAGTGATCACCTCGGCGAAGGGATCATAAGGTATGTGAAATTTCACTATTTGGCTCCATCTTAAATTTTAGATAAACTCATGAAATTCGAATATGAGCTTGCATGATCATTGTTTGGATGAAATTGAGAATGAAGTTATGTCTAGGAGTAAACCCTAGCCAATTACTTGTTGAATGATGCTTATAATTGTGAATTCATGATCCTACACTCATGTGTCAAGTGGGTTTTGTAGAATTATGTTAAACACTAGGATTATCATTGTTAACTTAGTGTATTCGAGCTCTATGGAGTGAATTCTGACTTGTTGATATGAAAAATTTACATGAACTTGTGAAAGGATGCTTAAATCTTGGCTAAATAGTTAGTTAAGAACTTGATTTTTAATTGTATGAAATCTTGCTCATTAGGTGTTTGATGTAATGCCTAAGAGAAGATAAATGTTAAAAACCCGACTAAAAATGCATATTTGACTAGTGTGGAAAATTATGCGTTATATGCTATAAGAGAGTTCTAAACAACTATGGTTGAACTCTATAGGCAAGGAAACCGGGACGCCAAGCGGACAAGCTAGTGGCGATACGCGTTTGAAAAGATTGCTCTAAAGGTACGTGACCTATGGTTTCGTTACATTATGTATAAAGTTTGATCATAGCTATAATTATGGTGTCGTAGTTTAATATGCAAGTTTGATGTGTCATTGAAGTGACGTAGTTCGCTCGACAATCAAACGGGTCGAAATAATGATAGAAATAAGTTTGAGTTGTCATTGAAGTGATGGTTCTCACTAGACAATCAAACGGGTCATCCATGTTGTAAATAGATCGAAATTGAAGTGGCTTGAAGGTCACCTAAAGGTTGAGTAATTTGAATGCGTAAGCCGTGAAACGGACATGCTAAACTTGATGCAAATGAACCCTTGAATACGGGTCAAAACCTTGGTATATATATATATATTGAAAGTGTAAAACTTGCTTAGACGCATATGCTTGGAATATTGATAACCAAGCATGATGCTAATGTACGTGCAAACCATGAGATGGGAGCAAAGCGCTAGTGCTTGGTAAACCCGGGATTGGGTAAAAATCGTTTGGAAATAAGTGATAATGATAAACGAGTTGCATGACTCTCAAATAGATGGGTCGAATAATAAAAAATGGATTTATAGGCTATCTGCCTATAAACCGGATTTTAAAGCGAACAATGATAGTAAACGGGTACGTAATTTAATTACGGTCGCATAGGAAAAAGAATCGGCTAAAACGGACATGTAGAACGAAAGTTATGTTAGTTTAAAGTTTGACAATGGAAATAAAAGTGTTGGGCAAACATACAGCACCAAACAACAAACCATCTGCCGAAATGAAGTCGTCGCGCTGCGCGACGCCAAAACACAATCATTGTCGCATCACGCGACGTATGTCGCGGGTCGCGAAAGCTTGGCTTGCATCTGTCGCGAGGCGCGACAGCCCCCAATTGCAGCTATTTTGTTTGTTTTTCATTGTTTAAGCAATAGAACTTGTATTTACTTGATATTAAGATGTCGAAACTAACAATTGATGTGGTTTTGACCATAGGTGATACTCGTTTTGTTGTGGATGTCGATCAAGCAAGGGAATCAAGAACCGAACACAAGCTTTGAATGCTTCCGCGCTAATCTAATCTAGTTTAAACCATGTTGTTTTGTAAACACTACTGAATGTTGAATATTTTAATCTAATTAGTTGACTACGTTTAAACACTATGATGAAGTACATCTTAGTTTATTAACTAAGTCTTTGTTAACTACGTATTTCGTTTTAAAAAGTCCGTATTTTATGATTAAACAATGGAATTATAAGACGAGTGTTACATACCACCTAGGTGTTGTTTGTGTTTTCAGAGGTAAAACATTGCGGACCACATCTGCAGACATCTGTAGCAGAAGAGGTGGACCAAACCTCTGCAGTCTGCAAAAAGAAGACTGTTTGTTTTTTAACTTCTGCAAGCTAACATCATAATTTATGAAAAGAAAAACATAACAATGAACATAATCGATTTTTTATATGTTACGTACCTGGTGTTGAAGGGCGATGGCGGTGGAGGACTGTGGTGGAAGAAGGAGGTGGTGGAAGGTGGCTGCGGTGGAAGTTCGCTGCAGTGGAAGGAGGAAGTGGCGGCGGAAGGTGGCTGCGGTGGAAGGAGGAGGCACAATGGTGGCGGAGAAGACCAGGGGTGGCCGGAGAAGACGAGGTCGTCGCGCTGGGAAAGGGGGAAGGGTGGGTGTCGGCTGGTGTTTGAGGAAATTACTAGGGTTTTGTTGTTTGAGAGGTGAAGTTCAGAGAAGAGGAAAGAAGAGGTAAAAAAGAGGTTGGTCCATGTCTGCCCTAAGAAGAGGGCGGACATACCTTTTTTAATGAAACATCTTCCGGAAAACAAACAGTCTGTAGAGGCCATTGTCTGCGCGTGGTCTGCGCGATGCAGACATAAGAGGCTACGCAGACCTTTTTGAAAAAAACAAACAGCACCCTAATCTTTTTGGTATAGACAAGATTTGTGAGGTTTGTTTTTCTTCACGTTTAATTACAACTATGTAACAAACCATGATTCCTATTGAAATTATATAGTAACCTTAAATTCTTAGTACACGTTGTTCCAGGCCACTTAGGTGGTGTTTGTTTTTTGGGTAAAAGCTCTTCTGAGCACTTATGTCTGCATCGCGCAGACGCGCGCAGACATAAGGGTCTTGCAGCTTGTTTGTTTTCTTGAAGATCTGCAGACCTTTTACCTCTGTCTCACCTCTTCCCCAAACAGACTTATACCCATGTCTTTAAACCTCTTCTCTCCTCTCCTCTCCTCTTCAACCTCCACCACCTAGATCCACCACCCAGATCCACCACATCACGGTCACCGTCAATCCTCACCACCACCACCACCACCGTCACCGTCAATCCTCACCACGATCAAACTTGCTTCGACTAAAAGGTTCAAGTTTAGGTATATACGCATTGTTTCTGGACGAAGAACAGATCGTCGTAGTTTTCACCGGAGCTAACGGCGGTGAGCGAAGGTAGGAGATTGAAACGGAACTGATCTTATCATCATCATGTACGGATGCAAATTGCGTGTGTGAAATACTGAGTGATGGAATTGTTGTGAGATATTACTATTAATAAAGGGGGTTTGGATAAGGATGAGATATTTTCTAATCACTTTTTTTCAGTCGTGTAGATGAAGGGAGAGAGAGAGAGAGAGAGAGGAGTGTTGTGTGTTGTGTGTGTATTGTGAGAAGAGGTTTTTGTATAAGTAAAAAAAACAAACACTCTTCTCCTTACAGACTGCAGACCTTTGGTCCACATCTTCTCTTGCAGATGTGGTCCGCAGACTGCAGACCCTTTAACTCTTCAAAAACAAACAACACCTTAATGTTACAAACATTAGTGTTTCTTCTAGCATTTTTATTAGTTAGGCTTTTAACAATATCATAGTTCTCATGAAAGGATACAAAGAAGTGTTAATGAATGTTATGAAAAAAATGTGATACATATTAGTTATTAGATATTTGTTAAGGATTATTACCAATGTCAAATTGAATCCGATATTTGTTATCTGTTATTTGTTATAATAGTCGGTCCCAAGCACGAGTTAAAGATGAATGTTTTGTTACTAAATATGTTGAAAAGGATAATTTGCAAAAGGGGCTCCACTTCGTAGTTCACTTAGGGTCTCAAAAAACGTAGGAACGGCCCTGATGCAAGTTTTCACACTTGCATTATCAATTAGACGGTCAATGAAAATAACCATGACATATTAAATGTAAGGTTGTGAGTTCAAATACTTGCAAGATAAAGATGAAATTAAAGTGTTTAAAAATTTGACGTTAAAAGAATTTTGACCGTCAACGAAAAGATAAAGCAAGAAAAAACACTTTTAGAGCATTTACATGTATTTAGTCAATTTCTTAAAACTATAGAAAAAATGTAATGTTTTTTTGTTCATTTGTACTGTAACATCCCGAAATTTCAAAACTCTATACTAGAATTATAAATTGTATAATAAACAAGAATAAACTAACTAGGATAAATAACCCGGTTAGTTAGAAGTCTTGTAGTAACACAAAGATGAGTTAAAAAGGTCAAAAATGTAAACTAATTGAGAGTGGAGGGACCAAGGTTGTCAAAATTGAAACTTGAGTTACTAATAATTAGTAAAACAATAACCAAACACTCCATTTGGAGTCTTGGTCGATCAGAAGAACACAGGGGGCGACACCCTCATCTCCACAACCCTAAATTCTGCTAAAACTCAAAATTGAAGGCTCAAATCATGTCCTAATCGAAATCTAAGCATAGAATCGTGATCTCCTCGTCAAGGAGGTCATAAGGTATGTCAAATTAGGTCGTTTTGATACAACTCAAATTCTTGCATGTGATTGAAATCAAAGATTGAGCTTGATTGTGTGTTGTAAAACATGAAATTAGAAGTAATGTGAAGTCTAGGGACAAACCCTAGATGATTTCTTGTCAAAATCTTGCATGCTAGTTGTAAGAATCAAAATCACTATAGTGGGTGATTAGAAGGTTAGTAGAACTTGATGAACACTAGGATTAAGACTCTTGTTCTAGTGTAAACTGAAATTTGTGGGATAATCTCTGAAATTGTTGATGTTAAAATATGTGTATATTGCCTAATAGAAGTTAATTAGAGTGATAAATTCAAGTTATGAACTTGGTTTTGATCATGTAGAAATCTGACCCGCAAGGTGTTTGATAAAATGCCTAAAAGAGGGTTAAAATGTTAAAAATTGTTAAAAACGCAGATTTGCATATGTTATGAATGAATGCGTTAAAGCCTGTGAAAAAGAGTTCTAATCTTGTTATGAATTGAACTCTTTAGGCAAGGAGTCCGGAACGTCAAGTGGACACGCCGGAAGTGATACCCGCGGAAAAGGTGTGCTTTAAAGGTACGTGACTTTAGTCTCGTTGTATTATGTAATAATGTTGGTTTTAGTGTACAAACGATGTCGGATTGTAGTTGATGCGTTGATGTATCGCTAAAGTGGCGAAGTTCACTAGATCATCAAACGGGTCAAAATAAACATTAGAAATTTGGTTTGGTGTGCTAACAAAGTGATGGTCATCACTAGATAGCCAAACGGGTCAAAATGTTGTTCGAAAACGAATCACATGAGTAGGGACTTAAAGGTCTCATATCTTGCTAGGTGGTAGATGGTAATGCACCAATAAATTGGTTATGAAATTTTAAGTCTACAAACCCGGTATATCGGGTCAAACAATAGTAGTTAATAGAAGGTGCCGTTTGAAACGGGATACTTAAATTCCGCAAAAACAAGTGTTTAGTTTGGAGAAAGCGTGAAGCCATGATATGGCGTGTATACTCCATGGTCATAAGCCCGGGAAATTGGGTAATTATGCCTAAGTGGTTTTAAGAATGGAAAAGAGGTGCGATGCACCTACACTAACGGGTTGGATAATTAATTTGAGGAAATTGTGAACCGACTGTCGGTGTCTCGGTTTCCGTATTGAGAAATTCACGTGGTCGAGTCCGTAATGTTATTACGGACTCGTAGGAAAAAGAATCGACTAAATCGGACTAACAAGTAAAAAGTTATGAACTTTTAAAGTGGAAAAATAGTCTAGGGACGGATCTGCAGAACCCACCGTAAATTACGGTCCTACCGTAATTTACGGTGGACATAAAAAGGCTTTACGGTGTGTTCCTCCTGATTTACGGCAGACATGTTTGTTCAGGGATCACCGTAATTTACGGTGACACCGTAAATTACGGTGGAACCCTGAAAACTTGAATTTAGTTTTGTTATTTTGCGACCTTATAACTTGTATATAAGTAATGTATTGATGTCAAAACTAACGATTTTAGTGTTTGACCCTAGGTATGATGAAGTTTTCCCCGGATCGTGATCAAGTATAATGTCAAGAACCGAACACGCATTTTGAAGCTTCCGCATTGATCTTAATCTTGTCTAGACATAATCATGTTGAAAACACTTTTGTTAATCACGTTTTAAATCCTTTAAACTAGTGGTTAGTTTACTAGCAAGGGTTGACTTTTAAACTTGTTATGAATTATCTTGGGATATGTTTGGTACTATCTCAAGTGTGTATGGTTTAAACACGAAACTTTTTGTAAACTCTGATTTTGTAATGTTTCATGTAATTATTAGTTAATTTCAGTCAATTTATTTAGGGTGTTACATGTACTCTGCATCAACATTTTTAAAATAGAAATTAGAGAACCTACGCTACTTCTTTAACTATTGAGGTTCACTATTTATCTTTAAATATAATTTTGTGAGTGTATAAAATCAAGAAAAAAACAATAAAATAAGTGTTTGTGAGTAATACAAAAGGTCAACAATAAAGATAGAGAATCTTATTTTAGATGTTTTAACAACTAATTAATGTTAAGAGAAAAATAAGTATTCTAGTTAAATTATAGTGATATAGAGAACCTACTATGAATGCTCTTACATATGCTACCCACATCTCTTTCTCTACTTACATCTTTATTTGTAAATCATCGAGAAAAGAGCTCAAACGCCTCTATATTCCATTCTCTATTTTGCTCTACATCTCTAAATTATATAGTGTAGAGTGATATTAGCTCTTTATATTTGATAAGTTACTATTCATTACTCTCAAAAATGTTTTGAGTGTACAGGACAAAGAAAAATAATAATAAAATAAATGTTTTGAGTAAGATGAAGAAAGGGATGTAAGAGTTTTTAAGAAATAAAAAAAAAGTTTAAAAATATGTTTTTATAGTTAAGTTATAAAAATGATGAAGAAAATTTAAAACCATATGTTTTTTGGTTAAATTATAAAATAGAAGTAAAAAGTGAGACGCGAATGCTTCGTTGGATAAACATAACCTATTTTAACCATATAACAAAAGGGTAGGGTTCTAGAATAAACATTAGGTTGAGAGTGAACTGTGTGAACTAATCTGAGCCATAAATTGTTTAGAACTTGAAAATTTCAATAATAACAGTTTTGTAATTATTTATATGTAAAAAAATAAATGAAAAAGGTATAAAAGTAAATTGTTAACTACTTCTCTCTCCAACTGAATAATTAATTACATTCTCTCTCATTTTTTTTCACTTACCAATTAACTAATTTTTTAATTCTAAAAAATATAACCATTATATAATATATTGTTCCATGTAGAACATGATTAAAAACACTCTAGAAGTGAATGTATATATATGTATTATACGTATTCACAATTTAAAAACGTATGTACATATATGTACATTAACAAATATTGTTTCATCCAATCATCTTCTTTAAGTGTACATGTCCGATTTGTAATGTGCACATATGTACATTCATAATATACTTCTAAAAAAGAAGTTAATGATATGGTTGTTCAACATGGTACATATGTGTATAGCGAGTATCTGAGATGATTATTCGGCATTATACCTATGTGTACATAACAGTCTCAACACGTATATACATATATGTGCATTAACAAGTCATATTCTTAACACGTATGTACACATATGTACATATCAGCTATGTTCAGAACAAGTGTACATTATCACACAAGATTAATGATGAGTACATGAAGAATAATCATGGATAAGCAATTGTAACAAAAAAAATTTGAATATTTAATCCAAAAATAAAAAAATATGTAATCAAACTTTCTTTAAATAATTCATTCTTGCATGAATATGCAATTAAAAAATCCATTATTTTGAATTAAGAGAGACGGAGAAGATAATTATGCAATTTAAGAAAACTACCAAAATTAAAAGTGTAACTAAAATTCAATGATTAAAATAAAGATTGAAAACTAATTTATTGTATAATTACAATCTTACCCTTAACTACAAAGAAAATCAATAGTCCTGATTAGTTCAAACAGTTCACTATGAAAATGTTGTTCACAAATGAACCTAATCCTATGTAACAAAATCAACTAACAATTTACCAAAAACACTCACTATTCTCACATCCTTACATCTTTTTTCTCACGCTGTTTTTCATTATCAAAGGCTCTCACTATTCTCACATTCCTACAGGGCCGGCTACAAGCAAGTGCAGGGTGGGCTTGCGACCAGGGCTCAAATCAATATAGGGCCCGAATAAGTTTTGATTTTTTTATATATAAATATTTAAGAAAAAATCTAGATATTTTTATACATAAGGGCCTTTTTTTATAACAAATTTAAAACCCAATTAAAAGTTTTATAAATAAGGGCCGGCTTAAAAGACCCAATGGTCAATCTTAAAAAATCTGGATGTTTTTATAAATAAGGGTTTGTGTATAAGAATTTTAAAACCCAATTAAAAAGTTTTACAAATAAGGGTCTGCTTAAAAGACCCAAAGTTTTATAAACCCAATTAACAAGCCCAACCCCAAGACCCAAGTGAGTAATAAACAAAAGTTATTCAAAACCCAATTGTGGGAAAACAGAACGTCGATCGACATTCATGTTCAGTCGTTCATCATCATCAGACATCAGACGACGGCTCTGACTTAGGGGATTCATCATCATCGCAGTAGAGGAGGGGATTTATAGGTCGAAACCAAGTGAGAAATCAAGGATATCATCATCATCCTAATGCAGTACTACTTATCCTAATGCTACACTATTTTTGTTAATTTGTTTTATCAATTTCATAACAATTATCGTTGTATTTATATATTTGGTTGAATGATTGATGAGTTTATATTATATGAAGATTTGCGAATAGGGCCCAAAATTTTGATCTCAAACATTTTTTTTTTTTTGATGATTTTTGGAGAAGTCCCTGCATTCCTACATCTTATTCTTACACCCTTCTTCACTCTATCTCTCTTATACAACAATTTAGCAAAAAAAAAAAATTAAGGTTGAACTTGTACCTGAGATGGGTGGCGATCTAAGATAGTTTCACAGAAGATGGTGAGTGGTCGTTTGCTTGGGGTGAAAATACCTTTGTTTGAACATTTTTTTTTTTTACAACAAAAACGAATTCAGGAGATGGAATGAGCTCTTATATGATTTTCTTAAAATTTAAGTATGTGGGTGAGGATGAGAATGCTCTCATTGGTGACTCATTTCATGGGCTGGTCACTTGGATGACATCTGGAAGTAATAAAAAAAGAAAATCATTATTTTATGGTAAACCAAATTAGGTTGCAACTCTTGCCACATGTCAAACAACTATTGCTTTGTATTTTATTTTCTGTTTTCTTTGTGTTTTTTTAATAACTAGTTTTACTTTTACTAGCACTGTTATGGAGCCGAACAAGATCTAGCTCAAGCTTGAATTACAAATCAAGCTGAATATGTGAGCTCAAGCTCGACTCGATTAAAAAGCGAGCCAACTCGACTCGATTTAGCTTGATTCAAGCAAAAATGGTTAGCTTTACTAGTCTTATAAACTCGAAACAGCCAAACACAACTTAATTAGGCCAAAAGGCTAAAATGCATCTTCCTATAGATATAAAACTAGAGATGTAATTTATGGTTTATTAATTTTACGAGGGCTTCTTGTGCCTTTTATTGAGATAAGAGATTTGTGACGTTTAATATTATGAGTGATGTGGGACAACAAAAATGTAGATTTGTATAAAAATGTAAAGATAAAATAGGATTATGGTATGAAACATTGATCAACACCTTGAAAGATAGGATAATAGAAATGGATTAAGAAACGTTGATTAAAATTCAGCAAACTAGTTAGAAGATTTGATTCCATTAAATAATTCTTTCCAATTATCTGCCACAGAAACATGTTAGCACAACATGTAATCACTTAAAACAAATAAAGTGATGCAAAATTTGCAAACAATAAAATACTCCCACCTTTAGATGGCTTGAAGATGCTAAGTACAATAGGATGAGATTTAATACTATGGAATCAAGATTGAGCTTGATGACTTGATGCCAGCTACCACAGGATTAGGTTAAATACTTACAAAAATAAAACATACATATATATATAGTGAGGTTTATTGAGGAACACTAAAAAAGTGGGGAACAGCGGGGAACCGACTCAAACGAACTCCGATTGGACTCATTCCCGCGGCGTTGGAACCGGCTCGTCGAACCCTAACTAGGATCTCTTAACCCTAAATCATAACCCCTAAAAACCCTAAATATATTAGGGTTTGGCCTTTAAGATTTAGCTTTAGGGTTTAGAGTTTAGCTTTAGGTTTAGCCTTTAGTGTTTAGCTTTTAGGGTTTATAGTTTAGATTTTACGGTTTAGCTTAGTTTTAGCCTTATTTTTTAGCTTTAGGGTTTAGAGTTTATGAGTTAGGATTTAGGGTTTAGGGTTAAAAGATCTTAGTTAGGGTTCGACGAGGCGGTTCCAACGCCGCTGTAATGAGTCCAATCGGAGTTCGTTTGAGTCGGTTCCCCGCTGTTCCCCATTTTTTTATTGTTCCCCAATAAACCTTTCCCTATATATATATATATATATATATATAGGACAAAGATCCGTTAGGAACCACCTCTTATTGCGAGAACCGCGAGAACCAATGTAAACACAACAAAAAATGCCAAAAAATAGCTAAAAATCACACAAATTTTTTTTTTATATTTTTTATAAAAAAATCGCTACTTTTCGAAGCAAAAAAAAAAATTAAAATTTTTTTTTATTTTTTATTTTTTGCTTCTAAAAGTAGCGATTTTAACATAAAAAATATTAAAAAAAAAATTAGATTTTTTTTTTGATTTTTTTTAGGTTTTTTGGGGGTTTAGTTTTTAGCATTTTAGCTTGGGGGTGGGGGGGGGGGGGGTTTAGGGTTTTTTTTTTTTGGGGGGGGGGGGGGGGGGGGTTAGGTTTTTTTTTTGGGGGGGGGGGGGAGGGTGGGGGTTAGGTTTTTTTAGCTATTTTAGGTTGTGTTCACATTGGTTCTCGCGGTTCTCGCAATAAGGGTGGTTCTCGCATGAACCTTACCCTATATATATATGGGACCGCTAGAATGAGAACCACCTTGAGTTGTAAGAACCGCGAGAACTATACCGTACGGTGCGAGGTGGACCAAATTTTTTTTTCAAAAACGTAGATGCATGTATTATAAACACATTTGTAAAAAAAAAAATTAAAAAAAAAAATGCCGTGTGTGTAGTTTTGAGCACCACAAGTTTGTGGTTTACGAGTTCCGTAAATTTACAACTCGAGGTGGTTCTCATTCTAGCATGTATTATAAACACATTTGTAAAAATGCCGGATCAAGTGGTTCTCGCGGTTCTTACAACTCGAGGTGGTTCTCATTCTAGCGGCCCCCTATATATATATATATATATATATATATATATATATATATATATATATATATATATATATATATTGTAACATTCCCTTTTTGGGATTTACATTAGATAAGAAAAATGGAAGTTGTAGTTTGGGTCCATAATGTCAAAAACCAAATTATAAGGATTATTTGTGTGATTTAACTAACCACTTTGGTTACATGCCTATGTGAATGCGAAGGTGTACCTATAATATGGTTAGTGGGAAACTAACAATGTAAGCAAGTTGTAAAAAAGTGAAAGTTTTGGCAAATAGTGGAAAATACCTAACGACGGGGACTAAAGTGTCGCAACCCCCGACCCCTGCCCCGGGAGGCGGGCGGCCGCAAGCTACTCAGAGCCGGTGGTATCGGTGTTTATCAATTTGGCAGCGGAAATTTCATCAGGACCGTAGTTAGGAAATATTATATCAGAGTAAAACACCACATTTCTATAATTAATAAATATATGGGAAAAACCCAAGTTTCCATAACATGTTTTTAGGGATAAACCCTAATTTATTGAAATAAAACTTCTTCTTTATTTAGGTAATTTTTATAGCCACTTTTCCAAGACTTCAGTGCTCTCCAGCTGGCTTCTAATTGGCTTTCACATTTTGTTACCTGAAACGCGTTTAAAAACATTTTATCAGCAAGAAATATTGGCGAGTAAATCCCAGTTTAATCAAAACAGGTTTTATCATTTTACAGCATTGAGGGCAATCCAGCAATTACATTTGTTTATATCTACTTTAATTACCACCCACGGTACCGCCAATCCTGACTTGTGGTAATGTTACTACTTACAGTGTAGTAACAAATTTTGTATACAAAACCCCAACATACCGACGATAATTGTAGATTTACAAATACTCAATCACTGTGAATTATAAGTTAAAACATTTGAGGTTTTGTACAAAAAGGTTTCACAAAAAGAGGATTACTCACTTTGCTAATTTAGGTATTTCCCTATGACTTCTGGGTTATAATCTATTAAATTAAACAATGCACACGCGTTAGTATAATAACCCAAATTTACATTAGCTATACCATCCCCGAGACAGAACTCCAACGACTGAGTCAGGCAGAGCCTTGACATGCGTTACGGAGCACTAGATCGATCGGGCAGCGTATCTAATACGTAACTGGGGGTTATAATACTTACAACGAGGCAGAGCTTTGCTATATAGGGGGTATTATGCCCGAAAATTATAATTACTACCATAAATTTAGAGAGAGATTTTAATTCTGAATGATTTCTCAACTGAACGTCGAAATCTCTATTTATAGGGCTGGAACAGGGGGCTCTCGCGCCCCGCGAGAGAAACACAAAGGGTCTTTGCGGCCCGCGAGCTAGGTGGAGTAGGGCCTAGCCTTGCTGAGTTGACCCACTAGCCTCGACAGCAACATGACACATGGCGGTAGGGGGTGCGGGCGGGTGGCCAGCTGTCACGGCCCGCGAGGGCCCATTAAACTTGATTTTATTTGATTTTTGTTAAGTTAAAGGTATTTCGGGTCTATTTTCGTATACGGGGTGTATTTTAGGACATATAGAGGTGTTTTAAGAATTCTAGGAGGGTTGTTATATCCTCCCCACCTTGTTTTAGAACTCGTCCTCGAGGTCTTACTGTAACAGGTGCGGATATTTCCTCTGCATTTCTGATTCGAGCTCCCAAGTGTAATCTGGTCCTCTTTTGGAATCCCATTATACTTTGACTAGGACTAACCTCTTGTGTTCGAGATTCTTAATCTTTTTATCTTTAATCTGTAGAGGCTTCTCTACAAACTTAAGTTTCTCATTTACCTCTATGTCTTTAAGATGTACTACTAATGATTCATCTGCTAAGCACTTTTTGAGATTACATACATGAAATACATCATGTATTCCTGCCATCTCCTCTGGCAGTTGTAGTTGGTAAGCTACTTGTCCTATTCTTTTAATAATCTCAAAATGTCCAACATACCTGGGGCTTAGCTTTCCCCTTTTGATGAATCTGACTACTCCTTTCCATGGAGAAACTTTTAATAATACTTTATCTCCCACTTGAAATTCCAATGGCTTTCGCCTGTTATCAGCATAACTCTTTTGTCGATCGCGTGCTGCTTTTAGTCTATCCTTGACTTGAATAATCTTATCTGTTGTTTCTTGTACTATCTCTGGTCCAGATAGTTGATTTTCTCCAAGTTCTGCCCAACAGACTGGAGTTCGGCACTTTCGTCCATAAAGTGCTTCGAATGGTGCAGCATTGATACTGGTATGATAGCTGTTATTGTAAGAAATTTCTATTAATGGTAAATGATCGTCCCAATTTCCTCCGAAATCAATTACACAAGTTCTAAGCATATCTTCCATTGTCTGGATTGTCCTTTCGCTTTGGCCGTCCGTTTGAGGATGATACGCAGTGCTTAGATTTAGCTTGGTTCCCATAGCTTTTTGGAAACTAGTCCAAAAATGATAAGTAAAACGGCTATCTCTATCAGAAAAAATAGATAAAGGAATTCCATGTAATGAAACTATTTCATTTACATACAACTTGGCTAATTGTTCCATACTGAAAGTTAGGGGTGTGCATGGGTCGGTTTGGTTCGGTTTTTACTATTAACCATAACCATAACCGCTAGTTCGGTTATGGAGTTTTGGTAACCATAACCATAACCAAACTTCGGTTACGGTTAATCGGTTATGAAGTCGGTTATGGTTCGGTTTGGTTAATTTCGGTTAAGCAACCAAGCAAGATTTGAAATAAATTGGGTTGTGCACGATTTGAACTTCGCTTGAGCCTAATTTATAAGATAACGGAGACTAAACTACCGATTTAGGGTTCTTTTTAATAAGATAATTCTCAAACAAAAACAATTATGGCCATAACACCTTAGTTCTTGATCAAAATAAATGGCATCTATATCAAGATTATTTTGTTACTAACATACTTTTATCTTAGTAAAAACCCTCTATATGGTTTTATAAAACACAAATCCATTATGTAAAGTTAACATCACAAGTTCGGTTCGGTTACGGTTATATCGGTTAACCAAAGCTTCATAACCATAACCATAACCGATTGAGCGGTTATACAAAGTTTCATAACCATAACCATTGATTATATTGGTTATCGGTTATTAGTGGTTCGGTTATGTCGGTTATGGTTCGGTTATCGGTTATGGTGGTTAATTTGCTCACCCCTACTGAAAGTTTCCTTCATCGGTAAGAAATGAGCAGACTTGGTTAATCTATTTACAATCACCCAGATTGTATCATTACCTTTTCGGGTCTTGGGTAATTTGGTAACAAAATCCATTGTTATCAATTCCCATTTCCATATTGGCATTTCTAGTTGTTGCAATAAACCTGAGGGTTTCTGATGTTCAGCTTTAACTTGGGAACAGGTTAGACACTTGACAATATAAGCTGCTATATCTTTTTTCATTCCTATCCACCAAAAATTCTTTCTTAAGTCTTGATACATTTTATCACTTCCAGTATGTATCGTATACTTAGACTTATGGGCTTCTTCTAATATTCGGTGGCGTAGGTTTCCTTGTTTGGGTATCTAAATTCTGTTCTCATGGAATCTCCAAATTCCATCTATTCCTTGTTCTAATTCCTTAATCATCCCTTTCAATTTTTCAGTATCGTCCTTGATTACTGATTCTTGTACTTCTCTAATCTGTTCATTTAAATCTATTTGCAAATTTAATTTGAGAGAATGTACTCGTTTTTGCTTTTCATGATACTTTTGACTTAAAGCATCGGCTACTACATTAGCCTTTCCTGCATGATACTGGATATTACAATCATAATCACTAAGAATTTCCATCCAGCGTCTCTGTCTCATATTTAATTCCTTTTGCCCAAAAACATATCTTAAACTCTTATGATCGGTGAAAATGGTAAACTTACTACCGTAAAGGTAATGTCTTCAAATTTTAAGGGCAAAAATTATGGCTCCTAACTCTAAATCATGGGTTGTATAATTCTTTTCATGATTCTTAAGTTGTCTAGAGGCATAGGCTATAACTTTTTGACGTTGCATCAAGACACATCCATAACCTAATTTAGACGCGTCACAATAGACTACAAAGTCTTTAGTTCCTTCTGGTAACACTAGTATGGGTGCGTTGGTTAATCTTTGCTTAAGAATTCTAAAGGCTTCTTCCTGTTTTGGTCCCCAATCAAACTTAACAGATTTGCAAGTCTGTTTTGTTAAGGGAATAGCTATTCTAGAAAAATCTCGGATAAACCGTCTATAATACCCTGCTAATCCAAGAAAACTTCTTACTTCTGTTGTTGACTCAGGGATTCCATTTAGTAATTGCCTCGATCTTTGTAAGATCTACATGAATTCCTTCATGATTAACTAAATGTCCAAGAAATTGCACTTCTTCTAACCAAAATTCACATTTCGAAAATTTAGCATAAAGCTTTTCTTTTCTCAGCAAATTTAAGAGTGTATGCAGATGCGCTGCATGTTCCTCTTTACTCTTAGAGTAAATGAGAATATCATCTATAAAGATAATTATGAATTTATCCAGATATGGTTTACATATTCTGTTCATCATGTCCATAAATGCAGCTGGGGCATTGGTTAAACCAAATGGCATGACGGTAAATTCATAATGGCCATACCTTGCCCTAAAAGCAGTTTTAGGAATGTCCTCTTCTTGTACTTTCAGTTGATGATATCCTGAGCGTAAATCGATTTTAGAAAAGAATCGAGCTCCTTGCAGTTGATCAAATAAATCATCGATTCTCGGTAATGGGTACTGATTTTTAATCGTGACTTTATTGAGTTCTCGGTAATCAATGCACATACGCATTGAGTTCTCGGTATGAAACCTTTTTCCAAAAGTTCATCCAACTGTTTCTTCGGTTCTTTCATCTCTGCGGGTGACAAACGGTAAGGTGCCTTGGCAATCGATGTTGTACCTGGTAGTAGGTGAATTCTGAATTCAACTTCTCTATCTGGTCGTAGTCCAGGTAGCTCTTCTGGAAAACATCTGAGAATTGAAATACTACTGGAACATCTTTCAATTCTTGTCCTTTAGTGTTAATGATTATGGAAATCATATACACTAATGACCCTTTTCTTGCATAACTGGCTGTTTTCATCACAGAGATGAATTTTGTGGACCTGGTTGGCTTGTCTCATTTAATTGTGATCTTTTCACCCTTTGGTGAATTTACTTATATTGACTTTTGATCACATGGGATACTGGCTTTATTGGCTACTAACCAATCCATTCCTAACACGATATCAAATCCAGCCAGATTCATTGGGTAAAGATTAGCAATAAAATTATGGTTTAAAATTTCTATTCTTGCTCCCTGCAAGTTTCAGTGATTTTAATGGATTCTCCATTTGCTGTCTCTACCAGGCATTTTTGTTGAAGTTTAGTTAATGGTTGATTGAGAATTTTGCAGAACGAAGTATTAATAAAACTTTGGTTCGCACCAGAGTCAAATAATACTTTAGCAAAAATATCATTAACTAAAAATGTACCGGCAATTACGTCCGGAATCATCTTGGCTTCTTCTGCAGTCAGAACAAATGCTCTAGCGATTTTGGTAGTCTTGTTGTTCATGGCTGGAGCTAGTTTCGAACAGTTCGGCTTAATATGCCCTTTTTCTCCACAATTGAAGCATACTCCATTGCTGGGTTTCTTCCTACAATCTTCTTACTTGTGTCCCGATATTTTGTAGAAGTTGCAGTAGGTAGAACATCTCCCTGAATGCTTTTTCTTGCAGGACTTACTGTAGGGTGCAGAAGAAGAACCTATGTTTTTCCCACGATTGGAATTACTGTAGCGGAATTCCTGGGTAAGTTTTTGAGCTAGGTTCTTCCTCTGGTTTTCTTCTTGTGTACGTACTAGTTCATTAGCCAAGGTATTTGCTAGTTCTACAGCTTCTTCTCTGGTTTGTGGTCTAGCTGCCTTGACTACATGTCTAATCTCACTAATTAATCCCCAGATGTAACGGGAGATTAATACTGGTTCTGGTGAGGCTAGGGTTGGCGCTATTCTAGCATATTCAAAGAATACGGTAGTGAAACCCTTGCAGTCTACTCCAGACATTCTAAGGTTTAAGAACTTATTAGCAATTTGTTCTTTTTCATTAGGAGGACAGAATTTCTGTCACACCCTGACTTTTTGCGGAAGCGTGATTTGGTGTGACTTGCTTAATATCATTGCATTCAACCATAACAAACATCTATATGATAAAACCATGATGTCATCCATAACTTAAGTTTCAAAACATTACAATCGTCATTGATTTACCACAAACCAGGACTTCAATTTCTAGTACATAATAATCCAATAATAGCGGTGACCGAACGGGTTCACCGTGTTTGAAAATCGAATGAAAGTGAAATGAAGCAAACCTGAAAATTTGATTTAAACGACATCGTAAGACTTTTCAATTGAATATAGAATACCAAAGAACTATTGTTTCCGATCGGAGATGAAAAAGCAATAAATACTGCAAGGCATTCGATTGATAATGAAAGAACCGTTAGGAGGTACATTGGAATATAAAATGAACTTATGTACCATTGTCTTAACACACAGTTGCGTTAAGACTGTTTTAATCATGATGAAACAGAACGGATTTAGAGCAAGTCAATAGATAATCAATTAAATCCGTGTATGAAATGCGTAGACGAGATTAGCGCAAGCTTCAATTTTAGTGAAAACATCACCTCAAGGTGTCGAATTCAACGAGTGATTTAATGGAGTCGTAGACGAAATAAGTCTACTACGACTCGGGACAAAAGAAACATTTGCAATAATGAATTTGAATATGATGCTCTCAATACATCATATGGTGTCTTGAATTGAAGATGCGAAATGGACAAGTTCAAGCAATTGAACTTGGTTTCAGCGTAATCTGACAGTAAACCGTATGTATTAACAAGGGAATTTTCGGCATGGTTACAAAGATAAACCAGGTATGTAACTCGAAAGAAAAGAAATTTCAAGAAAGTATGTTAACTTGATAGCAAAGGAGTCAACAATTTCCAAGTAATGAATCAATGAGTACTCGTTTTAGTGAAGAAATGATCGGGTATCGAGACAAAGGAGTGTGTGCATTAATGAAGAAAATTGTCGTGATGCAACTACTATTTAAGAGGAGCAGAGATGCAAAAATCTACTCGTTAGAAGCAAAAGTGGAATCTCAATATAAGAAATTTGAGTACTTTATTTGCTTGGCTAACTGAAATAGCATATACGTTAGAATAATGGGGTTTGTTTGAGTTAACAGACGCGGTTCCTAAGTGATAACCTTTTATGAGTTTTGACCTAAGTTCCTGTATGTCCTATGTACATGTTCTCCTAGGTTTTCGAAGTTTCGTATTCTGTGTAAAACTGTTTTGTACACCGTGTAGAAAACACAATATTAACGTATGTTTAAAACAAGTGGTTGACTCACTGTACTTTGGTATACTTTCCTCCTAAATTCGCTGCTAGCGATAGCCTGGTCGAAGACCGATCTTGGGATAGTAGTTGGATCCTTGCAGCTGGTCGAATTAAATCATTAATCCTTGGTAGGGACATTAATTTCTTGATGGTTAGCTTGTTTAGCTTCTGGTAGTCGATACACGCTCGAAAGCTACCATCCTTCTTTTTGACGAACAGAGCTGGAGTTCCCCAAGGCGAGAAGCTTGGCCTTATAAATCCCTTATCCAGCAAACCCTTGAGTCGCTGACAACTCTTGCGTTTCCGAAGGCGCAAGTCGGTAGGGTGCCTTGGCTACAGGCGCGGCGCCTGGGACCAAGTCAATATGGAATTCTACTTGTCGTTGGGGCGGCAATCCTGGAAAGTCTTCGAGGAAGACTTCAGGATATTCCTTCTCCACAGGGATATCTTCGAGCTTAGGTTCTTCGGCTTCTTTGTTCGCGACAAGAGCCAAGTAGGCAACACATCCTTCGCGCAAAAACTTTCGTGCCTTCGAACAGCTAATAATTCATAGAGGCGTATCCTGCTTCTCTTCATGAATCACGATCGTCTCTTCATTCACCATCGGGATGCGGATAGCAATCTCCGCTCGATTGCTCGACAACTAATCCATTCCAACTACAACGTCGAAGCTTCCCAACTCAACTGGCATAAGATCTGGCGAAAACTCACGCTCTCCAAGCTTTATAACGCAGTTTCTAATTACTTCATTAGCTTCTACTAGCTTCCCATTAGCTAGTTCTATCGAGTACGGGATATCTAACTTGCTAGCTATTGACCCAACTATATTCTTAAACTCTAGAGATATGAAGCTATAGTCGGTACTAGTATCGAACAACACAAATGCATAACGTTGACTAACAGGGGCATACCGATAACCATGTTTGGATTCTGGCGTGCTTCCCTAGCTCCGGTGTTGGACATTCTTCCATGATCTTGTTTAATCTCCCTTGGGCAATCTTTCCTAAAGCGCCCCACGTCACCACAGTTATAACACCCTTGACCTCCCTTTCCACGTCCCGTCCCATGCCAACACGTCTCCTTGCAGTGCCCCACTTTGCCAGAGTTATCACACTTTCCCTTTCCATTTCTACATCGCCCGGTATGATGCCGTCGATAATTGTCGCACTTAGGTAGTTTACCCATGTACTCTTTTCCCTTTATGGCATTGTTGTTGCTTTTCCCCCGAGTACCCTTCTTGAAGTTTGTGAACTTTCTCTTGTTATCCCCCGATGGCTCCACAGGAGTCTCTTTCTTCTCTTCAGAGATTGAAAATTTTCCTAGTCTAACCGCTTCTTCAGTGAGCGCCACACTTAAGTCAATAGCTTTTGCAATTGTTGGAGGCTTTGATATTGTCACCATGCTCGGAATCTGAGGTGCCAATCCCCAGATGAAACGTTCGACCCTCTTAAACTCTGGTTCTACCATGTAGGGGACAAGACGAGACAAATCATGGAATCTCTACACATACTCAGCTATCTTCGAACCTTCCATTTTCAAGTTCCAGAACTCAGTTTCCAGCTTCTGGATTTCTGCTCTTGAACAATACTTCTTATGCATCAGCTTTTTCAGTTCATCCCACGTCAAAGCATAAGCAGTAGTCTCGCCCAACGTCTGAATTTGAAGGTTCCACCACGACAGAGCCCCATCTTGAAGCAGTCCGGAAATGTATGTGACTTGTTTCTTTGGAGTACAATTGCTCAATCGCAAAACAGAATCCGTCTTCTCGACCTAGCGCACGAAGGCTACGGCACCCCCAGTGCCATCGAAATCCCGGGGCTTGCAGCCCAAGAACTGCTTGTAGGTACAGCCTGCGACATAAGCAACATCATTCACATAAGGCATTAGCAAATCACCCTTGGAAATGTCCAAACATTTTGTAATGTGTCTTAAGTGACTAAACATTACCGTTGGGTGGGTTATTTCCTGAGGTACCTCCGCTGCGTTCGGAGCGAAGGGCCTCGTGCTGTGCGATGGCCTGTGAGATGCGCTCTTGTAATTCCGCCTCTGTCGTCGGCAGAGGGCTATTGGTATCAGTGTTCTTTCGAGGCGACATCTTCTTAAGAAGAAGATCGGATAGGTCAGGTCTTATTAAGGACACAAGCACATAAGCATCTACTTTAACGAATAAGACCTAGGAGGTGTATATACATATGTATATAAGCAATCATATAACATCACAATTATAGCACAAACAGGTAAATCTACAACGTGTTTAGCGAGTACATGACGACTGAGCTTTCATTAATTACCGACCACAATCACATTGTCTACAAAGCATATCACATCAAGAGGGATACAGGGTCACACTACCCTTATCTAATAAGTCTATCAATATACCAAAATCACGTGGTCCAAAGTGGTCTTCAAAAGTCTCCACAATCTTGGCTTATTAGTAGTGCTCTCACCAAAAGCAATGCAATCTGCATAAGACCAAAAACCAACCATGCTGATGGTGGAGGAGGGGGTGGAGGGAAAGGAAGCAAGCTGCGCACATGCGCAAGCTCCTCATCAAGCTCATAGGCACGTCGAAGCAAGTAACTGATCTGCTGCTCGATGGTAAGGAATTGAGCATCAAACTCGGAAAAGGTGTAAGAGCAGCAGGTGAGAGTGCAAAAGGAGAAAGTGATGAATGTGGAGGATCAAAAATATACTGTCATAGACAGGATGGAGGGCGTGGTGTCAACTCAAGCTCCAAAACTCTACGACTCAAAACCTCAAACTGTAGCTGATGTGACAGGAGCAACTCATCCTGTGTGTAGCCTCCATAATGTAGGGGTCTGAAATCAGCATAGTGTATGGTAGAAACCATCGGAATGGCTCGCCCAGCGGTGAAGTAGTGAAGGGAGCAAATGGTGCAGCCTGAAGGATCTGTGGAAAATGCTGCTGTAGCAAAAGGATAGTCACGCGGGTGCTGACCTGGAGTACCTTCCCCTGAACGGGGTGCAGGAATGTCCTGGAGGAAAAACAATCGGCAATTCAATGTGATGGTCATCGGATTCTACAAGAGGGAGAGGAGCAACATCAGCGGGTATAGGTGGGGGAATAAATGGCTTGGCAAAAGGGAGAATCAACAGGTGCAGGTACTCAGTCGGGAATAGGGAGTGCAATATCTGGTATTCAAACGGAATCATGGTCAGGATCAGAAATCGGCTCAAGATCAGTAGGTGCAACACTCAGGCTGACCCAAAAGGAATAGAAGCTAGCTCGGGAGCAGGCTCTGGGTCGTGTGGAGGTGTGGGATCTCGAGCAGGTGATAGTGCAGTAGGTATAGGAGTGTCTTCGTCTGAGTCAGTAGCAAAAGGCTGCAATCTGGCCGTCTATAAAACTGAAGGTGTCACAGACTCAAAGGAGTCTGAAACTGAGTGCAAACTGGAATCAGAGGATAACTTGATGACAGGAATCTCAGGAGGGGGGAACAGCAATAGCATCCTCGTCTATCTTTCCATCACCCTGGGCATCGACAGGAGGACCATCAACAATCAAATCAACTTCATCATCAAACAAATTGTCGAAAGGCAGATCCTTGGGGGGGGGGGGGAATGACCACAAGAGGTACAACATCGAGGATCGGAGCCAAGATGGGCTCACCCTCGGGATGACCAGTGATGAGGTGGTCATGGACTAAAACAGGAATGACAAAAGGATCCTCGTCAGGGATACCATCAGCAAGGGTAAATCACCGCCGAAGTCTGGTAGCGCGAACGGTTGGAAGTCGTCCTCATCCTGGGACAACATGTCAGGGTCACTCTTAGTGTCTGACGTATATATCTCTGGCGCGGCATAACCTCGTCGTCTGATGTGACTGCCTTCGGGTCACGGGCATCCGTCAATCTACCCTCTGAGGATGACAGGTGTGCATGTATTGTTGTAATCCTAACATAGGTACATATAGTAACCACTAACACCCAGTATATGCAAACAAAGGCAATGTAATCAAAGACAATGTATCACGAAATCATGTATCCTTCCTAGTCTCCCAGACTAAACCACCTAGTCTCCCAGACTAAACCACAAATGCAACCTTACTATCGTGTTTCGTGTCTTTTTGTTTGTAAAAATGCTTGTTTCCTGGATCTGGGCATTTCATGTATGCAATGAAAACATGGTGTAAAAATATTTTCGTGAGAGCCCTAATGATTGTAGTCTAGACTCGAGAAGGAATCCTAGTTCGCTACAATCGAAGCTCTGATACCAAACTGTCACACCCTGACTTTTTGCGGAAGCGTGATTTGGTGTGACTTGCTTAATATCATTGCATTCAACCATAACAAACATCTATATGATAAAACCATGATGTCATCCATAAATTAAGTTGCAAAACATTACAATCGTCATTGATTTACCACAAACCAGGACTTCAATTTCTAGTACATAATAATCCAAGTTTTAAGTTCCAATCTGGACTTAACAAAGGACACTAACAAACTAGGTTTCGAGCCATGTATCTTACCCAAGATAAAATACATAACCCAAACCCTTCGACTTCGGATGACACCTTTTATTATTAGAGACATGACTTGTAAACTTCAACGCCTGCAAGATCCATACTTAATTTTCCTGAAATACATGTAGTTTGAAAACATCCACAAAAGTTGAGCGAGTTCATGTATGCACGAATAAACCTTGAAAACATTTGTATGTATGTACTTATAAACTGGTATGAAGCAACAAGGAAACAGATCAATTAATGTGTTGCCAATACATTAATATAAGTGACATGGTATAGGAAGCACTCAACCCTTTATGCTTATTTCGTACCGGGCCCTATGACGAAACGACATAGTCACCACATGCGGCCAACTCGCAAGCCCATGGATGGGGCTCGCAACACCCAATAGATCTATCACTCATGCCCCTCGGTCCTTATACAAGGATTAATGATCTTAAGTCAATCGCCTATCCATTCACATGATCTAGCAGTACATTCCTTAGCTAACCATACCACGTATAAACGTTTGTAAACAGTTTGTAACATGTACTTCACCCTCGAAGTTATAAAACTGAAAACAGTTAAAAGAAAAGGGAGACATGAACTCACAGTTTTGCGTTCCTCGTATCCAATGTAACTCAAAGCTTCCTCTAGAGCGCACGACTACCTACAAGCGTACTACGGTCCATTAGACGGGTAGGTCGTGCCTTAACCTTGGTCTTAATTAGTGTCTTGAGTTACGTTAGTTTGTGTCATCAATGTTATTCCAAGTATATAATCATTTCTCAAAATAATAAATATTTTAACTTAAATTATATTTATTACATTTTGGAATATTAGTTAAAATAATATATTTTAACTTGACACACGTATGTATTGTATATGTATATCCTTCCCAAGGATGGGTGTATTTGTATTCGTATTCTTATACCTGTATATTTTTGCCATGCATGGGCATCGTATTCCGGAGTGTATTTATACGTACAAGAATACGTATCCTTGATGTGTTTATTAAGTATTTTTACACTTAACTTTTCCGGAATATTATTTTTAATAAAAATTCATCAATATATATTTTCAAAATATACATTTTAAGGAATATTATTTAGAAAAATTATTTATAATTTTTTTTCTTTGGCAAAAATATTTGTATTTCCATATAAGTCCCAAAAATAATATATTTTCAAGTCTAACTTGAAAATATATGTGAACTTATTTTTCTTCCACAAATAATATATTTCAAGTTTATTTAAGAGAATACATTTTCTCCCAAAAATAATGTATTTGATGTTTGTTTGAGAAAATATATATTTTCTTCCAAGAATAATATATATTCTAATAATCCAAGAAAAATAAATATTTCTACTTGCCCAAAGATAATATATTTCCTTCTTGTAAAAAATATGAAATATTTTGTAGTAATCATGAAAATCCCATTTTCATTCCCTTGATGTCCAAAATATACACATGAATAATATTTCCGGAATATTTTGTGAGTTATATTCCTTTGTTCGGTTTTACTGGTATTTTGGGTATTCTTTGTATATTTATTCCTTGGAATTTTGATAATATTTTGGATTGTAATTTCTTGGTATTTTGATGAGTTATATTATTTCAAATCCTAAAATAATATAACTAATACACATAATATACAAATAATCACACACATGGTGCCTTCTAAATATATATTTCCTAAATACATATTTAGTCACTTTTATTTGTAAAAACCAACCTCCAATATTTATAATTTTTGTAACAAAAATTATGGCAAAGTTTATGTAAAAATTCATGGTTTAAAGCACACTTGTAATTATTTGTTTAGAAATAATTTTCTTAGTGTTTAATTTTTAGAAAAATTTTGCCATAGTTTCCCCTAAATGGAGGTTTCCATACCTTGAAGGTATATCATTTTCTTTTGTAAAATCAATACAATCAATCCACAATCAACAATACACATTCTATACTTACCAACTTTGCCATTAACAAGCACAATCTACTACTTTATGAACTTGAATATTTGTAAAAATTTGTAGTAATTTACTAGTGTTCTTAGTAAGCCTTGTTACCCCTTTAAAGTGTGATTGATTCTTTAAAAACTTCATTTTTAAAGAAATGGATCTTCACAACTTATAATCATATTTTTCAAAGAAATGTTTCTTCCTTGGTTTTTCTTGTTACATAAGTGTTTCTACACTTATTTAACCTTTAAAAATAGGGTTTATTTATGTAAGAACCAAGATCAAGTAAATCTTGTGTTTTTAACTTGGTTCCTTTGAAAAACCATCCATGAAATTTTAGATCTACAAGTATTACAACTTACTTTGATCATTATTTTTCAAGAAAACCACATATCATTTCAAGTTCATGTTTCTTATGAGGATGAGCCATGATCCTACAACACTTTCATCCTCTCATCTTGCTAGATTATGTTTTTAATCATGATCTAGCAAGATCATATGATGATCTACATCATTTTCATAAGCAAATAATGATCAACAAGCAAATCAACACATAAACAACTTAGTTTCTTCATGATTTAAGCTTATGTTCAAGTTTCATTCCTTTGATTCTTAGTGTTCTTTAAGTTAATGATCATGTAACATCTTTTAACCACTTAAAATAGATGTAAAATGGAAAGATTAGTGTTCTTACTACTAGCTCAAGGCTAGGGATGATCAAGAGAAGAAATGAGGTGGATAAAAACAAATGGTGAAGGCCATTGAACTTCCGAAAGCTCCTAGCTTCCTTATGCACCTTCTATCACACTTTTGTATGCTTGGATTGAATGAAGGAAGAAAAATGAAGGTGGGTGTGTGTGTGGTGAGCTACGGCCGAGAGCACAAGAGAGGGAGAGGAGAAGAGTGTGTGTTGAATGTGTGTGAAGTTATGAAGGTTATGTCTTAATGTACATACTTATAATCCATTTCTCATAGTTTTCCTTTGTGTATTATGTCATAAAAGGGGGAACAAGATCTTATATTTAATTGAAAGAAAATCAAAATGGTGGGGGCCATGTTGGCCGTCCCATAGGTGGGGGGGGGGGGGGTAGTAGACTAGGTTAAACTAAACTAGTTAGATTATGGTAAAAATCCAAGTATTAGTTAGGTGTTTTAGTTACTAGATATTTATATGATGTTCGGGGACCATAACTAGCTTGGTAATGTTAAAACAGTGCTTCTAGTGAAAATTGGTGTTTCAGGTAGCGTCAGGTTGTTCGGTTAGTTACTTGGTTCGTTAAGGTGCTAAACTATGCAGTTTAGTGTGCTTTATGTTACCTTTTGTGACAGTTTTAATTCCCGACGCTTAGGAAAGTATTCAGGACCGTTTAATCATATTTCTGCATGATATTAGATTGTTTAAATTCTGAATTTGCTGATTTTCTGCAGAATTCTGTAGTTTAAGTGCGTTTTAGGCACTTTCCGGCACTTAAACTATCTCTAGGAAGGCAGTTTTATGATCCTTACTTTCCTACACACTATACTAGTGTAATACTTGGTTTCTAGCCCATTCTAGGTCTCAATACAACGTCTGTCTACTTACTAAATTCCGTCAGCATTTTTCTGATTTGTCTGGTAATGGTGCTAACTGTATTTAATGCATCATTTAAGCCCATAAGTTCTCATGCAATAATGATATGACTATAAGCAATATGTGGTACACATGTATGTGATACATGTCCTACCGAGACAGAATTTGGAACTTGTTATCCTATTACCTAACAGGCAAAGATTTGCCTCCGTGGAAAGGATGATTCGTTGACTCGGACCTGTTCTAAAAAGTCGAGGTATTTTGAATTGTTTGTTGACACGGACAAAGTCAGGGAAAACCTCTGAAATTTTTTCAATATTGAACCTTGGACATATAAGAGTTCCGAATCGAATCTCTTTAGAAAGAAGATCTTTTGTCTCATGGTAGCCTGCTCCAGTCCCCTTATAAAGCAATAATCAGGAAGCAATTCAGACAATTAATTATAATTCAGCACAGTCATTAAGAACTAATCATTATTTAATAATTATACGGATACCTGGAATTTTGACAGTTGTCACAATTTCCTTTCAACCATATTCTTAAATTCAGTCCATTCCATGTTATAGACTCTCTCACTCCCCCTAGACTGGAGAATAGTGTTCCATCATTCTAAAGCTGCATTCCTAAAAAGATTGGAAGCAAACATGATTTTATCTTCCTCTGCACATTTGCTTATTTTTAAGACTGCCTCAGTCTTTTCTATCCAACGTAGAGCTGCAATGACTCCTTCATTGCCAGAGAATTCCATTGGTTTACAAGACCAAAATTCTTTATAAGAACAACCATAAGACATGGTTCTTCTTCTTTTTGGAATTGGCAATTGAAATAGTGGTCCATTGTTTACGCTGTGACTGGGCTCAGTATGTGGTCGTTTACTTCCACTATTAGTTTTATTATTTTCTGCTTCCTTAACCGTTTTGATAATATATGGCATAGCGTCTATAATCCCTTGTGCCACTATGTGTTGGATGGCAATGTTATCTAATTGGTTCCCGTTATTATCGTTATTCGAGTTTTCCTGATTCACTTCGTTGTCCATCTGGATTATAAACATTTACCAAGTATTAATATCACAAAACAAGATTTAATGCGAGCAATCACACAAACAAACATGTTGATCAAAACCGTCGTGCATTGCGACATTTACTCTATTTCATATATATATGCATGGTTGTAAAACAAGGTCTCCAAGGCCGAGTACTCCCCGAGTAGTCGCTACAAGGTAGGTTGCCGAGGCGACTTTCTTCAACTCTGACTAATTAATCAGAATCGATCAAATGCGGTCAACATCGGCCAAAATCGGATCCAGTAGGTCAACTCGGGACGAGTTTGACTTAAAATAAAATAAAACATAATTTCTATGCCTATCATATTAAAGAGTGAATATCAATTTCACGAATTTTATTATAAATATTAGTAAATTTATGCTGTTTGACATATATTTAATTTCCGAAAACTAATTTCTTTATAATTTGGCATGTCCGAGTACTCCCCGTGTACTCTCCGCCTAGGCCGAGTACTCTCAACTCCCTGGTCGACCGACTAGGGAGCGCCTAGCGACTTTTGCAACCATGTATATATATATATATATATATATATATATATATATATATATTACAGGCTACACCTGGAATCTAACATACAATATTAGTTATGCATCAGTAGGTATTAGACTATCTATATTTTTTTTTTCAAACTACACGCATATATATATTTATATCTATATTATTATTATTATTATTAGTATTATTACTAGGGGTTCATCCAGTACTGCATATTTCGCTCGTCGTATTTCCAAACGAGCATTTCCACTATTTGCCTTATTCTTTCTCCTTCATCCACTAACTCCTCACCAAAAGTGCGGAGTTCCTACATGTTTTCGGTACTCATGGTGGTGGTGGTGGTGGTGCGGGTATTGGGTCAGGGTACGGTGGTACGGGTTCTCCATATGGGTATGGGTTTTCTAGTATTTCTCGAACATACTGATCGACATCCCAATATGGATCTAGAGGGTCAGGGTTGGGGTATGGTGCTATAGGGTTTGGTATAGGTTCCTCTTGTGGGTAAAGTTCTCGATAATCCCTATGTTCATCATTCCATGGGTCATAAGCTAGAGGGTTTGGCACTGGGACTCTAGGGATTTCGTTTGGGTCGAAGGCGGGTATGGGAATCCTGGGTTAGGTTCTATTTCCATGGGTTGGGTTGGGAACAGTGGTAGTGGCTGTGGTGCAATGATTTGTTCTAAGCTTGGGTCTGCGGCAGTGGTAGCTAGTATGTGAAAGTTGGCTAGTCGCCTATTGATTATGTCTTGGGTCAGGGCATTCATCTCCCCATTTGCTGCTGCTAAAGCCTTTTGTTGCTGTAATTTCCTCATTCTCTTCCTACGCTCGTGTGCTTCCCGACTGAACCATCCTCTCTTTTTGGTAGGGAATGGTTCTTCGGAATGTGCTTTAAATATGAAGATCCCCTCTTCTGTATCAGCTGAATACCCCGAAGGAGTAGACTGGGAGGAAGTTCCTTCTTCTCTAGGAGAACTAGACAATTGACGATAGGCGTCCGATGGACCTTGATCACTCATACTGTAAACTAACAAATTGTCAAATAACACAAAACAATAATATACAGATATGCACGTAATCCCATAGATTATTCCCTAACATAATGGATAAAATTTTGGTGTCAGCAGAACACTTCTGTGGCTAAAATCAGTGGCAGTAGCTCTGATACCACCTTCTGTCGCAACCCCTGACCCCTGCCCCGGAAGGCGGGCGGCCGCGAGCTACTCAGAGCCGGTGGTATCGGTGTTTATCAATTTGGCAACGGAAATTTCATCAGGGCCGTAGTTAGGAAATATTATATCAGAGTAAAACACCACATTTTTATAATTAATAAATATATGGGAAAACCCAAGTTTCCATTACAAACATGTTTTTAGAGATAAACCCTAATTTATTGAAATAAAACTTCTTCTTTATTTATGTAACTTTTATAGCCACTTTTCCAAGCCTTAAGTGCTCTCCAGCTGGCTTCTAATTGGCTTTCACATTTTGTTACCTGAAACGCGTTTAAAAACATTTTATCAGCAAGAAATACTGGCGAGTAAATCCCAGTTTAATCAAAACAGGTTTTATCATTTTACAGCATTAAGGGCAATCCAGCAATTACATTTTTTTATATCTACTTTAATTACCACCCACGGTACTGCCAATCCTGACTTGTGGTAATGTTACTACTCACGGTGTAGTAACAAATTTTGTATACAAAACCCCAACATACCGACGATAATTGTAGATTTACAAGTACTCAATCACTGTGAATTATAAGTTAACACATTTGAGGTTTTGTACAAAAAGGTTTCACAAAAAGAGGATTACTCACTTTGCTAATTTAGGTATTTCCCTGTGACTTCCGGGTTATAATCTATTAAATTAAACAATGTACACACGTTAGTATAATAACCCAAAATTTACATTAGCTATACCCTCCCCGAGACAGAACTCCAATGACTGAGTCAGGCAGTGCCTTGACATGCGTTACGGAGCACTAGATCGATCGGGCAGCGTATCTAATACGTAACCGGGGGTTATAATACTTACAACGAGGCAGAGCTTTGCTATTTAGGGGGGTATTATACCCGTAAATTATAATTACTATCAGAAACTTAGAGAGAGATTTTGATTCTGAACGATTTCTCAATTGAACGTCGAAATCTCTATTTATAGAGCTGGAATAGGGGGCTCTCGCGCCCCGCGAGAGAAACACAGAGGGTCTTCGCGGCCCGCGAGCTAGGTGGAGTAGGGCCTAGCCTTGCTGAGTTGACCCACTAGCCTCAACACGCAACATGACACGTGGCGGCAGGGGGTGCGGGCGGGTGGCCAGCTGTCGCGGCCCGCGAGGGCCCATTAAACTTGATTTTATTTGATTTTTGTTAAATTAAAGGTATTTCGGGCCTATTTTCGTATACGGGGTGTATTTTAGGACATATAGGGGTGTTTTAAGAATTCTAGGAGGGTTGTTATATAAAGTTGTAATTATACCTAACTTAGAAAATTCCCACAAGTTTATGTTGAAAGGAGATGGGTTGTCACATGGTTGGATTATATGGGTTAAATAGGGGTGAAAAGTGGAAGTATAGTGGCAATTAACCAAAAACCCAAACTAGAGGGACCAAAGGTGACATATGGGGAAAGTTGATTTATAATTCAGCTTTTAATGGGTGAAAGAACCAGAATTTTCTGGTTCATATGTGTGTGTCGCATATGGGAGAGAGGAGAAAGGAAAAGAGGAGAAATCCAACAATCCAAGAAATTGATAAATGAATGGATGATACTTGAGCTTAGTAAGAGAACTTGGTGTTTGATTCTTTGAATTAGGAAGATTAAGCATGAATATATTGTACATTGTGCTTACATCGTTGTATGCACACTAAGTGTTTGATGAAATACCTAGACCAAGACTATTGTTGAATACATAATTAAATGAGAGTAAAGACTTGAATATTTACGACACGGATAAAAGTAAAGACTTGAGTGCCATGGGTGAGCTGCAATGTTTTCTTGGATTACAAGTAAAACAAAAAGAAAATGAAACTTTCATTCAACAAAACAAATATGTTAAACTCTTTTGAAAAAAATTGATATGAAGGATTGTAAACCATGTAGCACTTTCCCATATATACAAGCAAACCATTCATTTCTGATGAAAAAGATGACTTGATAGATCAGACTCTTATAGATGTATGATTGCGTCCTTAATGTACTTAATTGCATCAAAGCCTAATATTATATTTGCAACTTGTGTCTGTGCTAGATACTAAGCATCACCTAGCAAGCCTCATCAAATAGCTGTAAAAAAAGATATTCGGATACCTTAAAGGTACACCCACACTTGGTATTTGATATCCTGCTAATGAAAACATTGAATTTTCAAGTTGTTCGGCGATTTGGAGATTTTGCTGGTTACCACACAACAAGAAAGCCCACATTAGGAGGGTGTCAATGGCAATGCCTTGGTCATAGAGGTGTACAAATCGGTTTTTTTCACAAACCGGTTTCGGTTATTAACCGATCCGGTTTTTTCATCCAAAATGAAAACCGGTTTTTTAATAACCGGTTTCGGTTACTAACCGGTTTTTCAAGTCCAAAACAATAACCGGTGTAACCGGTTGGGATCGGTTTTTAACCGGTTTTTGCCAAAAAAAAAACCGGGTTTTAGCCGGTTTAACCGGTTTTTTTAAAACCGGTTACGGTTATTAACCGGTTTTTCATACCAAGAATGCTTTCGGTTATAAAACCGGTTAGGTTATAAAAAAACCAGTTAAAAAAAACCGGTTTCGGTTTTTTTTCCCGATTTCGGTTCTAAAACCGGTTTTTTTTACACCTCTACTTGGTCTCTTGGCAGAGAAAAAGGGCAAAAAGGACAAAAATCAGAAATTAAACTAATGATTTCTCAATATTAACTATCTAGAAAACCCATTTATATTTATAATATATCAATTTATAATATATCAATTTGCAACATGTATAGGCTTAAGCCTGTTGTACATGTTGCATAATATGTTGTTTGTGCAAGTATTTGTAGTACCATTAGGTTAATGGGGTTGTAATATTTGTAGAATAATAGGTGTTATCTCATATTTATATATTATTAATTTATAAGAATGTAGTGCATTAGGCGAGTCCTAGATCAACTTAGTTATTTTATTTTATGTATTACGTTTCGGTTTAATTTCTTCGCGTTAACACCACAACTTCAGTGTCGGTGGTCGCTGACAGTAGTGTGGCATTAGTGCTCGCCCCCGCCGCAACGCGGGGGGTGTTTAATACTAGTTTTGTATTAAATCAATCAGATTTTCAATACGCACAACAAAATAAATAGTATAAATGAAAGGGCTAAGCCTACAAGATTAATTGCTATTCAATAGTGTCATTGGTATAAATATTAATGCACAATAAATCACTAATTATCTCATAAAATCATAGTAGTATTTCCTACTAATTATGGTGCTTACTTTTCATACATGTTTAGTCTAGAAATAAAAATAGGATACACCTTTGCAAACAAAAAATGAATGTTATTTTACAAATCTAAATACATATTAATAATATTATATTATTATTATGCTAATAAAACATCTAAATATATTGAAAACTTGTTTCACACTTCACCTTCTCCAAGCATTGCAACTCATCCAATAAACGAACATACTCCTTTTGGGCCTCTCCTAATTCCATTTTAAGCTGAATCACCTGCGCCAACAATCGATAATGAAACCACAATCAAACACAATGTCAACCATAAAAAAATATAAGTGGAAAAACATGCGGGTCCCGTAACGGATCAAAATGCTAATTTGTACGGGCCAGGTTGGTTTGACCACCTTGACCCGCTAACACTGTCATAGTTTTTATTTCTTTTAAATAAAACGATTTGAACATTAATGAACCCTTGACTATATAATCAGCTTTCCTTCAACCCGTTTGGGACGTTCACTAATTACTAGAGATGTAAACAAGCCAAGTTGCTCGTGAGCTACTCAAGATCGGTTTGTAAAAAACTTCGACACGAGGCGAGCTTAAACGAGCTCCAGCCTAAATTGGAGCACACTTAATATACGAGCTTGAGCTTGAGATTTACATACAAAAGTTGACTAGGCTTCTGAGCCTAAATGAGATCGTGCATAGTTTTAATTTTATACATAAATATTTAACTACATAATAAATATTTAATAATATGATAAAATAACTAAATAATATATATTTTATAAAATTTATAAAAGTATAATTACTAAAGGATAATAATCATACCCACAAGTAAAAGTAATTATATATTTATTGAATAATAAACGAGTCTAGCCCAATCAGGAAAAATCATTAGCTAGCCGAGCTTGGGCTCAGCTGGGCCCATTTACACACTAATTACAATCAGGGAGGTAAATGGCACAAAAGTATAACTGTTTAAGCATCTTTTATAGAAATAAACAGCCAATATTACCTTGAGCTTGAGTCGTTCTTCCGCCTTCTCAAACTCTGAGCATCTGAAAAAAAAAACAAATCATTAAACGAAATCATATAAAGGTTTCTAAATCTGATTTAATAAAGGTCTTTTTTTAATTTAATTCTTTATATTCCACCCAAAAAAAAAAATCTAGCTAAGATCATTAACATTCTTAAAATAACAATGATAAATAAAGAAAATAATCAAATGTGTGAACGATACGTAAAGATACTAACTTTGCTCGAAGCTTTCTGTTCTCTTCCATCCGCGCCTCTGATTTGAACATTATAGGTAGTTCACTTAATTTCCTCTTCAAGTTTGACCCTTTTTACAGAAAAAACACGACAAATTAAACAGTGATAACGATAACGAGAGATCCTCATTTTCAAAAATATGATCACCCTTTAACAATATTAGTTTTTTACATTTCTAACCTTGTTGGAAACCTGGAGGGAAGCTTGGTTGTTGTACTATGTTCGGTAACAAATTTGATTGAAAAGATGCCCTGCTATTTATGGTAGTTATCATTGGCGGTATTTTGGTTTTCTCTCCGCCAGTGGTGTGTTTGAATATCCTCGAGAGAGGGGGTTGTTCTGGACCGTGCTGATGAACGAAATTAGTGGCACCTGGGGTAGCAGATGGTGGACGAGGTTTTCGGTGAATTTGATAACCGATCAGTCCACAATGGTAATCCCTGCAGCATTGGTGGGAAAAATAAATAAGCATATTATTCTCTATATAGTATTAATTCTGAACATAACCGAGGAATAGTGACTTAACGCTAACGGACTAACGGCGTAAGATGACTTTCTGGTCATTATTATTACTAAAACACAACCCTTAGCTACAGTAGCTAAATCTTTTAGCGGATTTTCTAATTATACGCCATGTTCTCAACTATATTTACTATACAACCCCTCAACTTTAACTTCTCCAATATACATGTTTAGTCCCTCTACTTTAATAGTTTAATAAAGTTTTTTCCTTCTCAAATTAACTTTGCTTATATACATGTTTAGATCCTCTACTTTAACTTTGCTAATATACATGTTTAGTCCCTCTACTTTTTTTCCTTTCGTATTTTGCCTTTTAGTGTTTTTCCCTGGCTAACGTGACGAACCAAACCGACTCCAACCGAACAATATCGTTACAGGTATCCGTATTATTAGAACCGGTATTTTTTTTTTGCTTTTAGTGATTTTTTTTTGCGAATACGTACGTTGACGTTTCGATGTTCTTTCCCCGTTTCCCCATGGTTTTACGTTATCTCTTTCGGTTGCTACACCTAGTGTCGGTACTGTAATGATAGTCAAACTCCCGCCGCAACGCGGGGGTAAAACTTCTAGTTCATAGCTAAATTTTATCATTTGATCTATAACATACAAATGGGTTGAAATTGGCACCACTATTTTTGGGATATACAAAGAATTGCTTACCAGTACTCCAATGTCATTTCTTTTAACCGATGAACAAGTTTTTGGTAAACAGAAGTTTTTTCAAAATCTTGCTTATCATGAGTTGGCTCGATGAAATTTGCTTCAAGAATACCTGTAAGGAATCTTTTAGTTGTAAGAAACAAACTAATTTACTTTGGGACCAGCACGATTTTAGGTTCTTACCAACTACGCATCTCCCTCTGTTTGAAGAATAGCTAACCACGGGCCAAAATGGCTGAAAAAATATGGACAAGAAATGACAAGTATGTTTAGTTGCAAAAAATGTGACTAGGGGAGTTCATAAATCTTTAAAACAACCAAAACACACAAATCGAAGCAAGTCATGAACCATCTTTTACTATATGAAAACAAACTAATGGGTTATCACCCGCGCTCCGCAATGGGTTCGAAACGTAGATAAAACTAAACAAATCGCGAGAGTTAAAGTTCTTTGATGTCATTATTAAAGTTGTGGGGCTAAACATGTCATTATTAAAGTTGAGGGCCTAAACATGTCCTTATTAAAGATTGAGGGGCTAAACTTGTTTATTATTAAAGTTGAGGGGCTAAACTTGTTTATTATAAAGTTGAGGGGCTAAAAATGTCACTATTAAAGTTGAGAGGCTAAACATGTCACTATTAAAGTTGAGGGGCTAAAGTTGTTTATTATTGAAGTTGAGGGGCTAAAGTTGTTTTATTTAAGGGGCTAAACATGTCATTATTAAAGTTAAGGGGCTATAGTTGGTTAATACCAAAGTTGAGGGGCCAACTTTAGCTGACCGACTTTCAACATGTTCAGACATTTGTCATATCTGAAATAAAAACAACCCAAATCGACCCATTCTAAAAGTAAACGGGCTTAAAGTGCCAAAACAGTATGACTCTGTAGTTTGATTTTTGAGATCATACGAGCCTTAAAAGCTATAATATCAGTAAATATTTCTTTCAATCTACATAAAGAAATAGAAAGCAATGCGCCAATGCTCACCAGTATCAGGCGATTTTTGTGGTAGACGTTAAATCCATGAACATTGATATGTGGTGCCTCCTTGAGAAAACCGATCGTTGTAACCACCGAACCCTAAATTCATCAGAATAACTTCCGTCAACTTTTATTTTTACTTCAAAACAAAAAAAACGAGTATACATAAATTCAACTCAACCTCAAGAGGTTTATACATGATAAATTCTGTGTACTTCAAGTCTGTAGCAACGTTATGATACAGGACGACTTTCCCACGCAATACCATTGCAAAAGTTTCAGGTAATTTTAAGTACAAGATTGATAAGTATGCCTGAAATAAGATAAAATGTAGACCTTTTAGAAGAGTTTAGTGATAAAAAAAAAATTTGAGTACAATGCCATGTTCGTCCCTGAGGTTTGGCCAGTTTTACGACTTTCGTCCAAAGTTTTGTTTTTCCACGTCTGGATCCAAAAGGTTTGAAATCTTGCCATTTTCATCCGGCTCGTTAACTCCATCCATTTTTCTCCGTTAAGTCGGGGGTATTTCCGTTTTTTTGTTAACTTAAAGGGCAATTTGGTCTTTTTCAGGGGTATGCGGTCTTTTTACATAAAGTGAAAAGGGCCGAATTGCCCTTTAACTTAACAAAAAAGATGGAAATACCCCTGAATTAATAGAGAAAAATGGACAAGATTTCAATTTTTTTGGATCTAGATGCGGAAAAACAAACCTTTGGATGAGAGTTGCAAAACTATCCAAACCTCAGGAACGAAATGGCATTTTACTCTTTTTTTTTACTATACACGCATTATCAAACCATAGCACGTGGATTAACTTACACGGAGAGAATAACGAAGCCGGTTGGCAAGATGTCCGCTTGTGGCTTGACGAGAACCATCCTTTAGCTTGTTACTCGCAATCCGAGTTATACAAATATCCTAAAACAAAATTACGTGCAATTTACGTTTTCTTACATATTTCTCATAGGTTTATAAAATATTCTCCCAACTTGTATTCTGCTTACTTGTTAGACAGTTTTATTTTCACATAGAGCTAGAAGTAGAAATTTTGACCCATTTTTCTTATAGGGTAAAGTAAAATATATAACTTACAAAAAAAGATTACGACTTACAATACCTCGGGATCCGAGTCGAAATCTAGCTCCATACCTCGATCCTCATCAAGCCATAGATTGTATATGATGATTTTTGTGCCATGAGGACCCACGTTTTCAAACTACATATCATTAAAAAAATTGTTATGCAAAGAAGGGTTAGGTATCAAGTGGCGCAGCGGAACCAACACATAAGTGCACAAACGATAAACACGCAGATAACAAGAACACGACAATTTACGTGGTCCGGATTCGATGTAAATCCTACGTCCATGGGCTACAACTAGATATTTTTTATCATGCTCAGTACAAAGATTGCAATACATGACATAGGTATATAGAGATATAATTAGGGTTTGTAACGCCCCAAGAAAACAAACATGGATCAAAACAGGCCCAAAGTCTTCTAACCCGTCACCAAGCCCAATAAGCAAAAGGACTTCAAACCCAATAAAGGGTCAGGTTTGAAAGAAGGTGAAAGTTGAAGGGGTGAATCATAAAAGAGTCTAAACATAAGTTTAAATATTTTCCTAATATTAGGTGTTTTGGTGAGTAAGTTAGAATTTTAATGTAAATACAGGGTTAGGGTCTATGTAATTTGTGTGCAAGTTTGTTTCCAACATATATTGTCAGTTCGAACCTAATAGTTTATAAACACAATCAAAAGATATTTTTTAAATAAGCAAATACTCACTTGTTTAAGTAGTTCCTCTTCTGTTGAATATGGAGACCATTTCAACAGCATAGACATATTTAAATTAGGGTACTCGTTATCTTTTGATTGTAGGGAAACAAAAGAGTTCGTAACGAAGTTGAACTCATAGTGAACCTGCAGTTTTCAATAAACAGGTTTAATCATAGATTAGGATGTAAAAATAAGTTGCTTTTGTATCCATTTTTCCATTTTATAGTATATTTTAACAATGATTACCGGAACAATATCATTATCATAATAGCAGCAAATCTTACCATGGGAACTACTATTCTGTCATAACCCTCTCGAGTCAAAAATGTATACGATAAAAGTCCAATGCTTTGAGTCACTTTGCTGCTCATAAGAACAATGACAGAATAAAATAAGCAGAATATATAAAGATTCGGGGAGCTAAGTAACTATGAAATCAAGAAGACTATATTTCTGCTTTTTTTTCTCACTAAAGTCCCTCAATCGACTTTTTGCATATTAAAGTCCCGCTGTCCCGCTACTTGTTAAATTTGAATAAGATTTTACAGGGGTTAAAAGGTAATATAAATGATTCTGAAATTTAAGTTGGCAAACATTTACTAACTTTAGGGGGTAAAAGAGTAACTTAAGGAAAGTTTTGTACAGAGTCGTCTTCTTCACCTTTCGAACTGCATCTTGACGCAATTTTATGACTTTTTAGTTTTCGGCTCATTTTAGATTCAGTTAATATATATATATATATTAAAAGGCAAAGCATTGTGTCTCACTATTCACTCAGGCGGATCACATGCCGCCACTTGTCAGCATCTTTTTTTAAGCTCTTTCGTCTTTTTTCGCCCTTAACTTTGCTAATATACATGTTTAGTTTTTCTACTTCAACTTTCTTAATATAGACAACTCCTTTTTAATTAAAAAGAAAAGGAAAAGAAAAGAAAAGAAAAGCCATATAACAGCCATACAACCAAAACAACCGGATGTACCGGTTTCAAGACCTTTTAAAAAACACACACACACAATTTTGTTCAGTTTTAACATGTAGAGCGACGTTAATATGTAAAAAGTGGGTTGAGCAACTATTGTGAGAGAAAAACAGAAAATAGGTTGCTTTTTCATGGTATTTGCCCTTACTGTACTATAATAGCTTCTCTTAACATATTTCAACGCAAACTATACATTTAATAATGTAACTTTTAGAACATGAAGTGTTTGACGATTTTGACCCGTACCAGAAATTACCATTTTGACCCATTACAAAACCCACTCATTTTAATACAAACACTCATTGATGTTGATGACATGAAAGATTGAAACCAGATTAAAAATTACACCTGTTAGTTATGTTACGGCTGAAAACTATGACATCAGCTCCAAGCCTCATAGTACTGGTCTTAAAGCCATTTCCATCTGAACATTACTATGTCTATTAATAAAATGGATAAACAATAAATAATAAAAAAAATGGTATTTATCAAGAAGAGCATGTACATACACTTTCCAATCGCTGATATTGAGGATTTATCGGAAAATCCAAAACTCAGACATCGGCGCATTGACTCTGGATCCATCCCGTTTCCGTCATCTAGTTTGAAATAAAAAAAAAAAGATACAAAAGAAACTCTCAAGATCAGAATATTCAACTAAAAATAATGAAAGCTTTGCAGTTAAGGCAGTATAAAATCGGATATCGGTCAAGGACCGATATTTGAGATATAGGTTATCGCGGTGGAATATCGGTAATTTTAACATCATGCAGAATATATATATAGGAATTTAACACTTACAATTCAGTATACTCTCCTACCATTAACAAATTAACCTTTTGCAACTTGCAAAACACTAACAATTGTAGAAAGTATGAACTGATTAAGACTTAAAAGACTAACATTTAACACTAACGATTAAGACCTAAAATACTAACGGCAGCAATAAGAATGTAGAACTAAAAAGATAGGTACTTAAATCGGGAAAATCAGTGATATATCGGTTGGTTATGTCGGTCAATATCGCCGATAATATCGGTACCGATATTCTAATTGATATTTGACAGCGATATTTTACATGGGGACCGATAACCGATATATCACCGATGTTAACTGCATAGCTAAAAATAATGAAAGAAGTGTCATTTGCACAAGGAATAAAATATATGCTACCTTGGATTAACAATGCTGAGCTTCCGTTTCTTGGGTTTATGTATTTATCAATAACTACAAATGTAGCCCCATTTTGTATCTACAAAATAATAGGAGGTGATATGAAGAAGCATATAGCAAAACCGAAACAACAGAAGTCATAAAAAGGAAAATAGATTTGGAATCATGTAAATAAAAAATATGATATAAAGGTGTGAAATCAGTTGTGGTTTTATTACCTCATCTACGGCATTGTCGATAAGCTCAGCTACAGCTGCAAAAACAAAACAAAACAATAAATAGTTATAACATGTTTATATTCAGCCTATGTTGTTGGACTTAAGACAGTATATGCCTATATGGCACTACAATATATATACTTTGGTGAAGCTCAACATACCACCAAAAACCCATTTGTGAGAAGTAGCATTAGAGTGAAGAAATCTCGGATGTATATGTAGATAAGTTGAACCAGCTGCAAAATCATTTTATCACAACATCCTTTAAGCATACATACAGTAAAAGCATACATTGAACATAAGACTGATAGATACATTGAGTTGTAGGCTTAGAAGCAAGCTCATCGTTGTAAACTCCAGCTTTCCAGAATTGCCGAATTATAGGGGCTTCACAAACTGGTGACGTGGAACAAAAGTTCGCAGCATCAGCAGCTGACTGTTCTTGTTTTCCAAATCTTCTACCTATAGAGATAACGGTATGGGACAGTTTTAGTTGACTTGATACGCTGAGTATGTCGGGCTCCAACTTAACACCGTTAGCATCCATGTTTGCATAAACATTACCGCTAAGTAACTCTTTCATTCACTGCAACAGGCGTTCAGGAAATCGGTTAGCATCTATTAAAAATGTGATTTCAAAAAACTTAAAAAGACTGATAGAACCAACCCAGATGGTTTGTATATTAATATACATGATATTAAGCATAATGCTTGTGTTCCCCTAATACCTATTTATAAAGTTGTGTGTGTTAAGAAAAGAATAAGGTTTCCTTTTATAGTTAAGGAAATGCTATGAATGGATATCTATTTATGCAAAATAAAATTTTTGCTTAATTTACTAATTAACCATAAATAGCACAAGTCTTACAAAACACTCATGAGATTAAGGGTATATTTGGCATGGAGCTTTTAGGAGCTTCTAGCTATAAGCTTTTAAGAAAAAAGCTCCTACTCAATAAAAAGCCTTGTTTGGTTGAAGGAACTTGAAGCTTTTAGGTTAGGAGCTTGAAGCTTTTGGTTGAACGCTCATACTAGTAGCGTTTAGAAGGAGCTACAAGCTTTTAGGGGGAAAATGACTATTTAATCTCTAAAGATAATGAACTTTTTAATAAACAAACTTTTTAAATTTTTAGTTATGTCCATTTTGGTCATTTTATACATTTTATTAAAAGTTCTAGCTACCCTGCCAAACACCAAATATATCTAAAAAGCTACAGCTACCAGCTTTAGTATGAAATAATATTGTTACCTGGTTTAGAGTTTTCACATTGGCTTCTCTATCTCTATAATATAACTAAAACTCATCTTTTTCTCTAAATTTTATTCATCTTTTATAAACCCACAACATCCAGTTCTCTGTATATATCCTAATTTAATTAAATAATATTTTTTACTCTTTTTCTATTATTTTTTGTCTTTCCTTCACTTACAAACATCTATAGAGAATGTATGGTAAATCTCTATATTTAGAGACTAATTGTAGCATCTCTGTGATTTTTCTCTATTTTAGAGAATCGGATGGTGGAAGTATTTAGGTAGTTTTTTTTATCATTCTCTATATTTTTCTTTAAATTTTAAAGATTAGCATGCTTTAAAGGTTCCAATGTGAATGCTCTTAGTTAAGGGTAGATGCATGGTACCCCTGACCGCGGAAGGGATCCCCCTTCCCAAGCTAGCGACCCGACAACGCTGCCTGGCGGTGAAACCCCTGCCAACTCAAGGGGAACTGAAGAGCCTGTTGCCAGGATTCGAACCCGAGACCTCATGGATCCTTGAGCCGGTTTAAGGTGGGGGTCGGTGGCCACTGGGCTGACACCCAATGGTTTTAGTTAAGGAAATACTTTGAATGGATATTTTGATTGTGCAAATTAACATTTTGCTTGATATTAACCTTAAATAGCACATTTTTATAAAACACTGTCCATTTGGTTCACGGATTATTTTGTAAATGAATTGGAAATGGAAATGGAATGAAATCCTTTCAAATTTAATAAAAGAGTTAAATGCTTGGTTGGTCCCTGTGGTTTTCAAAAATTGCAGACTTGGTCCCAGTGGTTTACTAATTACACGCGTGGTCCCTGTGGTTTTCAAAAATGCACTCGGTTGGTCCCCAGCCCTAACATCAGTTAAATTTCTCAGTTAAGTCCATGTTAAATGACCAAAATACCCTTGCCTAACTATAAAAGGGTAGTGAACCCTGTCTCATTCATCAGACCTTGAACCCCAAACACGCACACCACACACTCACCTCTGCTTCTCTCTATGCGAACCAGTCAAGGGAGCCCGATTTCCGGCGATCTCCGGCAACAGGTTCCTCCGGCGAACCCCCATAACGACCGTCCTCCTCTTTCTCTCACACATACACACCCCTGAAGCCTTACATCACTTTCATGGACCACCCCCAGCCCCTGTTATCATGGAATAGACAGCCGGCCACCACCAATCGGTGGTGGCCTACGACGATGAGACGGAGAGAGAGAGCAGACGGAGAGAGCTAGAGGCGACGGGACTGGCCGCGGAGCCGATCTCCGGGAAGAAGAGAATGATGATGATGATGTTTCACGGCGGCGGCGGTGGTGTTCCGCTCCGGTAAGTTTTTTTTTTGTTGTCTCCCTTGTTCTATTCCCCGGTGATTGGTTGCAGAAGTCGCATCGGCGGTGGTTGTTGGTGTTTGGAGGAGGTGAATTTGGCATGATTTTGATGAAATTGGAGTGAAATTGGGTGGAATTTGAGGGAAATTGGTGGAATTGAAGTGAAATTTTGTGGATTTGAGAGGTGGGTGAGGATGAATTTGGGTTTAATTTGATGTTTAACGATGGAGATTGGAGATTTAGTGGGTGATGTATGAGATTTGAAAAGAAATGAACAGGGTGGAAGATTCAGGATTTACAGGGATGATGACGTGGAGATATGTTGTACAGATGCAGAGGTTGGTGATGAAGATGATGATGGGGATGAAGATGATGCAGTGGTTTTACCACTGCCAGTTTCTCCAACAATAATAGTGGTGGAATGAGTCTCCACCAGATACAAAATAGACGTTCTGTACTTGAACACAGGTAACCTCTGCCTCTGGTTCTCTAAGCTCGCATAGCCATATCTGCAATTGATACTCCGATAATCGAGTTCAAGACACTAACAAATCTGCATCCTGTATAGCAGAAACAGTAATCGAGACGAGAGAGATGAGAGGGAGAAAGAGGGGCGGCGGCGGCGACTCACGGCGGCAGTGACAGGGTGAGACTGGGGGTGGGTTGGTGATGAAGAAGATGGTGGTGATGAAGATGATGCAGGTTGGGGATGAAGATGATGATGGTGATGAAGATGATGCAGGTTGTGGTGGGTTTATAAAGAGAGTTAATAAGCAAGGGTATTTTGGTCATTTAACATGGACTTAACTGAGAAATTTAACTGATGTTAGGGCTAGGGACCAACCGAGTGCATTTTTGAAAACCACAGGGACCACGCGTGTAATTAGTAAACCACTGGGACCAAGTCTGCAATTTTTGAAAACCACAGGGACCAACCAAGCATTTAACTCTTTAATAAAATGTTTTGTTGCTAAATTTATTAATGGAAAGTTTTTTTTTGGTAATTTAAACGGTTCGCTTTATTACGAAATTAATATTGTTACCAGTTTTGATTAAAGAAATACCATAAATGGCCATTTTGATTGTGCAAAATAATATGTTACCTCAATTTACTAACTAACCATAAATAGCTCAAGTTTTACAAAACATTCAAAAGTCATAGTTCCTCGTATAGATTACTAAGAATAATTGTTATACCACGGTCGAATATCGAACCTAAGTATTATCCTAAGGTCTGTTTGGTATGAGGTAATGGAATGAAATGAATGAGAGAATTGAATGAACAAAGTAATGGAATGGACAATGGAATGAAATGGATCATTTAATTCCATTGTGATGTTTGGTTACTCATATGTGAATAGAATGAATCATTACTTTATACAATTTGATAGATAAAAAAACAAAGTAACGAAACACAATTGTATTAAAACGAAAAGAATATAATTGTCTCAATAATAATAAAAAAATAATAATAATATATTAATGGTAAAAAATTAAAAATAAAAATATGGATATTAATATTATTTTTAATATAAATATAAATATAGATATAAATATAAACATAAATATAATAAGAATATATTTCTTTACATTCCTTGAAGGAAAGAAAAAAAAACACCTCCTACTAAGGAATGGAAATTGTTATATTTGGAAGAAGTTACTTTCCTTGTGGAATGCTCCATTTCATTACCATATGATAACCAAACATGTTTCTTTTCATTCCATTCCACCTATTACTTTATATCAAACGCTACCCTAGTGAAATGAGTGACCGAGCATGTAAAATTTGATCATATGTTGAATACTTAGCATATATATAGAATGATCTTCATCATATCTACGGGCTATAAATTAGGGAAAATGACTTGTTCTGGATTTTAAGCCAAAATGTACTTAATTTGAATTCAAATTAGATTTTAATAATCCAAATTGTGACTCATTGCCCCTGACATTTATTAATGTCGTTTCAAAACAATTTATAAAATTCTAGTTAGGACAAAAATCAGTTAATTGTTCGTCAGCGCAAATGAAGTTACTTATGTGTTCCCGAGTTTACTAATGGAAGGAAATAAAAGGAAGGATAAAAATCAATTAATTGTAGTCGGCGCAAATGAAGTTACCTATGTGTTCCCGAGTTTACATGGAAGGAAATGAAAGGAAGTGGAAAGAAAGAAGAAAATATTTGTGTTCGAGAGTCTTTTTATTGGAAGCGAGTGAAGAGAAATGAAAGGAAGATCTTCCCTAATATAACTTCCATTCCAAAATGGAAGGAAGAAAAATATAAGGTTTACCATTACCATTTTACCCCGCACATAACCTATTATAAAACCCAACGGCGTATAATTGTAAAACATATTTCAGTCCTCTTCATTTCAATTCGGGAACACATAAAATCTTTAATTTCTTTTCATTTCCTTCAAACTCGGAACACAAAATGAAATTATATCTTTCCCGCCTTCGATAACGATAGTGAAACTTAAAATGTCATCGGTCACATTACGAAAAAGGATTATCATGGGCAACATATCATAGTTTTGATAATTAAAATCCAATTTTCCTAATTTGAATCAAATCCAGAGCAATTTCCAACTTAGCAAATTGACTTAAGCACAACTCAAATTTTAACATTACCTAAACAGAGAAACCATAAACAACTTATTATCACCATTAACCCTAATTAACATTCAAAAAGCATATAACTATAAAAATTAGATAAATTTTATAAACGAAATCAAAGCAAATTCATACCAGTGTACTCTCACATCTACGTACAGACTCCCGATCAAACGAATTTCAAAACAAATAACTTAACACGTTCCGATGAGGCGAAAATTAGGGTTTTCAAGGTCACCGAGAGTTTACAATTCATTTAACTGAAGATCTGCAAAGAGTTGAGTGAAGATAATAACCGACATAGAGGTGGTTAAGTTGTGGCGGTGGAGCATCGGTCTCCGGTGGCGAACGACGGTGATACGGCGGCGATTCGCCGGTTGCCGGCTGCGTTTGTGTTTATTATTTTCTGATTTTGTTTTTTTTTTTTGGTAACTGGTTATTTATTTAATTGTTGTGTTTATTATACTTGACCACTTTCTACTCATTGTCAATTATTGTTCTCGATCATAATTACCCCGCGCTTTTGTACCAATCAAATCAACACATTTTTATTTTTGAAATTGAGTTTTTCAAATAAATAAACCTATTAAACAACAAATGCAAGAGAATAGGGTTTACCGGAAACTTGCCAGAACTTGGTCGGAACCCTAGCAGCTTGACCATCATCACTGTCGGAGCTATGGCAGCCATCGATCTAACATCCCTCATCGCTCTCTACTCGTGTACCGTCACAAACCCTGCTCGCCGCCGTGGAACCGCCACAGCTCAGCCGCGCGCCGCCGTGGCCGGCTCCATCACCTTCGACACTGCATTCTCTCTCTTTCTTACACAGAGTCTTTATTTATTGTACAAGAGACGTGTGTATTTACTGTTTGGCACTGTTCATTTCATCCATTTATTAATATATAAGAGAATATTTACCGCCGCTTCACGGTCGTTTTCACAATCACGCCAACAACAATTTTGATCGACTCATGCCCCGAGGGCGGTGGACTGGACATTATGAGGCGTGAACTTTGCCGGCTCACGTCCAATCACATTACCACTATGGGTGGTCTTAGATGTTATGCCGGACGTTATATTGTAATCAATGTGTATTTTTTTTAGTCGGTTAGATGGTTGTGTTTAAGTTCTAATAAATGATTTTAATTAATGGCGTGTGGTATGTTCTTTTTAATTTAATTTTTACTTATATTTTATTTTAATACTTTAACATGTATTTTTAATAACTACTAGGATTTTGACCCGCCGCGCGTTGCGGCGGCGTCAAAAGTTAAAGTAACTCGTATTTATACTGTATATTTGACCCGACTCTTTACTTAAAAAAATACATCGCCATCGAATGAAAACGTATTATATTTGACCCGACTTGCTTTCAAATACAGTTTACGAACGTACACAAAATAAGTATAAAACGTATTATTTTTTACCAGACTCGCTTGAGAAAAAAGTTTATGTCAAAAAGTGAGTCATTTACGTTGAAACGTGAATTTTAAAACGACATGTACATTAAAATTGCGATACACACCCCGTTACGTCGGCAGCACCTTAGTTGTTTATAGCTGACGACACATTATGTGATGCGTTAACCACATAAAACACGTGTTTGACGTATCCGATCAAACTCAGTGTAACCTATATAAGGATTGTGGTTACAATGATGAAATTAACATGTGATGCCCGCACGTGAATTACACGTTTTTTGACTTTGTTACACATGGTACGTTCGTGAAATTAACGTCATTATATATATATATATATATATATGATCACGCTAAAATGAGAACCACCTCGAGTTGTAAGAACCGTGAGAACTACACCGTACCGGGCGAGGTGGACCAAATTTTTTTTCACAAACGTAGATGCGTATATATGAAAATTGAAAGAAGATAAATGTATAGGGGCTAAGTATGTATATTTGTAAAACTTAAGAACTAAAGACAAAGGTCTTCACCGACCTTTGTCTTTAATATTATATAAATATAATCTATATTTTGAACCTGAATGTTTCTGATTATGATTCCGTTTACATAAGTCTTTTTCAGGGACGAAAAAAGGTTAAGTGTGGTGATATTTGATGTGTGGTAAAATATACATATTTGTCCCGTGTGAAGTATATAATTTATGTATAGGTTTTATTTGTTTTTATTTAGTTTTAGTGTTATGTTATATTATATTGGGGTTTGATGGGTCATGGTGCAAATGGAGCGAAAAAGAGTAATAAAGAAATATCTAGCTAGTTGAGTAGAGTAAACCGCTAGGGACCGAATTAAAATTGCTGCTATTTTCCTTGATTGATTGGACCGAGCCTGTATATTAAAAGGGAGAAGGCTAAATATATATAACAATCATTAATGAGGAGAGAATGAGGCATATATTATAATTTTGAGGGGCAGCTAAAGATCATCATCATCAGAGAAGACAAAAGAAGCATGCATGGCAATATTGTAATTTCTGGAAAGTTAGTGGCTGTTTTGTCGGTGGTATATGCCACCGACCTTTGTGTTTAATATGTACTAGATTTTTGCCCACGCCGCGCGTTGCGGCGGCAACATCACGTCAAATAAACCAAAAAATACCTTGAAGTGACACCTGCGATCCCATCCTAGCTTTGCAAGCTGATTCAATACACAATAATACAAACTAAAGTTAATTTGAAAAGCCCAAAAAAATAACAAACAAAGAAATAAAAACAACTATTCGACTACTAATTTCAAATTATGTTGGTGTGATTTAGCAACTAATAACCAAGTCAGTGATAGATTGGTATGAACAGTTTACATCTATCAATACTACGAATCTGAAACATAATTAAATAACTTACATTGGATCAAGAAATTAAGAAGCACAAACATATGATCAGAAGCTTGAAGACGGAAGATTGAAGATTCATGAAATAAATGGATTGAATTGTGAATATATATATATAAAGATTAAAAGATGATCGTACCCAGAGTGATGACTTGCTCTAAGGCTTGTCTGACTTTTAGCGACTTCAAAGAATCGATCTGATCTCCGATGAAATCCATCGTCCCAAAGTTACGTCGGAAGTTTCGACCAACTCAACCAACTGTTCAAAAATGAAAATTAGAGATGAAATTCTAGTGACGTACTAACCTTGATTTTGTGTATTACCACTGTATCCTCCACCACCACCGCCGCCACCATAACCTCCACCCCCGCCACAGTTTCCGCCGTAAGATCCGCCTCTGCCGAAACAGATCTAATACCTTAGATGCCTTATGAACAACGTCCCAGCAAATCGTTGTAGTTTTCTCGGTCCGATGTGAACAATACTCATCGGAAAATCGGTAATTCGCTCCATCTCCATGATCCGATGCTGATTTTCACAAACCAAAGACTGATTTTTTTGCCGTTCATGATTTGTAGAGGCTGATGCAAGGAAAAGTCTGTTTTGAAGGGTCTATTTAGGGTTAGTGTAGAAGAAGATATACACGTTTGGATCCTGGTTGTTCTCTAACCCTAGACAGAGGTTTGTGAAGTATAAATTGCAATATGAAGTCAAAAAGTGAAAAACATGGGGCTTAAAAGAGAAAGGTATCACCGACCTTTCTCTTTAATATATATATAATATAATTATGAAAATCACTTATTATAAACGTAAAAATAATTATTTCTTTATTTACGGTAATGAATGAATGCCGAAGTTTTTGGTAAGTCAAATATTTAATATTGTATTTTATGATAATTAATATAATTTCAAATTTGAATATATACCTAAATTATGTTCAAACTAATTTTCGTTATTATCTATATTTTTAAGGCAAATTGGATTTAAATAATCACAGCTTTGTCAATTTGTGCGATAATAATTCCAACTCAGTTATCGGCCGATAATAATCCGAAATGGTCCACTTTTGACCGATAATAGCCTGCGTTAAATATAGCTTAACGGAGTTAAGTTTTTTCCGAATTACAAACTGATGTTTTAGGGATTTTAATTAGAACGAGGATACGAGTTGATTGACGTAAAATTTACCTCGAAATACTGCCTCAAACGACGAAAATGGTGCTTCAATTCAAGTGTTTAAACTTCTAATTAACAAAAATCAAGCCATTTGAAACATCGTTTCAAGGTAAGTTTTACATAAGTCGACTCGTATTCTCGTTCTGATCAAAATTCATAAAACATCAATTTGTAATTCGGAAAAAAGCTTAACTCCGTTAAGCTATTTTTAACGGCGTACTATTATCGGCCAAAAGTGGACCAGTTCGGATTATTGTCGGCCAATAACTGAATTAGGATTATTATCTACCAAACTGAGAAAGCTAAGATTATTTAAATCCAATTTGCCTAATTTAAATTTTATATTATAAAATCATCCCATGTAATGCTCCTTCAGTAACAAGTTAACTACTAAATTTAATAATATGTTAAGATTATATAAAAACGTATAACTTAAGAAAAAAGATCGATTTAAAAAAATAATAAATATGCATACTTTTTTATTTAACATTGTATCATTTATCCAGCCTCATTGTGTGACATCCATGGCAAAACCATTTCCTCATTTATCCAGTCTCATTGTGTGACATCCATGACAAAACCAGGTAAACCCTAATTGATACGCATGACTTACACGATTAACGAAACAACACTGATCGTGTCTTGGACGAATCCGAGGGCACGTTGTAGCTAACATATGAACGTTAGTACTTGACAGAGTGAAATTTATGCCTCAGTGTACAAAAAACAAGTTAAACGGAAATTTTCCGGTTAATAGTGCATCAACAATCTAAACATGAACGAATGTGTCGTAAACGATTCTAGGGGTACAAAATTTCATAGACATGATATTTAGACAATAAGATAAGGATTTTGTGGCCTTAGTGTGCATCAAACACATTAAACGGAGCAGTTCCTGGTTAACGGAGCGTTTTCGATTTTAACGTGCACCGTAGCATCCAAACATGCATTGTATCATCCATCAAGCCTACAAAGACTTATAAAACATTAATATATTGTATTTTAAGAAAATACATCAAAACGTTCGGGTTTTCATGAAATTGAGTCTGTATTTTAAAACACGAAAAAACACGCGAAAAACGCGTTGTTTCATGACCGTTTACCGAACCAGGGGCGCGTTTATCGCCGGTAATTATCCTAAATGCTAAATAGCAGTTATACTTATCAAAAATCATCAATAATTGAGCTTTGACTAGTCAAAGGGGGCCCTTAGAAGGCCTTAGAATTTCGATCGGCCTTAAGGGTTGTCACAACCCAATTTATAGGGGAAACACCGGAGTGAAACGAAGATAGATTGCTCATTACACATAACACTAGAATTTGCGATAAGTATTTAAATAATAATGTTCATTTTATTACTATAAGAATTTGATTACAACATGGAAAAGAAAATACAACTACAACAACTTGAAATGAAAGAAATACATTACAATAAGTATACAAAATTTAAAATGAGTATCTAGGCATCCTACTAAGTTCCATGCATCATCAATATCATCGCTAAACCTGTATCTGTTTAAAATAAAATGTCAATGCGAAAGCATTGGCGAGTACACAAGGTTTGTATAAATATAGCATAAGTATAAAAGCATTTTCTCGAATCCACATGACAATTTGTAAACAAGGTAACTAGCATGCATCGCAATATGTCAAACCCAAGTGTCCACTTGTATTTAGCATCCCTCGCCACAAAAATGGCGCGACCATTTAAGAATGAATAAAGACTTAACAAGACCCCGACGGGCGGCGTGCTACTCCTATAGTGTTATATATGTTAAGTTGGGGCTTAGCAATGTTAATGACATAAAACATGTATAATCTAGCATGAACCTGAGTAAACAAGTAGGATGTATATAGGATTGAGAATATAAAGCATGTTTAGGTGTGTGATAGTGAAGTTTGTATATTAACATGTTACAACCCAAAGTGTTTTAAAAGTAAAACGGGTCAAGTGTACTCACAAAATTGTTAATTCTTCCGATTATCTAAATGTTGACGAGTGTATGAGATTGGGAGATTGAATGTATTCGGTATGGGGTTCAAGGAATATTTAGAGTCAGAATTTAGGTAAGTAAAATACACCAAAAGTATGTATACGAGAAAAATAATCATCTAGCACTTAATACTCGTTTTTGACACTATGAACCCATAGGGGGTTAGAATGATTTCATAGGTTTAATACCTATTAGAATCGTAACGAGGAACTAAGCACTTAGGTGATGTAACTTAGTAACATGACAAATAACCATTTGGTTATCATCAAGGGTTCGGTTTCTTACATGTATTATGTCGCAACCCCCGATCCCTTATCTGTCCCGGGAACGGGCGAACGCGAACGCAGAATTCTGGTGGTATCAGTTTGTTAATTTGGCAGCGGAAATTACATCAGGACCGTAGTTAGGAAATGTTTATCAGAGTAAAACCACCATATTTGATATTAATAATCACATGGGTAAATCCCAAGTTTCTTATTACAACATGTTTATAGGGATAAACCCTATTTTATTGAATTTAAAACATCGTCTTTTAGGTAACTTTTATAGCCACATTTTTCCCAAGCCGTTAGTGCTCTCCAGCTGGCTTTTTACTAATTGGCAGTCACATTGTGTTACCTGAAACGCGTTTTAAAAACATTTGTCAGTGGGAAATACTGGTGAGTGAATCCCAGTTTAATCAAGAAATATTTTATCAATTAACACAGTATTGAGAGCGATCACATTGTTTATTTCTACACAATTACTCATTCAGTACTGTCAATCCTGACTGGTGGGTCATATTACACATTGGCTAACTCGTCGTCCAATGGTAACGTGTTCCACATTTTGTATACAAAACCCCAACATACCGGCAGTAGTTGAAGAACTACAAAGACTCAATCACCGCTTAATCACATTGTAAAACATTTAAGGTTTTGTAAAACATTACAAAAAGTTTAACAAAAATCGGATAAACTCACATTGCTATCTTAGACTTCGCGTAAGGGTTTCCGGGGATTAATCTATAATTTACACAAATGTACATAGGTTAGTATAATAACCCTTTGATTATATTAATGATACCCTCCCCGAGACGGTATTCCAACAACTACGTCGGGCAGAACCACGACAGTTGTTACGGAACCCTAAATCAATCGGGCAGCGTATCTAATACGAAACTGGGGTTATAATACTTACAACGGAGCAGAACCTCGCTAATTAGGGGGTATAATACTTGGGAAATATGCCTATAATGTGAGAATTTGAGATACAGAAAGTGAAATGAACGAATTGAGTTGAAGCCCGAGGCCTCCTTTATATAGTGCCTGATTCTGGTTCTCACGCGGCCCGCGTAAGATGTAACCCGAAGGTTACGCGGTCCGCGTACTAGCCCAGGTAGGGTTAGGGTGTCCGGGTCATGGGGTAGGTCCAACACGCGTTCATACACGTGGCGACACCGGAGCTAGCCTGATCATTAAGTTGACGCGGCCCGCGTCAACTAATGGGGTGGCTTACGCGGCCCGCCTAAACCCCAAAAATTCAAAAATCAGGTTTTACCTTTAAACGGCCCGCGTAAAGGTTGGGGTGGGGTTTACGCGGCCCGCCTCAACTTAAATTTTCTTGTTTTTTATTTATTTTTAATGCTATATTGTATTTCAGGCTCGGTTTTCACGTACGGGATGTATTTAAAGACATATAGAGATATTTTAAAATATTTTGGGGTGTCGGGAAAAATTCGAGGGTGTCGGTTTTCTTGAGGGTTGTTACATCCTCCCCACATTGTTTTAGAGCTCGTCCTCGAGATCTACTGGAACAAGTGTGGATATTTCCTTTGCATTTCTGATTCAAGCTCCCATGTGTACTCAGGTCCTCTTTTGGAGTCCCACTTTACTTTGACCAGAACTAATCTCTTGTGCTTGAGATTCTTGACTTTATTGTCTTCAATCTGTAGAGGTACTACCTTAAGAGGTACTACCAGTGATTCATCGGCTAAGCATTTCTTGAGATTTGATACATGAAATACATCATGTATTCCTGCCATTTCCTCTGGCAGTTGTAGCTGATAGGCTACAGGTCCTATTCTTCTAATAATCTCAAAAGGTCCAACATACCTGGGGCTTAGCTTTCCTCGTTTAATGAATCTTACCACTCCTTTCCAAGGAGAGACCTTTAATAACACGTTATCTCCTACTTGAAACTCCAACGGTTTGCGTCGGTTATCAGCATAGCTCTTCTGTCGATCACGTGCTGCTTTCAGTCGTTCTTTGACTTGAATAATCTTGTCGGTTGTTTCCTGTACTATCTCAGGTCCAGATAGTTGCTTTTCCCCAATTTCTGTCCAACAGACTGGGGTTCGGCACTTTCGTCCATAAAGTGCTTCGAATGGTGCAACATTGATACTTGTGTGATAACTATTATTGTAAGAAAATTCTATTAAAGGTAAGTGATAGTCCCAATTACCTCCGAAATTAATTACACAAGCTCTAAGCATGTCCTCCATTGTCTGAATTGTCCTTTCACTTTGTCCGTCCGTTTGAGGAAGATAAGTTGTGCTTAGATTTAACTTGGTTCCCATGGCTTTTTGGAAACTTGACCAAAAATGAGAGGTAAAACGGCTATCCCTATCAGAAATAATTGATAAAGGTATTCCATGTAAAGAAACGATTTCATTTACATACAATTTAGCTAACTGTTCCATACTGAAAGATTCTTTCATTGGTAGGAAATGAGCTAACTTGGTTAGCCTATCTACAATCACCCAGATTGTATCATTGCCTTTCTTTGTTTTGGGTAATTTAGTAACAAAATCCATTGTTATCAATTCCCATTTCCACACTGGCATTTCTAATTATTGTAGCAATCCTGAGGGTTTCTAGTGTTCAGCTTTAATTTGTGAACAGGTCAAACATTTAGAAACATAGGCTGGTATGTTCTTTTTCATTCCTATCCACCAGAAATTCTTTCTTAAATCCTGGTACATTTTTCACTTCCTGGATGCATCGTATACTTAGACTTATGGGCTTCTTCTAATATACGATGACGTAGGTTTCCTAATTTAGGTATCCATATTCTCTTTTTATGGAATCTCCAAATTCCATCTGTTCCTTGTTCTAATTCCTTAATCATACCTTTTAGTTTTTCAGTATCATCCTTGATTACTGATTCTTGTGCTTCTCTTATCTGATCATTTAAATCTACTTGCAGATTTAATTTAAGAGAACGTACCCTTTTTGGCTTTTCATGATACTTTCGGCTTAAAGCATCTGCCACTACATTTGCTTTTCCTTCATGATACTGGATATCACAATCATAATCACTAAGCATCTCCATCCAGCGTCTTTGTCTCATATTCAACTCCTTTTGCTTGAAAACATACCTTAAACTCTTATGATCAGTGAATATGGTAAACTTACTACCGTAAAGGTAATGTATCCAAATCTTAAGGGCAAAAATTATAGCTCCTAACTCTAAATCATGTGTTGAATAATTCTCTTCATGATTCTTAAGTTGTCTAGATGCACATGCTATAACCTTTTGACGTTGCATTAACACACATCCATAACCTAACTTAGAAGCGTCACAATAGACTACAAAATCTTCAGTTCCTTCTGGTAATGCTAGTACGGGTGCATGGGTTAATCTTTGCTTAAGGATTCTAAATGCTTCTTCTTGTTTTAATCCCCATTCAAACTTAACAGATTTACAGGTTAGCTTAGTTAAGGGAATGACTATTCTAAAAAATCTTGAATAAATCTTCTATAATAACCGGCCAATCCTAAGAAACTTCTAACCTCGGTTGGTGATTCAGGGGTTTTCCATTTGGTAATCGCCTCGATCTTTGTTGGATCCACATGAATTCCTTCATGATTAACTAAATGTCCAAGAAACTGTACTTGCTCTAACCAAAACTCGCACTTTGAAAATTTAGCATAAAGCTTTTCCTTTCTTAATAAACTTAAAAGTGCGTGCAAATGTTTTGCATGTTCCTCTTTACTTTTAGAATAGATGAGAATATCATCAATAAAAACAATTATGAATTTATCCAAATATGGCTTACATATTCGGTTCATCATGTCCATAAATGCAGCTGGGGCATTGGTTAAACCAAATGGCATGACAGTAAATTCATAATGGCCATACCTCGTTCTAAATGTGGTCTTAGGAATGTCCTCTTCTTGTACCTTTAATTGATGATATCCTGACCTTAAATCGATTTTGGAGAAAAATCGAGCTCCTTGCAATTGATCGAACAGATCATCGATTCTTGGTAATGGGTACCGATTCTTAATCATGACCTTGTTCAATTCACGGTAGTCAATACACATACGCATTGATCCGTCCTTCTTTTTAACGAATAAAATCGGTACTCCCCATGGTGACGAACTTGGCTGTATGAATCCTTTCTCCAACAATTCGTCTAATTGTTTCTTCAATTCTTGCATTTATGCAGGTGCCAAACGGTAAGGTGCTTTGGCAATCGGTGCTGTTCCTGGTATTAAATGGATTTTGAATTCAACTTCTCTATCTGGAGGTTGCCCTGGCAATTCTTCTGGAAATACATCTGAAAACTGGGATACTACTGGAATATCCTTTAAATCCTTTCCTTTAGTGTTAGTGATTATAGAAATCAAATACACTAATGATCCTTTTCTTATGTAACTTGTTGTTTTCATCACAGAGATGAATTTAGTAGACTTGGAAGTTTTATATCCTTTAATCGTGATCTTTTCACCTTTTGGTGAATTTACTTGTATCGACTTTTGATCACATAAAATACTGGCTTTATTGGCTATTAACCAATGCATTCCTAAAACAACATCGAATCCTGCCAGATTCATGGGGTAAAGGTTTGCAATAAATTTCTGATTTAAAATTTCTATTCTTGCTCCCTACAAGATTTCAGAAATCTTAATGGTTTCCCCATTTGCTGTCTCTACTAGACATACTTGTGGAAGTTTAGTTAATGATTGATTAAATAATTTGCAGAATGAAGTATTAATAAAACTTTGGTTTGCACCAGAGTCAAATAATACTTTAGCAAAAATATCATTAACTAAAAACGTACCAGTGATCACATCCGGGATCATTTTTGCTTCTTCTGCCGTTAGAACAAATGCTCTAGCATTTTTGGTATTCTTGTTGTTTGTAGCCGGGGCTATTTTTGGGCAGTTAGGCTTGATATAACCTTGTTCTCCATAGTTGTAACATGTCCTTTTATTAGCTTTCTTCCTGCAGTCTTCTTCCTTGTGTCCCGATATTTTGCAAAAATTACAGTATATGGAGCATCTTCCTGAATGCTTCCTTTTGCAATTCTTACAGTAAGGTGTAGAGGTAGAACCTATATTTTTCCCACGATTAAAATTTCCAGAACGAAATTCTTGTGTGAGCTTCTTGGTTAGGTTCCTCCTTTGATCCTCTTCTCGGGTACGAATTAATTCATCTGTCAAGGTATTTGCTAGTTCTACAGCTTCTTCTATGGTTTGAGGTCTAGCTGCCTTGACTACATGTCTTATCTCTCCAATTAATCCCCAGATATAACGGGAGATTAACACTGGTTCAGGTGAAGCAAGGGTGGGCACTATTCGAGCATATTCAAAGAATAACTTAGTGTATCCCTTACTATCCACACCAGTCATCCTAAGAACTTGTTTGCTATCTGTTCTTTTTCATTAGGAGGGCATAATTTCCTTTCTACCATGTTTTTAAACTCCTCCCATTCCATATTGTAAGTTCTATCACTTCCTCTTGATTGGAGGATAGTGTTCCACCATTCTAGTGCTGAATTCTTAAACAGATTAGAAGCAAACATTATCTTATCTTCTTCAGCACACTTGCTTATTCTTAAGACTGCCTTAGTCTTTTCTATCCAGCGTAGGGTTGCAATGGCCCCTTCGTTGCCCGAGAATTCCATTGGTTTACAAGACCAGAATTCTTTATAAGAGCAACCGTAAGACACGGTTCTTCTCCTTTTGGGAATGGGTATTTGAAGTACAGGTCCATTGTTCACGCTGTTTTCGGGTTCAGATGGTCGCTTGCTATCATGTTTACTCTTGTTATCGGCTTCCCTAACCGTTTGAATAATATATGGCATTGCATCTATTATTCCTTGTGCCACTATGTGTTGGATGGCACTGTTATCCACTTGATTTCCATTGTTATTGATGCTTGGATTCTCATTAACCACGTTAATGTTACTCTGGTTATCATTATTCAGATTTCCTTGATTTACTTCATCGGCCATCTGAATTTTAAACATTTACCAATCATTAATAGAATAATTAAATAGTTTAAGTAACAATCAACATAATACACATATTGATCAAAAGCGTCGAGCATTGTGAGTTTACTTTTTTTATATAGTATGCGTCAATACACACTAAAACAGGAAATTAAAAATTACAATACTGTTATGCCTTGTTAACCACAAAGTGGTCTATACTACGATAGATTTATTATTATTACACGTATTTTATTTATTTTATTATTATTACCAACTTCACTATCACCTTCATGGATATGGATTTCCCCCGAAATCCATCTGACGCTTATCGTATTTCCATACGAGTTGCTCTCCTACATACCTCATCCTCTCACTACTTTCTATGATTTCTTCTCTGAAATTTCGGAGTTCTTGCAAGTTCTCTGCACTTATTGGGGCTACAGGTACTGGTATTGGCTCTGGGTACTGAGGTACTGGATTCTCCTGAGGGTATGGATTCTCCAAAATCTCCCTAATTTATTCATCGTTGTCATAATAGGGATCTAGAGGGTCCAAACCTGGATACGCTGCTAAGTTCGGCAAGGTTTCTTCGTTTAAGTGATAGCGTGGTACATAATCCTTAAGATCATCAAACCAGGGATCATAATTTGGATCTAAAGGATTAGGGGCTAGTATCCTAGGTATTTCCTCAGGGTTAAAATCATGCATTTCTACCTCCATCGGTTGAGTGGGAATCAAAGGTAAGGGTTGTGGGGCTACTAGCTGTTCCAGACTTGGGTCAGCAGCAGTTGTCGCTAGGATATGAAAATTGGCTAGGCTTCTATTAAGCATATCCTGTGTATGGGCATCTGACTCTCTCTTAGCAGCCGCTAGAACTCTTTGCTGTTGCAACTTTCGCATTCTTTTCCTACGCGCAAATGCTTCCTTACTGAACCATCCTCTCTTTTTATGAGGGAATGACTCTTCCGACTGAGCTTTAAAGGCAAACATCCCTTCTTCCTGATCAGCAGAATACCCAGAGAGGGTAGGCTGGGAAGAGGTACCTTCACTCCTAGGTGAATCAGACAACTGACGACACATTTCTGAGGGTCCTTGATCACTCATACTGTAAACTAACAAATAGTCAAATAACACAAAACACATAATCACATAAATTATTTCCTAACACAAAATTTAAAATTTAAGTATCAGCAGAACACTTCTTTGGCTTAGACCAGTGGCTAGGCTCTTATACCACCTTCTGTAGCAACCCCCGATCCCTTATCTGTCCCGGGAACGGGCGGACGCAAACGCATAATTCTGGTGGTATCAGTTTGTTAATTTGGCAGCGAAAATTACATCAGGACCGTAGTTAGGAAATGTTTATCAGAGTAAAACTACCATATTTGATATTAATAATCACATGGGTAAAACCCAAGTTTCTTATTACAACATGTTTGTAGGGATAAACCCTATTTTATTGAATTTAAAACATCGTCTTTTAGGTAACTTTTATAGCCACATTTTTTCCAAGCCGTCAGTGCTCTCCAGCTGGCTTTTTACTAATTGGCTGTCACATTGTGTTACCTGAAACGCGTTTTAAAAACATTTGTCAGTGGGAAATACTGGTGAGTGAATCCCAGTTTAATCAAGAAATATTTTATCAATTAACACAGTATTGAGAGCGATCACATTATTTATTTATACACAATTACTCATTCAGTACTGTCAATCTTGACTGGTGGGTCATATTACACATTGGCTAACTCGTCGTCCAATGGTAACGTGTTCCACATTTTGTATACAAAACCCCAACATACCGGCAGTAGTTGAAGAACTACAAAGACTCAATCACCGCTTAATCACATTGTAAAACATTTAAGGTTTTGTAAAACATTACAAAAAGTTTAACAAAAATCGGATAAACTCACATTGCTATCTTAGACTTCGCGTAAGGGTTTCCTGGGATTAATATATAATTTACACAAGTGTACATAGGTTAGTGTTATGGGCGAAATTCTGAGCTCATATCCTGGATAATATCTTAAATCATACCTTGCTTATTTGATATATGTTCATATCCGGGATGCTGATTCAGGATATTGGTAACATCCTGGATAGTATCCTGAGGATTACTAACAGATTGTGTGCAGGGGTATGAGTCAAGGTTCCCAACGTTCACAAAGACCCTTTCTTCGGAAGACTCGGTCCAAGTTGTTCGAATGAAGACGTTGAAGCCGCTTTACCCGGTCCATAACGTTAATAATGGAATATTCGGGAGCATCCCATATTTATAGGAATTTTAGTTTGTATTTCATAACTATAAATAGATGGATGGATCAGATCAATGGGACACAACAACTACACTCGCTACTCACTCACACTCACTCACACTCACTCTTTCGCAGCTTTTCACTTTTACAAAAAGCATTGTAACACTTAGCGATCTGATCAATATCCTGCACTATATCCTGACGTTTAAAGCAATAAGAAGAACAAGGCAGCTGCGATTGTCAGCTCCCAAGGTTTTATGCCGGCGATCTAAATTGGTCAAGGGCTTTCCTCGTACATCTCGTGTCACCCCTTTTACTTTTTGCTCATAGTTTGATCGTAGATACAGCTCAATATCCTGAGCCGTATCTTGAACACTGTTTTCTTAAACAACTTAACCAGCATATTTCCAACACACTTTTTAGCACACTACCTCACTTAACTAATTTGATCACTTAATTGCTTCGGTAATTTTTGACCAAAACAATTTGGCGCCCACCGTGGGGCAAGTGGTGCTATCTTTACTAAAAATCTTTGTGAAATCGTTAATTGGTTTTCTGTTTTCAAAACTTTTTTCCATATTGTTTACAATGGCCTCAAGATCAAACATGAGCTCCTCCAGTGTGTCTGCTACAACTTCTGCTACTACTGGTTCGGTGCTTCCACCACCTCCTCCAAGGATGCCAGCTTCTTCACAACATCAGGATATTATCGCTACTCGGAGTGTTCAGGGATCCGCTCCCGTTTTAGCCACTAATGATGAAATTCTAACCTTATTTGGAAGTGTGCAGGAATAAATGAGGGAGCAACAGGAAACAAACCAAATGCTGTTAAGAGAAATACAACTCTTAAAATCTAGCTCGAGTAGATCTGCTGAGGACATTGTCACTCCTTTACAACCCAGAACTTTGAACTTCAGTTCGGCTGTGTATACTGAGGATAATAGGGGGAATATTATGCCTAGCCATTCCCAGAATCATACTCCTGAAATACCCTCCTCGATCAGGATGTCAACTGTGAGGAGCTCAGGATATGCTTCAGGATATGGCCAGAATCCTCAGACTGGTAACGTGTCAAATAACAATATTCATGCTACTAACAATGGTGGGTCTTTGCAGGATGCAGGTATGACGTCAACATTTACCAGGGAACTTCAGAAATTGAAGGAAATGATATCCAGTGTACCTGGAGTGGTCCAGCCAATTCCGGAAGTATCCCAAGACAGCCACTGGATATCTCGTTTCGCATATCCTATCTGTGATGCTGAAATCCCAAAGAGATTTCAAACTCCCAACATGAAACTGTATGATGGAACTACGGATCCTGAAGAGCATATTGCCTAGTATAGGGAAAGAATGGAGATTAATCCTATTCCCCCGGAGCTCAAGGAAGCGTGCCTATGCAAGGGTTTTAGTTCTACCTTAACAGGATCGGCCTTGAAATGGCTCTTAAGTGTTCCTCCTCATTCGATTACATCATTTGCTCACCTAGTGAACTTATTTAATAGTCAATTTTCTTGTAGTCGAAGTTTTGAAAAACTAACAAGTGATCTCTACAGGATAACTCAAGGACCTCAGGAATCCTTAAGAGATTATGTGAACAAGTTTAGCCGGGAATCCTTAGCTATTCCACATCTTGATTGTTAGGGGAGGATTTCTTAATAACCCGTGATCCTCAATTGTTATCCTGTTTGGTGATCCTTACTTCTGTGTTAGTTAGTGATCCTCAGAAGTGTTTCAGGATCAGGATCATGAATCATCCTAAGGATCCTTATACTAATGATTGTCTGTTTTGAATTCGATATTGTTTTGCAGGAATACCAGCTTGGACTTAGTCTTGGTAACGTTCCTGGAGAATATTCCACGTTTTTCCGCACGTGCTTGACCATGGTGAACGTTATGGAGATCGTGGGGAGAAGGCATGAATTGCGGATAGTTAGTTTTTTAGATATTTTACTAAGTTTAAAAGGGGTAGCGAGCTAATTAGACAACACTTGGCTATTTTTTGGCTACACACACTCGTACAACTGCACTCACCAACTCTCGGCAAAACACTTAGCATTTTTTCATACATTTCTACACAATACACTATAGTGATCCTTGTATTTAGCTCGCTATCATCCGAAGTTGTAAAAGAATTATTGTTTAATTTGAGTTGGTGATCGGTAGTTTCCATCACCCGAGGTTTTTTATGCCGGAGATCATTCATTGATCAAGGGCTTTTTCCTCGTATAAATCTTTGTGTCTCTTGAGCAATTCATTTCATAGTGATCCTCATTCTTGTTTACCAATTCAAGCATCATACCCCATAACAGAGAGTTTGGTTGCATTATCCTCGTCTGATTTTTGACCAAAACAGTTTGGCGCCCACCGTGGGGCAATTGGTGCTTCATTCCTAAGAAATTCTCATTTTTGTGATCATTTTGGTTCGTTACATCCAAGCAGATGGCTTCATCATCAAAGAACACTTCCAGTGCGATGTCTGCAGTCAATTCATCCCAGGGCATTCCACCTTTGCCTCCACCACCTTCTGGACCTCAGAAAAATGCCGAGAAGAAACCAACTCCCATTTTCTCAAAACCTCCAACTTCTTCTGCTTCTTATACTCCTACTACTAGTGACTTGTTTACTCTGATTTTGCAGATGAAGGAGCATATACAGCAGCAGGATAAGACCAATGAAAGGATTCTTAGAGAAATTGGAGACATCAAGAAACAGAAGAGATCGGCAGAGGATCATTCCCCACTGATGCCCAGATCTTTGAATTTCGATACTCCGGTTATAACTTCTCAGCCTTCAGCGGTTCCAGACGTTCAATATGTGGGAGGGCCAAAAGGAGTGCATTACAGATCATCAGCAATGACTCAGGCTTCAGGGTCATACTTCCAACCAGCAGGATCCCATCCTCAGCATATAGGATCCTTCGTAAGCTCAGGAGGATATTCAGGAGCGCAGCAGATTCAAGGATTCTGGCCATTTCAAGGATCCTCCCAGGTTCAAGGATCTTCCTACGTCCCAGGATCCTCTCAGGTTCAAGGATCCTCTCAGTTTCAAGGATCCTCCCAGGTTCAAGGATCCTCTCAGGTTCAAGGATCTTCCTACGTCCCAGGATCCTCCCAGGTCCAAGGATCCTCTCAGTTTCAGGGATCCTTCCAGATTCCGGGATCCTTAAGGAGTTTGCAATCAGGGAGTTCCGACATCCATCAGGGAGACTTCATTCCAATGCAGACCATTGCTTCTACTGGTCCATCGGTCATTCCAGAGCCTCAACAATATGGATTCACATCCGCTCTTCCTAATTTGAATCCAATGGGAGGTAACACTTTTAATAATTCTTATACCACTAACCATGGCCTTACGCAGGATACAGGTATCAATCATGCCATGGCCAGAGAATTGCAAAAGTTAAAGGATATGATATCAAGTGTCCCAGGAGTGGTCAAGCCTATCCCGGAGATTGCAGATGGGAGCCACAAGATATCTCGTTTTGCACCACCAATCTGTGATGCTGAGATACCTAAGAGGTTTCATGTGCCTACTATGAAGTTGTATGACGGTTCAACAGATCCTGAAGAACACATAGCACAATATAGGGAAAGGATGGAGATCAATCCCATCCCAGAAAGGTTAAAGGAAGCATGTCTGTGCAAGGGATTTGGATCCACTCTTACTGGATCGGCTCTTAAATGGCTGCTAAGTCTTCCCCCTTACTCTATTACCTCGTTTGCTAATCTAGTTAACCTATTTAATAACCATTTTTCTTGTAGTAGAAAATTTGAGCGTTTAACTAGTGATCTGTATAGGATAACTCAAGGTCATAATGAATCATTAAGGGATTATATCAATAAATTTAGTAAAGAATCCTTAGACATCCCTAACCTGGATATAGCTACGGCTGTTGAAGCCTTTAAAATGGGATTGCTTAGGGATTCATTATTCTATGATGATCTTGTTATGACACCATGCAGGAATCTAGATGAGGTAAGAACCCGGGCCCTTAGGTTCATCCGGCTAGAGGATGACAAAAGGATCCAGGAGAGGTTAGCAGGATCCTCAAAGCAAGAGAAGCAAGGATCCTCATTCAAGAACAACAAGTTCAGATCCTATAACAAATCTGATAACCAGAATGTGCATGCTGTTGAACAAGAAGAGGATGATGAGGATTATCCTCCAATTTCTGAAAATTGTTTTTCTGTTGATAATAATGAACTAATCCTTGCGATGCAGAATTTAGGTGATAAGGCTAGATGGCCCAAGAAAAATGACAGACCAGTTGCAACCAAAGATAAGTCAAAGTGGTGTGCATATCATGAAGATTTTGGGCATCTCACAGAAGAATGCATCGCATTGAGAAAAGAAATTGGATACTTGTTGAGCAAGGGGCACTTGAAAGAATTATTGGGGAGAAAGAAGTCAAGGACTCAGGATCCTGAAAGGATCCCAGAGAAAGCTCCAGCCCCTCCAGCAGATGCACAAGTTATAAACTTTATTTCGGGAGGATCAGACATTTGTGGAACATCCTTCTCGGCAGCCAAAAGACATGCAAAGGAAACCAAGATGGATAATGGAGATAGACCCATTCGAACATCCAGTGTCTCCGAAGGAAAAGTTATAACTTTTGATAAGGATGATCGTGTTGACATTCAGGATCCTCATCACGATGGTTTGGTTATCACTCTTTTTATTTCTAACCATTTTGTTCGCAGGATCCTTATAGACGGAGGAAGCTCTGTGAACATTATCCAGCTTGATGTCCTCAAGAAGATGAATATCCCTGAATCCGATATCATACCAAGATCCTCTGTGCTCGTGGGATTCAGTGGCGAGACTAAGAATACTCTGGAGGACATTAAACTCCCAATCTATATCGAAGGCCTACATTCTTACCAAAAATTTTGTGTTATTGACTGTTTATCTTGTTGTAATGTTATCCTTGGCAGGCCTTGGATACATGACATGAAGGCAGTCCCATCCACTTATCATCAATGTGTGAAGCTTCCTAGTCCGTGGGGAATAGTGAAGATTGATAGTGATCAGCAAGAAGCTAAGAACTGTTACACCTCATCAATGAAACCAGCCTCAAAGTCAAGGGAGCAATAGCAATTAAAGCATCCTCCAAGGGACGTCTTGGAGGCAAGAGAGCAGGATGTAGTAGAAATCCTTATGGATCCTGATGATCCTGAATCTAAAGTTTATATAGGATCAGGGATCCTTGGCGAAATAAAGGAAGACCTCGTATCCTTCCTCAAAAGGAGAAAGACTACCTTTGCATGGAAACATGAAGACATGACAGGTATATCTAAAGATATAATCACTCACCAACTTGGCATTGATAGGTCCTTCAAACCAATCCATCAAAAGAGGAGGAAATTTGCACCAGAAAGAAATGCCATTATCCAGGAGGAGGTAGAGAAATTACTCCGAGCAGGTATGATTAGAGAGGTCAAGTATCCAAGATGGTTGGCCAATGTGGTTGTTGTTCAAAAGAAAAACGGAAAGTGGAGGGTATGTGTCGATTTCACTGATTTAAATAAGGCATGTCCCAAGGATCCTTTCCCATTACCCCACATTGACTCCATGGTGGATGCAACTGCGGGTCATGAACTGTTAACTTTTATGGATGCTTCATCTGGATTTTAACAAATTCAGATGGAACCATCCGATCAAGAGGATACAGCCTTTATGACTCCAACTGGTATATACTGTTATATTGCTATGCCATTTGCACTAAGAAATGCAGGTGCAACTTATCAAAGGCTAGTGAATATGATGTTCAAAGATCAGATTGGACAGACTATGGAAGTCTACATAGACAATATGGTGGTAAAATCCAAAAAGGCTGAGGATCACCTAAGAGACTTGGAGGAAGCATTCAATATCCTTGACAAATATAACATGAAACTTAATCCTTCAAAATGTCACTTTGGTGTTAAAGCAGGTAAATTCTTAGGATATATGGTGACAAAGAGAGGCATTGAAGCCAGTCCAGAACAAATCAAAGCTATAGTGAACATCAAGTCCCCTGCCAATGCTAAGGATGTTCAAAGGTTAACAGGCAGGATTGCAGCTTTAAACAGATTCATATCCAAATCCTCAGAGAAGTGCAAGGAATTCTATGATATCCTAAGGAAGAACAAGAAATTCGAGTGGACTGAGAAGCATGAAAGTGCCTTAAGAGCTCTTAAGGATTACCTATCCTCGGCCCCGGCTTTGATGAAACCAGAAAAAGGAGATGTGTTATCCTTATATCTCGCGGTATCCTCAAAAGCAGTAAGTGCCGTCCTTGTTAAGGATCACGAAGGTACACAACATCCTGTCTATTATGTAAGTAAGAGTTTACTTGATGCTGAATCCAGGTATTCACACTTGGAAAAACTTATCCTCGCATTAATTATGGCATCTACTAAATTAAGACATTATTTTGAAACTCATGCTATTATTGTCAAAACTAATTTTCCAATTAAGAATGTCCTCAGGAAACCTGAAATGTCAGGAAGGATGGCTAAATGGGCAGTGAATCTTAGTGCATATGATATAAGATATGAGCCCAGGACAGCCATTAAATCCCAAGCATTAGCTGACTTTGTGGCAGATTTCAGTAGTGATTTGCAAAAGAAAGCTGAGTTAGAAGTTCAGCAGCTAGAGGAGACCAAGGATCCTTGGATACTCTATACTGATGGATCCTCAAATATCAAAGGAACAGGGCTTGGAATACTACTAAAATCGCCACAGGGGGACATAATACCCCACTCTATAGCTTGTGAGTTCCAAACCACTAACAATGAGGCTGAATATGAAGCCTTGATAGCTGGCTTGCAAATTGCTAAGCATATGAGGATCAGGTATCTTGAGGTACATGTAGATTCTTTGTTAATCACTAATCACTTTAATGGATCCTATGCTGTTAAAGGTGAAAAGCTAATCAAATATTTGGAGATAGTCAAAGATTTGGCACTCTCTTTTGTATCCTTTAGTTTGACACAGGTACCAAGGGAAGAGAATGCAGAGGCAGATGCATTAGCCAATTTAGGATCATCCTTGAAGATCCCGGAGGATATCAAGATCCCTATTATCCATATCCTGACCCCGGCTATCGAGGATCATGTGGCTATGGAGATAGGAGAGGATTCTGCAATTATCCCTAGTGAGGATACTCAATCTCATTCAGGATCATGGATCCTTCCAATCATGAGATACATACAACATGGAGAGATTCCTACAGGAGAAATCCCTAGGGCTTTCAAAATTAAGGTATCTCAATTCACAATTTTAAATATTATGTTGTATAAACGATCTCTTGCAGGACCATATTTAAGATGCATTGAGGATCCTGAAATCCAAGAAGTTTTAAAAGACTTCCATGAAGGAGATTGTGGAAACCACACTGGGGGCAGGGCATTATTCTCAAGGATCCTGAGGACAGGATACTATTGGCCAACTATGAAGAGAGATGCTGTGGAGTATGCTAAGAAGTGTGATCCTTGTCAAAGACACAACAATATCCTTCATCAACCAGCTGAATTATTGCATCCTATATCCTCCACTTGGCCATTTATGAGATGGGGCATGGATATAGTTGGTAAGCTCCCTAAGGCACCTGGTGGAAAAGTGTTTATGCTTGCTATGACTGATTACTTCTCCAAGTGGATAGAGGCTGAAGCTTTTGCCCAAGTCAGAGAAAAGGAAGTTATATCCTTCATTAAAAGAAATATTATAACTAGATTTGGTATTCCTTCTGAAATTATATGTGATAATGGTTCCCAATTCATTGGGGGCAGAACTACTAACTTTTATGACAGTTGGGGGATTAAGATGATAACTTCAACACCAGTCCACCCACAAGCTAATGGTCAGGCAGAATCCTCCAATAAGATCATCATCAACAATTTGAAGAAGAAGCTTGGATCCAAGAAAGGGAAATGGGCAGAAGAACTACCTTATGTGCTTTGGGCTGATAGGACAACTCCTAAGAATGCTACAGGCCAAACTCCATTCTCTTTGGTATTTGGGGCAGAATCAGTGATCCCTACAGAAATGGTGGTTCCAACTGCTAGAACAAGTATTTGTGATCCTGAGGAAAATGATGAGAATTGGTTCAAGACCTGGATACTATAGAAGAAATAAGAGATTTGGCAAGGATAAGGATGGCCAGTTATCAGCAAAGAATGGCTGGAGCCTACGACAAAAATGTCAGGATCAGGAAATTCCAAGTTGGTGATATGGTACTAAGGAAAGCATTTCAGAATACCACCAATCCTGCTGATGGAAAGTTGGCACCAAAATGGGAAGGACCTTACTTGATTGAAGCTGAGGCAGGAAAGGGGGCATATCGATTGCTAACAATGGAAGGTGATTTGCTACCTAGAGCCTGGAATGCTGTCCATTTGAAGAAATACTTCATGTGATAAGGATCCATGATCCTCACATGATGAATATCCTTAAAGGATCCTTAAAGCACAGATGATCCTCATTTTGGTAACATTCTACTCTTAAACTATTTCATTTCCTTACTTTCTCACATAAGGATAAGGATCCTGCATCCTTTATCCCCTTTTCACGTGAACTCATGATCCTTAAAATACACCACTTTTTGGAATTTTTCAATTATAGGATATTTGATCCTGGATCATATCCTGAACATTTTTATCTAATTTGTTCAACTTTTCTTATTTAGACAAGTGTACACCAAAACCGTTGAAAATTAAAAGGACAAACAGAGATAACAACATAAGATAAGCCGAAAAAGATTAAAGTCATTTTATTAACTAAAGTTTAACCGTCGAAGGTTGTCAAAATTACCTACCCCGAGCATCTACCAGCAATACGTGGCCCGTCCGCTGGGGTAGATAAAGGGTGTCCATTGTCTAAAGGTTATAGCAAGTGCAGGAAATCAAAAGGCGGTAGGATCACAATGGCTTCATCCCCCAAACAGAGGATCCCTCCACCAATTGTAATCCTACCTATTGTCCAAAGGATCCTAGATCCTTAATCCTAAAACTATTGTTCAAATACAGACCACCATTGTTTTAAAACAGCACAACCACAAAACAAACTACTACCGAATTTAAAAAATTGGGCTCCGGCTATGTCTAGAAGTGTCCATCATTGCCCAATCATGCTGCCTACACCTTCGCTGCATCCTCATCCCCTCCAGCTTCGGTATCCTTCACCTGATCCTTTCCACTGCCTCCAGCCTCGATCGCCAAAACCTCTTCAGCCTCCTCATCATCTTCCAGATCAGCTAACCTCGCCTTCCAGCCCTCAACATCCCAGCTGCTTCTGTCAAAGTCAGGATCTTGAGCCTCCTCGGCCATCTTCAGTTTTGTCTTGTACATTGTGATGGCAGCGGAGACCTTTGCACCTTCTATGAGATCCTGCTTCTCGTAGTCGATGTCGATCAAGATTTTAGCTGTCTTAGTCTTGGCGTCTTGAAGGGCTTTTTCGAGATCAGCAATCTTAAGATCCTTGAGCACTGCAACTTGTTGGAGGTCAGCAATCTTCTTATCTAGCTCCTCAACGCTCCCCACGTAGTCTTCAATCTCAGCAAATTTCTGCAAAGGAGACAAAGCAGTTCAAGATCAGGTGATCCTCAAATAAGTAGGATACCTAGGCAGAAATGGTGATCCTCACGTCATTAAAGTATTCAAGGAACTGGTGGCGGATCAGTGGCAGGCCTTGTAGGTCCTCTGTCTCAGAGTTTTTCCTCTTCTTGTCACTCCTTCCTTTAGTGGGTGCCTTAGGGATGGAGACACTAGGGCTGGCAATGGCCTTCTTCCTTCTGGATCGAACAGTGTCAAGGTCGGCCATGTTGAACTGGGAGGCGGGCTTGGAAGCTTTTCCGGCACCTACACATTCAAAGCAAGATAAGTATCCTTATCCTATTTCTATTTAACTATTTATTTAAATCTTTAACTATATAAAAAGCAGGATACTTACTTGACATGGTGATAGAACCTGAGGATACTTCCTGTGAATCCTGGGTGTCTGTCTTGAATGATCTGGTTCAGGTTCAAGTCTTCTAAAAGCAGCAAGCCTTTCCTTGGTGGTAGGTGATGGTATGAGGCGTGAAACAGTGACAGCTGCATAACATAAAACGAAAGGGTGTTAGTGATCCTTATACAAAAACAAGATTACCTGGTGATCCTTCTCAGGATCCTCTGTCCTACCATGAGTGGACCACTTCCTTGGTAGATCGTTGCCGTTTGGGATAGTGTCTCTTCTGACAAAGAAAAAACGTCCTTTCCAGTTTGTATCGTTCTTGGTGGCTTTAAAAATGGGATGTTCTTCGCCGGGTTTTCGCTTAAACAGATATCGGTGGGATCCAAACGTCATGAGATGATACATCTCTGCCAGTTCCGACATTCCTAAATCAATCCCTTCCTGCTCAATGATCCTTTCAAGGGTATATAAGACCCTCCAGATCATCGGCATAGCTTGGATGTAGGAGATGCCGGTTAGGGAGAAAAAGGATTGGGTAAAAGCCGGAAAAGGATAGGTGTATCCTATGGTGAATGGGGTAACCAGAAAGGCAACCCATGTTTCAGAAATGTAGTCGCTCAGAACAGTGGGATCGAAGGGTTTGAAAAAGGCGTTCGCCGGAAAGCAGTGCTGGATCTTATCTACTTGTGGATCGGTAAAGCAACACTTCTCATTCGCTGAGTCTTTGATGATCCCTTGACTCTTCAAGGGACTATCCTTCAGGTGATCCTTGGCGGGGGAGGACCGGAGCATCATTCTTAATGTGATGTTGGTAAAGAAAGAAAAACAGAGTAAGAGAAGGAGAAATAAGAGAAGAGATACCTGATTGATCTTCGGTTGAGAATTTAAAGGGAGTCTCTCTTGGATTTAAATGCAAATTGATCCTATCTCTAACTCCTATTTATAATGATGATTTGCAGGATTGTCACTTCAGTGACGTCAGGTTTGCAACGGCTAGTCCGTCTTCAACGGCTAGTTATCCGTTAGTCTGTTACGGATAAGATCAACAAAATACAACTCGTTTATTTACAATATTACTCCTTATATTTTGGGGGCAATTGTTAGGGGAGGATTTCTTAATGACCCGTGATCCTCAATTGTTATCCTGTTTGGTGATCCTTACTTCTGTGTCAGTTAGTGATCCTCAGAAGTGTTTCAGGATCAGGATCATGAATCATCCTAAGGATCCTTATACTAATGATTGTCTGTTTTGAATTCGATATTGTTTTGCAGGAATACCAGCTTGGACTTAGTCTTGGTAACGTTCCTGGAGAATATTCCACGTTTATTCCGCACGTGCTTGACCATGGTGAACGTTATGGAGATCGTGGGGAGAAGGCATGAATTGCGGATAGTTAGTTTTTTAGATATTTTACTAAGTTTAAAAGGGGTAGCGAGCTAATTAGACAACACTTGGCTATTTTTTTGGCTACACACACTCGTACAACTGCACTCACCAGCTCTCGGCAAAACACTTAGCATTTTTTCATACATTTCTACACAATACACTATAGTGATCCTTGTATTTAGCTCGCTATCATCCGAAGTTGTAAAAGAATTATTGTTTAATTTGAGTTGGTGATCGGTAGTTTCCATCACCCGAGGTTTTTTATGCCGGAGATCATTCATTGATCAAGGGCTTTTTCCTCGAATAAATCTTTGTGTCTCTTGAGCAATTCATTTCATAGTGATCCTCATTCTTGTTTACCAATTCAAGCATCATACCCCATAACAGAGAGTTTGGTTGCATTATCCTAGACTGATTTTTGACCAAAACATTGATGTTGCAACAGTTGTGCAGGCTTTCAAGATGGGGTTGCAAAAAGATTCTCAATTTTACCAAGATCTTGTAATGAACCCGTGCAGGAACTTGGATGAAGCTCGAAACAGGGCCCTAAGATATATTCGGTTGGAGGATGACAAAAAGATGCAAGAGAGGATGAACTCATCCACCACTTATGAGTCAACTAACAGGAAGTCAGAATCCTCGTTTAAACCATATCGCTCGAAGCCGTATGGCAGAAATGACAACAAGAAAGTGAATGTTGTTGAAGACGAGGATCCTGAAGAATATCCTGAATTGTCTGAATATTGCTTTTCTGTTAACATTCCTGAATTAATGTATGCTGTTAGGGGAGGATTTTCCATAGATCAGTGATCCTCAATTACTGTTGGGCTTAGGGATCCTCAATTCTGTTTGAATTAGTGATCGTCGGAGAGTATTGTAGGATCAGGATCCAGGATCATCACAAGGATCCTTACACTAACGATTGTCTGCTTTGAATATGATGTTGTTTTGCAGGAGTACGTGCTTGGACTTGGTCTTGGCGATATTCCTGGAAAATATTCCCTATTTATTCCGCACGTGCTTGACTAATATGGACGTTATGGAGTTCGTGGAAGACTTGCATGAAATGCGGATAGTTAGTTAGCTTAGATATTTTCTAAATTTAAAAGGGGATAGCGAGCTAGATTAGAACACTTGGCTATTTTTGGCTAAACACACACACTCGTAACTGCTCTCATCAGCTCTTGACAGTTTGCTCGGCGATTACACACTTTTTTGCGCATTACACTCTAGTGATCCTTGTAACTAGCTCGCCATCATCCAAAGTTGTAATACATTTTCTGTTTAATCTGAGTTGGTGAACGGTAGTTTCCATCACCCGAGGTTTTTTATGCCGGAGATCAACTCTTGATCAATGGCTTTTTCCTCGTATAAATCATTGTGTCACTTGTTCATTACATTTTCGAGTGATCCTTAGTATTGTTCATTGATTCAAGCATCACACCTCACAACAGAAAGTTTGGTTGCATTATCTTAGCTTGATTTTTGACCAAAACAGTTTGGCGCCCACCGTGGGGCAATTGGTGCTTCATTCCTAAGAAGATTCATATTTTTGTGGTCATTTCGGTTCGTTACTGTTGGTGCATTCATCTGTCGTCTTCGTCTTATGTCGAGTTTCGGGTTCGTTGCGAAGTTGTTTGAGCATGATGTCATGATGACATCATCAAAGTGACATCATCAATGACATCATCACAAGAAGACAAAAGCATTTATGTTGAAGTAATTAGTGATTTCGTTCATTTATCATATTCTGATTTCGTTCTTATGTAAAATGATGATTTCGCTCATTAGTCAAAGGTGATTTCGCTTATATGGCATGTGGATGATTCCGCTTTTGTGTCATGTCACTATAAGCGAAATCAACAACCTATAAATAGGGTCGTATGAGCGGAATCACATAAGGATTAGAGGTGTGTTCTTCCGGTGAGCCACGAAGTGCTGCCGAAGTGTTGATTTGTTCGTAAACGTTATTCAGTTTAATAGAATCAACAGATTAAATTGAATTCTCGCTGAACTGTACTCGTTTTGCATGTTTCCGCCATTCAAAATGAGATAGACTCTTCTACGCGACTCGTTTAGGTCCGAAATCGATCCTACAATTGGTATCAGAGCCAGTGAAGAAGAGTTTTACACAATTCAGCCGATAATTCTGTTTCTACACCATTCTTTTTCGAAAATCAAAAATTTTTTCGGTCAGAATCGGTTCAATTTCACACACAGCACTCGTAATCACGTAATAATAAATCCTCGAAAGTTTCAAAGCTAAAATTGATCAAAAACTTATTATTTTTGAGGTCTCGCTTTTATGGACTCGTGCATTTGATGATGTCAGCAGCGATCTTGTCTTGATTTCGCTCTTTTGAACAGTTTAATTCCGCTTATTTGAACAAGGTTGATTCCGCTCATTTGAATAATTCTGATTTCGCTTATCTGTACAAATAGATTTCGCTTTTGTGTCACTTGAGGTATCGCTTTTGTGACAATCTTGGGATTTCGCTTATAGTGACAAAAATTGTTTCAATTTAGTGACACTTAGGAATTCACGTGATTGTTCATCAAATCTTGTGTAACATTGAATTCGAGGATGTCAGGTTGTGTCAGATAATCAGAAGTGCATGTGTTAGTTCATGTGAGTATTTAAAGTTTGTCGGATATTGATTGTTAGAGCATGTGAAATTGTGATATCAATGTACGCATGTGAGCATTTCTTGTTTCAATTCATGTGAGTAGTTGCGGTCCAATCTTCTTTCTACAACAAGTAAAAGTTGTCAGCTAGTTTAAAAAAGAAATTCAACAATTGCATGTGATTAGTCATACATTGAGGTCAAATCAAGCTATGTGATTGTCAGTATAGTGGATTATTTTCGGTAAATATCATACATATCAAAAGGCTCATGTGATTATATCTTGGTTCAAAGTTAGCGGCCCAATCATCATACACACCCACTTTACATTAGCCCATATCATAAATTGAGTTTTGTTACTTGTGAATATTTCACGAAATTGATTCAAGTGCAGTCCACGTGAATTGTTGAAGTTGATCGGGCCAATCACAGTCAAGTACAGTCCACTTCATACTCGGAACAAGTGAAATTGTTATTTTTTTGTGAGAAAATTTGTCGGGACAGTTTAAAAATGGAAATGATGGTTGATGAGAAAGAAAATGATTTTCTTGAAAATTTAAACAATTGGTATATAAGAACTATGGATAGCAGTTATAGAAATGTAAGTGCGGACATTTGGGTTAAAAGTTTTGAGCATTTCATGTGTCAAAAGGATGAAACGTTGGAAGAGTTGGAGAGACGTTTTGAAATTTTAAGAGACAATTTGAGAAAAAATGATATTAGAATTTCTAATGAAGAACTGATATCGAAATTGGAACGTGCATTACCTGCTAAATATGATAAATTCTTAATTGAACTAAAAAGTTAGGATTTTTTCCAAGAACTTTATCCAAAACAATTTTTTAATGAGGTTAATGCAGAGTTTCATAAGGAATATAAGAAAAAGAAGGAATTGGTGAATGAAATGGAAAAGAATTTACAAAAATTGGAATTGGATGTAATTGCTGAAATAGATAGAAGAATTTGTGTGTGTCTTGCAACAAAGAGTATTTTGAAATATGATATTAAAAGGAAATATTATATCGACGAAAATATGAATCCTTTTGATTTCGTTAAACTCTTTTGTGCGGGAACATACAAGATTGAGACAGAACAAGTTCAAAAGAATGAAGAATCTGTGAAGCTTGGATCTTCAAGTTCAGAATCAGTGTGCTTTAAATGTGACAACTTTAAGGCTGATAACGACAAACTCTTGAAAGATGCAGAAAGTTTGACATTGGAAGTCAAAAAGTTGAAGGATGAGAAGCAAACTGATATTAATCAGATTCTTATGTTGCAGGGAAATTGTGAAAAGCTTAAATCTGAGAATGTTAAACTGTTAAATGATTTGGACAGTTTGACATTAGAAAACAAAATTTTGAAAGAAAAAGAAAAAGATTTTAAAAATGAAAAATTGAAGATTGAAAAAGTTTTTCAAAGTCAAATAAAAATTTTAGAAGATGAGAGAGATTTGTTTGGTAAAAACAATCTTGAAAAACAAATTGAAATCAATTCTTATCTTGAAAAGATTATTCGACTTGAAAAGGAAGCAGAGTGTGCTCAAAAGAAAATCAAGAAATGGGAAGAAAAGTTGAAGGTGTTTGTGAATACTTCAACTATTTCTTGTCCAAAACCTATTAATTCAGTTCCAATAAGTGACAATGTCACAAACTTTGACAAAGTCAAAGTTGAAGATTGCGATGAAAAATCTGATGATGAAAAAGAAAAAATTGACAAAAAGAATTTATTTTTGAAATTAAAAGAAAAGTTTCAAGAAACTGTTCCACAATCAACCGAAAAGGGAGAATGCTCTAAGCAAAAACCTTTGAAGAAGAAAGTGGAACAGAAACAAAAAATTAAAAATGAGAAAAATGTTCAAAAAGATAATAAAAGCTCATCAGATCGATCATCCAATCGCAATGAAAAATTACAAAAATCGAAAAATGAAAACTCTAAAATTGTTGGCAATAAGTGGTGCAGGTCGGACCACAGTGCTCAAAAGTCAAATCCAGCAAACAAGAGGAGCAAGGATTATCACCAAGCCAAACAGTGTTATGATCTGAATGTTTGGACTGAAAATGGTGATTGGTACGATAACAGAGTGTGTTACCGATGTGGTTATCAAGGACACATTGCTGTTAACTGCCAAAGTTGGAATTATGAGACGAGAAGATGCTTTAACTGCAACATCAGAGGTCACATTGCTAGAGATTGCTCAATGAGATCAATGAAAAGATCGAGGGCTGAATCTCATAAGCAGGTGAAGAAACCAGTCAATGTCAAGCCCAAAGAACAGAAGGTTCAAGAACCTAAAGTTCAAGAAACGAAAGTGAAGCTTTCTCAGGGGCAGAAAGACAGACTGAGGAAGAAGAGAAAGAAGGCGAGAGAGTATCTCGAGAAGATTTTGTCCTCGGATACAACTGGTAAAATAGATAAAAGTTCTGATAAATCGTCTTGCTCGCCAAAGAATGACAAATCAAGCAAACCGAATTCATTGGATACAAATCTGAGGACGAAAGAAGAAAAGAAAAAGAAGAAAATGGTCGGCGATGAATCTGACATGTTAAAGTCAGACAAGCCACCTTCAGGCGATGAATCTGACAGGTCAAAGTCAGACAAGCCATGTGCAGGCAATGATTCTGGTTCGTCAAAGCCAGAGGAGCCATTGGTTGAGGTAAAAATGGAGAATTCAGGTTTAACAATGGATGATGCAAATTTTCCACCATTGTTGAACAAGAATTCCAAAGCACCCAAGGACCGTCAGGCTTGGGTGAATCTGTTTAAATGAAAAACCTGACTTGCCGGAGTTCCCAGGTTGGTAAGTGTGGAACATGAATCGGCACATTTCTTGAGAAATTCACGAAAGTGATATTTCGTCTTACAAGTGGTAAATCAGGGACATTAAGTTGTACTTGATTTTCTACAAGTGATGTTTGTGGATTGATCTTAAAAATGTTAGTTTTTACAAGTGACTGAAGAAAACAAAGTGATGAAAGATCCCCGAATTTGAGAATTGACTCGCAAAACTTATTTTCCGGAAAAACCATTTTGATTAAAACAAACTTAAGTGTTTTGAAATCACTATGGGAAAATGTTTTGTTGTCAGGGGGAGTTCTGATTGTTCAAGCCAAGCGAATGGAGAATTGAAGTAATTCTCATCATGTTGTCACGTTTCTTGTACAGCTTGTTTTCAAATTTTCCCAGAAAATCAAAATTGAGACATATTTTGATTTTAGGGGGAGTAAAAATTAAAAAAAAAAATTAGAAAATTTGAAAATGTCAAAAACATTGAAAAATTTAAAAATGAGTTTTGCTGAAAAAAGAGGAAATGATAGTAGATCAGTTGGACTGTCACAGCATGCTAAAGAAATGTAAAGTTAAAATGTGATAAACGATCTTACTAAAGATGTGACGATAGGCTCAGCTAGATTAGTAGATTTGCGATAACGATACAAACTTAAATGAAAAAGCCTAGTTCTAGTGGGAAACATGGTTGAAAGCATAGTACTTAGTTTTGTCTTTCGTGATTGTGTACCTACTCAGTAATCGCTGAATGCCAAAAAGCATAAAACTGGTTAAGTTTGTGAACTTTCACAACTTTGCTGAAAAGTCGCTGTGATTGTGCATTTCATTTTGCAAAGATTTAAACTTGTTTTATTTCTTTATTTTGTTTAAGCATCGGACATCCTCTGCGTATACGTGAGTATCGACCTGGATGTTGTTGCCTAAACGTTCTGCTTTATTTTCTTTGGTGTTTCGTTTAAGCTTTGGACCTCCTCTGCGTATACGGAAGTATCGACCTGGTGGTTAAAGCCTAAACAACTTCAACTTGTTTTATTTTTCTTATTTTGTTTAAACATTGGACTTTCTCTGCGTATACGGAAGTATCGACCTGATTGTTAATGTTTAAACATTCTGCTTTGTTTTCGCACAAATCACAGTTGATAAAGTTTAAAGGCATTACTTGAGTCAGTGTATTGCATGATGAGGGGATATGCTGAGATCGTGGGGTCCATAAGAACTTAGTGCTGTCTAAATATATCTTAACGTATCGGTAAGCATTTCGAAAGTTTTTAGATTGAGTTTAAGTGGACAACAATATCGTCAATCTACGTGAATCGTTTAGAGCTTAAAATGTTTAAAGCTTAACGGTGCTAGTGATTTGTCACAAAAACTGATATGATCCTCTTACACAAACTCACAAAAAATAGTGTTTGTACATATTTTATTTCTGCATTTAATTTCTGTTATTGCATTTGTGTTTCATTTTTTGAAAATTCAAAAAGGTTTTCGACAACTGATGTTGATGAGCTGATTTTCAAAATTCCAAGTGCTGAACAAGATGAACTGGTTTGGGAGTGTGTGTACTGAATTGAAATATTCTGATTTTGAGAAAGAAAAATTTGATTTAGCTAATCAGGGTCATTAATTTGAACTTGTCATAACTATTTCTAGTAAGTTTTTCTTATTGATTTAAGTAAAAACTTATGTGGTGGTGAGAATTGTGTGCAGGAGTTGAGCTGATCAGAGATAAAGCCAGGGATTGATCTCAAGGCGATAGCTAATTCCAGATAGCGATCCCATCATGATGAGAGGGGGAGTCTGACGAGGTTAGAGCCAAAGAGAAGATCCTGGTATATGCCAAGAAAGAAAAGAGACTGATAAAGACTGAAGATGCAAAGACTCGACACTTAAGACTCGTCAACATCTGAGGGGGAGTCTGTTGGTGCATTCATCTGTCGTCTTCGTCTTATGTCGAGTTTCAGGTTCGTTGCGAAGTTGTTTAAGCATGATGTCATGATGACATCATCAAAGTGACATCATCAATGACATCATCACAAGAAGACAAAAGCATTTATGTTGAAGTAATTAGTGATTTCGTTCATTTGTCATATTCTGATTTCGTTCTTATGTAAAATGATGATTTCGCTCATTAGTCAAAGGTGATTTCGCTTATATGGCATGTGGATGATTCCGCTTTTGTGTCATGTCACTATAAGCGAAATCAACAACCTATAAATAGGGTCGTATGAGCGGAATCACATAAGGATTAGAGGTGTGTTCTTCCGGTGAGCCACGAAGTGCTGCCGAAGTGTTGATTTGTTTGTAAACGTCATTTAGTTTAATAGAATCAACAAATTAAATTGAATTCTCGCTGAACTGTACTCGTTTTGCATGTTTCCGCCATTCAAAATGAGATAGACTCTTCTACGCGACTCGTTTAGGTCCGAAATCGATCCTACAGTTACAACCAAGCAGATGGCTTCTTCAGCAAAGAATACATCAAGCTCTATGCCGGCAATCAGTTCTTCACAAGGCGTTCCACCTTTGCCTCCACCACCTTCTAGATCCCAGAAGAATGCTGAAAATGCTGCGAAGAGACAAACCCCCATTTTTCCAAAACCACCAACTTCTTCTGTTTCCTCTAATCCTACTACTAATGATCTTTTTACTCTGATTTTGCAGATGAGAGATCGCATGCAAGAGCAGGACAAAACCAATGAAAGGATCCTCCAGGAGATTGGTGATATCAAGAAACAGAAGAAATCAGTTGAGGATCACTCTCCTCTGATACCAAGGTCATTGAATTTTGATACTCCGGTTGTAACTACCCTACAATCGGCAGTTCCGGGCATCCAGTATCAAAGTGGTCCATCAGAAAGGCGTTATGGAACAGCAACTATGAGTCAAGCATTTGGCTCTCACTTCCAGCCTCAAGGATCCTGATCTCAGCCATCGGGATCCTCTTCTCAGCATCAGGGATCCTTCGTCAGCTTAGGAGGATATTTGGGAATGCACACAGTCCAAGGATCTTCCCAGGTCCAAGGATCCTCCCAGGTCCAAGGATTCTCTATGGTTCCAGGATCCTTTCAGGTTCAAGGATCCTCTCAGCCCCAAGGATCCTTTCAGCTTCAAGGATCCTCTCAGGTTCAAGGATCCAACATCTTTCAGGATCAAGGATTCTTAAGAAGTATGCAGCCTCCAAGCTCGGATGTTCATCAAGGAGACTTCATACCAATGCAGACCATTGCTTCCTCTGGTCCTTCAATCATACCAGAACCCCGTCAATATGGATTCACATCCGGAATTCCAAACATGAATCCCATGGGAGGTAACACTTTCAATAATTCATATAACACTAACCATGGCTCTATGCAGGATACAGGTATCAATCAGGCTATGGCCAGGGAGCTACAGAAGCTTAAGGATATGATATCCAGTGTACCAGGAGTGGTTAAACCCATTCCTAAAATTGCAGATGGTAGCCATAGGATATCTAGCTTTGCACCACCTATTTGTGATGCTGAGATACCCAAGAGGTTCCAAATACCAACTATGAAGCTGTATGATGGTTCAACGGATCCAGAGGAACATGTAGCTCAATACAGGGAGAGGATGGAGATCAATCCAATTCCTGAGAGGTTAAAAGAAGCATGTCTATGCAAGAGTTTTGGATCCACACTCACAGGATCTGCTCTTAAATGGCTGCTAAGTCTTCCCCCTTACTCCATTACTTCATTTGCTAATCTAGTTAATCAGTTTAATAGTCAATTCTCTTGTAGTAGAAAGTTTGAACGATTAACTAGTGATCTTTATAGGGTAACACAAGGTCAAAATGAATCACTTAGAGATTACATCACTAAGTTTAGTAAAGAATCCTTAGATATCCCCAACCTGGATATAGCTACGGCTGTAGAAGCCTTTAAAATGGGTTTGCTTAGGGATTCATTGTTCTATGATGATCTTGTTATGACCCCATGCAGGAATATTGATGAAGTAAGAACCAGGGCCCTTAGGTTCATCCATCTAGAGGATGACAAAAGGATCCAGGAGAGATTGACAGGATCCTCAAAGCAGGAGAAGCAAGGATCCTACTTTAAGAATAACAAGTTCAAGTCCTACAACAAATCTGACAGCCAGAACGTGCATGCGGTGGAACAGAAGAGGATGATGAGGATTATCCTCCCATTTCTGAATACTGTTTTTCTGTTGATAACAATGAACTAATTCTTGCAATGCAGAATCTAGGTGAGAAAGCTAGGTGGCCAAGGAAAAGTGATAAACCACCTGCTACAAAAGACAAGTCCAAATGGTGTGCATATCATGAGGATTTTGGGCATCTCACTGGAGAGTGTATTGCACTTAGAAAGGAAATTGGTTACTTGTTAAGCAAGGGGCATTTGAAGGAGCTTTTGGGACGAAAGAAGTCAAGGATCCAGGATCCTGAAAGGATCCCAGAAAAGGCTCCTGCTCCTCCAGCAGATGCATAAGTTATAAAATTCATATCTGGTGGATCAGACATTTGTGGTACTTCCTTTTCAGCGGCCAAAAGACATGCCAAGGAAACCAAGATGGATAATGGAGACAGACCCATCCGGACCTCCACTGTCACTAAGGATAAGATCATAACTTTTGATGAGGATGATCGTCTTGATGTTCAGGATCCTCATCATGATGGTCTTGTTATTACCCTGTTTATTTCTAACCATTTTGTTCGCAGGATCCTGATAGATGGAGGAAGCTCAGTAAACATCATCCAGCTTGATGTCCTCAAGAAGATGAATATCCCTGAATCAGACATTGTTCCAAGATCCTCAGTACTTGTGGGATTCAGCGGAGAAACCAAGAATACATTGGGGGATATCAAACTCCCTATCTATATCGAAGGACTTCATTCTTATAAAAAATTTTGTGTTATAGATTGCTTATCATATTGTAATATTATTCTTGGCAGGCCGTGGATACATGACATGAAGGCAGTCCCATCCACGTATCATCAATGCGTAAAGCTTCCTAGTCCATGGGGGAGTGGTGAAAATTGAGAGTGATCAACAAGAAGCTAAAAATTGTTACACATCATCAATGAAGCCAGCCTCAAGACCAAGGGAGCAATAGCAACTAAAGTATCCTCCAAGAGATGTCTTGGAGGCAAGAGAGCATGATGTAAAAGAAATCCTCATGGATCCTCATGATCCTGAATCCAAGATCTTTATAGGATCAGGGATCCTTAGTGACATTGAACAGGATCTAGTATCCTTCCTTAAAAGAAGGAAAACTACCTTTGCCTGGAAGCATGAAGACATGACAGGTATATCTAAAGATATAATTACTCATAAACTCGGCAATGACAGGTCATTCAAGCCTATACATCAAAAGAGGAGGAAGTTTGCACCTGAAAGGAATGCTATTATCCAAGAAGAGGTAGATAAACTACTTCGGGCAGGTATGATAAGAGAGGTTAAGTATCCAAGGTGGTTAGCCAATGTGGTTGTTGTTCAAAAGAAAAATGGAAAGTGGAGGGTATGTGTCGATTTTACTAATTTAAACAAGGCATGTCCCAAGGATCCTTTCCCATTACCCCACATTGACTCCATGGTGGATGCTACCGCGGGTCATGAGTTGTTGACTTTTATGAATGCTTCATCTGGATTTCAACAAATTCAGATGGAACCATCTGATCAAGAGGATACAGCCTTTATGACCCCAACTGGTGTTAGGGGAGGATTTCTTAATGACCCGTGATCCTCAATTGTTATCCTGTTTGGTGATCCTTACTTCTGTGTCAGTTAGTGATCCTCAGAAGTGTTTCAGGATCAGGATCATGAATCATCCTAAGGATCCTTATACTAATGATTGTCTGTTTTGAATTCGATATTGTTTTGCAGGAATACCAGCTTGGACTTAGTCTTGGTAACGTTCCTGGAGAATATTCCACGTTTATTCCGCACGTGCTTGACCATGGTGGGAGATCGTGGGGAGAAGGCATGAATTGCGGATAGTTAGTTTTTTTAGATATTTTACTAAGTTTAAAAGGGGTAGCGAGCTAATTAGACAACACTTGGCTATTTTTTTGCTACACACACTCGTACAACTGCACTCACCAGCTCTCGGCAAAACACTTAGCATTTTTTCATACATTTCTACACAATACACTATAGTGATCCTTGTATTTAGCTCGCTATCATCCGAAGTTGTAAAAGAATTATTGTTTAATTTGAGTTGGTGATCGGTAGTTTCCATCACCCGAGGTTTTTTATGCCGGAGATCATTCATTGATCAAGGGCTTTTTCCTCGTATAAATCTTTGTGTCTCTTGAGCAATTCATTTCATAGTGATCCTCATTCTTGTTTACCAATTCAAGCATCATACCCCATAACAGAGAGTTTGGTTGCATTATCCTCGTCTGATTTTTGACCAAAACAGTTTGGCGCCCACCGTGGGGCAATTGGTGCTTCATTCCTAAGAAATTCTCATTTTTGTGATCATTTTGGTTCGTTACATCCAAGCAGATGGCTTCATCATCAAAGAACACTTCCAGTGCGATGTCTGCAGTCAATTCATCCCAGGGCATTCCACCTTTGCCTCCACCACCTTCTGGACCTCAGAAAAATGCCGAGAAGAAACCAACTCCCATTTTCTCAAAACCTCCAACTTCTTCTGCTTCTTATACTCCTACTACTAGTGACTTGTTTACTCTGATTTTGCAGATGAAGGAGCATATACAGCAGCAGGATAAGACCAATGAAAGGATTCTTAGAGAAATTGGAGACATCAAGAAACAGAAGAGATCGGCAGAGGATCATTCCCCACTGATGCCCAGATCTTTGAATTTCGATACTCCGGTTATAACTTCTCAGCCTTCAGCGGTTCCAGACGTTCAATATGTGGGAGGGCCAAAAGGAGTGCATTACGGATCATCAGCAATGACTCAGGCTTCAGGGTCACACTTCCAACCAGCAGGATCCCATCCTCAGCATATAGGATCCTTTGTAAGCTCAGGAGGATATTCAGGAGCGCAACAGATTCAAGGATTCTGGCCGTTTCAAGGATCCTCCCAGGTTCAAGGATCTTCCTACGTCCCAGGATCCTCTCAGGTTCAAGGATCCTCTCAGTTTCAAGGATCCTCCCAGGTTCAAGGATCCTCTCAGGTTCAAGGATCTTCCTATGTCCCAGGATCCTCCCAGGTCCAAGGATCCTCTCAGTTTCAGGGATCCTTCCAGATTCCGGGATCCTTAAGGAGTTTGCAATCAGGGAGTTCCGACATCCATCAGGGAGACTTCATTCCAATGCAGACCATTGCTTCTACTGGTCCATCGGTCATTCCAGAGCCTCAACAATATGGATTCACATCCGCTCTTCCTAATTTGAATCCAATGGGAGGTAACACTTTTAATAATTCTTATACCACTAACCATGGCCTTATGCAGGATACAGGTATCAATCATGCCATGGCCAGAGAATTGCAAAAGTTAAAGGATATGATATCAAGTGTCCCAGGAGTGGTCAAGCCTATCCCGGAGATTGCAGATGAGAGCCACAAGATATCTCGTTTTGCACCACCAATCTGTGATGCTGAGATACCTAAGAGGTTCCATGTGCCTACTATGAAGTTGTATGACGGTTCAACAGATCCTGAAGAACACATAGCACAATATAGGGAAAGGATGGAGATCAATCCCATCCCAGAAAGGTTAAAGGAAGCATGTCTGTACAAGGGATTTGGATCCACTCTTACTGGATCGGCTCTTAAATGGCTTCTAAGTCTTCCCCCTTACTCTATTACCTCGTTTGCTAATCTAGTTAACCTATTTAATAACCAGTTTTCTTGTAGTAGAAAATTTGAGCGTTTAACTAGTGATCTGTATAGGATAACTCAAGGTCATAATGAATCATTAAGGGATTATATCACTAAATTTAGTAAAGAATCCTTAGATATCCCTAACCTGGATATAGCTACGGCTGTTGAAGCCTTTAAAATGGGATTGCTTAGGGATTCATTATTCTATGATGATCTTGTTATGACACCATGCAGGAATCTAGATGAGGTAAGAACCCGGGCCCTTAGGTTCATCCGGCTAGAGGATGACAAAAGGATCCAGGAGAGGTTAGCAGGATCCTCAAAGCAAGAGAAGCAAGGATCCTCATTCAAGAACAACAAGTTCAGATCCTCATCACGATGGTTTGGTTATCACTCTTTTTATATCTAACCATTTTGTTCGCAGGATCCTTATAGACGGAGGAAGCTCTGTGAACATTATCCAGCTTGATGTCCTCAAGAAGATGAATATCCCTGAATCCGATATCATACCAAGATCCTCTGTGCTCGTGGGATTCAGTGGCGAGACTAAGAATACTCTGGGGGACATTAAACTCCCAATCTATATCGAAGGCCTACATTCTTACCAAAAATTTTGTGTTATTGACTGTTTATCTTGATGTAATGTTATCCTTGGCAGGCCTTGGATACATGACATGAAGGCAGTCCCATCCACTTATCATCAATGTGTGAAGCTTCCTAGTCCGTGGGGAATAGTGAAGATTGATAGTGATCAGTAAGAAGCTAAGAACTGTTACACCTCATCAATGAAACCATCCTCAAAGTCAAGGGAGCAATAGCAATTAAAGCATCCTCCAAGGGACGTCTTGGAGGCAAGAGAGCAGGATGTAGTAGAAATCCTTATGGATCCTGATGATCCTGAATCTAAAGTTTATATAGGATCCGGGATCCTTGACGAAATAAAGGAAGACCTCGTATCCTTCCTCAAAAGGAGAAAGACTACCTTTGCATGGAAACATGAAGACATGACAGGTATATCTAAAGATATAATCACTCACAAACTTGGCATTGATAGGTCCTTCAAACCAATCCATCAAAAGAGGAGGAAATTTGCACCAGAAAGAAATGCCATTATCCAGGAGGAGGTAGAGAAATTACTCCGAGCAGGTATGATTAGAGAGGTCAAGTATCCAAGATGGTTGGCCAATGTGGTTGTTGTTCAAAAGAAAAACGGAAAGTGGAGGGTATGTGTCGATTTCACTGATTTAAATAAGGCATGTCCCAAGGATCCTTTCCCATTACCCCACATTGACTCCATGGTGGATGCAACTGCGGGTCATGAACTGTTAACTTTTATGGATGCTTCATCTGGATTTCAACAAATTCAGATGGAACCATCCGATCAAGAGGATACAGCCTTTATGACTCCAACTGGTATATACTGTTATATTGCTATGCCATTTGGACTAAGAAATGCAGGTGCAACTTATCAAAGGCTAGTGAATATGATGTTCAAAGATCAGATTGGACAGACTATGGAAGTCTACATAGACGATATGGTGGTAAAATCCAAAAAGGCTGAGGATCACCTAAGAGACTTGGAGGAAGCATTCAATATCCTTGACAAATATAACATGAAACTTAATCCTTCAAAATGTCACTTTGGTGTTAAAGCAGGTAAATTCTTAGGATATATGGTGACAAAGAGAGGCATTGAAGCCAGTCCAGAACAAATCAAAGCTATAGTGAACATCAAGTCCCCTGCCAATGCTAAGGATGTTCAAAGGTTAACAGGCAGGATTGCAGCTTTAAACAGATTCATATCCAAATCCTCAGAGAAGTGCAAGGAATTCTATGATATCCTAAGGAAGAACAAGAAATTCGAGTGGACTGAGAAGCATGAAAGTGCCTTAAGAGCTCTTAAGGATTACCTATCCTCGGCCCCGGCTTTGATGAAACCAGAAAAAGGAAATGTGTTATCCTTATATCTCGCGGTATCCTCAAAAGCAGTAAGTGCCGTCCTTGTTAAGGATCACGAAGGTACACAACATCCTGTCTATTATGTAAGTAAGAGTTTACTTGATGCTGAATCCAGGTATTCACACTTGGAAAAACTTATCCTCGCATTAATTATGGCATCTACTAAATTAAGACATTATTTTGAAACTCATGCTATTATTGTCAAAACTAATTTTCCAATTAAGAATGTCCTCAGGAAACCTGAAATGTCAGGAAGGATGGCTAAATGGGCAGTGAAGCTTAGTGCATATGATATAAGATATGAGCCCAGGACAGCCATTAAATCCCAAGCATTAGCTGACTTTGTGGCAGATTTCAGTAGTGATTTGCAAAAGGAAGCTGAGTTAGAAGTTCAGCAGCTAGAGGAGACCAAGGATCCTTGGATACTCTATACTGATGGATCCTCAAATATCAAAGGAACAGGGCTTGGAATACTACTAAAATCGCCATAGGGGGACATAATACCCCACTCTATAGCTTGTGAGTTCCAAACCACTAACAATGAGGCTGAATATGAAGCCTTGATAGCTGGCTTGCAAATTGCTAAGCATATGAGGATCAGGTATCTTGAGGTACATGTAGATTCTTTGTTAATCACTAATCACTTTAATGGATCCTATGCTGTTAAAGGTGAAAAGCTAATCAAATATTTGGATATAGTCAAAGAATTGGCACTCTCTTTTGTATCCTTTAGTTTGACACAGGTACCAAGGGAAGAGAATGCAACGGCAGATGCATTAGCCAATTTAGGATCATCCTTGAAGATCCCGGAGGATATCAAGATCCCTATTATCCATATCCTGACCCCGGCTATCGAGGATCATGTGGCTATGGAGATAGGAGAGGATTCTGCAATTATCCCTAGTGAGGATACTCAATCTCATTCAGGATCATGGATCCTTCCAATCATGAGATACATACAACATGGAGAGATTCCTACAGGAGAAAACCCTAGGGATTTTAAAATTAAGGTATCTTAATTCACAATTTTAAATAATATGTTGTATAAACGATCTCTTGCAGGACCATATTTAAGATGCATTGAGGATCCTGAAATCCAAGAAGTTTTAAAAGACTTCCATGAAGGAGATTGTGGAAACCACACTGGGGGCAGGGCATTATTCTCAAGGATCCTGAGGACAGGATACTATTGGCCAACTATGAAGAGAGATGCTGTGGAGTATGCTAAGAAGTGTGATCCTTGTCAAAGACACAGCAATATCCTTCATCAACCAGCTGAATTATTGCATCCTATATCCTCCACTTGGCCATTTATGAGATGGGGCATGGATATAGTTGGTAAGCTCCCTAAGGCACCTGGTGGAAAAGTGTTCATGCTTGCTATGACTGATTACTTCTCCAAGTGGATAGAGGCTGAAGCTTTTGCCCAAGTCAGAGAAAAGGAAGTTATATCCTTCATTAAAAGAAATATTATAACTAGATTTGGTATTCCTTCTGAAATTATATGTGATAATGGTTCCCAATTCATTGGGAGCAGAACTACTAACTTTTGTGACAGTTGGGGGATTAAGATGATAACTTCAACACCAGTCCACCCACAAGCTAATGGTCAGGCAGAATCCTCCAATAAGATCATCATCAACAATTTGAAGAAGAAACTTGGATCCAAGAAAGGGAAATGGGCAGAAGAACTACCTTATGTGCTTTGGGCTGATAGGACAACTCCTAAGAATGCTACAGGCCAAACTCCATTCTCTTTGGTATTTGGGGCAGAATCAGTGATCCCTACAGAAATGGTGGTTCCAACTGCTAGAACAAGTATTCGTGATCCTGAGGAAAATGATGAGAACTTGGTTCAAGACCTGGATACTATAGAAGAAATCAGAGATTTGGCAAGGATAAGGATGGCCAGTTATCAGCAAAGAATGGCTGGAGCCTACAACAAAAATGTCAGGATCAGGAAATTCCAAGTTGGTGATATGGTACTAAGGAAAGCATTTCAGAATACCACCAATCCTGCTGATGGAAAGTTGGCACCAAAATGGGAAGGACCTTACTTGATTGAAGCTGAGGCAGGAAAGGGGGCATATCGATTGCTAACAATGGAAGGTGATTTGCTACCTAGAGCCTGGAATGCTGTCCATTTGAAGAAATACTTCATGTGATAAGGATCCATGATCCTCACATGATGAATATCCTTAAAGGATCCTTAAAGCACAGATGATCCTCATTTTGGTAACATTCTACTCTTAAACTATTTCATTTCCTTACTTTCTCACATAAGGATAAGGATCCTGCATCCTTTATCCCCTTTTCACGTGATTTTGAGTTTTGAAGGTTCAGGTACTCTTAGCAAAAGGATGATTATCCACAAAAGCAACCAGTTACTTGGGTTTGACCCCAGTTATTTGGGCTTGACCCCAGTTCCGCCAGTAGCGCACGTTGATCCTGGTATAGTTCATGGCAGTGGGACCAGTACTCGTTTTAGGGGCTGATAATTCCATTGTACTGGCTATACCTAGGATCCTACATATAATGGTAGACGTACCATACATCCGTTCTTAAGGTTTCTAATGTTTTCACGTTAGCCAAGGTTTTGGCATTTTCATGCCACTAAGTTTGGATAGTCGCCAGTTAGGGCCATACTCCAGTTCACACACGATCCTTGGGCTTGTCCCCAGTTATCATTGGGCTTGTCCCCAGTTATCCTTTGGGCTTGTCCCCAGTTGCTAACTTTTATCTTATAATGGCTTAGTCCCAAGTTATGTTCTATTTCAGGTCTTCGAAGTTAAACAACCAAGGATCCTTAATCCTTGCCTCTTACTAAGGTTTGTCCTATGGTTATCCTGGTTATAGTATTAAGGGTTAGGATCCTAACTTGGATCCTCAGGTATGATCCTTAACTATTTTGATTTCATTCATTGATTATTTGAATAACCCTTACACTTTGACAACTGAACTCATGATCCTTAAAATACACCACTTTTTGGAATTTTTCAATTATAGGATATTTTATCCTGGATCATATCCTGAATATTTTTATCTAATTTGTTCAACTTTTCTTATTTAGACAAGTGTACATCAAAACCGTTGAAAATTAAAAGGACAAACAGAGATAACAACATAAGATAAGCCAAAAAAGATTAAAGTTATTTTATTAACAAAAGTTTAACTGTCGAAGGTTGTCAAAATTACCTACCCGGAGCATCTACCAGCAATACGTGGCCCGTCCGCTGGGGTAGATAAAGGGTGTCCATTGTCTAAAGGTTATAGCAAGTGCAGGAAATCAAAAGGCGGTAGGATCACAATGGCTTCATCCCCCAAACAGAGGATCCCTCCACCAATTGTAATCCTACCTATTGTCCAAAGGATCCTAGATCCTTAATCCTAAAACTATTGTTCAAATACAGACCACCATTGTTTTAAAACAGCACAACCACAAAACAAACTACTACCGAATTTAAAAAATTAGGCTCTGGCTATGTCTAGAAGTGTCTATCGTTGCCCAATCATGCTGCCTACACCTTCGCTGCATCCTCATCCCCTCCAGCTTCGGTATCCTTCACCTGATCCTTTCCACTGCCTCCAGCCTCGATCGCCAAAACCTCCTCCTCATCCTCCAGATCAGCTAACCTCGCCTTCCAGCCCTCAACATCCCAGCTGCTTCTGTCGAAGTCAGGATCTTGAGCCTCCTCGGCCATCTTCAGTTTTGTCTTGTACATTGTGATGGCAGCGGAGACCTTTGCACCTTCTATGAGATCCTGCTTCTCGTAGTCGATGTCGATCAAGATTTTAGCTGTCTTAGTCTTGGCGTCTTGAAGGGCTTTTTCGAGATCAACAATCTTAAGATCCTTGAGCACTGCAACTTGTTGGAGGTCAGCAATCTTCTTATCTAGCTCCTCAACGCTCCCCACGTAGTCTTCAATCTCAGCAAATTTCTGCAAACGAGACAAAGCAGTTCAAGATCAGGTGATCCTCAAATAAGTAGGATACCTAGGCAGAAATGGTGATCCTCACGTCATTGAAGTATTCAAGGAACTGGTGGCGGATCAGTGGCAGGCCTTGTAGGTCCTCTGTCTCAGAGTTTTTCCTCTTCTTGCCACTCCTTCCTTTAGTGGGTGCCTTGGGGATGGAGACACTAGGGCTGGCAATGGCCTTCTTCCTTCTGGATCGAACAGTGTCAAGGTCGGCCATGTTGAACTGGGAGGCAGGCTTGGAAGCTTTTCCGGCACCTACACATTCAAAGCAAGATAAGTATCCTTATCCTATTTCTATTTAACTATTTATTTAAATCTTTAACTATATAAAAAGCAGGATACTTACTTGACATGGTGATAGAACCTGAGGATACTTCTTGTGAATCCTGGGTGTCTGTCTTGAATGATCTGGTTACAGGTTTAAGTCTTCTAAAAGCAGCAAGCCTTTCCTTGGTGGTAGGTGATGGTATGAGGCGTGAAACAGTGACAGCTGCATAACATAAAACGAAAGGGTGTTAGTGATCCTTATACAAAAACAAGATTACCTGGTGATCCTTCTCAGGATCCTCTATCCTACCATGAGTGGACCACTTCCTTGGTAGATCGTTGCCGTTTGGGATAGTGTCTCTTCTGACAAAGAAAAAACGTCCTTTCCAGTTTGTATCGTTCTTGGTGGCTTTAAAAATGGGATGTTCTTCGCCGGGTTTTCGCTTAAACAGATATCGGTGGGATCCAAACGTCGTGAGATCATACATCTCTGCCAGTTCCGACATTCCTAAATCAATCCCTTCCTGCTCAATGATCCTTTCAAGGGTATATAAGACCCTCCAGATCATCGGCATAGCTTGGATGTAGGAGATGCCGGTTAGGGAGAAAAAGGATTGGGTAAAAGCTGGAAAAGGATAGGTGTATCCTATGGTGAATGGGGTAACCGGAAAGGCAACCCATATTTCAGAAATGTAGTCGCTCAGAACAGTGGGATCGAAGGGTTTGAAAAAGGCGTTCGCCGGAAAGCAGTGCCGGATCTTATCTACTTGTGGATCGGTAAAGCAACACTTCTCATTCGCTGAGTCTTTGATGATCCCTTGACTCTTCAAGGGACTATCCTTCTGGTGATCCTTGGCGGGGGAGGACCGGAGCATCATTCTTAACGTGATGTTGGTAAAGAAAGAAAAACAGAGTAAGAGAAGGAGAAATAAGAGAAGGAGAAATAAGAGAAGAGATACCTGATTGATCTTCGGTTGAGAATTTAAAGGGAGTCTCTCTTGGATTTAAATGCAAATTGATCCTATCTCTAACTCCTATTTATAATGATGATTTGCAGGATTGTCACTTCAGTGACGTCAGGTTTGCAACGGCTAGTCCGTCTTCAACGGCTAGTTATCCGTTAGTCTGTTACGGATAAGATCAACAAAATACAACTCGTTTATTTACAATATTACTCCTTATATTTTGGGGGCAATTGTTAGGGGAGGATTTCTTAATGACCCGTGATCCTCAATTGTTATCCTGTTTGGTGATCCTTACTTCTGTGTCAGTTAGTGATCCTCAGAAGTGTTTCAGGATCAGGATCATGAATCATCCTAAGGATCCTTATACTAATGATTGTCTGTTTTGAATTCGATATTGTTTTGCAGGAATACCAGCTTGGACTTAGTCTTGGTAACGTTCCTGGAGAATATTCCACGTTTATTCCGCACGTGCTTGACCATGGTGAACGTTATGGAGATCGTGGGGAGAAGGCATGAATTGCGGATAGTTAGTTTTTTAGATATTTTACTAAGTTTAAAAGGGGTAGCGAGCTAATTAGACAACACTTGGCTATTTTTTGGCTACACACACTCGTACAACTGCACTCACCAGCTCTCGGCAAAACACTTAGCATTTTTTCATACATTTCTACACAATACACTATAGTGATCCTTGTATTTAGCTCGCTATCATCCGAAGTTGTAAAAGAATTATTGTTTAATTTGAGTTGGTGATCGGTAGTTTCCATCACCCGAGGTTTTTTATGCCGGAGATCATTCATTGATCAAGGGCTTTTTCCTCGTATAAATCTTTGTGTCTCTTGAGCAATTCATTTCATAGTGATCCTCATTCTTGTTTACCAATTCAAGCGTCATACCCCATAACAGAGAGTTTGGTTGCATTATCCTCGTCTAATTTTTGACCAAAACAACTGGTATATATTGTTATATTGCTATGCCATTTGGACTAAGGAATGCAGGTGCTACTTATCAAAGGCTAGTCAATATGATGTTCAAGGAACAAATTGGACACACTATGGAAGTCTATATAGATGACATGGTGGTTAAGTCCAAGAAAACTGAGGATCACCTTAAAGACTTGGAGGAAGCATTCAATATCCTTGATAAATTTAATATGAAACTGAATCATTCCAAGTGTCATTTTGGTGTTAAAGCAGGGAAATTCTTAGGCTATATGGTGACAAAGAGGGGCATTGAAGCAAGTCCAGAGCAGATTAAGGCTATTGTAAATATCAAATCTCCTGCCAATGCCAAGGATGTGCAAAGATTGACAGGCAGGATCGCAGCCTTGAACAGGTTCATATCCAAATCCTCAGAAAAGTGCAAGGAATTCTATGACATCCTGAGGAAGAACAAGAAATTTGAATAGACTGAGAAGCATGAAAATGCCCTCAAAGCTCTTAAGGATTACCTATCCTCAGCCCCTGCCTTGATGAAACCAGAGAAAGGGGATATATTATCCTTATACCTAGCAGTATCCTCAAAAGCAGTAAGTGCGGTCCTTGTTAAGGATCACCAAGGTACACAACATCCTGTTTATTATGTAAGTAAGAGTTTACTTGATGCTGAATCCAGGTATTCACACTTAGAGAAACTTATCCTTGCATTATATATGGCATCTACTAAATTAAGACATTATTTTGAGACTCATGCCATTATTGTTAAGACTAATTTTCCAATTAAGAATGTTCTCAGGAAACCTGAAATGTCAGGAAGGATGGCTAAGTGGGCAGTGAAGCTTAGTGCATATGATATAAGATATGAACCAAGGACTGCCATCAAATCCCAAGCCTTAGCTGACTTTGTGGCAGATTTTAGTAGTGACTTGCAAAAGGAAGCTGAATTGGAAGTCCAACAGCTAGAAGAAACTAAGGATCCTTGGATACTCTTCACTGATGGTGCTTCTAATGTCAAAGGAACAGGGCTTGGAGTACTACTAAAATCGTCACAGGGGGACATAATACCCCACTCCATAGCTTGTGAGTTCCAAACTACCAATAATGAGGCTGAGTATGAAGCCTTGATAGCTGGTTTGCAAATTGCTAAGCATATGAGGATCAGAGATAGTCAAAGAATTGGCACTCTCTTTTGTTTCCTTTAGTTTGACACAGGTACCAAGGGAAGAGAATGCAGAGGCTGATGCATTAGCCAACCTAGGATCATCCTTGAAGATCTCGGAGGATATCAAGATCCATATTACCCACATCCTGACTCCTGCTATCGAGGATCATGTAACCATGGAGATAGGAGAGGATTCTGCAATCATCCCTAGTGATGATACTCAATCTCATTCAGGATCATGGATCCTTCCAATCATGAGATACATACAACATGGAGAGATTCCTACAGGAGAAAACCCTAGGGCTTTCAAAATCAAGGTATCTCAATTTACAATATTGAATAATATGTTGTATAAACGATCTCTTGCAGGACCATATCTAAGATGCATTGAGGATCATGAAATCCAAGAAGTCCTAAAGGATTTCCATGAAGGAGATTGTGGAAACCACACTGGGGGCAGGGCATTATTCTCAAGGATCCTAAGGACAGGATACTACTGGCCTACTATGAAGAAGGATGCTGTGGAATATGCTAAGAAGTGTGATCCTTGTCAGAGACATAGTAATATCCTTCACCAACCAGCAGATTTTGCATCCTATATCCTCTTCTTGGCCATTTATGAGATGGGGAATGGATATAGTTGGTAAGCTCCCTAAGGCACCTAGTGAAAAAGTATTCATGCTTGCTATGACTGATTACTTCTCCAAGTGGATAGAGGCTGAAGCCTTTGCCCAAGTCAGAGAAAAGGAAGTTATATCCTTTATTAAAAGAAACATTATTACTAGATTTGGTATCCCTTCTGAAATTGTTTGTGATAATGGATCCCAATTTATTGGGAATAGAACTACTAACTTTTGTGACAGCTGGGGGATTAAGATGATAACATCAACACCAGTCCACCCACAAGCTAATGGCCAGGCAGAATCATCCAACAAGATCATCATCAACAATTTGAAGAAGAAGCTTGGATCCAAGAAAGGAAAATGGGCAGAAGAACTACCTTATGTACTTTGGGATGATAGGATAACTCCCAAGAATGCTACTTGCCAAACTCCATTTTCTTTAGTATTTGGAGCAGAATCAGTGATCCCTACAGAGATGGTGGTTCCTACTGCAAGAACAAGCATTCGTGATCCTGAAGAAAATGCTGAAAACTTGGTTCAAGATTTGGATACTGTAGAAGAACTCAGGGATTTGGCAAGAATAAGGATGGCCAGTTATCAACAAAGGATGGCTGGAGCTTACAACAAAAATGTCAGGATCAGGAAATTCCAAGTTGGTGATATGGTATTAAGGAAAGCATTTCAGAATACCACCAATCCTGCTGATGGAAAGTTGGCACCAAAGTGGGAAGGCCCTTACTTGATCGAAGCTGAGGCAGGAAAGGGGGCATATCGATTGCTAACAATGGAAGGTGATTTGCTACCAAGAGCTTGGAATGCTGTCCACTTAAAGAAATACTTCATGTAACCAGGATCCTTGATCCTTACCTGACAAGTATCCTTGAAGGATCCTTACAGGACAGAGGATCCTCATTTTGGTAATATTCTAATCTAAAACTATTTCATCCTTTAATTATCTTATATAAGGATAAGGATCCTGCATCCTTTATCCTCCTTTCACTTGATTATGAGTTTTGAAGGTTCAGGTATCCTTAACAAAGGATTGAGTATCCACAGAAGTATCCAGTTATTTGGGCTTGACCCCCGTTATTTGGGCTTGACCCCAGTTATTTGGGCTTGACCCCAGTTTGGGCCTGTCCCCAGTTTCGCCAGTAGCGCACGATGATCCTGGTATAGTTCATGGCAATGGGACCAGTACTCGCTTTAGGGGCTGACAATTTCATTGTACTGGTTATATTCAGGATCCTACGTATAATGGTAGACGTACCATACATCCGTTCCTAAGGTTTCTAACGTTTTCACGTTAGCTAAGGTTTTGGCATTTTCATGTCACTAAGTTTGGATAGTCGCCAGTGAGGGCCATACTCCAGTTTACACACGATTCTTTGGGCTTGTCCCCAGTTATCCTTTGGGCTTGTCCCCAGTTATCCTTTGGGCTTGTCCCCAGTTATCCTTTGGGCTTGTCCCCAGTATATTGGGCTTGTCCCCAGAATTGTTGGGCTTGTCCCCAGTTACTAACTTTTATCTTATATTGGCTTAGTCCCAAGTTGTATCCTATTTCAGGTTTTTGAAGCTAAACGACCAAGGATCCTTGATCCTTATCTTCTACTAAGGTTTGTCTTTTGGTTATCCTGATTAGAAGTATTAAAGATTAGGATCCTAACTTGGATTCTCAGGTATGATCCTTAATTGCTTTAATTTTATCATTTGCATGAGTGACCCTTATCCTTTGACAACTGAACTTATGATCCTTAAACTACACTACTTTTCAGAACTTGTCGACTATAGGATATGTGATCCTTGATCATATCCTAAACTTTTTGAGGATATTTATTAAATTTTTCTTTCTTTACTTAATAAATTCAGACAAAATGTATATCACAATAATTGAAAAGTAAAGTATTCACAAGGATAACTGTTTTGGTCAAAAAATCTGTTGAGGATATTGCAACCAAACTCTATGTTGTGGGGAATGATGCAAAAAATGTGTAACAGCTATGAGGATCACTTCAACGTAAATTGCATAAGCAACACAAGGATTTATACGGGGAAAAAGCCATTGATCAAGAGTTGATCTCCGGCACAAAAAACCCCGGGTGATGGAAACTACCGATCACCAAGCTCAAATAAATGAAAAAGTGTTTACAACTTTGGATAGTAACGAGCTAGGTACAAGGATCACTACGGTGGAATGTGTAAAAAGTGAATGTAATTGCTAAGTGTTTGAACGAGAGCTTGTATGAGAGCTTGTATGAGTGTGTGTAACTGCAAAAAATGACTAAGTGTTTTCTACTAGCTCGTTACTCCCTTTTTAAAATAGAAATAACCACCTAAACTAACTATCCGACTTTCGTGCCAAGCCTCCACGTTCTCCATAACGTCTATTTTTGGTCAAGCACGTGTAGAATAGTTTAGGAATATTCTCCAGGAATGTCGCCAAGACTTGGTCAAGCTCGTTATACCTGCGAGATAGTACAATACATAAGTAAACAATCGTTAGTACGAGGATCCTTAAAGTGATCCATGATCCTGATCCTGAAGCTCTTCTGAGGATCACCACCTGTCACAGAAGTAAGGATCACTAGTTAGGATAACGAATAAGGATCACTAATTGTTAGAAAATCCTCCCCTAACAATTGCCCCCAAAATATAAGGAGTAATTTGTAAAATTAGCGAGTTATATTTTCTTGATCTTATCCGTAACTAACTAACGGATATATAGCCGTTAAAATAGAACTAGCCGTTGCGATGATGATGTCACGGAAGTGACAATCCTGCAGAATCATAATTATAAATAGAGATATAGATAGGATCATTATGCATTTAAATTCGAAAGAGACTCCCTTTATATTCTCAGTTGAAGATCAATCAGGTATCTCCTTCTTCTCTTTCTTCCTCTCTTACTCTGTTTTTCTTCTTTATCTCCGTCACTTCGAGAATGTTGCTCCGAAGCTCACCGGGCAAGGATCACAAGAAGGATAGCCCTTTAAAGAGTCAGAAGATCATCAAGGATTCAGTGCACGAGAGATGTTGCTTTAACGACGCACAAGTAGATAACATTCGTCACCGTTTTCCGGCGAATGTCTTTTTCAAACCCTTTGATCCTACTGTTCTGAGTGACTACGTTTCTGATACATGGGTTGCCTTTCCAGTCACTCCATTTGCTATAGGGTATACCTATCCTTTCCCGGAGTTCACACAATCCTTCTTTTCCCTTACCGGCATATCTTACATTCAAGCCATGCCGATGATTTGGAGGGTTCTGTATACCCTGGAGAGGATCATTGAGCAGGAGAGCATCGATTTAGGAATGTCAGAACTGGCGGAGTTGTATGATCTTACTACCTTCGGTTCCCACCGTTATTTGTTCAAACGAAAACCTGGTGCAGAACATCCTCTTCTTAAAGTCACCAAGAACGATAAAGATTGGAAATGCCGCTTCTTCTTTGTAAGAAGGGATACCATTCCTGATGGAGAACATTTACCAAGGGAGTGGTCCACCAATGGTAGGACGGAGGATCCTGAGAAGGATCACCAGATGGTCATGTTTTTGTAATAGGATCACTAACCCTTTTTGTCTTGTGTCATGCAGCCATTTCTGTTTCACATCTCATCACAACATCCGCAAACAGGGAAAGACTTGCTACTTTCTGGGGACTCGACCCTGAAACTAGAACTTTTAAGACAATAACCCAAGACTCACAGGAGGTATCCTCAGGCTCTGTCATAATGTCAAGTAAGTATCCTTGTTTAAAATTTAAATAAATAGTTAAATGTATATTAAGAAAAGATACTTATCTTGTTTTGGTTGTGTAGGTGCTGGAAAATCTGCCAAAGCTGCTTCAAGGTTCAGTGTCACCGATCTCACCACTGTCAAATCCTCCAAGAGAAAGGTCCCTACTAGCCCGACAGCCTCAATCCCCAAGGCACCCCTCAAAGGGAAGGGAATCAAGAAGAGAAAGACTTCCGAGGCTGAGGATTTGCAGGGTCTGCCCTTAATTCGCCACAAGTTCCTCGAGTACTTCAATGATGTAAGGATCACTGTCTCTGCTTATATATCCTGCTGATCTAAGGATCACTTGCTCTTGAACTGCTTTATCCTTTTCTTTTGCAGAAATTTGCTGAGATCGAGGATTACGTCGGCCATGTTGAGGATCAAGATAAGAAGATTGCCGACCTCCAGCAGGTTGCTGTGCTCAAGGATCTTGCACTTGCCGATCTTCAGAAGGAACTCCAGGATACCAAGCAGAAGATGGCTAAGGTGCTGGTTAACTTTGACTATGAAAGGCAAGAGATCACAGATGATGCTAAAGTTTATGCCGCCATAGCAATGTACAAAACCAAGCTTCAAATGGCCTTGGAAGCCCAGGATCCTGCCTTTGACAAAAGTAGCTGGGAAATTGAAGAATGGAAGGCAAGGCTGGCTGAATTGGGTGATGAAGAGGAGGCTGAGGAGATTCTGGCAATTGAGGCTAGTGGCAGCGGGTTGAAAGATAAAGCTGAGGATGCAGCGGCTGGTGGTGATGATGATGCAGCGAAGGTGTGAGCTGCAAAAATGGGCGATGATGAAAATTTCTAGACGTGGCCGGAGCCCATTTTTTATGGTTTGGTAGTTTTTTTATTGTTGATGTTTTTGAACAATGGTGGGTCTGTAATAACTCTAAACAATAGCTCTTAGGTTTAAGGATCATGTATGATCCTTTGGACAATAGGCAGGATTGCAATTGGTGGAGGGATCCTCTGTTTGGGGGATGAAGCCATTGTGATCCTGCCGCCTTTATATTCCTGAGGATCCAAGTTAGGATCCTGACCATAGTAAGGATAACTATAAGATAAACCTTAGAATAAAGTAAGGATCAAGGATCCTTAGTTGCCTATCTTCAAGAACCTGAAATAGAGCATAACTTGGGACTAAGCCATCATAAGAAAAGAGTTAGCAACTGGGGACAAGCCCAAGGATAACTGGGGACATGCCCAAGGATAACTGGGGACAAGCCCAAGGATAACTGGGGACATGCCCAAGGATCGTATGTAAACTGGAGTATGGCCCTAACTGGCGACTATCTAAACTTAGTGGCATGAAAATGCCAAAACCTTAGCTAACGTGAAAACGTTAGAAACCTTAGCTAACGTGAAAACGTTAGAAACCTTATGAACGGATGTATGGTACGTCTACCATTATACGTAGGATCCTAAGCATAGCCAGAACAATGGAATTATCAGCCCCTAGAACGAGTACTGGTCCCAAAGCCTTGAACTATACCAGGATCATCGTGCGCTACAGGCGGAATCTGGGGACAAGCCCGAATAACTGGGGTTAAACCCAAAAGACGGATTGCTTCTGTGGATAACCAACGTTATGCAAAGGATACCTGAACTTTCAAAACTTAAACTCACGTGAGAGATGGATAAAGGATACATGATCCTTATCCTTATATGAGAAAATAAAGAAACGAAATAGTTCAAGTTTAGGATATTACCTAAGTAAGGATCACCAATATTTCGAGGATCCTTTAAGGATATCCCAATCGTGAGGATCATCTGTGCCATGAGGATCCTGCTCACATGAAATATTTCTTCAAGTGGACAGCATTCCAAGCTCTTGGTAGCAATTCACCTTCCATGGTTAGCAATCTATATGCCCCCTTTCCTGCTTCAGCTTCAATCAAATAGGGGCCTTCCCATTTTGGAGCCAATTTTCCATCAGCAGGATTGGTGGTATTCTGAAATGCTTTCCTTAATACCATATCTCCAATTTGAAACCTCCTGATCCTGACATTTTTGTTGTAAGCAGCAGCCATTCTTTGTTGATAACTGGCCATCCTTATCCTAGCCATATCCCTGATTTCTTCAATAGTATCCAGGTCTTGAGCCAAGTTTTCATCATTCTCCTCAGGATCACGAGTACTTGTTCTAGCAGTTGGAACCACCATTTCTGTTGGGATCACTGATTCTGCCCCAAACACCAAAGAGAATGGTGTTTGACCAGTTGCATTCTTAGGGGTTGTCCTATCAGCCCAAAGCACATAAGGTAGTTCTTCTGCCCATTTCCCTTTCTTGGATCCAAGCTTCTTCTTCAAATTGTTGATGATGATCTTGTTGGATGATTCTGCTTGGCCATTAGCTTGTGGGTGGACTGGCGTTGATGTTATCATCTTAATCCCCCAGCTGTCACAAAAGTTAGTGGTTCTGCCCCCAATAAATTGGGAACCATTATCACATATAATCTCAGAAGGAATTCCAAATCTAGTTATAATATTTCTCTTAATGAAGGATATAACTTCCTTTTCTCTAACTTGGGCAAAAGCTTCAGCCTCTATCCACTTGGAGAAGTAGTCAGTCATAGCTAGCATGAATATTTTTCCACCAGGTGCCTTAGGGAGCTTGCCAACTATATCCATACCCCATCTCATAAATGGCCAAGAGGAGGATATAGGATGCAATAATTCAGCTGGTTGATGAAGGATATTGCTGTGTCTCTGGCAAGGATCACATCTTCTGGCATACTCCACAGCATCTTTCTTCATGGTTGGCCAGTAGTATCCTGTCCTCAGGATCCTTGAGAATAATGCCCTGCCCCCAGTGTGGTTTCCACAATCTACTTCATGGAAGTCTTTTAAAACTTCTTGAACTTCAGGATCCTCAATGCATCTCAAGTATAGTCCTGCAAGAGATCGTCTATACAACATATTATTTAAAATTGTGAATTGAGATACCTTAGATTTGAAAGCCCTAGGGTTTTCTCCTGTAGGAATCTCTCCATGTTGTAAGTATCTCATAATTGGTGAGATCCATGATCCTGATCCTGAATGGGATCGAGTATCCTCACTAGGGATCATTGCAGAATTATTCCCTATCTCCATAGCCACATGATCCTCAATAGCTGGGGTCAGGATATGAATAATAGGGATCTTGATATCCTCTGGGATCTTCAAAGATGATCCTAAGTTAGCCAATGCATCAGCTTCTGTATTTTCTTCCCTTGGTACCTGTGACAAACTAAAGGAAACAAAAGAGAGTGCCAAACTTTTGACTATCTCCAAATATTTGGTTAGCTTTTCACCTTTAACAGCATATGATCCATTAAAGTGATTTGTAATTAACAAAGAATCTACGTGTACCTCAAGATACCTGATCCCCATATGCTTTGCAATTTGCAAACCAGCAATTAAGGCTTCATATTCAGCCTCATTATTAGTGGTTTGGAACTCACAAGCTATAGAATGGGGTATTATGTCCCCCTGTGGCGATTTTAGTAGTATTCCAAGCCCTGTGCCTTTGACATTTGAGGATCCATCAGTGTGGAGTATCCAAGGATCCTTGGTCTCCTCTAGTTGCTGGACTTCTAACTCAGCTTCTTCTTGTAAATCACTACTGAAATCAGCCACAAAGTCAGCCAATGCTTGGGATTTAATGGCTGTCCTAGGCTCATATCTTATATCATATGCACTCAGCTTCACTGCCCACTTAGCCATCCTTCCTGACATCTCTGGTTTCCTGAGGACATTCTTAATTGGAAAATTAGTTTTAACAATGATAACATGAGTTTCAAAATAATGTCTTAACTTGGTAGATGCCATAATTAATGCAAGGATAAGCTTTTCAAGGTGTGAATACCTGGATTCGGCATCAAGTAAACTTTTACTTACATAATAGACAGGATGTTGTGTACCTTGATGATCCTTAACAAGGACCGCACTTACTGCTTTTGAGGATACTGCAAGATACAAGGATAACACATCGCCTTTTTCTGGTTTCATCAAAGCCGGGGCCGAGGATAGGTAATCTTTGAGGGCTTTTAAAGCATTTTCATGCTTCTCCGTCCACTCAAATTTCTTGTTCTTCCTTAGGATATCATAGAATTCTTTACACCTCTCGGAGGACTTGGATATAAATCTGTTCAAGGCTGCTATCCTTCCTGTTAGCCTTTGAACATCCTTAGCATTGACTGGAGATTTGATATTCACTATTGCTTTGATTTGTTCCGGGCTAGCTTCAATGCCTCTCTTAGTCACCATGTATCCTAAGAATTTACCTGCTTTAACACCAAAATGACATTTTGAAGGATTAAGCTTCATATTATATTTGTCAAGGATATCAAATGCTTCCTCCAAATCCTTTAGGTGATCCTCAGCTCTTATGGATTTTACCACCATATCATCTATGTAAACCTCCATAGTTTGTCCGATCTGATCCTTGAACATCATATTCACCAGCCTTTGGTACGTTGCACCTGCATTTCTCAATCCGAACGGCATAGCAATATAGCAGTATATACCAGTTGGAGTCATGAAGGCTGTATCCTATTGGTCGGATGGTTCCATTTGGATTTGTTGAAATCCAGATGAAGCATCCATAAAAGTTAACAGTTCATGACCCGCAGTTGCATCCACCATGGAGTCAATGTGTGGTAAAGGGAAAGGATCCTTGGGACATGCCTTATTTAAATCGGTAAAATCGACACATACCCCCCACTTTCCGTTTTTCTTTTGAACAACAACCACATTGGCCAACCATCTTGGACACTTGACCTCTCTAATCATACCTGCCCGGAGCAATTTCTCTACCTCTTCTTGGATGATGGCATTCCTTTCCGGTGCAAACTTTCTTCTCCTTTGATGGATTGGTTTGAAGGATCTGTCAATGCCGAGTTTATGAGTGATAACATCCTTGGATATACCAGTCATGTCTTCGTGTTTCCATGCAAAGGTAGTCTTTCTCCTTTTGAGGAAGGATACGAGGTCTTCTTTCATTTCGCCAAGGATCCCTGATCCGATATAGATTTTGGATTCAGGATCATCGGGATCCATGAGGATTTCTACCACATCCTGTTCTCTGGCCTCCAAGACATTCCTTGGAGGATACCTTGATTGCTATTGCTCCCTGGACTTCGAGGCTGGTTTCATCGATGAAGTGTAGCAATTCTTAGCCTCCTGCTGATCACTATCAATCTTCACTATTCCCCAAGGACTAGGGAGCTTCACACATTGATGGTAAGTAGACGGGACTGCTTTCATATCGTGTATCCAGGGCCTGCCAAGGATAACATTACAACAAGATAAACAGTCAATGACACAAAATTTTTGATAAGAGTGTAAGCCTTCAATATATATTGGGAGTTTAATGTCCCCCAGGGTGTTCTTAGTTTCGCCACTAAATCCCACGAGCACGGAGGATCTTGGTATGATCTCTGATTCAGGGATACCCATCTTCTTTAGAACATCAAGCTGGATAATGTTCACTGAACTTCCTCCGTCTATAAGGATCCTGCGGACAAAATGGTTAGATATGAAAAGAGTAATAACTAAACCATCGTGATGAGGATCCTGGATATCAACACGATCCTCTTCGTCGAAGGTTATGACTTTTCCTTCGGAGACACTGGATGTTCGAACTGGTCTTTCTCCATTCTCCATTTTTGTTTCTTTTGCATGCCTCTTGGCTGCTGAGAAGGATGTGCCGCAAATGTCTGATCCTCCAGAAATGAAGTTTATCACTTGTGCATCCGCTGGAGGGGCCGGAGCTTTCTCAGGGATCCTTTCATGATCCTGAGTCTTTGACTTTTTTCTTCCCAACAATTCCTTTAGATGCCCCTTTCTCAACAAGTATCCAATCTCCTTTCTTAGAGCAATGCATTCTTCTGTGAGATGTCCAAAATCTTCATGGTATGCACACCACTTTGATTTATCCTTAGTTGTAGCCGGCCTATCATTCTTTCTGGGCCATCTAGCTTTATCACCTAAACCCTGCATCGCAAGGATTAGTTCATTGCTGTCAACAGAAAAACAATATTCAGAAATTGGAGGATAATCCTCATCATCCTCTTCTTGATCAACAGAATGCACGTTCTGATTATCAGATCTGTTGTAGGATCTGAACTTGTTGTTCCTGAATGAGGATCCTTGCTTATCCTGCTTTGAGGATCCTGCTAACCTCTCCTGGATCCTCTTGTCATCCTCTAGCCGAATGAATCTAAGTGCTCGAGTTCTTACCTCATCTAAGTTCCTGCATGGTGTCATAACAAGATCATCATAGAAAGACGAATCCCTAAGCAATCCCATTTTGAAGGCCTCAACAGCCGTAGCTATATCTAAGTTGGGAATGTCTAAGGATTCTTTACTGAATTTGGTAATATAATCCCTTAATTATTCATTATGACCCTGGGTTATCCTATATAAATCACTAGTTAATCGTTCGAATTTTCTACTACAAGAAAATTGATTATTAAACAAGTTAACTAAGTTAGCAAACGAGGTAATAGAATAGGGAGGAAGACTTAGCAGCCATTTGAGAGCTGATCCAGTAAGAGTGGATCCGAATCCCTTGCACAGGCATGCTTCCTTTAACCTTTCTGGGATTGGATTGATCTCCATCCTCTCCCTGTATTGTGCTATGTGTTCTTCAGGATCCGTCGAACCATCATACAGCTTCATTGTTGGCACATGGAACCTCTTGGGTATCTCAGCATCACAGATTGGTGGTGCAAAACGAGATATCTTGTGGCTCCCATCTGCAATCTCTGGGATAGGTTTGACCACTCCTGGAACATTTGATATCATATCCTTTAGCTTTTGCAATTCTCTGGCCATGGCATGATTGATACCTGGATCCTGCATAAGACCATGGTTAGTATACGAATTATTAAAAGTGTTACCTCCTATTGGATTCAGATTAGGAAGATTGGATGTTAGTCCATATGGTTGAGGCTCTGGAATGATCGAAGGACCAGTAGAAGCATTAGTCTGCATTGGAATAAAATCTCCCTGATGGACATCTGAACTTCCTGTTTGTAAACTCCTTAAGGATCCTGGCATCTGGAAGGATCCCTGAAACTGGGATGATCCTGGGAAGAAAGAAGATCCTTGAACCTGGGACGATCCTGGAACAAAGGAGGATCCTTGAACCTGGGATGATCCTGGAACAAAGGAGGATCCTTGAACCTGGGATGATCCTGGAACAAAGGAGGATCCTTGAACCTGGGATGATCCTGGAACAAAGGAGGATCCTTGAACCTGGGATGATCCTGGAACAAAGGAGGATCCTTGAACCTGGGATGATCCTGGAACAAAGGAGGATCCTTGAACCTGCTGCACTCCTGAATATCCTCCTGAATTCATGAGGGATCCAATATACTGAGGATAGGATCCCGCTGGCTGGAAGTATGAGCCTGCTGCCTGGGTCATTATCGTTGTTCCGTAGTGCACTCCTTTTGGTCCACCCACATATTGAATGTCTGGAACCACTGATGGCTGAGAAGTAATCACCGGAGTGTCAAAATTCAACGATCTGGGCATCAGTGGGGAACGATCCTCTGCCGTTTTCTTCTGTTTCTTAATTTCGTCAATCTCCCGGAGGATCCTTTCGTTGGTTTTATCCTGCTCTTGTGCATGATTCCTCATCTGCAAAATCAAGGTATAGAGATCATTAGTAGTAGGATTAGTTGAAACAGAAGAAGTAGGTGATTTTGAGAAAATGGGAGTTGGTTTCTTCGCGGCATTCTCAGTATTCTTCTGGGATCCAGAAGGTGGTGGAGGCAAAGGAGGGACGCCTTGTGAAGAAGTGAATGAGGGCATCAAGTTTGGAGCATTCTTCGCTGAGGAAGCCATTTGCTTGGTTATAGTAAACCGAAATGAGCACAGAAATGCGAATTCTTCTAAAGACAAAGCACCAATTGCCCCACGGTGGGCGCCAAACTGTTTTGGTCAAAAAATCTGTTGAGGATATTGCAACCAAACTCTATGTTGTGGGGAATGATGCAAAAAATGTGTAACAGCTATGAGGATCACTTCAACGTAAATTGCATAAGCAACACAAGGATTTATACGGGGAAAAAGCCCTTGATCAAGAGTTGATCTCCGGCACAAAAAACCCCGGGTGATGGAAACTACCGATCACCAAGCTCAAATAAATGAAAAAGTGTTTACAACTTTGGATAGTAACGAGCTAGGTACAAGGATCACTACGGTGGAATGTGTAAAAAGTGAATGTAATTGCTAAGTGTTTGAACGAGAGCTTGTATGAGAGCTTGTATGAGTGTGTGTAACTGCAAAAAATGACTAAGTGTTTTCTACTAGCTCGTTACTCCCTTTTTAAAATAGAAATAACCACCTAAACTAACTATCCGACTTTCGTGCCAAGCCTCCACGTTCTCCATAACGTCTATTTTTGGTCAAGCACGTGTAGAATAGTTTAGGAATATTCTCCAGGAATGTCGCCAAGACTTGGTCAAGCTCGTTATACCTGCGAGATAGTACAATACATAAGTAAACAATCGTTAGTACGAGGATCCTTAAAGTGATCCATGATCCTGATCCTGAAGCTCTTCTGAGGATCACCACCTGTCACAGAAGTAAGGATCACTAGTTAGGATAACGAATAAGGATCACTAATTGTTAGAAAATCCTCCCCTAACAATAACAACACGGGAAATAGCCAAAAAGTTAAGGTTTTATTTATTTAGAAAACGTTAAACCCATCAAGGTTGTCAAAATTGCCAACCCACGTTTCTACCAGCAAAACGTGGCCCGTCCACATGGGTTGGCAAAGGGTGTCCATTGTTAACGGGTCTTAAGAGTGCAGGAAATAAAAGATGGCAGGATAACAAGTGGCTTCATCCCCCAAACAGAGGATCCATCCACCACCCATTATCCTACCTATTGTCTAAGGATCCATGATCCATAACCCTAGAAACTATTGTTCAAATACAACCCAAGATTGTTTCAAAACACCATAACCAAAAAACTATTACCAAGTCCTAAAAAATGGGCTCCGGCCACGTCTAGAAATGTCCATCATCGCCCATTCCTGATGCTTACACCTTTGCTGCATCACCATCACCTTCACCAGCTCCTCCAGTTCCGGCGTCATCCACATGATCCTTAACACCACTGCCGCCAGCCTCGATTGCTAAGACCTCACCAGCTTCTTCTTCGTCATCCAGCTCAGCCAACCTAGCCTTCCAGCCCTTTACGTCCCAGTTGCTCTTGTCAAAGTCAGGATCCTGAGCTTCTTGGGCCATCTGCAACTTGGTTTTGTACATAGCAATGGCAGCGGAGACTTTAGCATCATTTGTGATTTCAGCCTTCTCCTGATCAGCAGTGATATGAGCCAGGACAAGTTCCCTCTTCACCAGATTGACATCGTTTTCAAGGGAGGTAATCTTCTTATCCTTGGCCAGCATGATCTTTTGGAGGTCCACACACTTTTGCTCAACCTCTTCAATACTCCCTACGTAATCTTGGATTTCAGCAAATTTCTGCAAAAGAAAGGATATAATTCAGGATCCCTTACCCTCAGCATGGAAGGATCATGTACAAGAATCACATTTAAGGATCAGTTATTCTTACCTCAGCAATGTATTCCTCGAACTGATGCTGGATCAGAGGCAGACCTTCAAGGGTATCGGCAGTCTTCCTTTTCTTTCCGCCTCTTCCCTTAGAAGTGGTTGCCTTGGGGATCGTGATAGTTGGACTAGCAGCAGGCTTCTTTTTTGAGGATCGGACAACATCAAGGTCAGTGACACTGAAACGAGTAGCAGACTTCGTTGAGTTTCCAGCACCTACACATCCAAAACAGATAAGTATCCTTGTTTCATTTCAATTTAAACATTTATTTACCTACGAAATGGGATACTTACTTGACATTGTGACAGAGCCTGAGGATACTTCTTGAGAATCCAGGGTATTTGCTTGAAATGTTCTTATTGCAGGATCAAGCCTCCGGAAAACAGCAAGCCTTTCCTTCGTTGCAGGTGTTGTAATAATGTGTGAAACAGTAATAGCTGCAAAATAGAAACAAAAGGATGTTAGTGATCCTCAGCAGAAACAAGGTTATCCTGTGATCCTTCTATAAGGATCCTCTATCCTACCATGAGTAACCCATTTTCTTGGAAGATCTTTCCCATCAGGGATAGAATCCCTTCTGACAAAGAAGAATCGCCTTTTCCAGTTGGTGTCATTCTTAGTGGTTTTGAAGATGGGCTGTTCTTCACCGGGTTTGTGTTTGAATAGATATCAATGAGATCCATGGCTCACAAGGTCATACATTTCTGCTAACTCCGACATTCCCAGATCAATACCTTCATGCTCAATGATTCTTTCAAGGGTATACAAGACCCTCCACATCATTGGCATTGCTTGGATGTAGGAGATGCCGGTGAGAGAGAAGAAAGATTGGGTGAAATCAGGAAAAGGATACGAGTATCCTATCGTAAATGGGGTGACCGGAAAAGCTACCCAGGTTTCAGAAACAAAGTCGCTCAGGACGGTGGGATCAAAAGCTTTAAAAACGGTGTTCGCCGGAAAACAATGGCGAATTCTGTCTATCTGTGGATCAGTAAAGCAGCATCGTTCCTTCGCAGAGCCTTCGATGATCCCTTGGCTCTTCAAAGGACTGTCCTTTTTGTGATCCTTAGCTGGTGAAGATCTTAGCATCATCTTGGTCGTGATGATGGTGAAGAAGAAGAAACAGAATGAGAATATGAAGAGAGAAAGGAAGGAGAAGTACCTGATCAGATCTTCTAATGAGGATTTAAAGGATGAAATGTACGAATTTAAATGATTCCTAACCCTTATCTCTAACTTCAATTTATAATCATGATCTTGCAGCATAGTCACTTCAATGACGTCAGATTGGCAACGGCTAGTCAGAATATAACGGCTATATATCCGTTGGTTTGTTACGGATAAGAACGAGAAAATATAACTCGTTTATTTACACTTCACTCCTTATATTTTGGGGGCAATTGTTAGGGGAGGATTTTCCATAGATCAGTGATCCTCAATTACTGTTGGGCTTAGGGATCCTCAATTCTGTTTGAATTAGTGATCCTCGGAGAGTATTGTAGGATCAGGATCCAGGATCATCACAAGGATCCTTACACTAACGATTGTCTGCTTTGAATATGATGTTGTTTTGCAGGAGTACGTGCTTGGACTTGGTCTTGGCGATATTCCTGGAGCATATTCCCTATTTATTCCGCACGTGCTTGACTAATATGAACGTTATGGAGTTCGTGGAAGACTTGCATGAAATGCGGATAGTTAGTTAGCTTAGATATTTTCTAAATTTAAAAGGGGATAGCGAGCTAGATTAGAACACTTGGCTATTTTTGGCTAAACACACACACTCGTAACTGCTCTCATCAGCTCTTGACAGTTTGCTCGGCGATTACACACTTTTTTGCACATTACACTCTAGTGATCCTTGTAACTAGCTCGCTATCATCCAAAGTTGTAATACATTTTCTGTTTAATCTGAGTTGGTGATCGGTAGTTTCCATCACCCGAGGTTTTTTATGCCGGAGATCAACTCTTGATCAAGGGCTTTTTCCTCGTATAAATCATTGTGTCACTTGTTCATTACATTTCCGAGTGATCCTTAGTATTGTTCATTGATTCAAGCATCACACCTCACAACAGAAAGTTTGGTTGCATTATCTTAGCTTGATTTTTGACCAAAACATATGCTATGCAGGGTTTAGGAGACAAAGCTAGGTGGCCTCGAAAGAATCAACAAAAAGCTGATTGGAAGGATAAATCCAAATGGTGTGCCTTCCACGAAGATTTCAGACATGTAACTGAGGATTGCATTTGTTTTGGTCAAAAATCAAGCTAAGATAGTGCAACCAAACTTTCTGTTGTGAGGTGTGATGCTTGAATCAATGAACAATACTAAGGATCACTCAGAAATGTAATGAACAAGTGACACAATGATTTATACGAGGAAAAAGCCCTTGATCAAGAGTTGATCTCCGGCATAAAAAACCTCGGGTGATGGAAACTACCGATCACCAACTCTAATTAAACAGAAAATGTATTACAACTTTGGACGATAGCTAGCTTGTTACAAGGATCACTAGAATGTAATGTGCAAAAAAGTGTGTAATCGTCGAGCAAACTGTCAAGAGCTGATAAGAGCAGTTACGAGTGTGTGTGTTTAGCCAAAAATAGTCAAGTGTTCTAATCTAGCTCGCTATCCCCTTTTAAATTTAGAAAATATATAAGCTAACTAACTATCCGCATTTCATGCAAGTCTTCCACGAACTCCATAACGTCCATATTAGTCAAGCACGTGCGGAATAAAAAGGAATATGCTCCAGGAATATCACCAAGACCAAGTCCAAACACGTATTCCTGCAAAACAACCTCATATTCAAAGCAGACAATCGTTAGTGTAAGGATCACTATGATGATCCAGGATCCTGATCCTACACTACTCTCTGAGGATCACTAATTCAAACAGAATTGAGGATCCCTAAGCACGACAGTAATTGAGGATCACTGATCTTTAGAAAATCCTCCCCTAACAATTGCCCCCAAAATATAAGGAGTAAAGTGTAAATAAACGAGTTATATTTTCTCGTTCTTATCCGTAACAAATCAACGGATATAGCCGTTATTTTCTGACTAGCCGTTGCCAATCTGACGTCATTGAAGTGACTATCCTGCAAGATCATGATTATAAATTGAAGTTAGAGATAAGGGTTAGGAAGCATTTAAATTCATGCATTTCATCCTTTAAATCCTCATTCGAAGATCTGATCAGGTACTTCTCTTTCCTTTCTCTCTTCATATTCTCATTATGTTTCTTCTTCTCCACCATCATTATGCCCAAGATGATGCTAAGATCTTCACCGGCTAAGGATCACAAAAAGGATAGTCCTTTGAAGAGCCAAGGGATCATCGAAGGCTCTGCGAAGGAACGATGCTGCTTTACTGATCCACAGATAGACAGGATTCGCTATTGTTTTCCGGCGAACACCGTTTTCAAATCTTTTGATCCCACCGTCCTGAGTGACTATGTTTCTGAAACCTGGGTAGCTTTTCCGGTCACCCCATTTACGATAGGATACTCGTATCCTTTTCCTGATTTCACCCAATCTTTCTTCTCTCTCACCGGCATCTCCTACATCCAAGCGATGCCAATGATGTGGAGGGTCTTGTATACCCTTGAAAGAATCACTGAGCATGAAGGTATTGATCTGGGAATGTCGGAGTTAGCAGAAATGTATGATCTTGTGAGTCATGGATCTCATCGATATCTATTCAAGCACAAACCCGGTGAAGAACAGCCCATCTTCAAAACCACTAAGAATGACACCAATTGGAAAAGGCGATTCTTCTTTGTCAGAAGGGATTCCATCCCTGATGGGAAGGATCTTCCAAGAAAATGGGTTATTCATGGTAGCATAGAGGATCCTTATAGAAGGATCACAGGATAACCTTGTTTCTGCTGAGGATCACTAACATCCTTTTGTTTCTATTTTGCAGCTATTACTCTTTCACATATTATTACAACACCTGCAACGAAGGAAAGGCTTGCTGCTTTTCGGAGGCTTGATCCTGCAATAAGAACATTTCAAGTAAATACCCAGGATTCTCAAGAAGTATCCTCGGGCTCTGTCACAATGTCAAGTAAGTATCCCATTCTGTAGGTAACTAAATGTTTAAATTAAAATGAAATAAGGATACTTATCTGTTTTGGATGTGTAGGTGCTGGAAAATCAACGAAGTCTGCTACTCGTTTCAGTGTCACTGACCTTGATGCTGTCAGATCCTCAAAAAAGAAGCTTGCTGCTAGTCCAACTATCACGATCCCCAAGGCAACCACTTCTAAGGGAAGAGGCGGAAAGAAAAGGAAGACTGCCGATACCCTTGAAGGTCTGCCTCTGATCCAGCATCAGTTCGAGGAATACGTTGCTGAGGTAAGAATAACTGATCCTTAAATGTGATTCTTGTACATGATCCTTCCATGCTGAGGGTAAGGGATCCTGAATTGTATCCTTTCTTTTGCAGAAATTTGCTGAAATTCAAGATTACGTAGGGAGTATTGAAGAGGTTGAGCAAAAGTGTGTGGACCTCCAAAAGATCATGCTGGCCAAGGATAAGAAGATTGCCTCCCTTGAAAACGATGTCAATCTGGTGAAGAGGGAACTTGTCCTGGCTCATATCATTGCTGATCAGGAGAAGGCTGAAATCACAAATGATGCTAAAGTCTCCGCTGCCATTGCTATGTACAAAACCAAGTTGCAGATGGCCCAAGAAGCTCAGGATCCTGACTTTGACAAGAGAAACTGGGACATAGAGGGCTGGAAGGCTAGGTTGGCTGAGCTGGATGATGAAGAAGAGGCTGGTGAGGTCTTAGCAATTGAGGCTGGCAGCAGTGGGATTAAGGATCATGTGGATGATGCCGGAGTTGGAGGAGCTGGTGAAGGTGATGGTGATGCAGCAAAGGTGTAAGCTGCAGGAATGCGCAATGATGGACATTTCTAGACGCGGCCGGAGCCCATTTTTTAGGACTTGGTAATAGCTTTTTGGTTATGGTGTTTTGAAACAATCTTGGGTTGTATTTGAACAATAGTTTCTAGGGTTATGGATCATGGATCCTTAGACAATAGGTAGGATAATAGGTGGTGGATGGATCCTCTGTTTAGGGGATGAAGCCACTTGTTATCCTGCCATCTTTTATTTCCTGCACTTCAAAGACCTATGAACAATGGACACCCTTTACCTACCCCAGCGGACGGGCCACGTATTGCTGGTAGATGCTTGGGGTAAGTAATTTTGACAACCTTGAAGGGTTTAACGTTTTGTGAATAAATAAAACCTTAACTTTTTGGCTATTTCCCGTGTTGTTATCCTTGTGAATACTTTGCTTTTCAATTGTTGTGATATACATTTTGTTTGAATTTATTAAGTAAAGAAGAAAAAATTTAATAAATATCCTCAAAAAGTTTAAGATATGATCAAGGATCACATATCCTATAGTCGACAAGTTCTGAAAAGTAGTGTAGTTTAAGGATCATAAGTTCAGTTGTCAAAGGATAGTCACTTATATGAATAATGAATAAAATCAAAGTAATTAAGGATCATACCTGAGAATCCATGTTAGGATCCTAACCTTTAACACTTATAATCAGGATAACCAAAAGACAAACCTTAGTAGAAGGTAAGGATCAAGGATCCTTGGTTGGTTAATTTTAAAAACATGAAACAGAACATAACTTGGGACTAAGCCAATATAAAAGAAGAGTTAGTAACTGGGGACAAGCCCAACAATTCTGGGGACAAGCCCAATATACTGGGGACAAGCCCAAAGGATAACTGGGGACAAGCCCAACAATTCTGGGGACAAGCCCAAAGGATAACTGGGGACAAGCCCAAAGGATCGTGTGTAAACTGGAGTATGGCCCTCACTGGCGACTATCCAAACTTAGTGACATGAAAATGCCAAAACCTTAGCTAACGTGAAAACGTTAGAAACCTTAGGAACGGATGTATGGTACGTCTACCATTATACGTAGGATCCTGAATATAGCCAGTACAATGAAATTGTCAGCCCCTAAAGCGAGTACTGGTCCCATTGCCATAAACTATACCAGGATCATCGTGCGCTACTAGCGAAACTGGGGACAGGCCCAAACTGGGGTCAAGCCCAAATAACTGGGGTCAAGCCCAAATAACTGGATACTTCTGTGGATATTCAACCCTTTGTAAAGGATACCTGAACCTTCAAAACTCATAATCAAGTGAAAGGAGGATAAAGGATGCAGGATCCTTATCCTTATATAAGATAATTAAAGAATGAAATAGTTTGAGTTTAGAATATTACCAAAATGAGGATCCTCTGTCCTGTAAGGATCCTTCTAGGATACTTGTCAGGTAAGGATCATGGATCCTTATTACATGAAGTATTTCTTCAAGTGGACAACATTCCAAGCTCTTGGTAGCAAATCACCTTCCATTGTTAGCAATCGATATGCCCCCTTTCATGCCTCAGCTTCGATCAAGTAAGGGCCTTCCCACTTTGGTGCCAACTTTCCATCAGCAGGATTGGTGGTATTCTGAAATGCTTTCCTTAATACCATATCACCAACTTGGAATTTCCTGATCCTGACTTTTTTGTTGTAAGCTCCAGCCATCCTTATTCTTGCCAAATCCCTGAGTTCTTCTACAGTATCCAAATCTTGAACCAAGTTTTCAGCATTTTCTTCAGGATCACGAATGCTTGTTCTTGCAGTAGGAACCACCATCTCTGTAGGGATCACAGATTCTGCTCCAAATACTAAAGAAAATGGAGTTTGGCCAGTAGCATTCTTGGGAGTTGTCTTATCAGCCCAAAGTACATAAGGTAGTTCTTCTGCCCATTTTCCTTTCTTGGATCCAAGCTTCTTCTTCAGATTGTTGATGATGATCTTGTTGGATGATTCAGCCTGGCCATTAGCTTGTGGGTGGACTGGTGTTGATGTTATCATCTTAATCCTCCAGCTGTCACAAAAGTTAGTAGTTCTATTCCCAATAAATTGGGATCCATTATCACAAACAATTTCAGAAGGGATACCAAATCTAGTAATAATGTTTCTTTTAATAAAGGATATAACTTCCTTTTCTCTGACTTGAGCAAAGGCTTCAGCCTCTATCAACTTGGAGAAGTAATCAGTCATAGCAAGCATGAATACTTTTCCACCAGGTGCCTTAGGAAGCTTACCAACTATATCCATTCCCCATCTCATAAATGGCCAAGAAGAGGATATAGGATACAAAAGCTCTGCTGGTTGATGAAGGATATTACTATGTCTCTGACATGGATCACACTTCTTGGCATATTCCACAGCATCCTTCTTCATAGTAGGCCAATAGTATCCTGTCCTCAGGATCCTTGAGAATAATGCCCTGCCCCCAGTGTGGTTTCCACAATCTCCTTCATGGAAATCCTTTAGGACTTCTTGGATTTCAGGATCCTCAATACATCTTAGATATGGTCCTGCAAGAGATCGTTTATACAACATATTATTCAATATTGTAAATTGAGATACCTTGATTTTGAAAGCCCTAGGGTTTTCTCCTATAGGAATCTCTCCGTATTGTATGTATCTCATGATTGGAAGGATCCATGATCCTGAATGAGATTGAGTATCATCACTAGGGATGATTGCAGAAACCTCTCCTATCTTCATGGCTACATGATCCTCGATAGCAGGGGTCAAGATATGGATAATAGGAATCTTGATATCCTCCGGGATCTTCAAGGATGATCCTAGATTGGCTAATGCATCAGCCTCTGCATTCTCCTCCCTTGGTACCTGTGTCAAACTAAAGGAGACAAAAGAGAGTGCCAATTCTTTGACTATCTCTAAATATTTGATTAGCTTTTCACCTTTAACAGCATAGGATCCATTAAAGTGATTAGTAATTAATAGTGAATCTACATGTACCTCAAGATACCTGATCCTCATATGCTTAGCAATTTGCAAACCAGCTATCAAGGCTTCATACTCAGCCTCATTATTGGTAGTTTGAAATTCACAAGCTATGGAATGGGGTATTATGTCCCCCTGTGGCGATTTTAGTAGTATTCCAAGCCCTGTTCCTTTGACATTAGAAGCACCATCAGTGAAGAGTATCCAAGGATCCTTAGTTTCTTCTAGCTGTTGGACCTCTAACTCAGCCTCCTTTTGCAAGTCACTACTAAAATCTGCCACAAAGTCAGCTAAGGCCTGGGATTTAATGGCAGTTCTAGGCTCATATCTTATATCATAAGCACTAAGCTTCACTGCCCATTTGGCCATCCTTCCTGACATTTCAGGTTTCCTGAGAACATTCTTAATTGGAAAATTAGTCTTAACTATAATGGCATGAGTCTCAAAATAATGTCTTAATTTAGTAGATGCCATAATTAATGCAAGGATAAGTTTTTCTAAATGTGAATACCTGGATTCAGCATCAAGTAAACTCTTACTTACATAATAAACAGGATGTTGTGTACCTTGGTGATCCTTAACAAGGACTGCACGTACTGCTTTTGAGGATACTGCTAAGTATAAGGATAATATGTCCCCCTTTTCTGGTTTCATCAAGGCAGGGGCTGAGGATAGGCAATCCTTAAGAGCTTTGAGGGCACTTTCATTCTTCTCAGTCCATTCAAATTTCTTGTTCTTCCTCAGGATGTCATAGAATTCCTTGCACTTTTCTGAGGATTTGGATATGAACCTGTTCAAGGCTGCGATCCTGCCTGTCAATCTTTGCACATCCTTGGCATTGGCAGGAGATTTCATATTCACAATAGCCTTAATCTGCTCTGGACTTGCTTCAATGCCCCTCTTTGTCACCATATAGCCTAAGAATTTACCTGCCTTAACACCAAAATGACACTTTAAAGGATTTAGTTTCATATTAAATTTATCAAGGATATTGAATGCTTCCTCCAAGTCTTTAAGGTGATCCTCAGCTTTCTTGGACTAAACCACCATGTCATCTATATAGACTTCCATAGTGTGTCCAATTTGTTCCTTGAACATCATATTGACTAGCCTTTGATAAGTAGCACCTGCATTCCTTAGTCCAAATGGCATAGCAATATAACAATATATATCAGTTGGGGTCATAAAGGCTGTATCCTCTTGATCAGATGGTTCCATCTGAATTTATTGAAATCCAGATGAAGCATCCATAAAAGTCAACAACTCATGACCCGCGGTAGCATCCACCATGGAGTCAATGTGGGGTAATGTGAAAGGATCCTTGGGACATGCCTTGTTTAAATTAGTAAAATCGACACATACCCTCCACTTTCCATTTTTCTTTTGAACAACAACCACATTGGCTAACCACCTTGGATACTTAACCTCTCTTATCATACCTGCCCGAAGTAGTTTATCTACCTCTTCCTGGATAATAGCATTCCTTTCAGGTGCAAACTTCCTCCTCTTTTGATGTATAGGCTTGAATGACCTGTCAATACCGAGTTTATGAGTAATTATATCTTTAGATATTCCTGTCATGTCTTCATGCTTCCAGGCAAAGGTAGTTTTCCTTCTTTTAAGGAAGGATACTAGATCATGTTCAATGTCACTAAGGATCCCTGATCCTATAAAGATCTTGGATTCAGGATCATGAGGATCCATGAGGATTTCTTTTACATCCTGCTCTCTTGCCTCCAAGACATCTCTTGGAGGATACTTTAGTTGCTATTGCTCCCTTGGTCTTGAGGCTGGCTTCATTGATGATGTGTAACAATTTTTAGCTTCTTGTTGATCACTCTCAATTTTCACCACTCCCCATGGACTAGGAAGCTTTACGCATTGATGATACGTGGATGGGACTGCCTTCATGTCATGTATCCACGGCCTGCCAAGGATAACATTACAACATGATAAGCAATCTATAACACAAATTTTTTGATAAGAATGAAGTCCTTCGATATAGATAGGGAGTTTGATATCCCCCAATGTATTCTTGGTTTCTCCGCTGAATCCCACAAGTACTGAGGATCTTGGAACAATGTCTGATTCAGGGATATTCATCTTCTTGAGGACATCAAGCTGGATGATGTTTACTGAGCTTCCTCCATCTATCAGGATCCTGCGAACAAAATGGTTAGAAATAAACAGGGTAATAACAAGACCATCATGATGAGGATCCTGAACATCAAGACGAGCATCCTCATCAAAATTTATAATCTTATCCTTAGTGACAGTGGAGGTCCGGATGGGTCTGTCTCCATTATCCATCTTGGTCTCCTTGGTATGTCTCTTGGCCGCTGAAAAGGAAGTACCACAAATGTCTGATCCACCAGATATGAAGTTTATAACTTGTGCATCTGCTGGAGGAGCAGGAGCCTTTTCTGGGATCCTTTCAGGATCCTGGATCCTTGACTTCTTTCGTCCCAAAAGCTCCTTCAAATGCCCCTTGCTTAACAAGTAACCAATTTCCTTTCTAAGTGCAATACACTCTTCAGTGAGATGCCCAAAATCCTCATGATATGCACACCATTTGGACTTGTCTTTTGTAGCAGCTGGTTTATTACTTTTCCTTGGCCACCTAGCTTTCTCACCTAGATTCTGCATTGCAAGAATTAGTTCATTGTTATCAACAGAAAAACAATATTCAGAAATGGGAGGATAATCCTCATCATCCTCTTCCTGTTCCACTGCATGCACGTTCTGGTTGTCAGATTTGTTGTAGGACTTGAACTTGTTATTCTTAAAGTAGGATCATTGCTTCTCCTGCTTTGAGGATCCTGCCAATCTCTCCTGGATCCTTTTGTCATCCTCTAGACGGATGAACCTAAAGGCCCTGGTTCTTACTTCATCAAGATTCCTGCATGGGGTCATAACAAGATCATCATAGAACAATGAATCCCTAAGCAAACCCATTTTAAAGGCTTCTACAACCGTAGCTATATCCAGGTTGGGGATATCTAAGGATTCTTTACTAAACTTAGTGATGTAATCTCTAAGTGATTCATTTTGACCTTGTGTTACCCTATATAGATCACTTGTTAATCGTTCAAACTTTCTACTACAAGAGAATTGACTATTAAACTGATTAACTAGATTAGCAAATGAAGTAATGGAGTAAGGGGGAAGACTTAGCAGCCATTTAAGAGCAGATCCTGTGAGTGTGGATCCAAAACCCTTGTATAGACATGCTTCTTTTAACCTCTCAGGAATTGGATTGATCTCCATCCTCTCCCAGTATTGAGCTACATGTTCCTCTGGATCCGTTGAGCCATCATATAGCTTCATAATTGGTATTTGGAACCTCTTAGGTATCTCAGCATCACAAATAGGTGGTGCAAAGCGAGATATCCTATGGCTACCATCAGCAATTTCAGGAATGGGTTTAACCACTCCTGGTACGCTGGATATCATATCCTTAAGCTTCTGTAGCTCCCTGGCCATAGCCTGATTGATACCTGTATCCTGCATAGAGCCATGGTTAGTGTTATATGAATTATTGAAAGTGTTACCTCCCATTAGATTCATGTTTGGAATTCCGGATGTGAATCCATATTGACGGGGTTCTGGTATGATTGAAGGACCAGAGGAAGCAATGGTCTGCATTGGTATGAAGTCTCCTTGATGAACATCCGAGCTTGGAGGCTGCATACTCCTTAAGAATCCTTGATCCTGAAAGATGTTGGATCCTTGAACCTGAAAGGATCCTTGGGGCTGAGAGGATCCTTGAACCTGAAAGGATCCTGGAACGATAGAGAATCCTTGGGCCTGGGAGGATCCTTAGACCTGGGAGGATCCTTGAACTGTGTGCATTCCCACATATCCTCCTGAGCTGAGGAAGGATCCCTGATTGTAACACCTCGAAAATTCCGGGTTCAATAATAAAACAACACGTGGCATGTAAGACAAAACGCGTTGAAAACTCGGATTTAATAATGATGGTTCGGTAGGATTTAAAGTGACGTCATGTTAAATTGTTACCTCTGAACGACCTTAATTATAAATCCCAAGACCCGATTAAATGTTATATCCATCTTTTATACCCTCAATACAGAAATTATTGATTTATGATAGGACCCCAAGTGCATGATGTGATCCTACTAAGAAAAGCAATGGTAACACTTGGTTTTCGGGTCTTGTTTTTGGAACCTAAGCAAGCAAATGCAAATGGTAGGGTAAGGAACTGTACTAGACACATTATAGAGGTCCCCCATTGTTGTTTGAGGTCACAAAGTCGGATAATGGGGATTACCTTTGCAAAGCACCAATGAAAAGTCAACAATTGAGGCTGAAGGGACGCATACGGACCTCAACCTCAACAATGTTGAGGTCCGTAAGGCAACTACCAGCAACAGAAAACCTTCTGCAGCCGGTTTCACGCACTTCTGACCGATCTTATGGGTTTTTCTCACTTGTAAACGACCCCTAAAATGTTCCTAGACCTTAGGGACATGTGTAAACGAATTGTGGTTAGTCCTAGAGTGAGTTGTCAACCAATCATGGTGAGTTCTTCACTATATAAAGCCCAACATGTTGCACATTCATTCTTCACACTTGCAACTGATCTTTGGAGCATTCCTGGAGCTAAGGAACTCTCCCTTCTGATCAAAATTCGTGCATTGGACTATTGTAAGTCTACTAGTTCTTATTTGGTTGAGTTTAGCTTAGTTAATTAGCTAAAAGTCAAACCGTCGTAATTACGGTTTGACTTCGAGATTAGTCACTAATGACTCAGTCTTATCTCGAATTAAAAGTAGTTTTAGAATGGTATTTATGTGGGAAATAAAACCCCAAAAGGGTTTCCCCTGATCACCATCCTAAGCAGGTTAAATGTCGGGTCAAACCTTTACTTAAAAAGTCAACATAATGCTTAAAATGTCTTTTATGCATAATTAGCTATCTAGATCATATATAACCTGTTTGATTATTGTTATAACTTGGTAATTAGTGTAATAACATGTTCAAACCTATACAACCCGACTATTTCCTGTTTAGACCCGGTTCGGAACCGAAAGTCACATAGTTTGACTTTTCGGTTGACTTTCAGTTCTGACCCGTTTGGGCATATTTTAGAAATGCCTCAGAGCTTAAATTGGATTAGGATACATGTTAGAACAACCCTCTGTGATCATACACCTTGGTTCACTAGTTATCCAATTAATATGCAAGTTTCCGTTAAATGCTCATACGTGGACCGTTATGCCCTTATTGCCTTAAATCATGATTTATGAAAATGTAAAAGTGTAGAAACCTTAGTTACTGATATAAAGACTTGTTTGCAAAGTTTGACATCAGTTTGACTTGTAGATTAATAGTTATGCTCATTGTCGCTAAATTAAGGCTTTATGTTAACAACATGGCGTAATTAGCGTAAAGCCTAGTTAAACATACTTTTTGATATCAAATCTTTTACCCACTGATGTTATATATTATTTTGGGATTTTTAAAGATTTTTAATTAATTTTAGGTCGAGCATAACTAGTAGTCGTAGGCTTAATCCGGTAATTGTCGATTTTGCCCTTACGGGCCATAAAATGAGTTTTACACATCTAAACGATTCCAAACCTTTTGCTAATGATTAATTATGATAAATAAATTAATTTAAGCCTTCTGGAAATATAAAAATATCAGATTTAAGTATCGAACCCGGTAATGGCCTTTAATCGCCATAATTAGCATTTTTAACGCATAGTATGTCTTAGAATCATATTGGACATACCCGGGTTGATACCTACTGATATATGAAGCAAATTATGATATTTCAACAGTAAGCAAAGGTTGATAAACTCAGACTTCGTTTTTGAGCTTTCCGGCTTATGTGAAATTACCAAAATACCCCTACGGGGCATAGTTTGGTTAAATATGATAAATTTCACATATATGCCTTAGCCTACTGTTATAACACATCAAAATGAGTATGTTTGCTGTTTACATCAGACCTGTAACTCAGTTTAACATATAAACACTTTTACAAACTTTAAAATGACCAAACTACCCCTACGGGGCATAGTTGGTGTTTAAATTAGTTCGGGGCATAACGAAAGACATCCTACTGATGTTACAACATATTTGAAGCATATTAACTTAGGAAACCTGTATATGGCTCTTACGGATACCCGTTACGCATATTACGCGTTCGGCTCGGTTTATGTAACAAGTTACATAAATTAGCCGAAACGGGTCAACCCTTATCCGTTTTATCTCAAAATCCAGAATGTGATTAATAAACCCATATTAAACAAGTCTTCAAACTTGTCGGGTCAGAATCACATTCTATCCGGTCTTCGCTTAATCGTGCGTACGAACCGTATCTTCGAAACTAGCCGGTCTAAGCTTAAGCATAATTAAAGACCCGCTAGGATTCTAATAGGTTATATTTAACCTTCGTTCCAGATTAGGAGGAACAGTAAAAGCTACCTGCTATTTGATTATTTGTGAACTATACTTGCATCAAGGTAAATACTTTTAACTTATTTTCCCTATACGGGCTTGGGTTACGGTACATAGCGTACCGCTTGATCGGGCGTCAAATCTTCCATCGCTGAGGTGGTTAATTGAATAATTTGAACGGCTCGTTTAAACAGTATTGTTTACTTTACCGCCTTTGGGGGGGGGTTAATGACCATGTCCCGGATATCCTTGGCATTATCTTACGAGATAGCCACGACCTGAGCACCGGGGTGTAGGCGTACACCTGTCGGTGTATAACTCTAGAATTGTGGTGTGTCTATTGATTCCTTAACCCGGATACGTCCGGGCTACTGAACGCATAAGTAACATGTAAATCGTTAACAAGATTATAATATTAAATAATTCTCCCAAGTTAATAAAAATGTTTATGCCAAGTGCATCCAAACCAATTTTCAATCATTTTATAAAATGAGTCAGTTGAATGTATTTACCAGTGTAAACTGACGTATTTTCCCAAAAAGATTAAATGCAGGTACTAGGCGAAATAGGCTGGGAGCCTCCTAAGCATCACTAGAAGTCTCGCAAACTTAAGATGCCGAAGTCTGTTGAACCATAAACAATATTTTTATATTTGATCCTACTGTGGATGAACACCGGATAATTGTGACTTTGTTTACAATAAATAAATTCGGTTGTATCTTATTTATATTGCTTCCGCTGTGCATTATTATATTGTGTTGTTTGACTATTACGTTGCCAACCACGTCACGATACTCCCCCACCGGGCCCACCGGTGACATGTGGAAATCGGGGTGTGACACTGATGCTGAGAAGAGGATCCCGATGGCTGAGAATAGGATCCTTGAGGCTGGAAATGAGAGCCAAATGCTTGACTCATAGTTGTTGTTCCATAACGCCTTTCTGACGGACCACTTTGATACTGGATGCCCGGAACTGCCGATTGTAGGGTAGTTACAACCGGAGTGTCAAAATTCAATGACCTTGGTATCAGAGGAGAGTGATCCTCCACTGATTTCTTCTGTTTCTTGATATCACCAATCTCCTGGAGGATCCTTTCATTGGTTTTGTCCTGCTCTTGCATGCGATCTCTCATCTGCAAAATTAGAGTAAAAAGATCATTAGTAGTAGGATTAGAGGAAACAGAAGAAGTTGGTGGTTTTGGAAAAATGGGGGTTTGTCTCTTCGCAGCATTTTCAGCATTCTTCTGGGATCCTGAAGGTGGTGGAGGCAAAGGAGGAACGCCTTGTGAAGAACTGATTGCCGGCATAAAGCTTGATGTGTTCTTTGCTGAAGAAGCCATCTGCTTGGTTGTAATGAACCGAAATGATCACAAGAACAATAATTTCTCAAGAACGAAGCACCAATTGCCCCACGGTGGGCGCCAAACTGTTTTGGTCAAAAATCAAGCTAAGATAATGCAACCAAACTTTCTTTTGTGAGGTATGATGCTTGAATCAATGAACAATACTAAGGATCACTCAGAAATGTAATGAACAAGTGACACAATGATTTATACGAGGAAAAAGCCCTTGATCAAGAGTTGATCTCCGGCATAAAAAACCTCGGGTGATGGAAACTACCGATCACCAACTCTAATTAAACAGAAAATGTATTACAACTTTGGATGATAGCGAGCTTGTTACAAGGATCACTAGAGTGTAATGTGCAAAAAAGTGTGTAATCGCCGAGCAAATTGTCAAGAGCTGATGAGAGCAGTTACGAGTGTGTGTGTTTAGCCAAAAATAGCCAAGTGTTCTAATCTAGCTCGCTATCCCCTTTTAAATTTAGAAAATATCTAAGCTAACTAACTATCCGCATTTCATGCAAGTCTTCCACGAACTCCATAACGTCCATATTAGTCAAGCACGTGCGGAATAAAAAGGAATATGCTCCAGGAATATCGCCAAGACCAAGTCTAAGCACGTATTCCTACAAAACATCATCTTATTCAAAGCAGACAATCGTTAGTGTAAGGATCACTATGATGATCCAGGATCCTGATCCTACACTACTCTCTGAGGATCACTAATTCAAACAGAATTGAGGATCCCTAAGCACGACAATAATTGAGGATCACTGATCTTTAGAAAATCCTCCCCTAACAGCATTGCACTAAGAAAAGAAATAAGTTATCTTCTAAGCAAAGGATATCTGAAGGATCTCCTAGGAAGAAAGAAGAATAAGGGTCAGGATACTGAGAAGGATCCTGAATGAGCAGCATCACCTCCTGCGGATGCCAAGATAATCAACTTTATCTCAGGAGGATCCGACATTTATGGGACTTCATATTCTGCGGCCAAGAGGCATGCAAAGGAAGCTAAGGCCGAAAGGGAGACAAACCAGCCAGGATGACTACCCTCATGACTGATTAAGTGATCATTTTCGACATTGATGACAGGGATACTGTCCAGGATCCTCACCATGATGCTCTGGTAATAACATTATATGTGGCTAACCATTTTGTACGCAGGATATTGGTGGATAATGGCAGCTCCGTCAACATAATCCAACTAGAGACTTTGAAAAGAATGAATGTATCTCCAATGGATATCACCTCGAAATCCACCGTGCTTGTTGGGTTTAGCGAAGAGGCTAGGAACACAGTGGGGGAGATAAAGTTGCCAGTATATGTTGAAGGGGTCAACTCGATACAACGTTTCTGTGTGATGGACTCCCTATCCTGCTATAACATCATACTGGGCAAGCCATGGATCCATGATATGAAGGATGTGCCATCAACTTATCATCAATGCATCAAGATTCCTACCCCTTGGGGGGTTGTCAAGGTTGATAGTGATCAGCAGGAGGCGAAAGAATGTTACTCATCCTCAATAAAGTCTTCAACCAAGCCTAATACAACATAGCAATTAAAGATGCGGGCCCAGGATATTGTGAAGGCTTCAGAGCAGGATATGAAGAAAGTTATCCTGGATCAAGATAATCCTGATGTCTCGGTGCTCGTAGGAACCAATATCCCTCAGGATATTGAAGAACAGTTAACTAACTTTTTGAAGTGCAGGATGTCAACATTTGCATGGAAGCATGAGGATATGACAGGTATATCCAAAGACATTATCACTCACAAGCTTGGAATTGACAGGTCGTTCAAGCCTGTTCAGCAAAAGAGAAGGAAGTTTGCTCCTGAACGAAATACAATTATCCAAGAGGAAGTTGAAAGATTGTTGAAATCCAAAATGATCAGAGAAGTCAAATTTCCAAGATGGCTAGCAAATGTAGTCGTGGTACAGAAGAAAAATGGGAAATGGAGAGTTTGTGTAGATTACACATACTTGAATAAGGCTTGCCCAAAAGACCCATTTCCTCTTCCTCATATTGGTGCAATGGTGGATGCCACTGCTGGCCATGAGATGTTAACCTTCATGGATGCATCCTCAGGATTTCAGCAGATTCAAATGGAGCCTTCGGACCAGGAGGATACTGCCTTCATGACACCAACAGGTATTTATTGTTATACTGCTATGCCTTTTGGTTTGAAAAATGCAGGTGCAACATACCAGAGATTGGTGAACATGATGTTCAAAGATAAGCTGGGGGACACAATAGAGGTATACATCGATGATATGGTGGTAAAATCTAAAAAGGCTGAGGATCACCTCCAGGATATTAAAGGAGCATTTGATATCCTGGATCAATATAACATGAAACTAAATCCTGCTAAGTGCCACTTCGGAGTGGGGGCGGGAAAATTTCTAGGATATATGGTGACCAAAAGAGGAATAGAGGCAAGCCCGGAGTAGATTAAAGCCATCTTGGATATCAAATCACCTTCAAATATGAAGGATGTTCAACGGTTAACAGGGTGAGTTGCAGCATTGAACAGATTTATCTCAAGATCCTCCGAGAAATGCAAGAAATTTTATGATATCCTGAAGAAAAACAAGAAGTTCGAGTGGGGAGAGAAGCATGAAGCGGCCCTGCAGGATTTGAAGCAGTATCTTTCAACTGCACCTCTATTGATGAAGCCTGAGAATGGTGAACCACTGTCCCTATACCTCGCAGTATCGGGGAATGCTGTAAGTGCCGTCCTTATAAAGGATCATGAAGGTCAACAATATCCTGTCTATTAAGTTAGTAAAAGTTTGTTAGATGCTGAAACTAGATATTCACATTTAGAAAAGTTAATATTGGCTCTAGTTATGGCGTCAACAAAGCTTAGACATTATTTTGAGACACATAGGATACATGTTAAAACCAATTATCCTGTTAAAAATGTGCTTAGGAAACCTGAGATGTCAGGAAGGATGGCTAAGTGGTCAGTGAAATTAAGTGCTTATGACTTAGTGTATGAACCTAGGAATGCCATAAAATCGCAAGCTCTAGCTGACTTTGTGGATGATTTCAGTAGTGACATTCAGGATGAGGTAGACCTAGAAGTCCAACAATTAGGAGAATCCTCAGGATCCTGGATATTGTACACTGATGGAGCATCTAATGTTAGAGGAGTAGGATTGGGAATACTACTAAAATCGCCACAGGGGGACATATTACCCCAGGCTATTAGGTGTGAATTTCCTGCTACTAATAACGAAGCAGAATATGAGGCTTTAATTGCAGGATTAGAACTGGCTAAAAATATGAATATTAAGAATTTGCAAGTATATGTGGATTCCTTGTTAATAACTAATCATTTTAATGGATCCTATGCAGTTAAAGGTGAGAAGTTAATAGAATATCTTGATATTCTCAAAAAATTAGCAGGATATTTCGATGTTTTTACACTTGAACAGGTACCAAGGGAAGATAATGCTGAAGCAGACGCCTTAGCAAATCTAGGATCATCGGTTAGGATACCGGAAGGCACCCAAATACCAATATTGCATATCTTATATCCTGCAACGAATCCTCAGGATAAAGAAGTAGTAAGTATTCAGGATCCTAGAGCTGAGGAGGACCCTAAATCCTGGATGGCTCCTATCATAAGATATCTCAAGGAAGGACACATCCCTAAAGACGAAAATCCCAAGGCATTTAGGATGAAGGTATCACGGTTCACTATTATAAATAATGTTTTGTACAAGAAATCTCTTGCAGGACCATATTTGAGATGCTTGGAAGATCCTGAAGCCAAAGAGGTACTTCAGGATATACATGAAGGGGATTGCGGTAACCACACTGGGGCCAGGTCGTTATTCTCAAAGGTATTAAGAACAGGATACTATTGGCCGACAATGAAGAAAGATGCTGCAGAATATGCTCGAAGATGTGATGCATGTCAAAGACACAGTAACATACTACATCAACCAGCTGAACCACTATATCCTATAGCTTCCCCTTGGCCGTTCATGAAATGGGGGATGGACATAGTAGGGAAATTACCAAAAGCTCCAGGAGGAAAAGTCTTTCTGCTGGCAATGACTGATTATTTCTCAAAGTGGGTTGAAGCTGAAGCATTTGTTCAAGTTAGAGACCAAGAAGTAGTATCCTTCATAAAGAGGAATATCCTGACCAGGTTTGGAGTACCAGCTGAAATCATTTGTGACAATGGATCCCAGTTTATAAGCAAGAGGACTACTGACTTTTGCAAAAGTTGGGGAATCAAAATGATCACATCCACTCCAGTACATCCTCAAGCAAATGGACAAGCTGAATCCTCGAACAAGATAATTGTCAACAACTTAAAGAAGAGACTAGGGGCTAAAAAAGGAAGATGGGCAGAAGAATTACCCTTTGTCTTGTGGGCTGATAGAACAACGGTAAAGAATGCAACTGGCCAGACTCCGTTTTCCTTGGTCTTTGGAGCAGAAGCAGTGATCCCAACAGAAATGGTGATACCTACGGCAAGATCTATCCTTCGGGATCCTGAGCGAAATCCTGAAGCTTTATGTCAAGATTTGGACACTATAGACGAAACAAGAGATGCAGCAAGGTTGAGGATGGTAGCATATCAACAGAGGATATCTAAAGCATATAACAAGAATATAAGGACTAGGAGATTTCAAGTTGGAGATTGGGTATTAAGAAAGGCTTTTCAGAATACTACTAATCCTGCTGATGGAAAGCTGGCTCCAAAATGGGAAGGACCATATGAGGTTGAATCAGAATCAGGAAAAGGAGCATACCGACTCAGGAGTATGGAGGGAGATATGCTACCAAGATCCTGGAATGCTATACATTTAAAGCTATATTTCAAGTAAGAATAGAATTTAATTTCTGTCCCAGAATGGTATGTATTCTACCTCTTTTAAATATATTTGAGTTTATTTATTATTTCGAACTCAATACTGACTTAAGCATCGGAGGGGTGTTAGCCAAGCTAACACCTATCTTAGTTAAAGGTTGTTTTGCAGAATATGCTTCAGGATACAGCTCCAGGATATACACTCAGCATATCTTGAAGGATTAGAGGACTGGCCCCCTCTCTCACGTTTAAGGGATTCTAATCCCTTCAAAGGTTTAAAGGTATTCACCTTTCTTACGAATTGGGTTTAAACACCCCGCCTGGAGCGCAAGTTATCTAGAGATAGTTCAGGGTAGCGGGACCAGTTCATGTAAAAGTGGCTGACAATTTCGTTACTACTGGCTATATCCTGGATCCTAAAGGTATATGAGGATTGATCACCCTCACTCACGAAAGGGTATTTTCATACTCTCTAAGGTTTAAAGGTTTTCACCTTTCTAAGTCTTGGAGTTTGTACACTCTCGCCTGTAGCGCAAGAAAATCAGGGTTTATCCCCAGGATATCAGGGTTTATCCCCAGGATATTAGGGTTTATCCCCAGGATAATAAGGATTTGTCTCAGGATATTCAAGATTTGTTCAATGAAGTCAAAGTATGACTATGTTTACATTCCTATGTTAAACACAGGGGACACACATCATACAATTTGAAGGATGGTTTCGAACTTATAAGTGTGTACTGGGGACATTTCTATGATTGAAGATTATAATTGACTCTTTAAGAATCTATGGTATGATCTCTCTTTTCATTTGGGTAACTTGAATTTTACAAATTGCGTGTCAATATCCTGAGCAGGATATCTTTCAGGATATACTTACAATGTGTTCTCAATAATGTTCAAACAAAATTGTTTTCATAAGTAAAATTCATGTAGTAAAGGTGTAACAACGGAAATAAAGCCAAAAGAAGGTTATATTATTAACATACCAAAAGATGTGCTCTTAGTTTCACCTCAAACCAAGGTCCATCCACTAAGAGCACTAATAGTTCCTTACCGTATTTACTTAACAGTTGAAGGTTTTGTCTCAAACCGAGACCCATCCACCTCCAACTGTTATATTGTTCAAAAGAAAAACATACTAACGGTGATGACCAAGGGCTTCGTCCTGAAACTCAGGATCCTTCCACCTTTGGTCATCATATTTTTCAAGTGCAGAAAAGTAAAATGCAGGAAAAGTAAATTGTTTTGGGGTTACAAGCCAACGATCAAATTTAAAAAAGTGGGCTCCGACCTTGGCACGTATATCCATCATCGCCCACTTGAATGCCCTCACACAGCAGCATCTCCACCAGCCTTCTCCACCTTCTCAGCCTCAGCATCCTGAGGAGCATCCTCACCAGCATCCGCCCCGGCATCCTTCTTCTCCTCATCTTTGTCCACCACCTCTGCTGACTTGGAAGATTCACCAACCTCAGCAGGATATGGCACAGCCTTGCCTCCAAGTTCCTTCAGCTTTGCCACCCAGGATTCAACTGGCCAGGCTGGGCACTCAAGGCCTGTCTCCTTGGCCTCGTAAGCCATCTTGATACGAGCTTGCAGCAGAGAGACGACGGCCGAGTTTTTGATCCCTTCCCGGAAGGAGACCATGGCCTGTTCATGCTCCATTTGGATGGTAGCCAGTTTAATCTCGGCATCCTGGGTCACCTTCTTCAGCTTGTCCTCGTAATGCCGAGTCTTCGCTTCAGCAATGGCACCTTGGTCGGCAACAGTAGTTTCAAGCTGTTTAATCCTGGCTTCATGGAGTGCAGCAGTACCACAGGCATCACTGTAAAGGTGGAGCAGATGCTGGAGGCCCTATAAGTCAAAATTCAGGTATAAGTCAATATTCACTAACCTGGATATCCTGTCAGGATATTCTATCAGGATATATGTGCAGGATATAGGGTCGGGATATTACCTTGTTAAGGAAGGATGTCATCGGTTCCAAGGAATCAGTGAAGCTGAGCTCATCATAAGAGAACCCTTCGGAGCCTGGAGCACTAACTTCGGAGTTCTTCCTCTTTTTTGCGGTGGAAGCACGAGTCCTCGGGTTGCCCTTAGGAGCCGGGAGCGGCTTGGAGCTGGTGGCAGCAGGGGTCTCTTTCTTGACCATGACTGGAGTAGGGTAACTGTCAAGCTCGTCGAGATCAAGGAGGATTGGAACTTTGCTGGAGTCTGCATACAGGGAGTGAAACTCTTTCCTAAATATGTCAAATAAAAACATGTATGCAGGATATTGTGCAGGATCCTTACCAGACATATTTGCACTGGAAAGAAGGCTTGGAGATGGTGGAGACGGATTAAAACTTCTTTCAGCCTCTGAGAGGAGTCTGATAGCGTCAATTCTTTTCTGTGAATCGGCTAGAGGAGGTGCAAGCTTCCTAAAATCAGTTGTGTACAAAACAATAAAAAGAAATTGATCAGCTCAGGATGTGAAGCAGGTTATAAGGCAGGATCATCCTTAAACCCTAAATCCTACCCTTTCTCAACCACTTCACCGAATATTCCGTTCCACCAGGGATGGAGTCCTTTTTTACAAAAAATAACTTGGATTGCCATTTCTCCTCGTTCCTGGTGGCACGAAGTATCAGCGGATCGCCGGAGGTGGAATAAAACAAAAATCTACAAGATCCGTGGCATCTAAGCCGATATGCTAAGGGGAGGTCGTGAACGGAAAGATCAGGAATGTGATTCCTCTTGATCTGATCAAGAACAGACAAGACTCGCCAGAGCATCAGCATTGTTTGGCTAAAACAGACTTTTGTAATTTTGAAAAACTCGGTGATAAAGTCTGGGAAGGGAAACCGTAATCCTAAGGTGAAGGGGAAGGCACTAAAGCACAACCACTCATCGGAAACCATGTCTGACCGGATTTCCCGGTCAAACTGCCGGAATACCGTCCCCTCCGGGAAGATACCGGAGGATTTGAGAGCCGACAAGTGGGCACTGTCAAAAGTGCATATTTCCTTCTCCGGTTCTTGGAGAAGATTCTGTTGGATGAACGAAGGGGCGGAATCGCCGGAGCTTGATCGTGTTTGCCTTGTCATATTCTCGCCGGGATATTGAATAGAATGTGAGAAGAAGATGAAGATCAAAGAGAAAATGTTTACCCTTTTCTTATCAATAATGGTTAAAAAAGATGAGGATGAGAAGTTATAGGGAGGTAATGAGTAAATATAGGCTGAGCAGTTACAAACGGTCAAATCATGGGTCTAATCTCTTAATTGCATCGTTATTCGTAAAAAATATAACCGTTAGTGCCAAGTTACTAAACGGTAACATTTTTTGGGGACAATTGTTATGGGCGAAATTCTATGCTCATATCCTGGATAATATCTTAAATCATATCTTGCTTATTTGATATATGTTCATATCCGGGATGCTGATTTAGGATATTGGTAACATCCTGGATAGTATCCTGAGGATTACTAACAGATTGTGTGCAGGAGTACGAGTCAAGGTTCCCAACGTTCACAAAGACCTTGTCTCCGGAAGACTCGGTCCAAGTCGTTCGAATGAAGACGTTGAAGCCGCTTTACCCGGTCCACAACGTTAATAATGGAATATTCGGGAGCATCCCATATTTATAGGAATTTTAGTTTGTATTTCATAACTATAAATAGATGGATGGATCAGATCAATAGGACACAACAACTACACTCGCTACTCACACACACTCACTCTTTCGCAGCTTTTCACCTTTACAAAAAGCATTGTAACACTTAGCGATCTGATTAATATCCTGCACTGTATCCTGACATTTAAAGCAATAAGAAGAACAAGGCAGCTGCGATTGTCAGCTCCCGAGGTTTTATGCCGGCGATCTAAATTGGTCAAGGGCTTTCCTCGTACATCTCGTGTCACCCCTTTTACTTTTTGCTCATAGTTTGATCGTAGATACAGCTCAATATCCTGAGCCGTATCTTGAACACTGTTTTCTTAAACAACTTAACCAGCATATTTCCAACACACTTTTTAGCACACTACCTCACTTAACTAATTTGATCACTTAATTGCTTCGGTAATTTTTGACCAAAACAGTTAGTATAATAACCCTTTGATTATATTAATGATACCCTCCCCGAGACGGTATTCCAACAACTACGTCGGGCAGAACCATGACAGTTGTTACGGAACCCTATATCAATCGGGCAGCGTATCTAATACGAAACTGGGGTTATAATACTTACAACGGAGCAGAACCTCGCTAATTAGGGGGTATAATACTTGGGAATTATGCCTATAATGTGAGAATTCAAGATACAGAAAGTGAAATGAACGAATTGAGTTGAAGCCCGAGGCCTCCTTTATATAGTGCCTGATTCTGGTTCTCACGCGGCCCGCGTAAGATGTAACCCGAAGGTTACGCGGCCCGCATACTAGCCCGGGTAGGGTTAGGGTTAGGGTGTAACACCCTAACAATTAATAACTTGAAAACGACGTAGCGGAAATATGAGCCCAAAAATTTTCCTTCATTAATAGCCATGTAACATACTTGATGTCTAATACGAGAAAGATTTAATACTTGACTAAAGGAATTACATTGTTTATTCTTAATTATTGCATCCATTGACATATAAAATCCCCAGTTATGTGACTACTCTTCCCGTACAATTCTTGCTCTTGACTCGATCTTCAATCCTCCAATACTTTATACCAATATTAATCTGCGTAACCTACATTCACCATAAACATGCACATCATTAGAATTTATTAACTACAATTCATAATCTATCATACATAATGAATTGACCACGCCGCATTTCGTTCTATTCTTGCAGGTCCTTTCGATCATTCTTCCACGTACAATCTAGCATTCTAATTCCTCAAAACTGCACAACAGATTTCAATAGCATACCTGCGAATTTCATTTCATTCTCAAGGCATAAGATTAGCAACTTAATACTCAAACGTTTTGAAGCTATGTATACATCTATTCAAGCCCCATTCCTTCGTGTACCATAAATACTACATCGTGCCTACGTACATTCGTGTGTAAACTTATAGTCATCTAATACATAGACCCTTACATACGCACATATATGCAAGCTCATACATAGCACTTACACAATTCAATATGGTTTACTGACGTGTCCTAATTACAACCTCCGAGTAATAAACATGAGTAAACAACTTACATATAAACTTACTCCTATATATAATTGCTTAAAAGTTTCACATATTGAAATGAAATTCGTAGGTATGCTATTGAAATCTGTTGTGCAGTTTTGAGGAATTGGAATGCTAGATTATACGTGGGAGAATGATCGAAAGGACCTGCAAGAATAGAATGAAATGCGGTGTGGTCAATTCATTATGTATGATAGATTATGAATTGTAGTTAATAAATTCTAATGATGTGCATGTTTGTGGTGAATGTAGGTTACGCAGATTAATATCGGTATAAAGTATTGGAGGATTGAAGATCGAGTCAAGAGCAAGAATTGTATGGGAAGAATAGTCACATAACTGGGGATTTTATATGTCAATGGATGCAATAATTAAGAATAAACGATGTAATTCTTTTAGTCAAGTATTAAATCTTTCTCGTATTAGACATCAAGTATGTTACATGGCTATTAATGAAGGAAAATTTTTGGGCTCATATTTCCGCTACGTCGTTTTCAAGTTATTAATTGTTAGGGTGTTACAAGTTGGTATCAGAGCCCTGGTTTGAGGGAAATCAAGTATGAGGAGGCAAATACTTGAACTCAAACCTATGTGCTCTTGTGATAAGGAACCCATACAATCCAAGCCTCGATCAAGATCTAAAGGTAGAAGCGAAGGTAAGTATGTACTTAAGTATGTATTTGGAGAAAACTAACAGTATGTTATGTGTAAGGTAAGCATAATTGCTTGGAGGGGATGATTCGTGAATGCGGTCTAGGACCGGCACCAAGGCATGTAATAAGACGAATCGACCCCAGGTACGTAAAATTTAACATGTGGGTGCATGAAATGGTAGAATTTATCGAGTGAAGGAAAATTTTAAATGAAAAATAATAATAGGATGGTAATGAAGTTTTGAAAATGTTACGCGTGCCGAAACCTAAATCTTCGGACATAAGGTGACGATTACACGAAGACACGAAACTAGTATGTGGATTGTGTACCTGGCCAGTACATAAGAAACATATGACGTTCGTGAGACCGTGATAATTGTTACAAGTATGTCCGTTAGAATTAGGTAGTAGGTAAACGTGAGGGTGAAGAGAAATGTAAGACTTTCAGGGATTTGAAAGTACGAATGATATGTTAGAATCCGGGAGACGGATTCGAAGCATGAAAGGAATGAAAGTATGAATGATATGTTAGAATCCGCAAGACGGATTCGAAGCACAAAAAGAATGAAAGTACGCATGATATGTTAGAATTCGTGAGACAAAGGAATGAAAGATATGAATGATATGTTGGAATCCGAGAGACGAATTCAAAATATAGGAAGGAATGAAAAGTAGAATGAAAAGTTTGAATCCGTAAGAAAGACGGATCAAACAAGTAAGAATGAATGATAATAATGAAAATTCCGAATTCATAAGTAAGTACGGACCAAGTAAGTAAATATTCTTTAAAGCGGATATTATCCAGGTTGTGATTTGAACTTTTACATATATAAATATATTTATGCAAATACGTAGTATGCAAGAATGGTTGAAGGAACAAATGAGTCATACAGATCAAATGGTGAATGCCATTTGAAACCAGTATTTAACGTTTTGAACTGTCAAGTCCTATACTTACAGATGAGCACAATGTATGGTCATGCAATGTTACAAATTGAGAATGAAATGAAATTCGCAGGTATGCTATTGAAATCTGTTGTGCAGTTTTGAGGAATTGGAATGCTAGATTGTACGTGGAAGAATGATCGAAAGGACCTGCAAGAATAGAACGAAATGCGGCGTGGTCAATTCATTATGTATGATAGATTATGAATTGTAGTTAATAAATTCTAATGATGTGCATGTTTGTGGTGAATGTAGGTTACGCAGATTAATATCGGTATAAAGTATTGGAGGATTGAAGATCGAGTCAAGAGCAAGAATTGTACGGGAAGAGTAGTCACATAACTGGGGATTTTATATGTCAATGGATGCAATAATTAAGAATAAACGATGTAATTCTTTTAGTCAAGTATTAAATCTTTCTCGTATTAGACATCAAGTATGTTACATGGCGCTACTAATGAAGGAAACTTTTTGGGCTCATATTTCCGCTACGTCGTTTTCAAGTTATTAATTGTTAGGGTGTTACACCGAGTCATGGGGTAGGTCCAACACGTGTTCATACATGTGGCGACACCGGAGCTAGCCTGATCATTAAGTTGACGTGGCCCGCGTCAACTAATGGGGTGGCTTACGCGGCCCGCCTAAACCCCAAAAATTCAAAAATCAGGTTTTACCTTTAAACGACCTTCGTAAAGGTACGACCCGCGTAAAGGTTGGGGTGGGGTTTACGCGGCCCGCCTCAACTTAAATTTTCTTGTTTTTTATTTATTTTTAATGCTATATTGTATTTCAGGCTCGGTTTTCACGTACGGGATGTATTTAAAGACATATAGAGATATTTTAAAATATTTTGGGGTATCGGGAAAAATTCGAGGGTGTCGGTTTTCTTGAGGGTTGTTACATATTATATGTATTTTATATATGTCATATTTTATAAGTTTAGTCCAACAATATAATAAGGATTATCATAGAAGTCATGCATAGAGGTATGACGATAAATCTTCCATTTTAAACCTCTTTTCTATTCACCAATGCACAAGTTGTCCTAAGACAACAAGGATGGTCATGAATGAACAATAAGGAAATGAAATATACATACTAACTAAGAGAAATCATCAAGTGAAGTGTGGATTGTAAGTAGGATAGCCCAAGCTATCCAAATAATCACACATACACAAGTTCAAGTCTTGTTCATCACTTGTGGGTTAAAACCCTTTTAAAAACAGAAAGTTTAGAGGATTAAAACCTCTGGATTTATATGTTACAACCTTGTTTTTAAGCACACTTAATCATAGCCTTGATTAGTGGCATAAGGACAGAGGAATGTATGAAGAAAACATAAGTTTAAGTATGTTTAACAAAGTTCTTGTGCAAAACAGAAAGTTTCTTGCACTTTTAACCTCATTATGGTGATGTTCCATTATTGGTTTTCCATGGAAAACCTATGGAAACATACCTAGGGTTGTTCCAAGTACTAAGAAGCAAGAAGAAATGAAAAAGATGGAAGATAAGTGAGTTTAAACTCACTTTTGTAACTTGATATGAATTTGCCTTTATTCTAATTTCTCAGCTGATTTTAGAGTGAAAATGAAGTGTTTGTAAAGTGGGAGAAGTGTGGAAGTGAGTTAGGTTTTATAGGAAGTGATTAGGGTTAGTTAGGTGGTCATTAATGAAGAAAACACACCTAAACAAACACAAATCCGCCCAATGTGCGACTTGGAAACATTTTTCTATGGATCGACCGGGCTCGCGGGCCGCGACAATGATTGGGCCGCCCGGTCGCGCGACGCGACGGGTAGGTGATGCGTGTCGAGTGTGATATATTTTTATTAATATTTTAAGCACTTTTTAACACATTAGTCAAGTTTTAAATTTATAAAACACGATATTCTACTAACACTAAACACACACATGAGCAAGTGCACCCATCGTGAGCGCAGTATAGCGTTGGTAAGATACCGAGGTCGTCCAAGGACACAAGAGCTTTTAGTATCGGTTTATCCTCAACGTCTAATCAAATCAAAATTTTAGAAAAGGTTTTAAACATGAAAATAAAAACTAAAAATGCTGAAAATAAAAATAAAAGAAAAAACAGATAGACAAGATAAGTCACTTGGATCCGATTTGCCTTTAATGTAACCTTTGATGATTTATGCACTTTTTAAGTGATTATCTTAGTTATAGTAGTAAGCCCCTCTTTTGAAGGTGACGTTACCCTCAACCCAGTGGTTTGAGTCAGCAAGGATACAATCCCAAAGGGTCGGAATATTAAAAGATAATTAATTAAGTTATTAATGCGTAAAGTGGTAGGCCCCTCTTTTGAATGCGACGTTACTCTCGGCTAAGTGGTTTGAGTCAGCAGGGATACAATCCCAAGTAGCCGGGTTAATGTATTAATAGTAGTTTACATATGAGGGTATCAAGCCATTCGCACCCCCTCCATCCAATACCAGTGGGTATTGAAGGAGGTCCTAGTAATCTTGACCCAGGTCCTTGTAGGATCTATACACTGAACAAGGCAAGAACCTTACCAAACCATTCCCTTAACCCCCGCCCAGGTAGCCAACATATCTCTATATAGACCGTAGAGATATGAATGGTGTAAATCTTTTACTTTATATAGACAGTAAAGTAATGCCAAAACACCACGGACAAATGATAAGGAAGTTTCACCTTCAACATAAGAAACTAGTTATTAAAGTCATTAATACAAAACCAATTAAAAAGTGCGAAAAGATTAAAAATCAAAAGTATTACATTGAAGACTTGTCTTCATCAAGTGATGTAAGAGACTTAGCCAAACATGGCCTTTGATTGACAAGAACTCTTACGATCAATCTTGGATCCCGAGACTACTACACACACTCTAGGATGGATGATGGATGATGGTGGTGGATGTGGGTGTTGTAGTGGTGGTGGAGTGGTGGTGAAGTGGGAGAGAGGTGGTTTGCCAAGGGATGTCTTTGAAGTGAACCAAACACCTCTATTTATAGCCTGAACAGAAGCATGGCCACGGCCCCGTGTGCGCTAGACATGGCCCCGTGGCCATCCATTTTCTCTTCCTTCATTAATTGCCTTTGTCTGCATTAGGCTCCACACGGCCCCGTGTTCTCTGGGCACGGCCCCGTGTGTAGAAGCGTATCTGTACTACCAAGAGTTGCTAGATTTTGCGAATCTTAGCATTCACCACGCCCTGTGCTCAGTGGGCACGCCCCCGTGGTGAGCAATAGAAGCTTCTATAACTTTGTCTTTTCTACAGACATCTGGCCACGCCCCGTGCTTAGTGGGCACGGGGCCGTGGTCAGCCTTCTGTTTCTTTGTTTTTGCTTGGGAAGATGTTGTCGAGGGGTCGGGCACGCCACGTTTCTTCCTTTTCTTTGTATTTATGTTAGTTTTTGCTGCATATTTGTTCCTTTTGTTCATTTAAGCTTATTTGGTCCTGAAAATACAAAAGGAAGACAAAAGCGCACTTTTTCCAACATTAGTACTAAAAAAGGTTAGTTTTATGCCTCAATTGATGTAATTTATATGTTGCATTTTGCTCACATCAAATACCCCCACACTTGAAACTTTGCTTGTCCTCAAGCAAAACTCTTTACTTTGTGGCTTACACACCCAAATGGAATGGGTAGAAGAGAAGTTTTGGGCTTGTTTTGAGTGTCGAGAATCCAAGATCTTTATTGGGTTTTATTTTTATACTATTTACAATCCTATTCGTTATGATTTATTTAGAACGTTTGATAAGCGAAATTACTTATTTGGGCATAACATGTCTTTTTTAAATTCTATTTATATACAAGTTCACATACCTCACGGGAGATCACTCAACACTCGGCTGAAGATGTATTTTTGTGAAACACTCGAGACTGGCATGGAACTTACTTCTACCATATGCTTGCCAAGCAATCAATCTTCCTCCTTTTTAACTATAAACCTTTGTAAATATCAAGAGGACTTTGGGGAAGGGTTAGGCTTGGGTTAAAGGTAGGTGGTTTCGGGTTAGTGGTTAGTATAAAGGGCTAAAAGCGTAAAAAGCGTCGGTCGTCGTAAAACTTTTTGTTTTTGTGACTTCTATTCAAACTAGGCATTTTCAAACAAAGTTTCTTTGAGGACTTTGTTTGTTTATTGCTAGACTTCATTTTTTTTATAGGGAAACGTTACAAGAAAATTAAGCTTTCTACTAAAATATAGGGTTAAAATGGAAAAAGGATTTTGGTGGGTAAAAGGTGTTTGTTTTGTGGGTTTAGAAATGAAAAGGTTTAGGCTCAAAGGGGTTAACTAAGGGGATTTTGGGTAGGTGAAAAAGAAAGTGAAAAATAATGTTGTTGAAAAGAAAAAAAAAAGGGTTGGTCCTAATGCCTCCATCATTTACTTACTTGGGTTTAAGTTGGTAAGGACCGAGAATGTATCGTCGTGACAAGTTCTAGAGTCGTAAGAACCAAGCGGCTATTCACACAAGAAACGGAAAATGGGCATTTAATTTAAAGATGTATGCTTGTATGCTCAATAAAGGCTCAAAACTCACTTTTTGTGGGAATGGGTTTATAATGTGATCAAGTATATATAATCAAATTTTAACTAGATTTGTTATGCCGTTTCATAATTTTCTTATGTTGGTTCTTTTTATCACGACGCTATGGGTTGTAAATTTGTAAAAAAAAACAACCTTTTTGAACTTGTTATTCCCAAATTAAACCAAGACAAGTAAAAAAATGAAAAGTTTTTCGAAAGAATTCGGGGTGATTAGCGGTTCCAATAGAGTTTTGTGTAAGGCTTGTTATTAGGGCTTGCAAAATTCAAGATTTAGCATCCCCCCACATTTAAATTACACATTGTCCTCAATGTGTCCCAAAAATAAGTTTTTAGGTTGACTTGATGTGTAAAGAGGTGTTTAAAAACAGATTTTATGTTACTGGGCATCTAGACACGGGTCCGTGTTGGTCCGGGCACGGCCCCGTGCTCAGATTGCCAGTAACAATTCAAACAGAAGGCTGGGCACGGGGGCGTGTTCAGTGAACACAGCCCCGTGGCCAGTTACCTGAACTGGGCATTTTTTCAGATCCTTGGGCACGGGGGCGTGTTGGGCTGGGCACGGCCTCGTGCTGAACTTGCTGTAATGAAGAAAAATTGTAGGGAAGCTCTGTTTTTGTGCATGGGGTGTGGGTTCAAGTTTCCCTTAGTAACCTCCACCATTTTGAGTGTGTTTTATTCCTGAAAAGTAAAGCTAAACTAGAAAACATAAAAGTTAATCTAAATTAAAACTAAGGATAGTTTCGCGGAATGCCTCTGTGGTGCGCCACGTTTATAAGGGTCCTTGGCTAGACCCAAAGTCAGTCATATGATACCCAAGTGGGATGTTTTACATCCCATGTTGCACCGTCGGAGAGCATCATCTAAGCTTGAGTCTATGACATCCATGTATTTGACCGGGTCGTCGTCTTCTACTCTTTTCCCCACCCCGAACTCCATCTCTTTGTCTCCGACCCTCAATGTTAACTTCCCTCCACTCATATCCACCATTGCGTGAGTGGTGGCCAGGAATGGTCTTCCTAGAATGAGTGGTACTTCGGTGTCCTCCTCCATATCTAGTATAACAAAGTCTTCCGGGAAGACAAAGTCTCCGACTTTTACCAATAGATTTTCGGCGACACCTTGTGGGTATTTGATAGACCTATCGGCGAGTTGTATGCTCATCTTTGTAGGGCTTGTTTTACCTAGTCCGAGTCGGTCAAACATTGATGCGGGCATGAGATTGATGCTAGCCCCAAGATCGGCTAGCGCATTACGTATAGGTGATCCCCCAATGGAGCAAGGGATGGTGAAACTTCCGGGGTCGATTTTCTTTTGTGGGAGTTTGTTGAGTAGTAAGGCGGAGCATTCTTCACTTAAATTAACTAATTGCAATGATTCAAATTTTCTTTTGTGAGTGAGAAAGTCTCTCATAAATTTTGAATATTTAGGCATTTGAGTGAGGACTTCCACAAATGTAAGATTGATGTGCAATTTTTTTAGTAAGTTTATGAATTTTGTGAGTTGCTCATCGGTCTTTTGGCGAAGTAACCGTCTGGGGTAGGGCACCGGAGGATTCTTGGTAGGCTCGTGATTTGGTGGGGGAGTCGTTTCCTTTTGGGGTGTTGGTGAAGTTGTGGGTTGACTGGATGGACTCTTGTCGGATGGAGGTAGCGGAGCCTCCTCGGGACCTACTGTAACAACCCTCGGTAAAACCAACACCCTTATAATAATTCCGACACCCTGTTATATGTTAAAATACCCTTATATGTTTTATATTACACCCCGTATGTGAAAACCGAGCCCTAAATAGATTATAACATATAAAATAAATCAAAAACAAGAAATATAGGGCTGAGGCGGGCCGCGTAATACCTCACCCTAAGTTCACACGGGCCGTATTAAGACTGAAGTTGACTCCGCTGAAACCTTTAGTTCAAGCGGGCCGCGTAAGAGTTTTCAATAGTTGACGCGGGCCACGAGAAACCTATACACGCGAAGACACCAGATGCCGACACGTGTCGACATCGTGTCAAGTCTACTTGATGACCGGACTAAGCTATGCTGTTGACTAAGTTTGACGCGGGCCGCGAAAGGGTTAGCCTTACCTTACGCGGGCCGCGACAGGACTCAATATCACAACTATATAAGAAGGCCATCAGTCTACGTTTTTCGTCGTTCACAATCTCAATTCTCATTCTAAATTCTGTAGAGAAGTTATAATACACGGGTATTATACCCCTAATTAGCGAGGTTCTGCTCCGTTGTAAGTATTATAGCCCCAGTTTCGTAATAGTTACGCTGCCTGATTGATTTAGGGTTCCGTAACAACTGTCGTGGTTCTGCCCGACGTAGTTGTTGGAATGCCGTCTCGGGGAGGGTATTATTAATATTTTGAAAGGGTTATGATACTAATCAATGTACACTTGTATAAATTATAGATTATATCCAGGAAACCCTCACGCGAAGTCTAAGATAGCAATGTGAGTTGATCCACTTTTTGTAAACCTTTTTGTGAACTGTTTTACAAAACCTTACATATCTTTCCATGCGAATAACCGTATTGAGTATTTGTAAGAATACAATTATAGTGGGTATGTTGGGGTTTTGTATACAAAATTTGTTACCACCTGGTCAAGGAGTAACATTTCCACAAGTTGAGTATGACAGTACCACTGATGTTAATTGGTATATCTTGGAAACAAATGTAATTGCGGATGTGCTCTCAATACTGGTCACTGTGACTTTTTATTTAAACTTGATTAAACTGCGATTCACTCACCAGTATTTCTTGCTGATAAAATGTTTTAAACACGTGTTTCAGGTAACTTAGTGTGAAGCCAATAAAAGCCAGCTGGACAGCACTGAAGGCTTGGAATAGTGGCAATAAAGTTACCTAAAATAAAATAGATGTTTTTATTAAATAAAAGAGGATTTATTCCTATGAAAACGTGTGTACTATGAACTTGGGTTTCATCCCATTTGTTTAATATTATAAAATATGGTGGTTTTACTCTGATAAACATTTCCTAACTACGGTCCTGATGAAAAATTCCGCTGCCAAATTAGACCAATACCACGATACCACCGAAACTGGCTCACGGCCGCCCGTTCCCGGGACAGATAGGGATCGGGGGTTGTGACAGAAGGTGGTATCAGAGCCTAGCCACTGGTTCAAGCCAAAGAAGTGTTCTGCTGACACTTAAATTTTAAATTCTGTGTTAGGAAATAACTTATGTGATTAATGTGTTTTATATTATTTGACTATTTGTTAGTCTACAGTATGAGTAAGCAAAGAATTACGGACATCTATCGTCAACTAGATAGTTCACCAAAAGATAAGGGAACCTCATTTCAACCAAATCCCTCAAGATACTCAGCAGATATTGAGGAAGGAATATTTGTTCGTAAGGCACAGTCTAAGAAACCATTTACCTCTGAGAAGAGAAGTTGGATTATTAGAAAAAGTCGAGAGAAAATAAAGAAATCACAACAGAAAGAAGCAATAATTAATAGGGAAACCCAGGAAACAGGTAGTAACCCACCCTGGGAAGATGAATTAGATAGCCAATGGGAAAATCTCTACATGTTAGCCACTACAGCAGTAAATGTTAACTTATAGTTGAATCGTCAAACCAGTGCCAGCACTCATGCCACCTACGAGCTAGAAACTTTAAAAGAACTTCGTTCATTTGATAACAACCTAGTAAGAAGAAAGAGATAGAATAAACCTTACATAAAAATGCATGTTGAGCATAATACTCCTATAACCTAGTTAGACTAAAATAAGTTACGGATGTATAACCAATAATATATTTCGAATTTCAGTTCTAGTTTGTAATAAATATATAAATCGCAATATTTCATTTTAATCAATATGTTCGTATAATTATACTAGATACTTGTTTATGATAAATAAACATTCGGATGAACAACAAAAGTGAACCAAGAAAACTAGAATAAGGCCTAGAAGTACAAGAGAATTTTTAATGCTATGCCTTAATATGAAGCTTTGAGGTAAACCAATTGCTTGCATAAATAAAGTGTGATGGTTATTGGTATCCTGTGAGGATAATGACTAGAACAGTGCTTGTATGATAAATAAGCAATAACACTTGGCCACTGTTATTTCTTGTTTATTGATACTACTCGGTTCTAGAATATGATTCCTCATGAGAATACTAATTTCCTTGTTTCTTGATGTAAACCATAATAAATGATGCCTTTTTAAGATCATGATTTGAAATAAGTTATGGGTGGAAAATACTATGATAATTACCTCTCCGCAAGACCGGGTGAGATGAGATTACCTCTCCAGCAAGACCGGGTGGGATGGGGTGTATGTTATGATAATAGAATTATCTAAATAATACCATGACCTGATATCTGACTCAGGAATTTGTTAAATACTTTGACCTTATGAATGGTCTGTATATTACAATATGTGAATTACATATACGAGGAAATCCAAAAGATCCTAATAATTGATAATGAGAAATAAATTACGAACAGAGGTGTCAATTATGAATTTAGATTTGTCAAGAATCTCTAGTATGTATATATATAAATTCTGATGATAAACATTATTTGATTATCAATCTATGTGATAAAATGAACGGTAGTAATAATAATATTATAATAAAAATAATAATAAAAATAAAATAAAATATGTGTGTACGGATGCATATTAGTGTGTTTTTATTTCTGTTGGTATTGTAATTTTTATTTCAGTACTAGTGTGTAATAGACGCATAGTATATGAAAAGAGTATAGTAGCAATGATCGACGCTTTTGGCAAAAATGTGTGTCATGTGATTAACTATAGTAAGATATTAATTGTGATATTAATATGGGATAAATGTTTAAAATTCAGATGGCCGACGAAGAAAATCAATAAAATCTGAATAACAATAACCAGAGTAACATTAACGTGGTTAATGATAATCCGAGTATCAATAACAATGGAAACCAAGTGGATAATAGTGCTATTCAACACATAGTGGCACAGGGAATTATAGATGCTATGCCATTTATTCTTCAAACTGTTAAGGATGCTGATAATAAAAGTAAACATAGCAGTAAGCGACCTGTTGAACCAGAAAACAGTGTAAACAATGGACCAGTATTTCAATTGCCTATTCCCAAAAAAAGAAGAACCATGCCTTATGGTTGTTCTTATAAAGAATTCTGGTCTTGTAAACCAATGGAATTCTCGGGCAATGAAGGGGCCATTGCAACCTTACGCTGGATAGAGAAGACTGAGGCAGTCTTAAGGATAAGTAAGTGTGCTGAAGAAGACAAGATATTGTTTGCTTCTAATCTGTTTAAGAATGCAGCATTAGAATGGTGGAACACTATCCTCCAGACAAGAGGAAGTGATAAAACCTATAATATGGAATGGGAAGAATTTAAAGAAAAGGTAGAAAGGAAATTCTGCCCACCCAATGAAAAGGAACAGATAGCAAACAAATTCCTCAACCTTAGGATGACTGGTGTAGATAGTAAAGGGTACAGTACTACATTCTTTGAATATGCTAGGATAGTGCCAACCCTTGCATCACCAGAACCGGTATTAATCTCCCGTTACATCTGGGGATTAATTGGAGAAATTAGACATGTAGTCAAGGCAACCAGACCCCAAACCATAGAAGAAGCCGTAGAACTAGCCAATACCTTGACTGATGAACTAGTTCGTACTAGAGAAGAAGATCAGAGGAGAAACTTAACCCAAAGGCTTACTCAAGAATTTCGTTCTGGGAATTTCAATCATAGGAACGTAGATTCTACCTTTGCATCGTATTGCGGGATCTGCAAAAAGAAGCATTCTGGAAAATGCTCCACCCACTGCAATTTCTGCAAAGCACCAGGACACAATGAAGAGAACTGCAGGAGGAAATCCAGTAATGGATTGTGTTTTAACTGTGGAGAAAAAGGTCATATCAAGCCAAACTGTCCAAAACTGGCTCCAGCTACGAACAACAAGAATACTAAAAATGCTAGAGCATTTGTTCTGACTGCAGATGAAGCCAAGATGATTCCAGATGTCATCGCTGGTACGTTTCTAGTTAATGATGTCTTTGCTAAAAGTAATATTTGACTCTGGTGCAAACCAAAGTTTTATTAATACATCGTTTTGCAAATTTATAAATCAGTCATTAACTAAACTACCACACGAATGCTTAGTAGAGACAGCTAATGGAGAAACCATTAGGATTTCTGAAATCTTGCAGGGAGCAAGAATAGAAATTTTAAACCAAACGTTTAGGGCAAACCTTTATCCAATGAATCTAGCTGGATTTGATATTGTTTTAGGAATGGATTGGTTAATAGCCAATAAAGCCAGTATTTTATGTGATCAAAAGTCAATTCAAGTAAATTCATCTAAAGGTAAAACGATCACAATTAAAGGAAATAAACCATCTAGATCCACAAAATTCATCTCTGTGATGAAAACTGCAAGTTCTATAAGAAAAGGTTCTATAATGTATTTGATTTCTATAATCACTAACACTAAAGGAAAAGAACTAAAAGACATTCCAGTAGTATCTCAGTTTTCAGATGTCTTTCCAGAAGAATTACCAGGACTACCTTCAGACAGAGAAGTTAAATTCAGAATTCACCTGCTACCAGGAACATCGCCAATTGCCAAAACACTCTACCGTTTGGCACCCGCCGAAATGCAGGAATTAAAGAAACAATTAGATGAATTGTTGGAGAAAAGATTCATACAACCGAGTTCGTCGCCATGGGGAGCGCCGATACTATTCGTTAAAAAGAATGACGGATCAATGCGTATGTGCATTGATTAACGTGAATTAAACAAAGTCACGATTAAGAATCGGTAACCATTACCGAGAATCGATGATTTGTTTGATCAACTACAAGGAGCTCGATTTTTCTCTAAGATCGATTTAAGGTCAGGATATCATCAATTAAAGGTACAGGAAGAGGACATTCCTAAGACCGCATTTAGAACAAGGTATGGTCATTATGAATTTACTGTCATGCCATTTGGTTTAACCAATGCCCCAGCTGCATTTATGGACATGATGAACCGAATATGTAAGCCATATTTGGATAAATTCATAGTTGTATTCATAGATGATATTCTAATTTACTCTAAGAGTAAAGAAGATCATGCAAGACATTTGCACGCACTTTTAAGTTTATTAAGAAAGAAAATAATACAATCTAGGTGATTGTAGATAGGCTAACCAAGTCAGCTCATTTTCTACAAATGAAAAGAAAATATCCTCACTTATTTCAGTAGATCTCGAGGACGAGCTCTAAATTAAGGTGGGGAGGATGTAACAACCCTCGGTAAAACCAACACCCTTATAATAATTCCGACACCCTGTTATATGTTAAAATACCCTTATATGTTTTATATTACACCCCGTATGTGAAAACCGAGCCCTAAATAGATTATAACATATAAAATAAATCAAAAACAAGAAATATAGGGCTGAGGCGGGCCGCGTAATACCTCACCCTAAGTTCACGCGGGCCGTATTAAGACTGAAGTTGACTCCGCTGAAACTTTAGTTCAAGCGGGCCGCGTAAGAGTTTTCAATAGTTGACGCGGGCCGCGAGAAACCTATACACGCGAAGACACCAGATGCCGACACGTGTCGACATCGTGTCAAGTCTACTTGATGACCGGACTAAGCTATGCTGTTGAATAAGTTTGACGTGGGCCGCGAAAGGGTTAGCCTTACCTTACGCGGGCCGCGACAGGACTCAATATCACAACTATATAAGAAGGCCATCAGTCTACGTTTTTCGTCGCTCACAATCTCAATTCTCATTCTAAATTCGGTAGAGAAGCTATAATACACGGGTATTATACCCCTAATTAGCGAGGTTCTGCTCCGTTGTAAGTATTATAACCCCAGTTTCGTAATAGTTACGCTGCCCGATTGATTTAGGGTTCCGTAACAACTGTCGTGGTTCTGCCCGACGTAGTTGTTGGAATGCCGTCTCGGGGAGGGTATTATTAATATTTTCAAAGGGTTATGATACTAATCAATGTACACTTGTATAAATTATAGATTATATCCAGGAAACCCTCACGCGAAGTCTAAGATAGCAATGTGAGTTGATCCACTTTTTGTAAACCTTTTTGTGAACTGTTTTACAAAACCTTACATATCTTTCCATGCGAATAACCGTATTGAGTATTTGTAAGAATACAATTATAGTGGGTATGTTGGGGTTTTGTATACAAAATTTGTTACCACCTGGTCAAGGAGTAACATTTCCACAAGTTGAGTATGACAGTACCACTGATGTTAATTGGTATATCTTGGAAACAAATGTAATTGCGGATGTGCTCTCAATACTGGTCACTGTGACTTTTTATTTAAACTTGATTAAACTGCGATTCACTCACCAGTATTTCTTGCTGATAAAATGTTTTAAACACGTGTTTCAGGTAACTTAGTGTGAAGCCAATAAAAGCCAGCTGGACAGCACTGAAGGCTTGGAATAGTGGCAATAAAGTTACCTAAAATAAAATAGATGTTTTTATTAAATAAAAGAGGATTTATTCCTATGAAAACGTGTGTAATATGAACTTGGGTTTCATCCCATTTGTTTAATATTATAAAATATGGTGGTTTTACTCTGATAAACATTTCCTAACTACGGTCCTGATGAAAAATTCCGCTGCCAAATTAGACCAATACCACGATACCACCGAAACTGGCTCACGGCCGCCCGTTCCCGGGACAGATGGGGATCGGGGGTTGTGACACCTACGGTACGGTTTCTCAATGTGATGGGATGTACTTGCGCCTTTGGGTTGGTTTCGGTATTGCTAGGTAACGCGCCTTGTGGTCTCTCGGAAAAATTTTGAGCTAGTTGATTTAGTTGTTTTTCAATGTTTTGAATACTATCTTGTTGATTCCTAAAGTTCGATTCCATTTGTTGGAATCGATCCTAGTTCTTCTTTTTGGTGTCAAAGATGAGGCGTGAGATATTATCTTCAAGCCTCTCTTATCCCCTTGTTGTTGTTGAGAGAAATTTTGTGACTCATTTCTTGGTTGTTGAAAGTTTGTTCGTTGGTTTTGGTTTTGTTGGTTACTACTATTGTCGGGTTCTCTCCAACCAAGGTTAGGGTGGTTACGCCATCCTTGGTTGTAGGTACCAGTTGGAGGACCTGACGGCCTAGGTCTATTATCAATGTAGTTTACCATTTCCGTTTGATTATCCATTTCTTTCATACAACTCCAATTTTCATGTGGCCCACCACACCCTTCGCAAGCCATAACCGAGGCCGTTTTTACCATTTCTAACTTTTTTAATTTTCGAAGAGAGAGCCTCGATTTGGGCTTGCAAAGAGGTGTTTTCATCTACCTTATGGGCACCCGGGGCGATGGATTTTGTGCCTCAGGGAGTGTGCCATTGAAAATTGTTTTGAGCAATTTCCTCAATTTGATTATAAATTTCATTTGGGCGACGATTACCTAGAAGTTCCCCGGAGCTAGAGTCGAGTGTTTGTCTTGTGTGTGGCAACAATCCATTATAGAAAGTGGATACTTGTTGCCATATTGCAAGACCATGATGAGGGCATTTTCTTAATAGCTCCTTGAATCTTTCCCAAGTTTCATATAAGGATTCCCCGTCCTCTTGTGAGTATGTATTAATTTCAGTCATTAATTTAGCCGTTTTAGAAGGAGGGAAATACTTATATAGAAACTTTGGGGCTAGTTCATCCCAAGTGTTTACCGAACCACTTGGAAGGGTGTTAAGCCAAGCCTTAGCTCGGTCTTTTAGTGAAAATGGGAACATTCGGAGGCAGATGGCGTCATTTGATGCCCCATTGATCCGAAAAGTATTACATATTTCCAAGAAGTTGGTAATATGTAAACGGGGATCTTCGTCCGCAAGCCCATGGAAGGTTGCGGAGTTTTGGAGCATTTGTATCAAATGCGGCCGAAGTTCGAAGTTGTTGGTATCGACATTCGGTTCATTGATAGCGGCGCCGAGATTACATACTGTGGGCCGTAGGTAATCCATTAGGGTACGTTGGTCCGCCATTGGAAGTAGGTCCCCTAAAACTTTCTCTTGGATTTTAGCTTTAAGTCTTTTTCTTAGAAAGCCTTCGGGTTCATCTAGAGGTTCATTTATGTCTTTATTGGAACTGGAACTCATGCACTACGTAGGAAGTTCGGGTGTTGCGCCTGTGTCACACCCCAACCGATGGCGGAAACATCTGGGCGTGGCACTGAGTGAAACAGATTGTCAAGAAGTTTCCATAACAACTATAATTACCAATTATTTTAAGTATCACGTCCCATACCATGACATAAAAAGTAACATAATTATTACAGACAAAATCTAGTCAAATTGTTCTGTTCTGACAAATTAGATTTCAAATACAGACATTTCGTTTATTTGTTTCTAGACCTTTCCTAGCCTCGATTTCACAGCAAGCCGAGCATCTGAACATCTTAAGCACCTGCCACATACGTTAAAGTAAAAGTCAATACACATAGTGTAAAGGTGAGCATACAAGTTTGATAGATATAATAGAGTTCGAAATCGTTTACGCATAACCAGAACGTACACAGTGTGAAATGAAGCACGTTAGTTATCGACATGAACCTATCGATTCCAATGACTGCGGGTTGACTGCCCAAGGCAGTTCGTAATACACACTCACCATTGTGAGCCAAGTCCTGCAATAAAAACAGAAAAGATTGGTGGTCAGAAGTCTCACCACGGCCCCGTGGTCGCTAACCACAACCCGTGTTCGTGGTTACAGTATCTGTTTTCTAGATCCCTGTTACTGGAAAGTTCAACACGGCTCCGTGTTGCACCGGCACGGCCCCATGGTCATTTTTCTATAACTCAGAAAACAAAAACTGCCAGTAAGGACGATGGGCACGGCCCGTGTCCGACCAGGCACGACCCCGTGCTGAGCCCTACAAAAGCTGGAAAAACTAAAAAAAATCCTAAAAAACAAGAAAAACGATTAGGCCGTTGATTCCTAACTTTATTAAAATCCCTGTGTCCCCGGCAACGGCACCAAAAACTTGATGCGTGTCGAGTGTGATATATTTTTATTAATATTTTAAGCCCTTTTTAACACATTGGTCAAGTTTTAAATTTATAAAACACGATATTCTACTAACACTAAACACACACATGGGGAAGTGCACCCATCGTGAGCGTAGTATAGCGTTGGTAAGATACCGAGGTCGTCCAAGGACACAAGAGCTTTTAGTACCGGTTTATCCTCAACGTCTAATCAAATCAAAATTTTAGAAAAGGTTTTAAACATGAAAATAAAAACTAAAAATGCTGAAAATGAAAATAAAAGAAAAAACAGATAGACAAGATGAATCACTTGGATCCGACTTGCCTTTAATGTAACCTTTGATGATTTCTGCACTTTTTAAGAGATTATCTTAGTTATCGTAGTAGGCCCCTCTTTTGAAGGTGACGTTACCCTCAACCCAGTGGTTTGAGTCAGCAAGGATACAATCCCAAAGGGTCGGAATATTGAAAGATAATTAATTAAGTTATTAATGCGTAAAGTGGTAGGCCCCTCTTTTGAAGGCAACGTTACCCTCAGCTAAGTGGTTTGAGTCAGTAGGGATACAATCCCAAGTAGCCGGGTTAATGTATTAATAGTAGTTTACATATGAGGGGATTAAGCCATTCGCACCCCCGCCATCCAATACCAGTGGGTATTGAAGGGGGTCCTAGTAAGCTTGACCCAGGTTCTTGCAGGATCTATACATTGAACAAGGCAAGAACCTTACCAAACCATTCCCTTAACCCCCGACCAGGTAGCCAACATATCTCTATATAGACCGTAGAGATATGAATGGTGTAAATCTTTTACTTTATATAGACAATAAAGTAATGCCAAGACACCACAGACAAATGATAAGGAAGTTTCACCTTCAACATAAGAAACTAGTTATTAAAGTCATTAATACAAAACCAATTAAAAAGTGCGAAAAGATTAAAAATCAAAAGTATTACATTGAAGACTTGTCTTCGCCAAGTGATGTAAAAGACTTAGCCAAACATGGCCTTTGATTGACAAGAACTCTTACGATCAATCTTGGATCCCGAGACTACTACACACACTCTAGGGTGGATGATGGATGATGGATGATGGTGGTGGATGTGGGCGTTGTAGTGGTGGTGGAGTGGTGGTGAAGTGGGAGAGAGGTGGTTTGCCAAGGGATGCCTTTGAAGTGAACCAAGCACCTCTATTTATAGCCTAAACAGAATCCCCGCCACGGCCTCGTGTCCTCTTGACATGGCCCCATGGCCATCCATTTTCTCTTCCTTCATTAATTGCCTTTGTCTGCATTTGGCTCCACACAGCCCCGTGTTCGCTGGGCACGGCCTCGTGTGCAGAAGCATATCTATACTACCAAGATTTGCTAGATTTTGCGAATCTTAGCGTTGACCACGCCCCATGCTCAGTGGGCACGCCTCCGTGGTGAGCACTAGAAGCTTCTATAGCTTTGTCTTTTCTGCAGACATCTGGCCACGCCCCCGTGCTTAGTGGGCACGGGGCTGTGGTCAGCCTTCTGTTTCTTTGTTTTTGCTTGGGAAGATGCTGTCGAGGGGTCGGGCACGCCACCTTTCTTCCTTTTCTTTGTATTTATGTTAGTTTTTGCTGCATATTTGTTCCTTTTGTTTATCTAAGCTTATTTGGTCCTGAAAATACAAAAGGAAGACAAAAGCGCACCTTTTCCAACAGTAGTACTAAAAAAGGTTAGTTTTATGTCTCAATTGATGTAATTTATATGTTGCATTTTGCTCACATCAGTAGGGTTCCAGAATTAAGGTTTTTTTTTACACTTTTGCCCCTTATGTTAAACTAGGTTAGATTTTGATGTTATTTATGCATAAAAGACATATTATAAGGATGTTGTATGAAATAAAAACATTTTATAAGGGGTCATTAATAGAAAACAAGTATGGGCAAGTATGATTAAGTATTCGTAAGTGTTAAAGACGTATAACAAGCGTGAAAACGTATAATTCGAGTATGTATGATACGTGTTTGTATGTTTAACATGTATTTGCATAAATTATGAATAATGTAACATAAGTATTACGAATTCAAGCGTACGAACATGTATGAATACGTGAAACATGAATTGTATGAAATACGAATTTTATTTATGATTCAAGTCTCGGAATTTACAACGACAAAACGAAAAGACGATTACAAGGAATACAAGATTTCCAGAAATAGAATTACGAACAAGCTTTCTAATTAAGGAAAGTACGAAACACAGGGCGTTACAATGGTACCCCCGCCCTTTCATTTTTTTCATTTCCAAACAAGTTAAGACACTTTCAAGCTACTATACCTTCTGCCCCATCAAAAACACAACAAAACCAAGCCAAAGTCTTAAGGTATAAAGCCTAACCTTTGTGTTTTTAAGTATTTTATTGTGATAAAACTAGTAAGGCAAATTGGATTTAAATAGTCCCAACTTTCTTAATTTAGCCGATAATAATCCCAACTCAATTATTGGCCGATAATAATCCGGACTGGTCCACTTTTGGCCGATAATAGTCGGCGTTAAATATAGCTTAACGGAGTTAAGTTTTTTTTCCGAATTACAAACTGATGTTTTAGGACTTTTGATTAGAACGAGGATACGAGTTGATTGATGTAAAATTTACCTCGAAATACCGCCCCAAACGACGAAAATGGTGCTTCAATTCAGGTGTTTAAACTTCCAATTAACAAAAATTAAGCCGTTTGAAGCATCGTTTCGAGGTAAGTTTTACATAAATCGACTCGTATCCTCGTTCTGACCATAATCCATAAAACATCAGTTTGTAATTCGGAAAAAAGCTTAACTCTGTTAAGCTATTTCTAACGACTGACTATTATCAGCCAAAAGTGGACCAGTTCGGATTATTATCGGCCAATAACTGAGTTGGGATTATTATCAGACAAATTGACAAAGCTGGGATTATTTAAATCCAATTTTCCAACTAGTAATTAACAAAAAGAAATGATTTTGATCCATAAACCCTTGATTCTTGTGGTCATGAGGGTTGTTTAAATAAATGTAAGATGTAACAAGGTTGTTTATGATGTTTGATGGTGGAAAAATGGTGTTTATGGATCAAAAACGATGGGTATTCGACAAGAAACGGACAAAACAAACCCTAACCGAAAAAGATGATCTAAAAGGTTTGATTTATGATGTTGGATACATGTTTGTGGTGTACATGGTGCTTAGGTACTGTTCTTCGAGTTATTAAGGCTCTGGAAGTATAGAAATCACTCTGAAGAAGATCGAGAAACAGAATGTATAATGCCGAACACTGGATTTTGGCATGGGTATTGTTAGCACTTGAAAATTTTCAGGCTGATCACATATGATAAAAATAAGGTCTATGCAAAATTTGAGAATTTCTGGAATTTCTGAGAATATTTGGTGAATTTATTGGTATTTAATGGCGTCAATTCAGGAAAATGATTCAATAAATCTTCGAATTTTGTGGAGAGATTGTATTTAAAATAACAATCATCCACATAAAATTTGGGGTTCATTGGTTAACCCTATTTATGGTTTTAAAAATTGCATTTTATCGAAATTTCGACAGCCGAAAATCTTCTTCGGAAGCTCGGTTGAACCTGGAAATTTTATAGGGAGTTTATGGGCATATTAGGACACTTAAATAAAAAAAATTAGAATTTTCGAAAGTCGGGTGGTATTAATCACCAATTTATCGGTTGAACGGACGTTTAAAACTAAATTATTATTAATAAATAAGTTTAATAATTTCTTGAAATATTTTTTCCCAATATATATATATATATATATATATATATATATATATATATATATATATATAGGGAGGAGATCATGCGAGAACCACCCTTATTGCGAGAACCAATGTGAACACAACCTAAAATAGCTAAAAAAACCTAACCCCCACCCCCCCCCCCAAAAAAAAAAACCCTAACCCCCCCCCCAAGCTAAATGCTAAAAACTAAAACCCTCAAAAAACCTAAAAAAACCCTAAACCCCCCCTCCCCCACCCCCCAAAAACCTAAACCCCCCCCCCCCACCCCAAGCTAAAATGCTAAAAACTAAACCCCCAAAAAACCTAAAAAAATAAAAAAAAAATCTAAATTTTTTTTTAATATTTTTTATGCTCAAATCGCTACTTTTAGTGGCAAAAAAAAACAAAATTTTAAAAAAAAAAAAAATTTAATTTTTTTTTTGCTTCGACAAGTAGCGATTTTTATATAAAAAATATTAAAAAAAAATTTGTGTGATTTTTAGCTATTTTTAGGCATTTTTGGTTGTGTTCACATTGGTTCTCGCGGTTCTCGCAATAAGAGGTGGTTCTCGCATGATCTTCTCCCTATATATATATATATAATAAAAAGATCCTATAAAAATCCAGAATTTAATTGGATGGGATATTTAGTTATGAAAATTATACTTAAAAATATATTGTTTTGATCAAAACCGGCAAATTAAGCGTTTAACGAACCTGTCAAAACTTGTAAACTGTATGATGACTTATTTGCGATAATTGGAAAGACGAAAGTAATTTTGAGCTTTTTCGGGGTAAATTGGGTAATCGGGGTAAATTACGGGTGTGTATGGTGAAAACGTCGAAAACGAAAACTGCAATTTAAACGAACTAGACCCTTGTAACACCCAAAATTTTTTTATAAAACAAATCATTTTACATCTGTTAACAAGTTTAGACATTATATATGATCATGCCATTAACCGAACACCTAAAACGAACAACCGTGGCTGGCACGCAAAACGGTGCACGAGAGCCAAACGTGAATTTGACACTAAGACAATACCATCACCATACTTTGGGGCTATTAGACCATTTTTGGATGAATTTTCCCGTCCGAGCTTAAGATGCAACAATTACCGACCCGAGAACTGTTTTCGATAATTAACCCTTTTTCTATTGACATTAGGATTAGATTAGTGATACGATCATACTGTACTTTGCATATTTGAGCTACGTTACTAGGTGAGTTTCATTGCCCTTTTTTTCTAATTGTTTTACTTGGTGTGAAAAGCATGTTTACATACTTACATATGAGAACGTGATTTGATGTGAATTTTCTGAGTTGCACTAACACACGGAAAGTCCCCACAAACACAAGTGATCAACTACGGGGTGGTAGATCCATACTGTCACACCCCGACCACGTAAAACAACAAAACGTGGCGGAAACGTCAGGGAGTGTTGTAACAGAATCATTGTTTCATAACACATGGAAATTTGAATATTGTTTTATTGATTAAATGTATTACAATGTCTTGACAATCAAAGAAACATAACATAAATAAATAGTCTTGCATCTTTTATTGTCGCTAAGGCCCAAGTCCGCCTAAGTGTATCTTGATAAATCCTATGCATCATGTCCTGAAACACATGTGAAAATAGGTACGTCAGCATAAAAATGCCTGTGAGATACATAGGTTTTGTGAAAATAGAATTCATGACTTATGTTTACGAAAATGTTTAGTCATGAACCTAGTAATTTGCTTTGTCTTGTAAATCATTTGAAAAGTGATAAATAAACCAAATGATATATATGTATAAAAGAATAATACATGGTTAAATGAATAACCAAGTAAAATGAGATTGTATCAGATAAGTTGTTTGTAAAACAATGTATTGTGAAAAGTATGTTATTTGTATAAAATGGTATATGTCTAAATTGAAATGGTTTAAATAACGCTACGATATGTAATGCCATACAAGCACATATATATAGGAAGTACCAGCGGCGTATCCACCATGCTTGTATCATATTACACACGCCTCGTTACTTAAATCACTTACTCAAACCAAACCACCAAAGTAAAATGTTTATGTATAATCAAATGTCAAAATGTTTGTGTGAAAACCATGTCTAATGTCTATGTCTAATGTAAATCATGAATTGTGTATATCAATGTCAAAATGTTTATGTCTAATGTAAATCATGAATTGTGTATATCAATGTCAAAATGTTTATGTCTAATGTAAATCATGAATTGTGTATATCAATGTCAAAATGTTTATGTCTAATGTAAATCATGAATTGTGTATATCAATGTCAAAATGTTTATGTCTAATGTAAATCATGAATTGTGTATATCAATGTCAAAATGTTTATGTCTAATGTAAATCATGTAATGTGTATCCAAAATATCATTTATGGTAAGTGAAATATATCAACTAAACCATATGTAAAATGCACAAAAACAAGGTATTGAAGTAAAACATGGTTTAAATCAAAGTTATGTTTTGTGGAACAAATGCATGCTATACTGATATAAACATCTATGCGGTATTGTGAAAATGCATACATCCAAGCCTTGCGACTGTAGAATAAACCCTAGCACAAAGTCTAAGGTCCACCTAGAAATGTATTCGGATTCGGTCATTCCTTCAACCCAAACAAACCTAGGATTTTAGGAATGGGAGTTGTCAAGTCCTATGGTACCACTACCTACTACCGAGCGGCATGATTGGTGTTAATGAATGTATATTGTCCCATTTAAACAAACCAAATGTCATACCAAAATGTAAGCATGTGAGGAATAACAAATGTACTAAGTATGCACACAATGGACATACATAGCATAAAATGTAATGTAAAACAATGTACTAAGTATGCACACAATGGACATACATAGCATAAAATGTAAAGTAAAACGATATACTAAGTATGCACACAATGGACATACATAGCATAAAATACAATGAAATCATGTACTATAAGTGTACTAGTGAACATAACAAGCATATGATATGAAAACATGAAAGGCACGAAAGTAACAAGTAGGCACATGTGTTTCACCCCAAAATATTTGGAAAACAGTAAAAGAGGGGTCTATGTACTCACTTGAGATTGCTCAATAGTCCTAGGATAACCACCAAGCAATGCTAGAAGATCACAGAATCAAATGGTACCTAATATAGGTAACTACATTAATAAACCGGACCTAAATCGGAGGATCGGATAGAATGAGGGCTCGTAAACCAAATGAGTATAGGAACTCATGTAATATGTTTAACAAAGCCTACATACTAAAATGAAACATATCCTAAGTGCTTACGACCCGTTGAACGCGTTCGGAACGCCTAACTAGTCCTATGATAAGTAAAATATGCCTCTACATGTTTAATATTGTTGTCAAATCAGTGTATATACCAAAAGTTATGTTACATATGTTTAAAATGAGTTTTGGCGTAAAAAGGGCATTTTGGTAATTTACCTAAGGCATATAAACTACCTATCATACAACTACTTAACGAAGCGACCATAAGGTATAACCTCGGAAGGTTATTCCCTATATACTATGGTCACCTAATGTGTTTGGTCGGATCCTAACGATCGACCAAACGGGTCGGGTTCGAAAGTATAAGCGATTGTTTAGATCGCTTACCTTACGACCCTATATAATCACTAAACTAAAAGTGACGAGCTAAGCATGTTAAAACATGCTTAACTAAGTTTAGAAAACAGGTTTGGTATCAAAACAAACGGTTTTGATACCTAAGAGTAGTTTGGTTACAAAATACGCAATAATACGTATTTTGGCCGAAACTACGACTCGTCACTGAGCCTAGATAACGTGGTAATCAGTAGGTATAGTCACTAGGGACTATAACCATCGTGATTACGCTCACGTTATGAAGTTCAAATGAACTTCGCATTGACCATAAATTGGTCAATGCATAAAGTCAAACAAAGTTTGACTTTAACGCTAAAAGAATAAAAAGAACGAAAGAACACTTACAACGGGTCCCCGCAAGATTTGATTCCAAGTAATCTCAGGTAGGAAGTGAATAATCACAACCACTTAGAGAAAAACTTAGATCAAATGTGGGTTTGCAAGAAGTGGGGGTTGGGTATTTATAGGAAATTCAAGACCGTTAGGATCGTTTATCGAATAACGTGCTTCAATCTCCACCCTACACTTGTTGAAATGCTAAGGTATGTCAATTGGCCCCCCAACATCAGAGAACAACATGTGGAAATGAGATTAGGAGTGGGTAACAGCTGTTAACAGCTGGTTTAGAAGCTTCTGATGAGCTGGGAGTCCCTTACGGACCGTAAGGTTGAGGGCTTACGGTCCGTAAGCCAGCAACTTTGCTGAATTGTCAGTTTTGGTCCCTGCAGCTCCAAGCTTGGTTTTCGATGCATTTTTGACACGTTTAAGCCCCGTTAACCCCATTTCAAAGCTCTAAAATGAAGTTAAAGTATAGGGAACTTAAAATGTGCTCAAAAATATGATGGATGTCGGTTCGTTTGGCCGTATGGTTGAGTTGTTCGGTTAATTACGACGGAAGTCGTAACGGACGCAAAAACGGTCCAAATTGCGCGACGAATGAATTTTTCTTATGCCAAACACTAAAATAAAATATTTTAGTGCTTACATAAATTTTTGGATGTCCGGATGTATTCAGAACGTAAGTTATGCGCGAAAATGCAAACTTGTGCACTTTTTGACGCTTTTAGTCCCTGAATGACCCAAAAGTTTATTTTAGCACACCGATCCCCTCAAAGCCTATTTCTAAGCTATGTAAAGGATATTTATGGTATGTTTAACTCATGGTCATGTTCCGGAATGTCTGTTACAGTTCAAATCGGCATACTTTCGCAGTTTGTCGAATTTAGTCCCTGTAAGCGATTAAACTTGATTTTGTCATACCAAAGCCTTCAAAACTCATTTCTAAGTTATGTAAAGGTTATTTAAGGTATGTGAATCCTATTTCACTATTCCGGAGTGTTCGTTGCATTAAACTGGTTATATTTACGCATCAGTGCGCGTATAACCTTCCAGAAAGCGATTTAGAGCCCGAAATCGAACAAGAATTGATATGTACAAATGATACACATATTTGTACAAATCCCAAGTATGAAATACAATATTTCATTGGTTTGGTATTTTTTTGATGGTCGCAGTGACCCAAGTGTCACACATACAATGTATAATTATTATTTGTGATATACTATTTTGTTTAAGTTTTATTTTATCATGATTTTCTAAAGTAATATAACATGTATAATTACTAAATAAATCCATACAATGTCTAAAAATTCCCAAAATCTTTAGAACTTAATCTAATATGTTAATAATCAGATTGATAACTTCAATTTCACAAAAAAAAAATGTTTATAGATTAAAAAGCCCTAAATTAAACTACATAAGAACCCTAATTTCAGAACAATTCAAATTCGAAGTTGTTTGCCCTCTATCACGAAAACAGATAAAGGGATTTTGTAGAGTGTGAAAGACTAAGTGAAATGGAATAAAAAAAATCACCTGATTTGGTTGAGAATTGAGGGAGAAATCGTTGGATGAAGTTACGAGCCCTAGCTTTGTTCTTGATTTGGATCCGCGAGTTAGAGTGAATGCAAACTGGAATTGGTGGTGGGGAATTATGTAAAAAGATGTAAGGAATCATATGGTGTCATATTTTATAGGTTGAAGTTGTCGAATTAACCCACAACTCATCGTGTTCTTGATAGATTTAATGGAGGATTAATTTCGAATTAAGTTGATCAATTAAAGGGTGGAATGGAACAATTTGAAGGTGTGTATTTGGTTTCTCCATCATTGTGATCTCTTTAGGACCGGTTTGGAGTTGAAAAGTCGCGTGAAATGGTGTGGGTGGTCGGGTGGGTTGGGCCCGGGTGTGGGTCACGTCGGGTGAGAGAAACGAAGGGGTAGGGGGCGCATGGGAGGTTAGCTAAGGCGAGTGGGGTTGTCAAGTGTCAACTGGGGCGCATGAGGCGCGTGGGGGTGGGGTTGGGTTTGATTGTTTGACGTTTTTAGTCCCTTAACTTCCTAACTCCACTTAACTAATCAATCTAGCTTCGTTATTCAGTTTTCTTTTATAAAACTAACGAAACTAACCGATGTTTATTTATAAAATTAACGTTTTAATCCATATTTTATTAAACGAATACGTAATAATATGGAAAACAAAAAATAACAAAAATTCTCATTTTTTCATTTATTTTTACTTAGGATCCGATTTACAAAACGAGTCGGGTTCTAGGATCCATTTTTTACGGACATTACATGATTTAAACATCATAAACCCTAAAAATCATATAAAAGAAAATATTCAAGAAACTGATTTCGGGCTCTTTTTTGTTTGTTGAACCGCCTGCAAATGAATCTACACAATCTTACCTTTAACATCAAAATTCATGCTATCAATTCAACATTCTGCAAATACAACAAGGGTCAAGTCATCACCAAACTGAAAGCACTGCAAATTCATACGGGTCGCAATTTCGACCCATTTACTTATAAATCTATCCAATGGGTCAAAAGATTAAAAAAACAAGTGTCTTATTAATGCATAAAACCTTCTAAATCAGTTTATTAAAAAAAACAAAAGTATTATTTGGCTTTGATACTTTAGCGGTTCAAACCCTTCTTTTATACATGCTCAAAACCGCATATTCCATAAATGAAAAAATAAATAAATAAAGACTAAACAACCAGTTTGGTTTACACAACTGGGATCCAACTTCCAAACCGTGGGGCAGACTGTCAAACCGCCAAACCGAACCACATAAATCTCAAACCAGCCGAACTAGCTGATTTGCTCTGGTTTAGACGGTTCGGTTAGTTTCAATGGTTTATGAACACACCTAGAAACGGGCTTACTTACCATTGAGTTGTTGGAGATATCTATCCATGAATCAAGGGTTTTGATCGCTTTTCCAGATTCTAATGTTTCACGGGCCACAGCCACCCCCTCTTTTAGGTTGTCTACATGCCCGCTAACCAACAGCGCTGCAGCCGCATTGAGTGCCTGTAAAAGTTTTCTTGTTAACAGAAGCTAAAGTAAATAGGGTTGTAAAGTATGAATGTTAGTAACAAGAAACTTACAAATGCATTAGCAATAGATCCCTTTTCGACGTACATTTACGCGCCTTAGAACTTGTGCATTATATTTAGCATCACCACCACGCAAGTCATCTACAGTGCAACGCGACATCCCAAAATCCACTATTGAATAAAAACATTGAGTTCATTAGAATATGGAAGAACATATAACAGGAACACAAAGACCGTTTAAAAGTACGCACCATGAATACTAATGTTGATTACTTATACTGTATAAAAATCATATAAATTTATCAAATAAGATGTAGTTCTCTGATCTTAAATCATGTGAGTTCAGTTGGTAGATAGATTAAAGGCATGTTTGGTTAAGCTTTTTAAAACCATTTATTGACTTATTGGCTTTTTGAAAAGTCATAATTTCCATAATGATGTTTGGCAATGAGGGTGTATGTGAGGGGAAAATTGACTTTTCCAAAAAGTCACTCTATACTCACTTTTCCAAAAAGTCAATAAGGAGTTTTATAAGCACTCCTAAACACCCCTTAGAAAGTTAAAAAAAAAAAAAAACTTACAAGGGTCGAACGAGAATTTCTCAACTGAATCTTGAGTAACATCAAGAACAAGTCCCGGCCCTAGAGTTATAGATAGATTAAAAAGTTAAAAAAATATGGGTCTAGAACAAAAAAGGAAGATTAATTGACATTTCAATACTATGCACTTTGTACCTTTTTTTAGAGTTAAATGCCATTTTGGTCCCGTGTTTTGGGTCATTTTGCCAGTTTAGTCCAAAGATTTCATTTTTCGCCTATGGGTCCAAAAAGATTTCACCGTTGCCATTTTAGTACTCTGGGTTAAGTTCATCCATTTTTTCTGTTAACGAGAAGGTCAATTCGGTCATTTTATAAATAATTCTGTTAACTAGAAGAGCAATTCGGCCGTATAAAATGACCGAATTGCCCTTCTCGTTAACAGAAAAAACAGATGAAGTTAACCCAATACCCAATGGACTAAAATGGCAATGGTGAAACCTTTTTGGACCCACAGGCGAAAAATGAAACCTTTGGACTAAACTGACAAAATGGCGCAAATCACAGGGACTAAAATGGCATTTAACTCTATGTAATTATTTTTTCTTGCCAAGTATAACAGTTTAAAATGCTAACAACTCGCTAAAAAAGGGAAAAAAAAGCATTAAATTGATCTTACCAAGGGGACTCATTTCATCTAAGCCTTCGGAGTGGACAACTAGTGCTCTTTTCATGCCAAATCGTTGAAGAGCTTTTGCCATTTTATTAACCTATGCAAGATAAAATTAAGCTCAATAACACGAGTGTAAGTTAATATAATATATATATATATATGAACGAAGGCTATAATTCTCCTTATACAAGCAGAAAACAAATGTTTCCTTTTGTGCACCATTAAAAATGCAATGTAAACTTAAGAGCATGATGATCTCAGCCCTTCATATGTTTACACAACGGCCCTTCAACTTCCAGCTATATAAATCTGTTACAACCACTTTAAACAAACCAATAACAAATCGACCAGAGCCCATTCTCATAATAAATCCAATGATAACTCGAGCCCAAAAATGACAATAGGACCATAACCAGCCCATTAACAACTTAAAACAATACATGTAACAGTTAACAGCCAGCCCAATATATCAAAGATGTAGTATATGAATGAACCTAACATTGACCCACTACTTACGAATGGGTTGATCTCGGTTTTGTTTGACCGCAAACGGGTCAAACAAAAAATTAATCAAAAAGGGGAACAGGTCAAACAGGTTGAAAGTCTTCTGAAGTCTATCTCATTGAACACACTTAATAGTTAATACTTGAAATTATTATTGAAAAAAATATATCTTTAAAAAACGAACATAAAAGTTGTTTTAGATGAAAATGGCAAACATGCCCAAACCTCAGGGACAATTTTGGCAATTTACTCCAAAAAAAAAAACATTAAATACCATAACAAAGAGATGAGTTAATTACTGTTTTCGTCCCTGTGGTTTGACAAAAATCACTATTTCAGTCCATTAGTTTAAAAATTGCGATTTCAGTCTCTGTGGTTTCACTTTCGTAACCATTTCAGTCCTTGTGGTTTCACTTTCGTAACCATTTCAATCCATTTATTCTGTTAGTACAGGGACTGAAATGGTTACGAGGTGGACTGAAATGGTTACAAAAGTGAAACCACATGGACTGAAATCGCAATTTTTAAACTAATGAACTGAAATAGTGATTTTTGATAAACCACAGGGACGAAAACAGTAATTAACTCGAAAGAAATTGACAAACCTCAGGTTATAATTCAATTGCAACACCCAATTCTTCTAATACATCAGCACTTCCACATGCAGTGAGCTTGACCTGCTACCTTGCTGCAACATATAATTTGAATCATTTAACATCAACGGTCAATGTAACATGATCTTTCAAGAACAGCCCCAAGACATAAAAAACAGTTTGTATTTCATAAATAAATAGTTTGTTAAATATGATAACATAAACTATCTTATTACGATGATAAGCAAACTTCTGTTACTGAAACGAATTTGAAGGTTTTATCCATTTGAATACACTTAGCCCCGCTTGCGGTATGCACATATAATGTATATATGTGTGAACGCTCGGGGGCAAAAGTGAAAGTGCACTAATTTTAACGTTATTTTACTAATTTCGTGAAAATAATGTTAAAAGAGGGGGATGGTTAATCATGCATCATGTGGTGGCGTTGATAGCCGAAAGACAAAAGGGTACATGCACTAATCGGCCTTTGTCCCGATTGTTGAGTGTTATGTGCCTTGTGTGATGTGTCAAAGGCTTGATGCAAAACTACTATCGAGCCAGAGGTCTCATTGGAAGCAGTCTCTCTATTCCTACGGGGTAGAGGTAAAACTGTCTACATCTTACCCTTCTCAGACCCTACCTTAACTTTGCTATTGATAAGATTTACTGAGTATGATGATGATGATCCATTTGAATACACCTTGGATGACTCTGAACCCATTTGATTTGTTCGACCCATTTGACTGGTATCCTTTTTAGTTAGATCTACAAGCTTAACCGGTTTGACCCGTTAGAGATAACCCACAAACCAAACCAAACCAACCCATTTATAGGTTTGGCTATAATTGACTAAAAGCTGAAACAAAATGCAACCTTTGCAACTCTTGCTCCACAGGTGGCTGCTAATATGGATGACCCGGTTGAAATATTTACGGTGTTTGCACCGTCACCACCAGTTCCAACGACGTCCACTGCATCGCCTAACCCTTCTACCTTTTTACATTGTTTTATCATGGCCCTTGCCATCCCCACCACCTGCACACTCATGATTAAGATTTCACAAATTTATAAAAATCGGTACATTTTTAATGGATAAGAAATAAAAAAACTTGTTACTATAATACATCATCTAAGAAATTATTATGGTAGATCCTCAATTTGCCACTAAGTTAACAAAGGTTCAATCAACAAAATAAACATAAACAAGTGACCTATTTTATTGCCAATTGATTAAAGTCAAAACTATTTTAACTTTGACTTAAATGATTCAAAACAACACTCCAAACATACACATGGATAACAAATACCATTTACGCTCTTGCATCGATGGTGAATTTGATATTAGTTTTAGTAAAAAAACTTAAACCCTCCGTTCGAAATTGGGTATAGGTTGACTTTTCATGGTCAAACATGAAAATTATCATATGAACAAAAATCAAGAGCTCAAACAATCAAATTACACCAACACTAGCATAAAATCAAGGCTTCAATCATCAAAACCAACACAAGCAAACAACTCATTTCAGCACCAATTCCAAATTCCACCAACTACCCATTTGACCACAAAAGTCAAAACCAACAATTTAATTTAGCAAAAAAAAAAAAAAAACATAAAACTCACTTCTTCATAAGTTTCACCTTTAGCTCTCAAAAGCACAAGAAAAGCACTTATCAACGCTTCATTCGCCTCACTCAACAAATAATCAAGACACTCTTCCGCCTCATCTTCAGTCAAATCCTTTCTTTCAATCAACCCTTCAATCAACTACGCGCAACATAAATAAATAATCAACATAACACATTGAACAACTGATTCAAACCAAACCACCTATATATTTTCTTCTTCCTTATAAATGTATAGTTAAACATGGGATTCCACATTTATTTACATCAAAATAGAAGGCAAACGGATAACAAACTACGCTGCATCCCTTTCCAGATAGCAATACTAATTCTTTTAAAAACAACATTCATATATCTTGGAGTCATAACATACTATACATAACTGTTAAAGAAATGGACCATTAAAAAACTTAAAAGATACTAGAAAACTTGAGAAAACCACTTTTAAACAGGATTTTTTTTTCATTATTTTTATATGTTACTACTATACATGGAAATTAAAAAGGAAATAAGAAAAGCTCGTGAACTAAATATATAAACCTCATATGTGTACCTTCGCAGACTATATATATATATAGAGGGGGGGGGGGGGTTGTTAACGTACAAGACCATCTTATCGTTTGATGCATACGTGAGCATCTCAACCGCACATCTGATTGAAAGGTTTTGTAATGAACCTAATTAATCCTAAGGCTAAAGGGTGTGGGGTTTATGGTTGGGACATGATTCGCCATGTAAGAACATGAATGGAAGGCTATACCACCTCCTTCCCTAATCCACCATGGTTTGCATGGATTAAACCATGGCAACCATGACCCTCCTTTCTATTTTTCAAGGTAATCATTTCCTTTTTCTTTAGACACAACAGATAAATTAAAATAAATAAGGGGATACTGATTTGGATCATGACCACATCCTTACACTTAGGGTAGTGATTTTGGATTGTGGATTAGATGTAAGTGACATGATCAGGTGGTCATGAGCACCCTATAGCCTAACAGTTAAACAGAACAAACAGTCAAACACAAACCTAAAAAAAATAACAAACACCTGTGCGAACGATGTCGTTTTGGGGACTGAACAGGGTGTGTGAGCAGCAGCAGCAGCGAGCAGGTTGTTGTAACTGGCATTGGGGTGTGGGTTGAAAGTAGAGATTCTGTTGAGGTGGGTAGTTAGAGAGGGTGGTGGGATATATGAGGTGGCAAATGGGTGGTGAAATTCAAGGGATGCCATTGATATTTGATGTTTTAGATTGTATGTAATGAAAGGAGTTTTGAAATTAAAATGAAGTGAGATTGTTGTGTGATGATTAGCCCTCTTTTTGTATTGTTAAATTTAAGTGTGATTTTGTTTCTTTAGCATTTATTATGACTTTGAATTATTGAAAAAAAAAATAACGTTTTTCTTGATATCATATCAATACTATATTACAATGCATGAGTAAGGAAAATTTTAAAATACCCAAATTAGAAAAAAAAAAATAACGTTATTCTTGATATCATATCAATATTATATTATAATGCATGAGTAAGGAAAATTTTAAGATACCAAAAAAATAAGAACTTTTCATCTCTTAATTTATAGATACACCTTTAAAATGAGGGTAAATTGGTTTTTTAAACAACAAATATATTTTAGCCCCCAAACTTATTACACTTAGATCCCTAAGTTTTAACAAAATTATGGGGATAATTAGTTACACATTTCCCCTCCTTAACAAACTTATAATTCTTTTATATATTCTTGTCACATCTTATAAACTATAAAGTTTTAAAAAAATCCAAAGACACCATGACGACCTACGTATTTTTGTCAACGTTTCGATAGTTGGCTTGTTCAGTATTATCGTGCGGATTAAGTAATCATCGCAAAGAAGTAGAATAAGTAAATCAATAAACTTATGTAATCATTTTAAGTGTTAAATTTATTGGTTCTACTATTATGGAATAATTGTCTCGTATTTGTATTGATTATACTATAAAGTATAAAATGTATTATAGTATAGATTCAATGACTATTTATTAGTTATATTATGAAAGTCCAATGACCTATGTGAACATTTTAATTTTGTATAGATATTATTTGACAGAGTAAAAAATGCCTAGATATATGTTATTTATTAGTATGGTTTTGACTAACTTTAGAATAAATATTCCGATTTTGTATGGATATTATTTTGAAAAGGTCAAAAAATACTAGATATATATGCTAATTATTAGCATGGTTGTTTGACTCACTTTAGAATGAATATTTCTCCACATGTTTTTTTTGAACGGCCAACAGAATCAAATCATAAATCACGAGACTCTCGGGGCACCCACTGGACAAACGGAGTACTCCGATAGTAACCCGAGTCCACCACCAATTCCGGGGAAAACCCGGTAACCCACCCCGTCCGTAGGCATAACGGTGAAATTACCGGTAAAACCCGTTTGGCTCAAGGATCCAACCCAGGTTTTCCTGGGTCTCCTATCATTGCCCACCAGTGCCTCACTCTGCACTAAGTGGGAGTTGAACCTGCATCTCTCAAGAGAAATGTAAGCCTTCCACCTCTTGATCTAGAGATCATTGGCCCTCCACATGTTAATATAGATACTATAACAAACCTTCTGTGGGATCGTTTTACCGACCAAATGAGTCAATCAGAGACAATACACAACTGTTTGAGAGGCGGAAACAAACAAACAGTCTAGAATCAATAAAGAATTGAGTAGAAACAGAGTATTTCACTTTAAAACAAGCTTCTCATTCAAAATAGACTTGAATACACGGTGGAATTTCAGCAGCACTTCGTGACACTCTGACTAATTCCGTGCCAAATGAGAAACAAGACACACCTATATATAGGCTGGTGATTTCGCTTGAAATGACCACATGTCATTTCAAGCGGAATTACACTTGTTAATTTCGTTTGAAATGACCATGTGTCATTTCAAGCGGAATTACATCAAAACACGTAAAATTACACTTTAGACCCCTGTAAACCTTATACAAACATGACCTAGACTTAAGACGTAGGCTATAGACATTATGCACCAACAAACTCCCCCTTGGATATTGCCGGAGTCTTCAGTCTGGTCTTCAGCTCTTCACAACGACTTGAACTTTTCTTCTCTTGCCTTAGGCTTTCTCCTCAAAGCACTTTTCAGCTTTTCATTCTCTTGAACAGCTTTCTGTCTTTCTTCAGCTTGTTCTCTCATGAACTTACCACGAAGCATTCGATCTCTTTCTTCACGTTTCTTCTTTTCTTTCTCAGCTTTTAAAGCCTCTTCTTTCTCAATCTCTCTCCATTGAGTTGACCATTTACTCTCAGCATTGATACCTTTCTGAAAGCATATAGAAACAACCTTCTGAAATTGCATAGCCTGCTCTCTATCTTCAGCTCTAAATCCAATCTTGTTGACGAACAAGCATTCAATGTCTTTTACCGAGCAGTTAACCAGCCACAGAGGATCAAACACAGAGATATATCTGACTTCATTTTCAACTATGTAAGTAATTACAGCTTCAGTCGTCAAACAGCTGTACACCCAATACACAAAACCCTTATGGAAATCCTGCTCCATCTTAGGTAATGGTATGTTCTTGATCACTCTTGGCTTCTTGATTTTCAATATAGTCTCTTCAACACCAGTAACTGGATCTACCCTCTTTACTTTCTTTGGCTGGTGTGGCTTCCAGTGCTGAAAATCTCTAAATGCTTCAAACTTAATCAACCCCTACATAGGTATATCATTCTTTCTAACCGGATAATCCAAAGTTCTTACTTTTGCAAGCTCTTCTACATCCCACCAAGGTAATGACATGATATCATGAAGGAATGCAAAATACTAAACACCATATTCTCTACGAATAGCATAAGCATTGACCTGTGGTAGAAAGCCCCAACTGATTATATCACCCAACGAAACATCTCTATCTCTTTTGTAGAACTTCAGTGGGCGTTTGAATTTTCTTTCATTACTATTTCTAAACCATTTCTTTCTTTCTTCTTTCTGTGCATCTTTCACTGTACCATCAAAGTTCGTATCTTTCAAAACCTCTTCTACTTTCCTTCTCAATTCATCGATGTTCTCTTGACTGAAAAATTCAACAAGTGTTGGAAAATCAGAAGTATCCACATCCACATTCTCTTCATCACTGCAATCCTCAACCTCAACCCTATCATAAAGATCAGCATCCTCCACATACTTGTACTGATACTCGGGCTGCTGGTTGATATCGAACTGATTTAATTCATCTTCGAAATCAAACTTGAAGTTCGGATCATCAATACGCGTCATTTCAATAATATCATTCATGGTGTAAGTATGCCTGATCTCTCCTTCTTCTACATCAGGCTCTAGACGCAGAATTAACTTCTCAACTTCATCAACACTTTGATCAACATTCTCCCCCTCACCGTCAACATTCTCTGGCTCTTCATTTACATCGTCATGCAAATAATCATTGATATTTCTTTCATTCAAAGCTTCAGTAACTTTAACACCAGAAGTACCCTGATCGTCATCATCATTTCCATCATCGTCATCACTACTACTTGCAGAGATTACATCATTTGCATCATCTTCGTCATCTTCATCATCATCCTCTTCATCATCATCCTCTTCATCATTACCAAGAATATCATCAATTTCAACATCAACATCGAATATACCAGAAATTGATGAAATAGGACGAGGATTCTGAATAGGTGACTCAGAAACAATAGCTGGAACAATTGCTCTTTCAGAACCTTCAGAAATATCTCTACCCTTGTCTTTCATTTCTGCATCAATTGCAGCTTGACGTTGAGCTCTTAACTCCTCAATCTTGATTTCATCAAATTTCTGCTCAACAGACTTTCCAAGTAAATTTTCTAACACTTTGTTTATCATGTACATCTCGTGTTCTTTCTGTGCCTTGATAGCCTCTAACTCTTTGTTCTTCAATTCAAAATATTTGTTTTGTTCATCTCTGCGTGTTTTCTCTTCTTCCAACTCTGCAACTTTAACTTTCAGGATATCAATCTTAGCTTGATCAGATTCAACTTTCTTTAACAAAGAAGAATTTTCAGCTTCGACTGTCTTTACACGTTTCTCTAGTTTCTTCTCACGATCCAACAACTTCTTGTTCTCAACCAATACTTCTTCAACTTTCTTTTCCAACCTCTTAACTTGCACATCAGTTGCAAAATTGAAATCACCAATGTCTCAAGAGTAATACCTTCCGGAATATTTGGAAAAGTTTTGAATCCAGAAGAACCAGGTGTAGTTTGGACAGGTGGTTGTGTGAATGGTGGTGTTTGAAAGATTTGCTGAGATGTAACAACAGGTTGTTCATGTGGTAGTGAAAGATGTGGTGGTGATTGATGTGATGGTGATGCTGGTTGTGGTGTAGGTTGTTTTAGTGATGATTGATGTGGTGATTGATGTGGTGTAGGTTCAGGTGGTGGTGATGATGGTTGACTGGGTTCTTGTATAGGTTTCTTGTTCAACAATATCTTCAATGTCTTGGCCTTCTTTGGAGTAACCACACTTTTCCTTGCAGTTGCTTTCTTTTTTACCTCCAGAAGTAGGTGGCGTTTGAACATCTTCTTGTGAAGTAGTATACTCATCATCATCTTTCTCCTTTCTTCTTTTTCTTTTAAGCTGTTTTTCTTTCTCGATTTCTGCTTGAACTCTTTTAGCACGTTCAACTTCATCAATTTCTTCATCAGACGAACTTGATGAGCTTGTTGTACTTTTGTCTACATCGTCACCTTCTTCATCACCAGCTACTTTCTCCGGTTCAGCATTATAATCAGTAAGAGATTTCAACAACTTTGCAGATTCAGGAGATAAACGAACATTTCCTTCAACATTAATTTCAGCTTCAGCTTCAGCTTCCTCCTCTGATTCATCAACAAGCATAGTTTCAACAACCTTCTTTTGACGCTTCTTAGGTTGTGATAAAGAACCCTCCTCTACTTGAACTTTCGGAGTTGCTTTCCTACTCCTCTTCTTTTTCTCTTCTTTTAAGAACCACTCGTTTCGAGTTATTTTGAAACCTTCAAGAATTTTCAATTCATCTGCATAACTCTTCTCTTTCATTTCTTCTTCATTTCTCCAGTTCTGATGATTGACTGAATCTGGATCTTGATAATCCTTATCTTTGACGAAACCAAAGAACTCAGCTTTCTTCTTTGGCTCTGGATGGTTTGGATGATATCTAGCCAATTGTTTCACAGACTCATTATCCATGTGAGATAATATCAACAGATCATTGTTTTCATCTTTTTCAAGATCAGGATAAGCATGATCTATCAACATTTGAACAAATCGTGGATACACCCAAGTCTTGTTCTTTGAAGTAATGTTCTCAACCATGTAATGAAATACTATCTTCGAAAAATTATACTTCTTGTTTAACACAAGAGTTGTCACCATATTCATTTGATAATCTCTCATTGCATCATAACCTCCCTTCCTATGACTTAGAGCCTGCAACACTGAGTGAATAAGAAACTTGTAAGGCTTTGAAAACTTTGATTTCAAGTAATTAGCACTGTTCAGTGCACCAATATAACCCATCCGCAGCATACAGCCTTTGACCATCCTCTCTGGGAATTTTGATGGAGAATTCTCATCATCTGGAAAATCTATCACCTCTCGTACAAGTGCCTCTGAGATAATAATCGTTTTTTCTTCACCATTCAGTTCAACAATTGAGTTTATTGTTTTGTGTTCTTCATTATACGTTGCCTTCTCCCAAAAACGCTTAAGATGTGATCTAAAAACCAAATGTTGATTTGTCAATGCTTTCTGAATCGGCAACCTTCTCATAAATTCCAGAATACTCTTGAATTCAGACAGCTTTGGAATCTTTTCCTCATCGAAATCACAACAAGTGTTATGTAGTGCATCAAATAACACATTTGAAGGCTGAAAACAACATCAAACAATCAAGTTAACACTTAAAAATTTTCAAACTAAAACAACTTTCAAACGAAATAACATTTATACGAAATCATACACACAAACGGAATCACATTTCATGCGGAATAACAGTTCAAACGGAATAACATCTTATGTGAAGTAACATTTTGAAACGAAATAACATATGACACTTTGAACCGAAATCACATTTGAAATGAAATCAGATGTTCATATGGAATCACTTGTTCATTTCAAGCGGAATTAACAGCCTAAAACGAAATTATCTCAAACCTGTTTTGATGATGAAATAAAGCATCTGGGTTTGTTATACAGTGAATTCCGAGCACACAGATGTGTTTGATTTTCAATTTTACCCACAAAAACCACCTAGATCTAAGTCCTAAGAACTTGTTCATCGTCAATCATACAGAAACAACAGATTTGGTTCAAATCAAAACCCTAAGATAGATCTACAACGTATTCCGACCACACATGTATGATTATCGTTAATTTAAACAACAAACAAACCCTAGATCTAAGTTTTAAACATGTTCATCGCCGACCAAAAGAAATCAGGTCAGATCTGGGTCAAATTAACACGATATCTCACCTTTCCCATGATCTACGATGTGCAAACCAAACTTGGATCAATCTGATCATAGTCTTCTTTTGTCATATCGGGGTTCCCAATTTCGCCTGCAACCAAACTCTCATAAGATTCAAGCACCGAAGCAAGTAGTGCTATGTGCTGTTTTGCAGATGATTCAGTAAAGTCTTGAGCGTTCTTTATGTTTACTGCAATGTTGCACAGAATTCCCGGACCTTGACTCTGATTATTTGATCCCGATGAACTCTGAGTATATGACTGATCCGGTGAGTTTTGAACCTTTGGATTTGGTTTAAAACTTGCAAATGGTGAACTATTGCAGCTTGATGTGACAGATGAAACTCCGGATGTCGAATCAGCACTAAAAGCTGTCTGGATCTTTAGGCTTAGATTGGATGTTGCAGATGTGCTACCTTTGTAATACAATGAAACATCTTGTTGCACACTCGAAGAATTCATTTTTCTAATCTTTGTCAACTCAAGCTCGTATGATTCGATTTTCTCGATAAATGAGCTAAGATTGAATCCAACATATTCATTATTGTTTTTCAGTACCAACAGATAAGTACCCCATTCATCGTATGGCAAAGCATCCGCGTTTATCCACCCACTCTTCATCAGTTTGTTTATGCCCAACCTTTTCATCTCAACGACTAGATGGCAATATCTCTCGATCAATTTCTTTGTTGTTTCTCCTTTCATACCCGTAAAGATATCAAACTCTTTCTTCAACAAAGCAGTTTTGCTTTTTATCATAGACACACTTCCCTTAAACTTGACCTTTAGACAATTCCAAACAGACTGTGAACAACTTTGATCTTGTAGCAGCACTAAGATATCCTCTTTGATGGCTTGCTGTAGAATACTCATCATTTTCTTTTCTGCCTTGAACTCATCTTGTTCTTGTGGAGTTAAGCTTCCGATAGTTTTCTCTAAACCCGCACCATTCTTTGGAGGAACATATTTCGATTCGATTTTCATCCAACATTCGAAATGGTTTGCTTGCACCCAAGTCTTAAATCTATCAGCCCATCCGGAATACTCGTCGATGTTCATCAACTTCGGCGGTTTCTGCATTGTGCCGAATTCATTTTCCATATTGACGTTTTGCACGATACTAGTTGGGGTTTGAGAAGCTGTCATTCCCCCACCGGCAAACAAGTTGTAAAACTCTTGATTATCCATTTTACGAAAACAGTTTACGTAAAAAATTTTCAAGTTTTGAAAACAGGTTACTTTCAAGCGAAATCAGTTTCTACACGAAATAGACTTTCGAAAGAAATCACAAACCTAATGGACTTTTCACACGAAATTAGACCTTCAAGCGAAATTAGCTTTTCAACTGAAATCACTTTTCAAGCGAAATTACCTTCTCAAACGAAATAGCACCTTCACACGGAATCAAGTGCCATTTCAAGCGGAATTAACCAAAAACTTGTTTTCGAGCGAAATTAGCCAAACGGAATTACCTTTTCAAACGGAATTAGTAATTTCGTGCGAAATTACATCAACTTTTCAAACGGAATTAGTTATTTCAAACGAAATAACCTCAATTTTTCAAACGGAATCAGTTGGCTCGTTCAAACGAAATCAGGTTTTTGGTCCATTTTTATCACTTTTAGCCTGAATTTAGGTCTGATTCTTTTAAGGGTTTGTTAAAACTGTATTTTATACACAATATCAAAAGATCAGTCCATTTTTGTGACACCTGTGTCACTGCGACCAGCAAACAAATACCAAACCAATGAAATATTGTATTTTATACTTGGGATCTGTATAAATATGTGTATCTTTTGCACATATCAACTCTTGTTCGATTTCAAGCTCTAAATCGCTTTCTGGAAGGTTATACGCGCACTGATGCGTAAATATAACCAGTTTAATGCAACGAACACTCTGGAATAGTGAAATAGGCTTAACATACCTTAATTAACCTTTACATAACTTAGAAATAAGTTTTGAAGGCTTTGGTATGGCAAAATCAAGTTAAATCGCTTACAGGGACTAAAGTTGACAAACTGCGAAAGTATGCCAATTTGAACTGTAACAGACTTTCCGGAACATGACCATAAGTTAAAAACACCTTAAATATCCTTTATATAGCTTAGAAATAGGCTTTGAGGGGTTCGGTGTGCTAAAATAAACTTTTGGGTCATTCAGGGACTAAAAGTGTCAAAAAGTGCACAAGTTTGCATTTTCGCGCATAACTTACGTTCTGAATACATCCGGACATCCAAAAACTTATGTAAGCACTAAAACATTTTACTTTAGTGTTTGGCATAAGAAAAATCCATTCGTCGCGTCATTTGGATCGTTTTTCGCGCTTGTGCGCATTCCGTCGTAATTAAGCGAACATCGCGTTCGTACGACCAAACGAACCAACATCCGACATATTTTTGAGCATGTTTCATGTCCACAATGTTTAGGAATCATTTTAGGGCCTTAAATTTGGCTTTACGGGCCTTAGAAGTGTCGGGAATGGCCTTAAACACATACAAGGACTGAAACTGTCATTTCTGAAACATGTTGGCTGATCAGGCAGGCCAGGCGGCCTGCGTTATACTTGCCTGATCTTGAAGCGGGCCGCGTGCGACTATCAGAACAGATTAGATCGAACAGTCAGCAGTTTCCAGCTGTTTTATCCACCACCACACACTCACAACTTGCTTATTCAGCTGATAAGGACCATTTTTAGCCACCACAACTTTGCAACACATGTACGGGTAGGATTCGAGCACGGTTTCCTTGAAATGATCTTAACGGTTACCCGAAAACTATAAATACCCCACCCCCCATTGCTTCAAACTCACAAGAATCTGATTAAAAAGACTCTAAGTTGGAACCATTGTTTCATACCTGAGTTATTTTGATCACGATTAGCATTCGGGGACCCTTCGTAAGTATTCTTTCGTTCTTTTCTTTATTTTATTGCTTTTCGAGTCCGAAAGTCAAACTTTGTTTGACTTTCTGCATTGACCAATTATGGTCAATGCGAAGTTCGTTTGAACTTCGCAACGTGATTGTAATCACGATGGTTATAGTCCTTTGGGACTATGCCTACTGATTACCACGTTGTCTAGGGTCGTAAGGGTAAGCGATCTAATAAATCGCTTATACCTTCGAACCCGACCCATTTGGTCGATCATTAGGATCCGACCAAACACATTAGGTGACCATAGTATATAGGGAATAACCTTCCGAGGTTATACCTTATGGTCACGACGTTTAAGTAGTTGTATGATAGGTAGTTTATATGCCTTAGGTAAATTACCAGAATACCCTTTTCATGTATAATTGGTAATTAAGCATATGTAACCTAAACTTTTGTCACATAACTGATTATGTAACATGTTTAGGCATATAACACTTGTCATAGGACTAGTTAGACGTTCCGAACGCGTTTCACGCGAACGACGCGTTAAAGTAGCATAAGCTACCTAAAACGGGTCGTAATGGGTCGAAAGCACTTAGGTTAGGTTTCATTTAGTATGTAGGCTTTGTTAAACCATATGACACGAGGTTCTATTACTCGTTTGGTTTACAAACCCTCATTCTATCTAAATCATCCGATTTAGGTCCGGTTATTAACATAGTTACCTATATTAGGTGCCGTTTGATTTCCGTGATCTCTAGCATTGTTTGGTTGTTACTCAAGGACTACTAAGCAATATCAAGTGAGTACATAGACCCCTCTTTTACTGTTTTCCAAACTGTTTTGGGGTGAAACACATGTGCCTACTTGTTACTTTCATGCTTTCCTGTTTTCACATCATATACCTGCTATGTTTGTTAGTACATTATAGAACATGATTTCATTACCTTTCATGCTATGTATGCCCATTATGTGCATACTTAGTACATCGTTTTACATTACATTTTATGCTATGTATGTCCATTGTGTGCATACTTAGTACATCGTTTTACATTACATTTTGAACCGTTTATAACAATTTGACTATGTGAACCGTTGTAAACATTTGACTATGTGAACCGTTGTAAACATTTGACTATGTGAACCGTTGTAAACATTTGACTATGTGAACCGTTTGTATCTGAGAACCGTTTGTATCTGTGAACCGTTTGTATCTGTGAACCGTTTGTATCTGTGAACCGTTTGTATCTGTGAACCGTTTGTATCTGTGAACCGTTTGTAACTATGAACCATGTGAACCGTATTTGACCATACATAATCATTTCTACAATTGTTAAACATTACATCTTGATGGTTTGGTTTGAGTAAGTGATTTAAGTAACGAGGCGTGTGTAATATGATACAAGCATGGTGGATACGCCGCTGGTACTTCCTATATATAAGTGTTTGTATGGCATTACATATCGTAGCGTTATTTAAATCATTTCAGTTTGAGACATATAACATTTTATACAAATATCATACTTTTCACAAAACATTGTTTTACAAACAACTTATCTTATACAAACTCATTTTACATAGTTATTCATTTAACCATACATTATTCTCTTATTTATACATATCATCTGATCTTATCGTTTTTCAAATAATTTACAAAACAAAGCAAATTACAAGGTTCATGACTAAACATTTTCTCAAACATAAGTCATGAAACCTATTTTCACAAAACCTATGTATCTCACAGGCATTTTTATGCTGACGTACCTATTTTCACATGTGTTTTTCAGGAGCTGTTGCATAAGATGATCAAGATACACATAGGCAGACTTGGGCTTTAGTGACAATAAAAGATGCAAGACTAGTTAATTATGTTGTATTTCTTTGTTTGTTAAGACATTGTAACACTTTTAATCAATAAAACGAAACTTCAATTGCCATGGATTTGAAACAATTAATTCTGTTACAACACTCCCCGACATTTCCGCCACGTTTTGTATGTTCTACGTGGTCGGGGTGTGACAGAAAAGATGGTATCAGAGCCAATGGTTATAGGGAATTAGGCTATTAGTAATGCTTTGACCTAGTCTATAACCTTCTTAGGACCCTAACGCGAGTTTACTTGCGTTTAGTCATAAAACAATACTGTCACCTATCCTTAGGTGACGACCACAACTAGAACATAAATTTCAAAACCGCTTTGAAAACTAATCATCTGTTCTAGGATGATTGATTACTAGGTTTTGAACCCTCTGTTATATGGTTTTGAACCCTATGAGTTTTCAAAATCTCGTCAAGATTTTGGGTTTTAAATAATGTGAACACGTGCAAACTGGAAGGGTGAATGCCTGTATTATGGGTTTTCTGTCTAGGCAAGCACTTCGTATACATCTCATCAGACGCGAGACCAGTTGTGCTTACCTGGGAATTCTTGGGATGAGTGTTCACTTATAGGCGAGCATGTCTTCGCGATACATTATTTTTGACCCATTTACTTTGATTAGTCACTGTGTGTCATTTGTTTACCTTGTGGTAACAAACAAATGACCACTATCCTTGCTTTCATCAGATTTGTTTCATCTCATTCTTTTCGTCTAATTCTCTCACTCGTTTCCTTTCATGTTTCCTCTTTTAGAATGCCTCCTCGACGCGAAAGCCAGATAGCGACTGTCGAATTGGCAGAAATCATTGCGCAGCAAATGGCTGCTCAATTCCCAAACTTCTTTGCTCAATGGAATCAAGCCAACAACAACAACAATGGTCCATGCAATTTCAAGAGTTTTAACTCGGCGAAACCACTCAAGTTTAGTGGTTCTGAGGGAGCGACTGGGCTTCTTCAATGGTTCGAGAGCATTGAGAATACTTTCCGCCACGTGCAGTGTCCTGACAATCGCAAGGTCGAGTTTGCTTCGAGTGTGTTCCAAAAGAGAGCCCTTACGTGGTGGAACGGGGTAATGAGAGATCGTGGTGCAGAAGTTGCTCTAGCACAGACATGGGCTGAACTTAGGACCCTTATGATGAAGGAATTCTGTCCTCGTCACGAGATCAGGGCCTTGGAAAGGGAATTCGACAATCTTGAGCAAGACAGCGGTGAGCATCGAGCCTACACGGACCGTTATGAGGAGTTAAGTCTGTTATGCCCAAACATGGTCACGCCTTTGGATAAGGCAATCGAAAAGTACATTGATGGCCTCCCTGACTCAATACAAGACATTGTGACTGGTAGTAACCCTACTACAGTTAGACAGGCCATTGAGCTATCTGCAACCTTGACTGAATCAAAGATCAGGAAAGGTAAACTTTTCCGAAAAGGTGACAAGAAACCGGTCGAGGAATCGAACCCAATCGAGGAATCAAAGACCATGGATGAACAGACTGGATCCCCTAAGAAGACAAAGAAGCGAAAGGCTTCTCAGAACTTCGCCATGGTTACTCACAATGATCAAGCCGTCCCCAACCAACCAGCTCAACCCCCTGCTAGGAAGCCATACAATGGAACTGCACCCTTGTGCAACCAATGTAGCCTCCATCATAATGCCAATGTAAAGTGCCACAAATGCCAAACTTGTGGGCTTATAGGCCATACAGCAAGAGTCTGCCCAGCTGCAGCTGCACCAAACCAAGCTGGCAATAATACCGCTCAAGGTCGTTTTCTACCAGGTTCTTGCTTCAACTGTGGCGAGATGGGTCATTTCCGAAGAAATTGCCCAAAACTTGCTAATGCAAATCTAGCACAGGGATGAGCATCTGACCGAATGGAAGACAACGCTGTTTAGAAATAATCAATCCTTATGTATTATTTTCTTTAGTTGTCAAGGTCCAAGAAACAGTTGTTATCGTTGTTTATAAATAAATCTTTTATATACACTACAATGTATTTATGTGGTGGCATGTATAAACAACATATCTCTTACAATACCGACAATCAAGGAACCGTATTCCTTGAAGAACAAACTACCCCCAAAATTTTCCCATTCTATGATCTCTTGCGTTTCCACGAAATTCCTATGTACCCGTTTATTCTAAGGAAACGAAGTACAAGGCGCAAGTTACAACATTGGACGAATACCCAAAGTACCACTATAAATCCTTAATAGGGTACCTAAGGGTATTTCCGTAAAATCCTAAAATTGTTGTGTTCCTTAATTCGACTATTACGTTTCTTTGAAAACAAAATCGAATTTTTGGGAGATCTTCCTATCTTTTCAGATAGATCCCAGAGGACATTGAAGTCCATCGAATGGTTTCCATATCCGTTCTCAATCGATAACAAAGTAATAACAAATTAATAACCAAGTTAAACAACTATGTGATTATGTGCTTATGAACATTACAAGACAAACTGTGCGGACTGTACAAGGAATTACGTAATTATGGATGCATACATAATTATGGAATTTAGTGCACAGAAACCACAGCGAGCTTTGTCATGTGCCTAGAAGTTAATTCTATTCATTTCCGTTTCTGAGGAAACACCCGTTGAAAATGACTCCGTTTGTTCATTTTCGTTTCTGAAGATTTCCGTTGAGGAAATGAATATCCGTTTGTTTCTTCTTTTCATTTCCATTTCTGATGAAGCAACCGTTGAAAATGATTCCGTTTGTTCATTTTCGTTTCTGAAGATTTGTCCGTTGAGGAAATGAATATCCGTTTGTTTCTTCTTTTCATTTCCATTTATGATGAAGCAACCGTTGAAAATGATTCCGTTTGTTCATTTTCGTTTCTGAAGATTTGTCCGTTGAGGAAATGAATATTCGTTTGTTTCTTCTTTTCGTTTCCCTTTCTGATGAAGCACCCGTTGAAAATGACTCCGTAAGTTCATTTTACGTTTCTGAAGATTGCCCGTTGAGGAAATGAATCCCCGTTTGTTTATTCCTTCATTTCCGCTTCTGAAGAATACTCATTGAGGAAAATGACTCCGTCTGTTCATTTTCGTTCTGAAGAATGTCCGTTAAGGAAATGACAGGATTATGCCTTACATATCTCTGGTGGTTATTTGACACAAAGTCACAAATAGACTCCTACGAATAAATTTCGGGACGAAATTTCCTAAAGTAGGGGAGACTGTGACACCTGTGTCACTGCGACCAGCAAACAAATACCAAACCAATGAAATATTGTATTTCATACTTGGGATCTGTATAAATATGTGTATCTTTTGCACATATCAACTCTTGTTCGATTTCAAGCTCTAAATCGCTTTCTGGAAGGTTATACGCGCACTGATGCATAAATATAACCAGTTTAATGCAACGAACACTCCGGAATAGTGAAATAGGCTTAACATACCTTAATTAACCTTTACATAACTTAGAAATAAGTTTTGAAGGCTTTGGTATGGCAAAATCAAGTTAAATCGCTTACAGGGACTAAAGTTGACAAACTGCGAAAGTATGCCAATTTGAACTGTAACAGACTTTCCAGAACATGACCATAAGTTAAACACACCTTAAATATCCTTTATATAGCTTAGAAATAGGCTTTGAGGGGTTCGGTGTGCTAAAATAAACTTTTGGGTCATTCAGGGACTAAAAGTGTCAAAAAGTGCACAAGTTTGCATTTTCGCGCATAACTTACGTTCTGAATACATCCGGACATCCAAAAATTTATTTAAGCACTAAAACATTTTACTTTAGTGTTTGGCATAAGAAAAATCCATTCGTCGCGTCATTTGGATCGTTTTTCGCGCTTGTGCGCATTCCGTCGTAATTAAGCGAACATCGCGTTCGTATGACCAAACGAACCAACATCCGACATATTTTTGAGCATGTTTCATGTCCACAATGTTTAGGCATCATTTTAGGGCCTTAAAGTTGGCTTTACGGGCCTTAGAAGTGTCGGGAATGGCCTTAAACACATGCAGGGACTGAAACTGTCATTTCTGAAACATGTTGGCTGATCAGGCAGGCCCGGCGGCATGCGTTATACTTGCCTGATCCTGAAGCGGGCCGCGTGCGACTATCAGAACAGATTAGATCGAATAGTCAGCAGTTTCCAGCTGTTTTATCCACCACCACACACTCACAACTTGCTTATTCAGCTGATAAGGACCATTTTTAGCCACCACAACTTTGCAACACATGTACGGGTAGGATTCGAGCACGGTTTCCTTGAAATGATCTTAACGGTTACCCGAAAACTATAAATACCCCACCCCCCATTGCTTCAAACTCACAAGAATCTGATTAAAAAGACTCTAAGTTGGAACCATTGTTTCATACCTGAGTTATTTTGATCACGATTAGCATTCGGGGACCCTTCGTAAGTATTCTTTCGTTCTTTTCTTTATTTTATTGCTTTTCGAGTCCGAAAGTCAAACTTTGTTTGACTTTCTGCATTGACCAATTATGGTCAATGCGAAGTTCATTTGAACTTCGCAACGTGATTGTAATCACGATGGTTATAGTCCTTTGGGACTATGCCTACTTATTACCACGTTGTCTAGGGTCGTAAGGGTAAGCGATCTAATAAATCGCTTATACCTTCGAACCCGACCCATTTGGTCGATCATTAGGATCCGACCAAACACATTAGGTGACCATAGTATATAGGGAATAACCTTCCGAGGTTATACCTTATGGTCACGACGTTTAAGTAGTTGTATGATAGGTAGTTTATATGCCTTAGGTAAATTACCAGAATACCCTTTTCATGTATAATTGGTAATTAAGCATATGTAACCTAAACTTTTGTCACATAACTGATTATGTAACATGTTTAGGCATATAACACTTGTCATAGGACTAGTTAGACGTTCCGAACGCGTTTCACGCGAACGACGCGTTAAAGTAGCATAAGCTACCTAAAACGGGTCGTAATGGGTCGAAAGCACTTAGGTTAGGTTTCATTTAGTATGTAGGCTTTGTTAAACCATATGACACGAGTCTCTATTACTCGTTTGGTTTACAAACCCTCATTCTATCTAAATCATCCGATTTAGGTCCGGTTATTAACATAGTTACCTATATTAGGTGCCGTTTGATTTCCGTGATCTCTAGCATTGTTTGGGTGTTACTCAAGGACTACTAAGCAATCTCAAGTGAGTACATAGACCCCTCTTTTACTGTTTTCCAAACTGTTTTGGGGTGAAACACATGTGCCTACTTGTTACTTTCATGCTTTCCTGTTTTCACATCATATACCTGCTATGTTTGTTAGTACATTATAGAACATGATTTCATTACCTTTCATGCTATGTATGCCCATTATGTGCATACTTAGTACATCGTTTTACATTACATTTTATGCTATGTATGTCCATTGTGTGCATACTTAGTACATCGTTTTACATTACATTTTGAACCGTTTATAACAATTTGACTATGTGAACCGTTGTAAACATTTGACTATGTGAACCGTTGTAAACATTTGACTATGTGAACTGTTTGTATATGAGAACCGTTTGTATCTGTGAACCGTTTGTATCTGTGAACCGTCTGTATCTGTGAACCGTTTGTATCTGTGAACCGTTTGTATCTGTGAACTGTTTGTATCTATGAACCGTGTGAACCGTATTTGACCATACATAAACATTTCTACAATTGTTAAACATTACATCTTGATGGTTTGGTTTGAGTAAGTGATTTAAGTAACGAGGCGTGTGTAATATGATACAAGCATGGTGGATACGCCGCTGGTACTTCCTATATATAAGTGTTTGTATGGTATTACATATCGTAGCGTTATTTAAATCATTTCAGTTTGAGACATATAACATTTTATACAAATATCATACTTATCACAAAACATTGTTTTACAAACAACTTATCTTATACAAACTCATTTTACATAGTTATTCATTTAACCATACATTATTCTCTTATTTATACATATCATCTGATCTTATCGTTTTTCAAATAATTTACAAAACAAAGCAAATTACAAGGTTCATGACTAAACATTTTCTCAAACATAAGTCATGAAACCTATTTTCACAAAACCTATGTATCTCACAGGCATTTTTATGCTGACGTACCTATTTTCACATGTGTTTTTCAGGAGCTGTTGCATAAGATGATCAAGATACACATAGGCAGACTTGGGCTTTAGTGACAATAAAAGATGCAAGACTAGTTAATTATGTTGTATTTCTTTGTTTGTTAAGACATTGTAACACTTTTAATCAATAAAACGAAACTTCAATTGCCATGGATTTGAAACAATTAATTCTGTTACAACACTCCCCGACATTTCCGCCACGTTTTGTATGTTCTACGTGGTCGGGGTGTGACAATTTTGTCCGTGAATTTGTCCAGAAGTCCAAAAAATGAGTAGAAAAGGCACTGATTCAAGTGTATTGACTCATCCTGAGCTCTGATACCACTTGTAGGATCGTTTTACCGACCAAATGAGTCAATCAGAGACAATACACAACTGTTTGAGAGGCGGAAACAAACAAACAGTCTAGAATCAGTAAAGAATTGAGTAGAAACAGAGTATTTCACTTTAAAACAAGCTTCTCATTCAAAATAGACTTGAATACACGGTGGAATTTCAGCAGCACTTCGTGACACTCTGACTAATTCCGTGCCAAATGAGAAACAAGACACACCTATATATAGGCTGGTGATTTCGCTTGAAATGACCACATGTCATTTCAAGCGGAATTACATCAAAACACATAAAATTACACTTTAGACCCCTGTAAACCTTATACAAACATGACCTAGACTTAAGACGTAGGCTATAGACATTATGCACCAACACCTTCTATGAAAAAAGATGGCAAAAAACTAAGTAGGAAACAATATTTAAAATTTAAAACGTATTGAAGCGTTTAATTTTGAGGGTTTTACTACAATTGATGCACCGGTTACAACTCACCATAAAATGGTTTGAAGCGGCGATAAAGTGTGTTTTGAAATTTGAATCACCCCCTTACCGCTATTTGCTTTGAAATTTATGTTCGTTTGTTAATTAAATGGACAAACCTATACCCCAATTTTAAGCATTTCTAAGCAAAAGTTTTTGCCCAAGTTTGGTTTTGACTTTTAGGCAAAATTGAACGAACCTAACAAAAAACCGTTAATCTAACCAAATAAACGAACTGATTAACCAAAAACCAATGGATGCTACAATAATTACCAATATGAAAACTACCAGAAACGAGTATCCCAATGTAAAGTGTAGGTCGCACCCGCCGCATCGCGCGGGCACCCTGCTAGTAATGATAAAAGTGACTAACTAGTTATCGAAGTATAACTACGTATAGGTAGAACAAGATGAATTACGGTCTAGTTCTCTTGATTATTACGAAAGGTTTGGGGCAAACCGCTAACTATAATTTTGAAAAGAAAAAACAAACAAACTAAACTGGTCAGGTTGGTTGGGTCGGTTAAACCGATCGGTTTTCAAGGATTTACGATATAACGCGGTTATGTAAAAAACAAGTCATTTAAAAGCGTAATTTTGTAAAAAAAAAAAAGAGGTTTATTTTTAATAAAATATATATGAAACATACACAATTTTATATTTCTAAAATGAGAAAAGAAAAATGGTTTGTTCGGTTTACACTCCATAAAATGTAAGTTGAACCTTAAACATTACCGTGAATCCGAGGGTATATATTTCAAGTTGGCTTACTTAGCTTTGTTTTAGACGGTTTGTGAGGTGGGGTGGAGATACAATAGGAAGTTTATTTGGCTAGGAAGGCTAGGAAGTGATCTTGACCATCCATTAAGTTAATCAAGGGCTAAGATTAAATCAGGTAAATTGAAAGAAAGAAAAGAGGCGCGTGAGTTTGTTCAAGGGCATTCTAGTCAATACAAGCCAATAGTTTCTCTCTCCTCCAATTCCCCCCATTTTTTAAACGTTAATAACTCTTTCATACGACATTATTTTTTTATAAAAATTGCACAAAAAAAACGAGCGTTTTTTTATCTTTAAAACGAGTATACTATTGCTATATTTAAAAAAAAATTTAAACCCAGTTGTGTAAAACGCAATAGAAAAACCACCAGTTACGTAAAACGCAATGAAAAAAAAACCTAAAAAATGACATTTTTCTAAAACGCAATGCACCAAAAACACAAAGAAATGACTTATTTGTAAAACGCAATGGCCAGAAAACACAAAGAAATGTCTTATTTCTAAAACGCAATGGACTGAAAACACATAAAAAGGTGTTTTACCTAAAACGCAATGCACAAAAAACACAAAGAAATGTTTTATTTGTAAAACGCAATGGCCAGAAAACACTTAAAAATGTCTCATTTCTAAAACGCAATGACCTAAAAAAACAAAAGAAAGTGTTCTCTGTAAAACGCAATGGACTGAAAACACCTAAAAATGTGTTTTACCTAAAACACAATGACTAAAAACACTTCAAAAATGTGTTTTTACCTAAAACGCAATGACTAAAGATACTTAAAAATGTGTTTTTTCTAAAAAGCAATAGCCAGAAAACACATAAAACTCTCTTATTTCTAAAACGCAATGGACACATAAAACTGTTTGTGAACTGTTTGTGAATTGTCTGTGAACTGTCTGAATTGTCTACGAATTACTGTCTTCGAAATGAGCCAATTTCTGGAAAATTAATTTTTCTGATGCGTTTTTAGTACAGCAATGACTAAATAAAAACCCAGATCGTGAAAATGAAATTAAAGAATTTCTTACATGGATCGAAGCCGGTTTCTTCATCAATTGACGAAATTTGAAATGATAGAAACACTTATCAGCGATTGAATCGAACAAATCGAGTGATTATCTTTAAAATCACCAGAAAAACGAGATTTTGAATGAAATTAAACTGGGTTTTCTTCGAAAAAAGCTGAAGAACACGTTGATCGGGTGGTTGAATCATTGATTGATGACGAAAATCACACTATAATGTAGTGATTATTGAGATAGTAAGTGAAGAAAAGGTTGGAGATGTTGGGTTTTGAAAATGGTGGGTTTTGAAGTAACTGGGGAGAAGAAGGAAGAAGAAATGATGAGATTGACTAAAATACCCTTTCTCTTTATTTTAAAAATTGCCACATGTCATAATCATATGGTTTCCTATCCTTCCTAACCAAAATTAACTTTCTATTTGATCTTTTCCTTTGTGAGGTATAATAAATCTATCTATACTATATAATAAAAGAAACCGTTTTAGGGAAACATAAGAAACCGTTTTAGGGAAACATGTCGCTTTATGAGATGGTCTCAATTAAAATTTATAGAAGAGATTTGATGATAAAGATAAGTGATAACCATATATTAATTATTAAAATTCAAAGATTTTGATGATAAGAATACGGATAACTGATAACCATATATTAATTAATAAAAGTGAAAACTATATATTAACGTTTTTATTATTTATAAAGATAAATATAGTTTTAATTGTTTATATAAAAGTTTATAATCTTTATCTTTATTTACTATCTAATAACAGACAGGTAATGAAAATAAAAAAATAGCATTTTTTTTTTCTTTTAACGTTTTCTTTTACTTTTTCCGCTTATTAATAACTATTTAATTTAAAATTTCATTGATTTAACCATGCGTAATACTTAAGTTTCTAACCTATTAATAAATAAATAAAAAATAAAGTAAAATGTTAACTTGTGTAATACACAAGTTTCTAACCTAATAATAAATAAATAAAAAACAAAGTAAAATGTTATAATAAATCAAAGTTCATTTTTTCAAAAACATATATTGACGACCATATGTGTTAACTGATTATATTATATTTAATCAACCTGTGTGATACACGTGTTTATTCAACCCATGCAATATACGTTTTTAAAGATGTAACTTTTTTATTATCTATAATAAGGAAAATGTCACGGAATAGTAACCAAGTGTTAAAAGTGTTTTAATTAGGTTATTCGTATCGTGCTTTAATTAGATAACTTAACATTCAAATCGAGCCATGTCCTTTTTTCCATGTGTCAAGAAAAAAATGGAGCATAAGATATTGGGCTCGGATTATTTTAATATATGAAATTATATTTATTAAAAATAAAACACTTTAATTACATTAAAAATTAAAAAAAACAAGTTACAATCCAAGTGACTCGAGTTGGCATCAAATAAAAGGGAAAAAAGAAATAATAATTCAAATCACCACGGTTACCTATGAAATTGATGAAAACCCCTTAATTTTAATGAAAAATGAATGTTGAGTGACCTGATTGGAACACTTTTGAAACTTGAGTGACCTAACTGTAACACTTTTAAAACTTGGTTACTATTCTACAAAGTTACCCCATAATATATAAAGTTATATTTATTCAACCCGTGTAATACACGGGGTTATAACATAGTTTTAATATAAACGTCATCATTGCATAGTTTCGGCCTAAAAACAAAAATAGTGCACGTGTCATCTTTCCATTAGCTAGTCATCTTTGTATTTTAAACATAAGATTATGTATAGTGATTTAACTGAAAAATGAATGTCATGTTAGTGTCACAAAGGTAGGGGCTATCACTATAACTTTTCCCTCAAAATACGTAAAACACAAATATTTTTTAATAAAAATGTAACATGGTTTGTCACAAAGATAGGTCTATCACTAACTTTTCCCTCAAAATACGTAAAACACAAATTTTTTTAAACAAAATGTAACATGGTGGTTTGGTTGTAAGTTGGCCTCACACCCCAGGCAATTGATGCCTGTTCCAGATCCCCCCCCACCCCACCACACACACACACCCACAACGCCTTAGATGGCACCCCCAGGCACGCTGTGTTTCGCAGCCCAAGCAAGTTAACATGACAGTGGGCGCTTGCCTACTACCATAGTCTTATAAACCGTAAAAAATCTATATTTGTGTTTTCACCTTTCTATCTCCTTGTCGATTGAAGTTTGTTGTTGCGTCATTTTCATGCGCTATTTGTGATACATACAACCCGCGACATGCGTTTATTTTGTTTGAAATTACGGATATGATTGGAATAATTCTAGTTGAGTAGTTATGTATTTTAAAGGTTGATCAAATTCACGGAATTTTCTTTTTTATCGGATCCTGTACATTAATTCAGAAGTGTGAGAAGTGCATTATAACACTATATAACACCATATAAGCACCGTATAATACTATGTAACACCATATAACAATATGTAACACTATATAACAAATATAACACTATATTTTGTCTGATAGCATGTTTATGATAGATGTATAGTGTTATATAGTGTTACACAGGTAGCGTTTGGTACGATGTAATAGAAGACGGAATGGAATGGATCATTCTATTGGAATGAAAAGAAACATGTTTGGTTGTCAAGTGGTAATGAAATGGAGCATTTCACAAGGAATGTAAATCTTCCAAATATAATAATTTTCATTACTTGGTATGGTGGTGTTTTTTTTTTCATTCCTTCAAGAAATGGAAATATATTTTATTATTATTATTATTATTATTATTATTATTATTATTATTATTATTTACCATTATTATTATTTTTATTTTTATTGGTTTTAATAACTCACTCACCGGGACACCATTACTGCCATAGCTGCCGCCGTGACTACCGTCGCCGACGTCACCCACTTCCGCCACCGCCACCACCCACCTCAACCCCAGTCGTCAGCCACCTCCGCCGCTACCAACCGTCACCCACCATCCACACCTCCGCCCCCGCTGTCACTCGCCACCACCCACCACTCACCGCCGCCACCCACTGCCACCACCTCCGACCATCGCTACCATTTCCACCTATCACCACCCATCACCACCGACTACCGTCACTCATCACCGATTTTATTCCTTCGTCTATTCTTTCATACCAAACAACACAAAGTAATGATTCATTTCATTCTCACATGGTAACCAAACAAGACATGGAATGGTAATGATCCATTCCATTACATCGTCCATTCCATTACCTCGTACATTCCATTCACCCGTCTATTCCATTACGCCATACCAAACAAACCCATGGTGTTATATGGTGTTACATAGTGTTATACGGTGTTTAAATGGTGTTATATAGTGTTATATATAGTGTTATAATACACTTCTTACACTTCTGAATTAATGTACACTATCCCTACCCTGGTTATTGATATGATTTTTCCTTTAATAAAACAAATATGCGCTTATACAGAATTAAAAGTATTATATCTATTTTAGAATTTGTTTAAATATAAACTAAAAGTTTTACGAGAAAATTAGGTGTTATTTTATATGTGATAAATTTTTTTTTATTTTGAACGGCCAACAAACTCAATCCCGAGCACTCTCGGGGCACCCACTGGACAAACGGAGTACTCCGAGAGTAACCCGAGTCCACCACCAATTCCGGGGAAAACCCGGTAACCCACCCGCCCGTAGGCACGACGGTGAAATTACCGGTAAAACCCGTTTGGCTCAAGGATTCAACCCAGGTTTCCTTGGGTCTCCTATCATTGCCCACCAGTGCCTCACTCTGCACCAAGTGGGAGTCGAACTTGCATCTCTCAAGAGAAATGCAAGCCCTCCATCACTTGATCTAGTGATCATTGACTTTTATATGCGATAATGAATCCCATATTTTTCATTTGGATTTTGTTCACGTTAGGAAGAACACGTGTTTGATGTGTTAGGAGGAACCAAAGTATTGAATTCTCAAATTAAGCGAATTAAAATTGATGAACAAAATGCAACCTTTTAAAACTTTTATATTACATAATACATTACATGTAATAATAAAATTTTATTAACTAATTTCACTTTACAATATACAAATCTATTATTACATAACCCTACAAAAAGTAACTTGTGGTGTCCTAATAACTCAAAAGTTGTGTCTCTTCACATCACACCTCTTCGCTTTCGCTAGAAATGCAAATGATTTTTTCACATCAAAACTGCAAATGATATAGCGACTGGGAAACGTTCTGTCGTTTAAAAAACCAACCGAAAAGTCACATTCCCTGTTAACCAATTTCCATAGTCAATTCTACCGGTGGTGGCTTTACATTTGATCACCGAACCAACATGCCGTTTAGAAAACGACCTACCGTTCAAAAAAAAAAAAGTTAACCAACATAAACTTAACCAAACCGACACCTGACGTTTCGAAAGAAAGTTAACCAAACCGACAACTCTCATTCAGCCATTGTTCCCCGTTATGTGCCACCATTTCACACCCTATATACCCTCACCACCACCATAAATCTCCGACCACGTTATCAACCGTTTCACAAAATTATTTCTTGGTCACCCAACAAATAGAATTCCTCCAAGATGATCGATGAAGTTGCATGCTCTCTGTACGCTGGTGGCGTGATGGTAGGGCAGCGGTAGAGACTGTTACGGAGAAATCCAAGAGATATTGTTGGGGTCGACGGTGGTGGCGGTGATGGATGATGAAGATATGTTGTTTAGAGAGAGAGGGGGATATATATATATATCAAACAAGAGTATGGTGACAAAAATGGGCGGCGGTTGTGGTGTTGCGGTTGCGGACTTCCCGTGGTGATGATATGGTGTCGGTGGGGGTGTTGTTATGTGTGGGTCTTTGAAGAAACGGCCAAGAGAGTTTGAAGGGAGTTTGAAATTTTGAAAAGTGGAGATGTAAACTTTTTGATTATGAATGGTGATATTTTAATGGTACGTGTCCATCTATATAACCACAAATCTGAAGTCACATGCATTCATCAATCATCATCGTCCAGTGACTCATTTTTTTTTGGACGGCGACTTTCACAACAGACGGCGAGGCCGCTACTACCGATAAATCGATAGTTTACCACCGCCCCACTCAGCCAAGACTATGTTGTCTTAACCGGGCCCACGCTTGGCGAGTGTGGCTTGGCGTCCCCCGAGAAAATTTCCAGCCCCCTGCCACTTGACAGGAGTTGCACCCTCCGCAAGAGCTGACACTCTCCGGAGTAAATGCACTGTAATAGAAAACTCGGGCGCTCCTCGGGATCGAACCGGCGCCAATGGCCCCAAATTCTCACCTTCATTGTTGCTGGCCACTGGGCTAGAGCCAGTGGTTTCGTCCAGCGACTCATGTATTGGTTTTATTTGTCTTTCTTTCTAATTTATATATTTTTTTGAAACGCTCTTTTTTATTTATATATATGTTTATGTTTATTCTCTCATATAAAAAGAATGCATTTTATGAACCATCAATTCCAATACCACTCTTATACACATATACAATTAATCATCGATTCTCATGCATGCAGTCAAGGAGATAGATGAATATTTATTGTAGGGTCATAAATGAATATTTGTTGTTTATGTTACCTCACATGAATTTTAAATATTTTATCATATATAGATTAAAACAACTGCAGCATATATTTATACGATGAGAATTGATGTAAATTTTTTTGGGCTTTAATTTTGGGTTTTCTATACTCTTGGGTGTGTCTATACCATAACGAACCAATGTTATCCTTTTGTCTTAGTTATTTTTTCAATGTTTTAACATTTATTTTTTGTTCAGTTTAACAGTCTTTCCGTAACGTACGGGTCCTAAAAATTGACACTAATATATTAATATGGAATGGGTTGAGATATAGTATAAGTATGATTTATTGAAAAAAAATTCCAGTATATCAAATATATTAATATTCGCTCCTTTTTGGTTTTAATTCTTTTCGATCATAAAGTGTTGCATACTTTGTTCTTTTTGTAATTGAAAAAAACGAAAGAATTCTGGTATATCAAATATATTTGTTATATCCGTTCTGTTTTGGTTTCTAATTTTTTCGATCATAAAGTGTTGCATACTTTGTTCTTTTTGTAATTGATAAAAAAAAAAAAAAGAATTCAGGTATATCAAATATATTAATGTTCGTTCTTTTTTTGGTTTCTAATTCTTTTCGATCATAAAGTGTTTGCATACTTTGTTATTCTATTATGTTCAAAGCAAAACTTAGTGTTTTTTTTAGGCTGCTTATTTTACGAAATCATTGATGACTTTGTTTTAGTTTTTTTATATGTCTTTTTCTAGAAAGAACCAATTCAAAAGCTTTATAACTCTTACATTTTGTTTTATAAAACAAAAGTAAATAACATAATAAGTGCATTAGGGATAACCTTCTATTCATATACTAAGTGATACTCACGTCCACGTATTGTTCATTTTTCAAGAAGTTTTAACATTTCTTAATTATTTTTGTTATAAACTTAATAATTTTCACACCTCATACAATGATATAAAGATTATTTATAACCAATGTCCCGCCGCAACGCGCGGGTTAACGTCAACTCGTTTAAGTACAAATTACAAATCTTTAAAAAGTTCTTTGCAGATGACATAAGATGTCAAACTTGTAAGAATAAGATTACAATCTTTATAAAAAAATAAGAGTTTAAGTCCATGTATATTTTTTACTATGGAAAAAGCCACGTACTCTCAATGTGAAAACTATGGTTACTTTAAAATTAGAGTAAATTACGTTTTTGGCCCCTGTGGTTATGTCAGTTTTACTATATTAGCCCAAAATAAGAATTTTTAACGTATCTGCCCCCATGGTCCCTATATCTAACCATTTTGGCCCCTAATTCTAACCAAACCCCAACTCTGGTTAACTTCTTGGTCACATGTGTTGCACATGATGGGTAAAATTGTAATTTCCCCTCCCCCTTTTAATGACTTTGTAAAAAAATCCCAGATCTTCAACCAAACATCATCATCCCCAGATCTTCATCTTCAACCATCATCATCATCCCCAGATCTTCAATTAAATCTAACCCAGATCTTTAACGAACATCATCATCTTCAACCATCATCATCATCCCCACATAAACTTCAAACACAAAATCTAACCCAGATCATCATCATCATCATCATCCCCACATAAACAACATCCAAACACCCCCTAAATTCCTAACACAAAATTGTAAAAAAAAAAAACATAACAAAATACAAACCTGAAGATGAAAATCCACATAACAAAATAAAATCTAATATCCCAAGGTGCATAACCCAGAACAAGAATATAAAAAAAAATAGATTAATAAATAATCACTTAATCTTCAATCTCAAATCCTACTATAATAAAAACACCAATCCACAACTATCATTCATAATTTCAAATCAAACCACAATTATTGAAAAATCTACTTCAAAAATAAAAAAAAAAAAAGAAAAAAGAAAGAAAAGAAAACAGATTCAGATCTTCAAACCCAGATCACACCTTCGTCTCCGGTGAAGTTGTTATGATGATTAGGTTGAGAGTGGTGGTGTAGAGAGCGGTGATTTTGCCCTAACGCCGACGGTTTTCAGGTAGACAGAGACTGCCACCCATCATCATCATCATCATCATCAATTTTTCTGAAAAAATAAAGGAAACTGAGGAAGGGGGATGGGTGTTCACCGTGAATCTCGTCGGAGGAGCCTCAACCAACCACCGTCGATTCCTATGCCGCCACCGTGAGCGGCGGCGCCTAATCATCTTGTCGCCTTCTCTCTCTTCGATTTTTGTCTCCAGAAAACAGGGGTACGGGGGAGGTGTGGGTGTTATCGGAGGAGTGTGGTCGCCGGCTTGCCGCTGGTGGTCTCGTCGGTCGGCTGCTGGCCTTCATTGAGAAGGAAGAGGGTGAGTAGGAGAGTGTTTCATGTGTAGGTGTGTTTGAGATGTGAAGAACTGAGGAGTTGATAAAGATTTGTTTGTTTTTTTGGTTTAGGGTTTTCTAAGGTAGAAGAAGATATAACAGATTTAAAGGGAAGGAGAAATTACCATAATACCCATCATGTGCAACACATGTGACCAAGAAGTTAACCAGAGTTGGGGTTTGGTTAGAATTAGGGGCCAAAATGGTTAGATATAGGGACCATGGGGGCAGATACGTTAAAAATTCTTATTTTGGGCTAATATAGTAAAACTGACATAACCACAGGGGCCAAAAACGTAATTTACTCTTAAAATTAAATCAACTTTAGATAGCGATTGTTCTTGAATTTAAAATCAAACCAACTTTAGATAACGATTGTCCTTAAATTTTATTTATCGTCATCGCAAAACATACAACGAGAGAAAATTGCATTATTTGATTTTGTATATTACATTGGGTTGATAAATAATAAAACGTGAAATGAGAAAAAATATACATATTTATTGAAAATTTTAAATTTATTTTTTTAATTTGAAAAAAATATATGTGTTTTTTATATAATCTATACATATTATTAAATTTAATAATAAATATGTTATTAAAGAATGAGTATATAAGCGAATTTAAACTATATAATTAAAATTATAGATAATAATGAAAATTAGTTTGGAAATAATTTAGGTATGAATTAAAATTTGAAATTATATCAATTGCCATAAAATACGATATTAAATATTTGAGTTACCAAAATTTTTGGTATTGAGATTACTATAAATCATGACAAAATTGTTTCTACATTTATAATCAATAAATCAGGGTTGAATAAATAAATTGTACATACTAAATAATAAAACAATATATCTTTAAAAACCTCATTTATTGTACGGGTTAAATAAGTATAATTATATATATTAAATAATAAAAAGTTATATCTATAAGAACCATATTGTACGGGTTGAATAAACGTAATTTTATATACCAAATAAAAAGTTATATCTTTAAAACCACGTATATTACACGAGTTGAATAAATGTAATATTGTTTACTAAATAATAAAATAATACATATATAAAAAATCTATTTTATTACACGGGTTGAATAAATGTAATTTTATATACCAAATAATAATAAAAAATTACTTCTTTAAAAATATGTGCATTACACGGTTTGAATAAATGTAATTTTCTGTACTAAATAATAAAAAATATATATTCTTAAAATAACCCCGTGTATTGTACGAATTGAATAAATCTAATTTTATATATCAAATAATAAAAAATTATATTTTAAAAAAACCTCATGTATTACATGGGTCGAGTAAATGTAATTTTTTATAGTGAAAATAAAAATATTTAATATATTAATACAAAGTTTGGTTTTCGTGATAAAAAATAGATTATTCTGTTGTTGCAAAATTTGTTAACGAAATCTCAATAAATTTAACCCTTTATTTAAAACTTCGTAAATGTATCCCTAAAGTGGTTTTTTTTTATTATATAGTATTTTGTGTTATTATTTAAAAAATATATTTAATTTATAACTTAAATTTGAAGATAATATATTATTAGAAAAAATAGAATGATTCTATCCAACATTAAAAGTAAGATAAGATTTAATATTAATTGATTATTTATTATTTAATTATTTGATATATGATAAGTATGAAAACAGCAGGAAATTACAAATGTAGACGTCTTCAATGAATGACACGTGTCACTTATTAGTTTCTTTTATTATAGTAGATAGATTAATAAGTGATTAACATGTATTAATTATTAAAATAAAATATATTAAATTAGAATAAGATATAAGTAAAAAATTGTGACGTTAAAGGAGAAAATGTCACATGACATTAGTTGTAATTATTTATTAGAAGTTACCTTAGATTAGATGTTGTAAGTTGAGATTGAGAAATTCACATCTTAAAACAAGTAGATGTGTCTAATGGTTTGTGAAAAGAAAGTAGAAGACGTTTGATAGAGAACAAGAGGTCTTGGCCTATTGGTTTTGTCAAATGAAAACAACATATGAGAGTACTTTGTATTTTCCCTATTTCAGAGTTTCATTAGTGTTGTGCATCATGTCATGTCATGTCTAAAATAATGGGATTTTGGATACCAGCCAAATAGTCCATTTTACGGCCGCCTTGCATGGAAACCATCAAATGGAACAGATAAAAACTTTTTTTTTTCTTCTTTTTTTACGGTAAATTTGAATCACTGACGGATTACTAGTGTATCATTGTGTCTTCAGCACAACTGAACCACCCGATCATATCTATCTCCACCGGACAATAGTGCATATATACCAATTTAGGAGAAAACCCAATAAATTTGAGAAAAACCTCATTATAGAAATCGAATCCAGAATCTAATTATTCATAAGTCTTATCTCACTCCTAATATATCTAGGCTAAAATTGCCATGGGCGAAACTGATTAAACTTAAATTGCATTAAGACCCCTTTATCACATGTAATTATTATAAACTATAAATTAGCAACAAAATGTTGGAGTTGTATCCCATGTATGGCCCATGGGGAGTTTTTCAATTTTTTTTTTAAATTTTTCATTTCTAATCCATTGCTTTTCATCTTGTCCAATATAACCCTAACAGTTTTTTTATTTTCAACTTTGGTCCCTCATATTTTTCATCTTTCACAAGTTTTTCGTTTTACGTTTCTTACTAAATTTTGCAAGACATGACGCAATATGCGTGTAACGTTCACCGTTGTTTGGTATTTTCCATTTGACAGGCTCGCCGCAAAAGGTTTACTTTCCCCCTTCAACTTAGTTATTCTTTTCTACGTTTTACGTTTCGGTCTAATTCTTCGCATTAACGCACCGCAACGAGCGTGCGTGGTTCAACGATTTTACGTCTGCTTTTCGTTTGGTGTTATTTTTTCCTTTTTTATTTATTTTATTTTTACGGACTTTTCCAATGTTTGGATCGCTGACAATGATGTGGCGTTGGTGCTACTTGGCATGGTTTTACGAACGTTTTTAACCTACTAAGTTTTTTACTAATAATTTATTTCAAGTTCATACGATTAACGCATCACACGAGGTTTGGATTAATCCATTCGATGTTTGCAATGTTCTCACGCCGCAACGCGCACGTATCTTATTGCTAGTTATTGTCAAAAGGAATTGGAAATTTTCTTTAATCTCTAAAGTATTACCACTAAATTAATTCCAAGCATCTTACTTTGGTTATCAACTAGATTAATGCACCTATAAACACGTGGTTTCACAAACGAAAATACTTTGAATTTGTTGAAATTTAAAATATTAAAAAAAACAATTACATCAGAAGAATAAATGAGTTAATACACAGATGAAATTATATATACATACAATCACGAAGGCGATATACAATGATGTGTCCTTGTTGGCTAATTCTTGCGATGGAATCTGTTTTTTTGTTTCTTCCTTTATAAACTGACATATCATATACTTTTTGCTCAGATTTTCCAGTTAATACTATGTAGTGCGTCACTGATAAGACGAATGTTTTACATTTATCTCAGTTTTATTTTATCACATTTTAGACTATATGTTATGCAACCATGCCCGCTCCACATAGGATGATTGCATTAGCTATGACTTAGTGCCTGTTTGGTTGACAGGAATCCATAGGATTTCAAGAGAATTGGAGTTGGAATTTGAATTACATTCCTTTGTGTGTTTGGTTGGACAAATTAGTTGAAGAGATTTTTGGATTTCAATTCCAACAAAATCCCTTATTTGATGGAATTCAGATTCCTTCTAAATTTCAAAGGAAAGTTTAAAAAACAAAGGGAATGTTTCCAAAGTTACGGAAATAACCCCTTGCCTCTTTCATTTTTGTCTAAAAACCAAAAAATAATAAAAAATCAAAAAAATAATTAAAAATCCAAAAAAATCAAAAAAAAGAATTAAAAATCCAAAAAAATCAAAAAAATAATAAAAAATATATAAAATTCTAAAAAATAAAAAAAAATCCAAAATATTCTAAAAAATCAAAAAAATGTAAAAAATCAAAAAAATAATAAAAAATCAAAAAAATAATAAAAAATCAAAAAAATTCTAAAAAATCAAAAAATTAATAAAAAATCCAAAAAATTCTAAAAATTGAAAAAAATAATAAAAAAAATCCAAAAAACTCAAAAAAATAAAAAAAATAATAAAAAAAATCTAAAAATTCTAAAAAATCAGAAAAATAATAAAAAATCTAAAATATTCTAAAAAATCAAAAATATAAAAAAAATCAAAAAACAATAAAAAACTCTAAAAAATCAAAAAAATTCTAAAAAATAAAAAAACAATAAAAATCCAAAAAATTCTAAAAAATAAAAAAACTCTAAAAAATAAAAAAACAATGAAATCTTGGTCATCTTCTCTATCTAATGAATGAGGAGTCTGCTTTAAAATTGAAAATCGTCCGCCCTGCACCCACCCCTCGAGTATATGCTTCAACAGGAATCACACAAGGGTAGATTATAAACCTCTAGTAAAATGACCGCCCGTAACAAAGTACATTACATAGCATTACATAGTCCGTTTTAGGGATTGGCGACTTACCCATTCAGTGACTTTGGCACTGGACGTTCCCCAAACGGGTACTGTCGGGTCGGGTGAATTCAATAATAGACGCCTGTTGGCATTCCAGCCTTCCTTCGCCTTTCATGGCCACATATCTTTCCGGCTAAGGAATGGGAAATCCTTCTCCTGTTCCATGAATCCAATTTGCATTTCATCCGGGAAAAGCCATCTTTTTCTCAACAATGCCTTTGTCATTTGATCCAATAGTGTTCCGTTAGATAGGAACAGATTTGATAAATGCTGATAACTCTCGGATAGAGTATTAGAACGGAAAGATCCATTCTAAAAAATCCAAAAAATTTTGAAAAATCAAAAATTCTAAAAATAATAAAAATCCAAAAAAAATCTAAAAAATCTAAAAAATCTATAAAAATCTAAAAAACAAAAAAATAATAAAAATACCAAAAATTCTAAAAAATCAAAAAAATCCAAAAAAAAATTAGAATTTTTTTGATTTTTTTAGATTTTTTATTATTTTTATTATTTTTTAGAATTTTTTGGGTTTTTAGAATTTTTTTGTTTTTTTATAATTTTTTGGATTTTTTAGAATTTTTTGAATTTTTTATTATTTTTTGGAATTTTTTTGGTTTATTACAATTTTTTGGATTTTTTAGAATTTTTTTGTTTTCTTATAATTTTTTTATTTTTATAGTTTTTTTTTGGATTTTTTTAGATTTTTTTTATTTTTTGTCTTTTTTAGAATTTTTTTTGTTTTTTATAATTTTTTGGATTTTTTAGATTTTTTTTATTTTTTTGAATCTTTTGAATTTTTTGGATTTTTTATTATTTTTTAGAATTTTTGGATTTTTTATTATTTTTTAATTTTTAGGATTTTTATTATTTTTAGAATTTTTTTAGTTTTTTAGAATTTATTTTTTGATTTTTTAGAATTTTTTGAACTTTTTATTATTTTTTAGATTTTTTTTTATTTTTTAATTTTTTTGATACTTTTGAATTTTTTGGATTTTTTAGAATTTTTCTGAATTTTTATAATTTTTTATGATTTTTAGAATTTTTTTGAATTTTTGTAATTTTTATAATTTTTTTAATTTTTTAGAATTTTTTTGAATTGTTATCTAAGATAGTTGTTTTTAACTTTTGCCAATTGTTTATAACTAGGGGTAATTTTGTCTTTTTAGGTATTTTTAAATTCTAATTCCATTAATACATTTATCAAACAAACACATCTATGGATTTCAAAGGAATCCATCAAATTCCAATTCCATAGGGATTTCAATTCTAATTCCTACACATTCCGCGAACCAAACGCCCCCTTAGGGACGGAAGTGGTGTTTGGTTGGTATATTTATAAAAAAAAACATAAATTACATCTCTAATAATCACACTTGATCCTGTATAAGCCTCTCATCACTTTTACAGCGAATGCTAAGTATACATATATAATAATGTTTATGCATCGTGAAATAACCATATTTAAATAATTAGGTTTGCATTTCGCCATATTCTTGATTTGTTGTGTTGTTTCACAAGTTATTCAAAAGATTTTTGAATTGACTCTTAACCTTAAAACATATAATCAATTATAACCAAACATAATTTAAGATGATGTTATATTTGTTTGCATATATCCAGATTTCATAAATAAACGGAATTTGTTTAAAATAATTAAAACGCAATAAGAATGAATTAATATAACATTTTAACTATTTTCTATATTTTAGAAGTTTTTTAGATTGAAGAAATGATTTTTATATGTTGTATGCCATTCTAAAAAATAAATTTGTTTGGCATAGAACCCTTCTATACATGTAATGTGATGGTGTTTGAAGATTTGCAAAGAATGTTGGAAGAAGAACGGAAAAAATGTTGAATTAAGGGCCCACTTACATAATTGACAAATAGTTTGGATACAAATGGGGTTTCCGCCTTTCCGGATCGATGGAGAAGGTGAGTTCGTGACATTCTTGTGTCTACTAGATCTTCGGTCCTACTAAACGGCTGCACAACTTTTGAATTTCAGTGTCAACGGGGGGTTCGCCAAGGCGACCCACTCTCCCCATTTCTCTTCATTCTTGTTATGGAGGCTTTTTACAAGCTTCATAAACCGGGCTACGAACATGGAAATTTTCAAGGGCCTTTCTCTTCTAATGGAGGCCCGAGTCATTCTCACTTTATGTTTGCCGATGAAGTCCTTGTCGCAGGTGAATAGGTGGACACAAATGTGGAAAACCTCACTCGGATTCCCATAGGTTTTTATTTGATATCGGGTTTTAAGATCAATTATGCTAAATCTTCTATATGTGGCTTCGGAGCGGAGGAGCATGAGGTTACAAGGATGGCGTCTAAAATGCATTGTAAGGTTCAACAACCTACTTTCACTTATCTTGGTTTAACTATCGGAGCTAATATGAATCTATACAAGAATTGGAAAACGATTATAGATGTGGTTGAAAATAGGTTTTCTCTTTGGAAAGCCTCGATTCTTTGGAAAGTGCAAATTTTAATTCCACCGAACATTGTACAAGTCCCACCTTGGGTTCATTATGTTTTGTCTTGGGGGGATGAGTTTGGGGATGAGTTGTTGGGTATACCGCTCATGGAGGCGAAAGAAGAAGGGTTCGACCCGGTTGGTGATCTTGATGAATTGGAAGCATTGTTATATGGAGAACCAACAGTGGAAATCAAGGAAGAACCACACCAAGAATTGGAGTTGCTAGTGAATGAGTTCACCAATGAACAAATGACGATGGTGACATCTGACCCACTACTTTGCATCAAAGATAGCCAGTCCAGGAGTATGTGATCCGAGAACCCATAGGCGAATGAAGACTGTGATTTGGCCGCCTACAGATAAAGAAAAGACAATTCCGCTAGTGAAGAAAATCCCAGAGGGTGGTCTGAAGAAATTGCATTTCTGGGTTTATGATGAATCTGTGGGACAAGTTTTGATGGTTTGTGATGATGATGTGCAGTTCAGAATGATAGATCAAGTAGACTTACTGACTATCAGTTTACAAGACTTGGAAGTGCTAGCACAAAATCAGATACGGTCTACTGAGAAGTATGAAGCAATTGCCAAGGAGTGGACTGTTGTTGTGGCTGGTGCTTTGCAAGTTAGAAAACAAGGATTCACTGGGTTGAAAAGCACTTCTGGTAGCGGCGGAAGCAGTTGATGATAGAAGTGCCCCTATGAAGATTGTTGGAACCTGAAGGTTTATGCATAGTGGGTTAGTATAGTTAACTGGATTGGGCTTGTAGTGTGTTTAATTAAGTTGTTTTGGGTCGAATTATGTAATGGGCCTTGGGGTTTCAGCTGGGCTTAGACTAGGGGCTTTAGGCCCGAATATGATAGTATATAAGAAAACCCTTGATGTTGTTTTGGGTTTGATCAGTTGTTCAAGAGTAGGAGTGCCAGCCGAAACCTGTTTCTCCTATATCAGTCATCTTCATTGGTGAATGCAAGATAAGTATTGGGTTTATTGATTGTTTGTGGTTTGTTTATCTTGAATCATCCTTTGTTTGGATTCCGCACAAACATAAGACTTGCGTTGATATCAATGAAAGATCCTCTACAGGACTTACATGTGGCACTATGATACTGTAACACCCCGTGTTTTCACGAGTGAAAGTCAAAGTCAAGGTCAAAGTCAACGACCGATTTCGCGCAACTTGACTCGTAGAAATGTTTTTATTTTATTTATATTATGTGGAGTAAGTGTCGTACATTGCAATATTCGAATCGTATTAATCGTGTTCCAATCGACCTACGACTGTGAATGATAGGAAGTAACACTGCGATAAAGTTAATCAAGCTATGCTAATCAATCGACATCGAATCGTAACTCGAACTGGGTACTTTACTTGTTGTTTATACGTGTGTGTGTGCCTTACGTGTTAACTGTGCATGTTTATTTTATGTTATGTTGTGATAATCAAGCGAACTCGATCGAACTCGAAGTCTAACTCGAATGTAAACGAACCCGAACCCGAATTCCGAGTCGAACCATATAAGAAGTAGTTGGGACTGAAAGTAATTTGACTAGGAAACCCTATCGAATCGCTCGCTAATCGAAACCGAAGCAACATTGCACCGAACGCACCAAAACAGGCGGCATCCGCACGGATGGCCAATCCGCACGGATGGCCAATCCGCACGGATTGCCAATCCGCACGGATTGCCATCCGCACGGATGACCTATCCGCGGGGATAGCCTATCCGGGTACGTGCCATGCGCACGGTTCACCCTTTCCCTTTTTGGCATCCTATAAATACACGGGTCACTCTCCAACCTTTCCACTTTTGGCAAGTGACGTCCGAACCACACGCATTCTTCACTCTTTCTCAGATTTCTCTCAATCCAGGTAAGATCTTGCACTAATTCTTGTGCATCTTTGATCACTACACATTTCCATCTTTCAAATCTTCACTTTTAACCATGGAATCATCCAGATTTGAGGTATTCTCGGGTGACGTCATCATGAAGTTCTTATGAACTTCAAGCTTGACCTCATTCCACCAAGAATAACTCAGATCTAAACGATTTCTACAAGATTTCACAATAACTTCACCTAGATCTAAACTTTTCTAAGGATAAAAGAGTTGAAAGAAATAAACCTAAGTTCTCTCCTCCTTTTACCCTTAGAATCGGTACGAATCTGATCGGTTCTAGTCTCTACTCGATAATAGTGATGCACTAGTCCAGATCTGGAGTTCTACCAAAAGACACCTGATTTCGGGGTCAACCGGAACGACCGTTCTGAGTCGTCGACAGGCCAAGTTAGGGTGGTTCCTGACCGGTCTAGTTGTGCGGGTGAGAATACAATTCCAAGTGGTTGCCACGTAATCAGAACGTCTCGATAAACGACAACAGAAACCAAGAGTAGACGAACGGAACAATCAGACCAAAGGCTATCCGCACGGACTAGCCGTCCGCACGGACAAGCCGTCCGCACGGACAGACGATCCGGACGATTGTCACCCGGACGAGCTACCCTTGGGACCCACTTTCCAAACAAGGTTTGAGTATCGACGAATGTGCAATCCGGACGGACGAGCTCTGAATGGATTACTCTTCGGATCATGAGATACTAAGGCCTTAAAACAAAATTCAAGCAATGTCCATCTGCACGGACAAGTTGTCCGCACGGACAGACTATCCGGACGGATTGTCTTGTCCCCACGAACAACTATCCGGACGGATTACCTCCATCCGCATGAATTACCATCCGGGCGGATTACCTAATCCACTTAGTGACTCAGCCCTAAAGATGTTGTCCGCACGGACTACCATCCGGACGGATTGTTGTCCGCGCGACCGGCTTGAAGGGTAGAAATACTTTGATGTTTTCTAAATACTACAACGAAAACTTCAAAGCACAAGCCATCATACACAAACACATCTCACACTTAGGAAGAAACAATCCACTTGAAAGGATATCCGCACGAGTAAGTTGTCCGTACGGATAACTCATCCGCACGAGTAACCAATCCGGACGGATTGCCACTCGCACGGATAACCCATCCGGACAGACTCCCACTCGCACGGATAACTCATCCGTACGAGTAGCCAATCCGGACGGATTACCACCCGCACGGATTGCTATCCGCACGAGTGAGCAATCCGGACGATCAACTGTCCTACCCATTTTCACTTTGTATCGTTTTACGCGCCACTTTTCGTTACGTTATCGAATCTATTCAGGCTAACCGTACTCGCTGAAAAACGCTCCCTTCAATCCATAATCACTGTGAGTATACTCGAACCCTTTTTGCTTTAGCACTTTTGGGTGTTACATACGTTACGAATATTCAAACTACAACTATCACACTACTCAAGCTATTTTTAACGCTAAACCATTAATGCATGTTATACGTGGCTCATGAATGCTTGTTTGTTATGTTTACACATGGAATGCTGTCTACCTGCCTTAGCAACGATAGTACTATAGTTTGGACTCAGCACCCGTTCACACGGGGGTTGTTAAGGATCTTTTACTTGCATGGATTACGGTGGTAATCATGTATTGCGAACTGCCTTGGGCAGTCAACCCGCAGTCATTGGTATCGATGGATCTATGTCGATAACTAACGTGCTTCATTTCACTATGTGTACGTGCTGGTTATGCGTAAACGAATTCGAACTCTATATGCTATTATCAAACTTGTATGCTCACCTTTACATTATATGTATTGACTTTATTTTAACGTATGTGACAGGTGCTTAGGAAGTTTACATGCTTAGCACGCTGTGAACTTGAGGCTAGGAAAGGTCTAGGACGCTTGCTGCACTGTGATGAAATCCAAGCTAGGAAAAAGAGTCCTAGAAACCAACGAATAACTTAGTCATATTTAAATCTGAGTTGTCGGAACAGAGTATTTGTTTTGATGTTATCTGTAATAACTTGTTTGACTATTTAAGATACGGTATGGGACGTATTGTTTTAATTAAATGGTAATGATAGTTGTTATGGAAACTTCTGGACAATCTGTTTCGCTCAGTGCCATGCCCCGATGATTCCGCCATCGGTTGGGGTATGACAGATTGGTATCAGAGCTATAACTATAGAGAATTAGGCAAGACTCGACCTAGTCCGGGTCGAAGTCTTAGAGACCTAGTCTATAGTTAAGAACCAACAGACCAACTCACGCGAATGCGTAAACTCGCCACTATCACTCGCTCTTATCTATCACTGCACTCGAATTTTCAAATTACGAATGGGTAACGAGGTCGAGAATAGGTGTGAAAACCGCAAACTCTCGACTAAAGTTGCCTAATCAGGTTGCGTTTAACCACAAACGAGGAGAATCATACCAAATTAGGAGTGGAATCCATATTTTGATGAATAATCTCCTCAATTTTATTAAGAGCAAGGACGAAGTGGTAAGATAGGGGTGAAACCCTAACCTTGACAACTCGTCCTGCTTTATACAAAACTCTCACCAAAGTTTCGATGGACTCCAACGATCTATAGACACAATATAACCAATGGGAATTGCGCCAACACCCAAGAATCGAGGCAAAGGCATAGTCCTGGAGGAAATTGTGCACACAGGATCCTTGCGAATAGTCGAGTCACTTTGGTTAGTCGAAGTCTATTAGCCGCAGACAATCTACCCTTGATGAAGATTTTTATGTGTTTTTCCTGCTTATTTGCTAACGTTTTGAGGTACTATTGGTTTCGACCCAACACTATTGCTTCTGCTAAGACACACAACACACAACACATCATTCGAACGCTCGCGAACTTTAAATACTAGGTTTCTGCTTTCTGAATGCCTCAGCGACTAGGAATATATGTGTTTCTTGCTATTGTGCTACATGTTTAGGAATACGGTGATTATGTGCTCTATGTGATTTTGTGCAATTTTGTGATTTTTGTGACTACATGGTACGTGTTACTGAGCTTTAGTAGTATTAGACGTGTGAGGTGAGATTCGAATACATGTGTTGAGTTCCATGGCGATGTCAATTGCAGACAATGTCGTCTGGATCTCGTCATACGCTCACTCGTCAGGAAAAGAGGGACAGACGTCTCGCCTCTATTATCGCAAAGAGTGTGGCTAAAGCTGTGAGCGATGCTTATGAGAATGCCAGCAAATCATCCGAAGAGTCGAGGACTGAAGGTCCTAAAGCTGCCGCAAGACCTTTCGGTTTCAAACAATTCAAATCGTGTGGGCCGAAAGAATTCACAGGCGAAGGAGGTCCTACTGCACTATTCCACTGGTTTGACTCTATCGAGGTTACTCTGCGACAAAGTGGTTACCCTGATGACCTTCGAACTCTGAACGCTACCGGCGTTTTCCAGTCCCGTGCTTTGGACTGGTGGACAGCCGAGAGGAACAAGAGAGGGAATGATGCAGCTTACGGATTGTCGTGGGACAAGCTTAAGGAAGTCATGCTAGAGGAATTCTGCCCTCCTCACGAGCGTCAAAAGCTTGAAGATGAATTCTGGCACATACATCAGAAGGATGGAGACAATGCTGGTCTTACTGCTCGTTTCAAACAGCTCAGCATTATCTGTCCTGACCAGGTCAAGACTCCCGAGATGACCATCAAGAAGTATATCCGAGCTTTGCCCGACTGCGTTGCTGATTTCGTGCAAGCGGCTAAGACTACCACGATCGAAGAAACCTATCTGTTAGCCGCTGAAATCAATGACAAAAGGGTTAAGGCAGGGGTGTGGGATAAGACCTCCAAGCATCTGCATCAAGCTACCGCTACTGCACCAACTGTTGAACCCACCTCGTCAAGCAGCAAGAGAAAGAACAAGAGGAAGAGCAACTCCACCAACAAGAACTGTGCGATCACTGCTGCACCAGTTCAAACCGTACCTGCTCAACAACGTCAAGTGGCAGCACCTGTGGCCAATGCACCGCCTGCAAAGCGTGCATATACTGGACCACACCCACTCTGCCCTACTTGCACCTATCATCACCCGACTGCTATTCAATGCCGCTTCTGTGCTCACTGCAATGTTTACGGCCACTTTACTGCTAACTGCCGTATTCGTCAAGCTCCTGCCAATCAAGCTCTACTCGCTGCCCCACAGGGTCAACAAGCTCCTCCGGCACCCGCAGTCAAAGCCAGAGCATGCTTCACGTGTGGCGACCCGAACCATTTCGCCAACATGTGCCCGAACAGGGTAGTGAAACAAGAACCGCAACAGCAGCAGCCACAGCAGCAACAACAACAGCAGCAGCAACAACAGGCCGCACGTGCCAGAACTTTCAGCCTCAACGTACGTCAAGCCCAGGCCGACAACAACGTGGTCAACGGTACGTTCCTCGTGAATGGTATTTATGCTTCATGTTTGTTTGATACTGGAGCGGATAATTGCTTTGTGTCATTCGAATTTGAGAAACTCCTTAGTCGTAGACGTTCCAAACTCTCCTCGGCATTCGAAGTAGAAGTCGCTACTGGAAGAACCGTCGCTGTTGATTCCGTTATCCGTGATTGTACTCTTGAACTCAACAATCACATCTTCTCGATCGACCTTATTCCGATGCAACTCGAAAGCTTTGATATCATAGTAGGCATGGACTTTCTTCGAGAGAACCATGCCGAAGTTGTGTGCTTCAACAAGATGATTCGTTTTTCGCTCGCGAACGGTGATTCGTTATGTGTTTACGGTGATACTACTTCAAAGGGTCTCAAGCTTATGTCATGCCTCCAAGCCAGCAAGTATCTCCGCAAGGAATACAGGGCTTTCTTGGCTCATGTTGTAGCAGCGGAGAAGGAAAAGAAAGAGAAGAAGGAAGTAAAATACGTTCCCATGGTTCGGGAATTCCCTCAAGTTTTTCCAGAGGCCCATCCCGGGCTACCCCCAAAACGCGATATTGATTTTCGCATTGATCTCATTCCTGGAGCGAATCCGACCGCCAGAGCTCCTTATCGACTCGCGCCGTCCGAAATGCGCGAACTCGCAACCCAACTCCAGGAATTACTTGAAAAAGACTTCATTCGCCCGAGCACCTCTCCTTGGGGCGCACCAGTCCTTTTCGTCAAAAAGAAGGACGGGTCGTTCCGGATGTGCATCGACTACCGGGAATTGAATAAGTTGACTATCAAGAACCTCTATCCTCTGCCTCGAATCGACGATTTGTTTGATCAGCTACAAGGCGCTACGTGTTTCTCGAAGATCGATCTACGTTCCGGATACCATCAACTGCGTATACAAGAGGAAGATATACCCAAAACCGCATTTCGAACCCGTTACGGCCATTACGAATTCGTTGTCATGCCTTTTGGCCTGACTAACGCTCCAGCAGTTTTCATGGATCTAATGAATCGTGTGTGTAGACCATATCTCGACCGTTTCGTCATCGTGTTCATCGACGATGTCTTGATCTATTCCAAAACGAGAGCCGAACACGCGCAACATCTATGTCTGGTTCTCGAGTTACTCCAGGGGAACCAACTCTACGCCAAATTCTCCAAGTGCGAATTTTGGTTGGGGGAGGTTCAGTTTCTGGGTCACATCGTAAATAGTCAGGGCATTCACGTCGATCCTGCGAAGATTGAAGCTGTCAAGAGCTGGGTTACGCCTAAGAACCCGACTGAAGTCCGTTCTTTTCTCGGGCTAGCGGGCTATTATCGACGATTCATCCAAGGATTCTCAAAGATTGCTGTGCCACTTACCTCTCTTACTCATAAGGACCAGCCTTTTGTTTGGGGAACCAAGCAAGAGTCTGCCTTTCGAACCCTCAAACACATGCTTTGCAATGCTCCTGTTCTCACACTACCCGACGGAAACAATGATTTCATTGTCTACTGTGATGCTTCCAACCTTGGTCTTGGTTGTGTTCTCATGCAACGGGACAAGGTTATAGCTTACGCATCTCGACAGCTCAGAATCCACGAGAAGAACTATACAACCCACGATCTCGAGCTAGGCGCGGTTGTTTTTGCATTAAAGATTTGGCGACACTACCTGTATGGTACTAAGTGTACGATCTTCACCGATCATAGGAGCCTACAACACATCTTTAATCAGAGGGAACTAAATATGCGCCAACGCCGATGGGTAGAACTTCACAACGATTACGACTGTGAGATTCGTTATCACCCAGGCAAGGCAAATGTTGTTGCCGACGCACTTAGCAGACGGAGCTATCTGCTTAGCAACCGAAATGTTCAAGCCCAGCACAATCTCGAAGCCCTCATCCGAGACGCCCAGCATGCATGTTTCAACGAACGCACTCTGAAGAAAGAAAGAATCTACCACGATGGAGCCCAGCTTGTGAGCAAATCGAACGGGATATTCCACTTTCTAGACCGAATTTGGATTCCCAAGCGAAACGATTTACGACAGATTATCATGGATGAAGCCCACAAATCCCGATACTCTATCCATCCCGGTGCTGACAAAATGTACCACGATCTTCGCTACAGGTACTGGTGGCCGGGTATGAAACGGGATATCGCTCTCTACATCGGAAAATGCCTAACCTGTGCTAGAATCAAGGCTGAACATCAAAGACCCTCTGGCTTGCTCGAACAACCACCAATCCCCATGTGGAAGTGGGAGAGCATAGCTATGGATTTCGTAACCAAGCTTCCAACCACGTCATCAGGCCACGACAGCATTTGGGTTGTTGTTGACTGTTTGACTAAATCAGCTCACTTTCTGCCAATACGAGAAGACTACAAGGTGGAACGATTAGCCCGAATCTACACCGACGAGATCATTTGTCGACATTGGACGCCTCGTGACATCATCTCTGATCGTGATGCTCGGTTTACTTCACGATTGTGGGAAACATTCCAGGCGGCACTCGGTACAACGCTTAATCTAAGTACCGCGTTCCACCCACAAACCGACGGTCAGACTGATAGAACGATTCACACTCTTGAAGACATGCTCCGTTCGTGTGTTCTAGACTTCGGTGGTAATTGGGATAGACACCTTCCGTTAGTCGAATTCTCGTATAACAACAGCTACCAGGCTAGCATCCAGATGGCACCTTTCGAGGCCTTATACGGAAGAAGATGTCGATCGCCTATTGTGTGGCACGAGATCGGTCACTCGCAACTAACCGGTCCGGAGCTGCTACAAGAGACGACAGACAAAATTTTCCAAATTCGAGACAATCTAGCGAAAGCTCGGGATCGACAGAAAGTTCTCGCCGATAAAAAGCGCAAGCACCATGAGTATGACGTTGGTGACTACGTACTTCTAAAGGTATCACCTTGGAAGGGTGTAGTCCGATTCGGCAAAAAGGGGAAACTCGCGCCTCGATATGTGGGACCTTTTAAGATTCTGGAAAGGATCGGAAAAGTAGCCTACAGACTCGAATTACTGGAAGAACTTAGCAATGTCCATCCGACTTTCCACGTGTCAAACCTCCGAAAGTGCATCACCGACCACGACTTACATGTTCCTCTAGATGATCTACAAGTGAACGAAACGTTACACTTCGTGGAAAAGCCTGTCGAAATCATGAATCGCCAAACCAAAGAACTCAGGCGCTCAAACATTCCTATCGTGAAAGTCAGATGGGAAGGTAAACGAGGCGCGGAGTTCACTTGGGAACTCGAAAACGACATGAAGGCAAAGTACCCACAGTTGTTTAATTAAGAAATTTTGTAGGATTGTAGATCAAGTGATTTCGCACAACATATCCAAGTCTTAACAAGTTTTACCCCTAAAATCTTGCTTAATTTAGCGAATTTTAGAGAAAAACGTGATAGATATGAAAGATGAAGAAATTGCTCAAATCTGTGCAATCGATCACCTGCTCAGATACCACTTGTAGGGCCGATTTTGACTCCGTTACGATTATATTTAGTCAAGCACATTCGCGGATTCCGCACGTCGAACGTGTTGTTACGCAATCTAATCGGGAATAAATCCGGACCTACAATAATTCAAATTTCTCCCAAACGGCTTCGAATTGAAATCTGAAACTTTATAGGCTTTTAGATCAGATGATTTCACATAACATATCCGAAAATTATCAATTTTGAACCGTAAAAGCCGATTAACTCAACGATTTTCAGTGGTCCGAACGAAGAACTATCACACGTGACCCACGGTTAGTTACGGCTTCCAGCTTAATTTCGGGACGAAATTCCTTAAACAAGGGGAGGCTGTAACACCCCGTGTTTTCACGAGTGAAAGTCAAAGTCAAGGTCAAAGTCAACGACCGATTTCACGTAACTTGACTCGTAGAAATGTTTTTATTTTATTTATATTATGTGGAGTAAGTGTCGTACATTGCAATATTCGAATCGTATTAATCGTGTTCCAATCGACCTACGACTGTGAATGATAGGAAGTAACAATGCGATAAAGTTAATCAAGCTATGCTAATCAATCGACATCGAATCGTAACTCGAACTGGGTACTTTACTTGTTGTTTATACGTGTGTGTGTGCCTTACGTGTTAACTGTGCATGTTTATTTTATGTTATGTTGTGATAATCAAGCGAACTCGATCGAACTCGAAGTCTAACTCGAATGTAAATGAACCCGAACCCGAATTCCGAGTCGAACCATATAAGAAGTAGTTGGGACTGAAAGTAATTTGACTAGGAAACCCTATCGAATCGCTCGCTAATCGAAACCGAAGCAACATCGCACCGAACGTACCAAAACAGGCGGCATCCGCACGGATGGCCAATCCGCACGGATGGACAATCCGCACGGATGGACAATCCGCACGGATGGACAATCCGCACGGATTGCCATCCGCACGGATGACCTATCCGCGCGGATAGCCTATCCGGGTACGTGCCATGCGCACGGTTCACCCTTTCCCTTTTTGGCATCCTATAAATACACGGGTCACTCTCCAACCTTTCCACTTTTGGCAAGTGACGTCCGAACCACACGCATTCTTCACTCTTTCTCAGATTTCTCTCAATCCAGGTAAGATCTTGCACTAATTCTTGTACATCTTTGATCACTACACAATTCTACACATTTCCATCTTTCAAATCTTCACTTTTAACCATGGAATCATCCGGATTTGAGGTATTCTCGGGTGACGTCATCATGAAGTTCTTATGAACTTCAAGCTTGACCTCATTCCACCAAGAATAACTCAGATCTAAACGATTTCTACAAGATTTCACAATAACTTCACCTAGATCTAAACTTTTCTAAGGATAAAAGAGTTGAAAGAAATAAACCTAAGTTCTCTCCTCCTTTTACCCTTAGAATCGGTACGAATCTGATCGGTTCTAGTCTCTACTAGATAATAGTGATGCACTAGTCCAGATCTTGAGTTCTACCAAAAGACACCTGATTTCGGGGTCAACCGGAATGACCGTTCTGAGTCGCTGACAGGCCAAGTTAGGGTGGTTCCTGACCGGTCTAGTTGTGCGGGTGAGAATACAATTCCAAGTGGTTGCCACGTAATCAGAACGTCTCGATAAATGACAACAGAAACCAAGAGTAGACGAACGGAACAATCAGACCAGAGGCTGTCCGCACGGACAAGCCGTCCGCACGGACTAGCCGTCCGCACGGACAAGCCGTCCGCACGGACTAGCCGTCCGCACGGACAAGCCGTCCGCACGGACAAGCCGTCCGCACGGACAGACGATCCGGACGGTTGTCACCCGGACGAGCTACCCTTGGGACCCACTTTCCAAACAAGGTTTGAGTATCGACGAATGTGCAATCCGGACGGATGACCTCTGAATGGATTACTCTTTGGATCATGAGATACTAAGGCCTTAAAACAAAATTCAAGCAATGTCCATCCGCACGGACAAGTTGTCCGCACGGACAGACTATCCGGACGGATTGTTTTGTCCCCACGAACAACTATCCGGACGGATTACCTCCATTCGCACGAATTACCATCCGGGCGGATTACCTAATCCACTTAGTGACTAAGCCCTAAAGACGTTCTCCGCACGGACTACCATCCGGACGGATTGTTGTCCGCGCGACCGGCTTGAAGGGTAGAAATACTTTGATGTTTTCTAAATACTACAACGAAAACTTCAAAGCACAAGCCATCATACACAAACACATCTCACACTTAGGAAGAAACAATCCACTTGAAAGGATATCCGCACGAGTAAGTTGTCCGTACGGATAAGTCATCCGCACGAGTAACCAATCCGGACGGATTGCCACTCGCACGGATAACCCATCCGGACAGACTCCCACTCGCACGGATAACTCATCCGTACGAGTAGCCAATCCGGACGGATTACCACCCGCACGGATTGCTATCCGCACGAGTGACCAATCCGGACGATCAACTGTCCTACCCATTTTCACTTTGTATCGTTTTACGCTCCACTTATCGTTACGTTATCGAATCTATTCAGGCTAACCGTACTCGCTGAAAAGCGCTCCCTTCAATCCATAATCACTGTGAGTATACTCGAACCCTTTTTGCTTTAGCACTTTTGGGTGTTACATACGTTACGAATATTCAAACTACAACTATCACACTACTCAAGCTATTTTTAACGCTAAACCATTAATGCATGTTATACGTGGCTCATGAATGCTTGTTTGTTATGTTTACACATGGAATGCTGTCTACCTGCCTTAGCAACGATAGTACTATAGTTTGGACTCAGCACCCGTTCACACGGGGGTTGTTAAGGATCTTTTACTTGCATGGATTACGGTGGTAATCATGTATTGCGAACTGCCTTGGGCAGTCAACCCGCAGTCATTGGTATCGATGGATCTATGTCGATAACTAACGTGCTTCATTTCACTATGTGTACGTGCTGGTTATGCGTAAACGAATTCGAACTCTATATGCTATTATCAAACTTGTATGCTCACCTTTACATTATATGTATTGACTTTATTTTAACGTATGTGACAGGTGCTTAGGAAGTTTACATGCTTAGCACGCTGTGAACTTGAGGCTAGGAAAGGTCTAGGACGCTTGCTGCACTATGATGAAATCCAAGCTAGGAAAAAGAGTCCTAGAAACCAACGAATAACTTAGTCATATTTAAATCTGAGTTGTCAGAACAGAGTATTTGTTTTGATGTTATCTGTAATAACTTGTTTGACTATTTAAGATACGGTATGGGACGTATTGTTTTAATTAAATGGTAATGATAGTTGTTATGGAAACTTCTGGACAATCTGTTTCGCTCAGTGCCATGCCCCGATGATTCCGCCATCGGTTGGGGTGTGACAGATACTCTAGTGATCTGTCATACTTCGGTGATCTGTCAGTGAACCAAATATGTTTAAAAAAAATACTAACAATACTGTAAATTACTATAATTAGAAAAGCATAAAATATTTTTTTTACGAGTTTGTGATCATGGGCGGACCTATGGTGGGCTCAAGGGGGCGGGCACACCCCTTACAAAAACGAAAATATAGTGTTATATACGGATTTAAATCCAGATCGCACCCCATGAACTTAAAGTGAAGAGAAGAAAAGGAAAGAAATTGTTCAACAAACCATTTCGCCCAACAGCCGTTGAGGGAATTCATCTATGTTTTCGTTGGAAGAGAAAGAGTGCAATTTTTTTTTATTAAAAATTAATGTTTTATGAGGTGAGAGAAAATTGAAGCTTTTACACTCACTCTTTTACATTGTGAGTAGGTAATAATGATGGTAAGCTATTGATAAATGACATACCACTTAAATTAATTTTATTATTTAATATTTATCATCTCAAATACATACATATCATATCTTTTTTTTTTGGTAATGAGTTAGTATTGTTAATTCTATTTTGAACTTTGCAATTTCTTTAGTTTATTGAAATCAAATATGATATCAAAATTTACATATTATATATCAACTGGGAAATATATAATGCATATATTTCTATTTAGATATTGTTTTTGACGTCATACGATTCAATTGATCCTACCAGTGTATAACAACCGATGCAATCCGACTCAAATATTTTAAATATTATTACACATATAATTGATATATAACCCGACCAGAATCAGATCGGGTCGAAAAAATTATTATATATCGACATATAAACAATTCCTAAAAGTTTTCACACCCCTGGGAAAAAAATTCTGGACCCACCACTCTTTCTGATCACATTTAATATATATATAATCATGTAATATGCAATTAAATATAACGATTTGGTGACTCAACTCCAACCCAAACTTAGAAAGTGAAGAACTTATAGTAATTTGGATTCATATCGTATAAAATAAAACTACCAAATTGTATAAAATAAAAGTAATCTAATATACCAAATTGAACATTCTTAGTGATTAGGTGGTCCAAAGCAACCACATCAACTAGACAACTAGACAACCATTACTAAATGGTCCAAACTACGCCATAAATTACATTTCATGCACACAGAAAAGGTACATCTTTATTAGCCACATGTTTATTATTATAATAATTAATAAATAACTAGGAATATTCCCCCACGATACATGGCGGGAATTCAGTCGCTATCGATTTGTTTCGTAATGATTAATACGGTACCGACACTCGGTGTAGCAACTGAAAGAGAAAATCAAAAAAATAAGATCGTGTCATGACTAAAGCGATATCTATACATAGAAAACACATTATATCTAGTAAGGTTCAACCCATGCTACGAAGCAGGAAATTTAAAAAATAATAGGACTAAATATAACACATAATATTCTATATCTTTGTTGCCTAAAAAGTTTAAAAAATTACTACCCTTCTGGGATTTGAACCAAGGAAACCTTTCTTATAAGAATGGGGGCAACCCTCTCTTGGCTTAGTGGTTAAGGGGATGTGGGAAGCTTTGTTCTTTTGGAGGTTTTGGGTTTAAATCGAGGCAAGAGGGATTTTAATACTAACTTGGTGATGCTAACATATTAACTACTAACCCAATTAGTGACATCCTAACCATATGCCATTCAAAAAAAAATTGAAAAAAGGATAAAAAAAATTTAAACAGCCACCCGCCACGCAGATGAGTGCCATTGTTAACCCATCTTCATAAATGTTGTAGATATATTCTAATGGTATATTTACATTTAACATAATAGTTCTTTAGAAACTTCATAAAAATGGGTAGTTTTGTTTAATGCTCTACGTTTGTTTCTTTTTCTACATACAACCAACTGGAATGATTCATTATTAGAACCATGCTTGAACAAATCAAAATTCGAATTTGGTTCTTGAATTATCAAATCGACTTTGTGATTCTCAAACCAATTAAACCTGAATACCTGAATTTAAATCTATTATATATAATAAATGAAAGTTATTTGGGACACGTGTCAGTAGATGAGGGCTACCTTTTTTCCCTTTTCCCGCCCAACAGTATCACTCCCCTCTTTTATCTATCTCATCTCACATTTAAGGCTTCCACACTTTCTCTCTCGCTCTGCTCTATTCCGATCTTAACAGATGTTCAGATCAACGCTCCGAATCAAGGTTAGATTATCAATAAGTGTCAATCTATGTTTTCATTGTTCAATCATTCGATCTTCATGCGTCTTTACCTAGGGTTGTGCTTCGGCTAGGGTTCCGCTGGGAACTTGATGACGGAGATGATCGGAGGTTGTCGGCTCTGCGGCCTGCAGTTCTCTTGGTTAATTTTTGGTCAGGTTTGTTGTTCAATTTTGACGTTCACTTATCTAATTTTCATTTTATTTTTAGACTTCTATATGATTTTGAGGTCGATTGAATGGTTATGCTGTAATGGATTTGAGGTTTAAGGTTAGTTATAAATATATTTTTTCATTTTTCCATCTTGAGTTTTAGGTTAGGGTTTGTTTTATTTTTGGGCTTCTATATGATTTTGAGGTCGATTGATTGATGACTTGCTATTGTTGTTTGCTGTTGTTTGTTAATTAGGCTGCTGACATCACCGACCGATTCCAACGACATCGAAAGGTTGTAGGACTATGACGACCAACTCAAAGATTCGAACGACAAATATCAGGTGTTTGGTTTCATTTTTTCTATGTTTTACTTATTTTCATATTATGAAATTTGTGAAATAAGGTAAAAATGGTCATTCTAATTATTTGTTAGATGTACAGATTCTACAGAATGTTTTTTGGTTTGTTTCTTTGTTCTTTGATTATTTGTTAGATGTACAGATTCTACAGAATGTAGTTAAGAGCCGCACATAAATCTAACCAGTTATGGTTTCGGCAAGTATCGGTAAATTGTTGATTCTTTTGTTAAGAGCCGCACATAAATTAGGTAATTGTTATTCTTTTGCTAATTGTTAATACACTTTGTAATCAGTTTTTCTTCTTCTTCGTTATTTCTTGAGCTTTGTTAATTCTTTTCCAGATTGAAGTTTCTTCAAATCTTCATCTTCTCCAATGCTTCCATCGATTCTTCTCTCGCTAAATCTGGTAACAATCCGTGACCTAATTTCTTTCATGATTCTATGAAATTTGTTTGATATGTTTGTAGCTTTTGATTTTGTCTTTGATTTGTTATTGTTTATTCGGATGCTTGCATTGGTGTACCATGTGATTATAAGTAGATTGATTTTGATATGTTTGTAGTTTTTGTTTTTCACAATCTGTTTTGTTGGTTTATTCACCCATGTTTCATTCATAGATCTCTATAATCCATATTTATGGTTTCAAATCTGTTTCCTGAGTTATTTACAGTTGCAACACACCAAATATTTGTTATTTGTATTGAGTTGGTATATTGGGATTAAATACTGAACTGGTGGAATTACAGCAAGTCCAGGTTATGCTTCAAGCTGTCTTAATCTCTTTGGAGCCGGATAGGTGGCTTTGGGAGGTCTGAAAAACAGAATTGATAAATTTAGGGAAAATGTGGTTGAAAGATGATAACCCAACAGTTGAGGATCTCATTCTACAGCTTCGATAAATTCAGGGGTATTCCCAAATAATGCTTCCTAGATGTTTGAAGACCGACAAATATCCAAAGAAGCAGCATTGTGGACATTTGTCGGTCTTTGTCGGTCTTCAAACATCTAGGAACCATTATTTGAGAATACCCCTGAATTTATCGAAGCTGCAGAATGAGATCCTCCACTGTTGGGTTATCATCTTTCAAACCTATTTTCCCTAAATTTATCGATTCTGTTTTTCAACAGGGATGTAATGCAATGATTCCTCTCAATTGAATAGACGGACACTTGTTTCCTCTCAAAGGGTTATGGAGTGGTTATAACATCTGATCATGCTAAGGACTGTTATAACTAACCACTACTCCTTATAAAGACTGATGGACTTAAAGACTGATGAGACCTATCCACTGTTGAAGACAAAGCCCTGTTAAAGACAAACATTTATGTACCTAAGGCCTGATCAACCAAAGGAAAACCACTGGTCAGTAACAGCAGTGGTTCAGCATCTACAACGGATTTAACATCAGTATTTATGTATCATTTTTTTCTTATGTAACAGTGTTTAGTGTATCAGTGTTTAGATTTTGTTACAGCTTTGATGATGGTTGTTAGATTTATGAAAATGTCTAACAATATTCGATTGGGTATATTCATTCACAGTTTTATGATACTTCAGTGTTTATGATGAAAATTATGTTGGTTCCATGATTGACTGCTCCTCATGTTGATTCGCTTAATGGTATGTTATGTATATACAATCTCTCAAGACAAACCCTAGAGTTTATCTCTCGAGACAAACCCTAGACAAAACCAAAGGTGAACCACTGCCCAACAACAACAGTGGTTCAGCATCAACAGCAGATATTCTACCTTTATTTATGTTAACAGTGTTTATATGTAATAGTATTTATCACATCAGTGTTTTATACTCTGTTAGGTTGTTAGATGTCATATCACTTCAGTGTTTATATGTAACAGTACTTAACACATCAGTGTTTAAAAGTTATCCACTGCTGAAAGACAACCTCTGTTTCTTCATTCTTCATGTTGACCACTGACTAACCAAACGTCCGTGTTTCAATCTTTGTTGGCTATCCACTGATAGTTTAAAAACAACAACTGCTCACATGTTTATTGTTGACATCCACTGATATTGACCATTAGTGGTTTCCCTAAAAAACAGTCACTGCTCACATTTCTATTGTTGATGTGGTTAATTAATGATAGAATGAAATTATCAAATGAAAACTAGAATTACAATGAAATTACCATTTTACCTAATCGTTAAATTCCAATGAGATAAGAGTTCCTCCAACATTGTTTTGGTGATAAAAATTAAAGTTAAAATAAAAAATAAAAAATAACTGTTGATGACAATTTATTGCATATCAAATCAGTAATTAATGCTAATTTATTGATCTTTGGACACTGAAAATATGCAAAATGGGAATTTTAAATCGACGGTTATTTTCTCTTAATTAAAGTTAAAATAAAAATTAGAAAAGTCATGATGACAATTGCTTTCAAATCAAATCAGTAATTACTGATAATATCAATAACTTTTGAAATTCAAAATATGCAATTGGTAATTTAAAATTGACGTTCTCTTTCTTTTTTTTTTCCTACAAACGCAACATAGATTCATAAGATTAAAATTTATTCATTTATTCATGACATTAAAAGTCCAATAATTACATAACATACTGAACAACTAAACTTTTAAATCTAATAATAACCGTAAGAATTAAGAAACTTTAGCTTCAACTCTATCGATTGCTGAACCTCTCGATGTATGTCCTTCAGCATCGCCATGAACTCCACGTCTCTATCACCGCACTCTATATTACTGACAACACAAAGCTCACGAACGGAAGTTGAAGGCATCCGCATAAGATCTCTGGAAACCTGCTGTCTCGTGAACAGGCCAACTTGCAATCCATCAAAACATCTCTTCAGCTCTTGAAGAGTAGCCCTATCTTCATACACTTGTTCCTCGATTTGCCTGACAAAACGCTGCTTTAAATCATCTAATTTTACAGAAGTGAATGATGCCATTTCAATAAACTATATTACTCGACTTTCCTGAAAGTATGATATCTTCGTAGGAAAACGTGATGAAAAACAGGTGAAGTGGCTATGAGTTTATATACTTAATCAATCAAAACATGTAGATTTAATATAAACATATTAATGTATATTTCAAAACAGCAGTCTTTAAATGCAAAAACCTTTTCAAACCCCAACTTTTATGGGAAAAGTGTAAAATTAAATACCAAGAAACCCAAGGGACAAATTTTCGAAGTTCAAAGAACAAAAGCAGATTATCATAATTACAATTAACCTCTTCATTTACCATGTAGACCGACAGTTGTTTCCTCTCTAAGGGTTATGGAGTGGTTATAACAGCTGATCATGCTAAGGACTGTTATAACTAACCACTGCTCCTTATAAAAACTGATGGACTTAAAGACTGATGAGGCCTATCCACTGTTGAAGACAAAGCCCTGTTAAAGACAAGCACTGATGTACCTAAGGCCTGATCAACCAAAGGAAAACCATTGGTCAGTAACAGCAGTGGTTTAGCATCTACAGCGGATTCAACATCAGTATTTATGTATCAGTGTTTCTTATATAACAGTGTTCAGTGTATCAGTGTTTAGAGTTTGTTACAGGTTCGATGATGGTTGTTAGATTTATGAAAATGTGTAACAATTTCAGATTGGGTATATTCATTCACAGTTTTATGATACTTCAGTGTTTATTCATTCACACTATTCAATCTAACATGGGTTTCCATCCAACTATTGACCAAAAGTCAAACAGATGTTCAAACCACTGATTGAGTTATTCAAATTTCTGTTGAATACTAAATGAGATGTTGAGCAAAACTCAAACAGATGTTGATCAAAAGTCAAACTGATGTTCCTCAATAGTCAACAGATGTTGACCTTAAACAGATGTTTGGTTTAAGGCCAAACATCTGTTTATGGGCAAACATCTGTTTAAGATCAAACATTTGTTTAAGGCCAAACATCTGTTTATGGCCAAACATCTTTTTATGGCCAAACATCTGTTTAAGGTCAAACATCTGTTTAAGTCCAAACAACTGATATAGAAGGCGAAACATCTTTTTAAGCTCCAATATCTGTTTAAGTCTTCTCATATTTTAACACTTTTGAAAATAGTTAAAAATGATAGTTTTCATTAATCCTTAAAAGTCTGTTACAACCACTGTGTTGGTTCAAACATCTGATTGTTAAAAGTTATCCACTACTGAAAGACAACCTCTGTTTCTACATTCTTCATGTTGACCACTGACTGACCAAAATCAGTGTTCCAATCACTGTTGGCTATCCACTGATAGTTAAAAATCAGCCACTGTTTTCATTTTCACCACTATAAACCACTGATATTGATCATCAGTGGTTTCCTAAACAACTATCCTCCATTATTCATCAGAGGTTGTCACGTGGTCAGTGCTTAGCCGTCAGATCTTTGTAACCGCTGCCACGTCAGCATTCACTTTTTACCCTTATAAAACCCTGATCAAAACCCCAAACAGGGTTTTCACTGTCGAATCGAATTCAAAATTCCTTTCAAAAAGCGGTTTCCATCAAAATCCTTTGAATCATTCATCTTCTTCCTCCTCTGGCACCTACTTTCAAATCACCATGGCTCTCGCACTAAAAACTCCTCATAACTACCTGTGTATACTTGACAAAACAAGTCAAAACACAACCTTTCACTCCATTATTGATGCTCTCTCGTCTTCAAAGTACAAAACTTTGTTGACCTGTAACGCACCTATCTACTTGGATACCCTACGTGATTTCTGGAAAAATGCAAAACTTGAAGTTCAGGACAAAAAGCCCTTGGCTATTACTTCAACAGTAAGGGGAATTCAGGTTCCTGTCACACCTCAAACCATTTCTGAGGTTTTTCAAATGAATGATCATACAGGTAAAAATTCTTTCCCAAAGGAAGAATATCAAACTGGTTTGATTAAGAAGGGGTATGAGGAACAAATGAAAAAAGACATTTTGCAAAAAGGGAGTTTTCCACCTCCCATTAGATTTTTATTCCATACCCTTCTCATGTGTGTTTCAAATAAAACCACAACTTTCAATGAAATACCATTGAAAATCCAATACCTGGGATATGCTATAATGGCTGAAGTTGATTTTAACTACTCCCAGGAGATTTTCAATGATATGGTCAAAAATGTTAATAATATCAAAGATAATAAAAAACCATTTCTATTGTTTCCAAGATTTTTAAGTTTTTATTTACAAAAGAAAATTCCAAAGGATAGTGCACATGTGCTTATCCAAGGAAATCCTATTCAAATAAACAGCTTATCTTCTGAAACCTTTACAAGGCTATCAAAACCTTCCAAAACACAAATAGAGGAACCTGAGCAGAATTTAGCTGAGACAACCTCTGCTCCTTAGGTTCTTGCTGTTGAGCCCACTGCTCCTCGTGATCACAGTAGCATAACCACTGCTATGAAACCCCCACTAAAATCCACCAAAAAGCCCAAAAAGAAAATTACCAAAAAGCCCACCATCCCATCCAAAAAGGATCTTCTGGAAGATGAGATCCCAGAAGTAAATCCTGTGACAACACAAAAGTCACCTATGACCACTGCTGCTACTTCCTCACAGCAGATGGAAGAAAGATCTCAACCTGAGCCTCAAACTCCTCCTGCATCCTCTCAAAAGGATCAGGTTGTACACACAGGGACACCACATTATGAAGCTCTGGATCCACTTGAATCCATCTTCCACAGCCCTGCTCCCGGGGCAAATTCTCTTTCTACCCCTATCCTCACTTCACAAATTCCAGCATCTTTTCTACCCCTGTTGAATGCTCTGGATATGCATCAGACAAAAATAAGTTCTTCTCAACAACCTATCACTGAGAAAATACCTCAACAAGTGACTGAGTCTGATTTCTCTATCATTGCTAACCCATCAACAGCTGAGGAGGTTACACTGCAGGAGTTACAAGTAATTCCTATCAGTAGTTCAAGTGGAGCAGCTACTACAGGTGTTGAATCCACTGATTTACACCTGGACAGTAGTTTCATCAGTAAGTCTCCATTGAAGGTAACCACTTCTGATGCTATCAAAGTTACCACTGATGTGTTTAAATTACTCACTGGTGTGTTAACCAAGATAGTTAATGAAAAGGGAAGACCCCAGTACCAAGAACAAGGGCCATCGGTGGATGACTTTTGGGAAACTCTTCCTAAGTCAACTACTGATACAACCACTACTAGTGTCAGATGATCCCATTCATTTGGGTGATGGTTTGAAATACAAAGAATTGACGGAGAGAGTAGACAAAATTGAAACATCTGTTGCAGATATCAAAAACATGCTGCAACAGTTGTTACAATCTCAAAGAGCTCCACCCACTGCTGCAACATCTGCTCCATTCCCCACTGAGCTATGGCAACTGTTTCAACCTATGCTTCATCAACAACGACAGTATGCTGATCACCAACATGAGATTCAGCTTCAAATGGTCAGAAATATGATGGAAGCTAGGTATAGAGATACTTAAGCTGATATAAAGGCCATAAAAGCGCATCTGCTTCAAACCACTGGTACTTCTCCTCATACAGTTGTTTATGTCGAATACCCTGATGATGCCAAAAAAGGGGGAGAAAGGAAAGAAGGGAAAAAAAGGTTTATATCTACCACCAGATCCACTGTCTAAACCTGTGGTACAAATTCCAAGGCCAGATGGTTCTAAAAAGGTTGCAGTGACTCAAAATGCATTTGCTGATCAAAAAGCAAACAAGAAAGAGACAATGGAAATAAAAGGATCAAAAAGATTTGAGAAAGAGAAGAAAGTTATGATGGAAAAGGAAGAACAGGGTACTTCTACAACTAAAAGAAGAAAGACTACCAGAATGTCACACCCTGGCTTTTGCGGAAGCGTGGGTTTATTTGGTGTGACTTCTTAATACCATAGCTTAATCACCACCAAGCTATATGAATGTAAAACCATGAAGATCATCCTTTGATTAAAGTTTTAAAACATAAAACCACAACATTGTTTTCAAACATCGACACATGCAATGGAATTACAACACAACTAAATAAAAATCTTGTTCATACGACATAACCATAAAATAAACACTGTTTAAGACTTGCGACTCGTCCAGGTAAAAGTCACAATCCCTAAACGTGGATGACCTCATAACTCTTACACAACGTGAAAACGTAGCATACTTCGCCAGATCCCTAATTCCCTGAAATACATGTAAGTTGAAAAGTCAACATAAAGTTGAGCGAGTTCATGTGAAAGTGAGTATGTAAAACCTTTGTAAGTATAAAATCCCTGGTATGTAGCAAATAAGGAAATAAAGAGATCACCAATGGTTTGCAAGGCCATTGATATGTGTGAAGTGCAGTAGGAAGACTCAAACCTAGTAGATTTTTGCGTCGGGTACCAAGTCACCCCGAGGTCCGTACTGTTGGGCCTGGGGCTGGGCTCGCTACACCCAGATAGATCTACCGCTAAAGACCCTCGGTCCTACAATGAGGATTAATGGCCTCCAGTTCCCGCCTACCCACTCACATGATCTAAGTAGTAACCCTCCTTACGCTAACCATACCATGTAAAAAGTATTCGTAATCATAGTAACATGTATTTCACCCCCGCAGTTTAAAAACTGAAAACAGTTAAGAGAAAAGGGGAACATGAACTCACAGAAGTGCGTCTCGAAATAATCCGTCCCAAAATAACCTGCTGCGTGACGACCTACACGTACTAACTTCTATTAGATGGACGGCCATGCCTTGGCTTAAGGTTTAAGTTTTTCGGAAATAGTTAGGCAACTATTTCGTGTTTACACTTCTTAATTATTTAGCAAGTATATTCCTTCCCAAGGATGGGGGTTTTAATACATGTGCGTTTCTTATAATTCCAAAAATATATTATTAAGTCTCACTTAATAAAATATATTTTAATTCATTTGTCCAAAATATTCTATCTCCAAAATATACATATTTTTCCCAAAAATATTATATTTTATTCCATACAATTTCCAAAATAATACTTTTATCAAAATACACATTTAAGAGTATTTTTCCGAAAATACATAAGTTACATTTAAAGTTCGGGTGGAAATAATAATAATACCGGTGTAACTTAGATATTTATTTGTGAAGGCGTTGGTATTATTTTGGAGTCGTGCTTTCACAATGTATTCCAGTTATATTATTTTTACCCTAAAAATAATATATAGTTCACAAAATAATCGTAAAATCACGCAAGTGTTTTACTATGAAATATATATGCTAAATATATATTTAGTAAGTTTTATTTACAAAAATCCACCTCCGAATACTTGGTTACTTTAAAAAAAAAAATCATGGTGAAGTTTGTTTGGAAAACAAGTCAAAAATATATTCATAACTCTTGTCACAAAAATATTCTAAGTGTTATTTTCTGGAAAAATTTCGCCAGAGTTTCCTCTGTAACTGGAGGTGGCCACGCTTACAAGCGTATCATTTTCTTTTCAAAATTCAATCAACAATTTTCCAATCATCGATATTCAATGCTCAATCGTCAAACTAGTCAAAATAAACATAAATCACAAACACATGAACTTGCAAGTTGTGTAAAATTATGTAGTAACTTTTCAACACATTTAGTGGATCTTTCTATCTCTAAAAATAAAATCATTTTCTTGAAAACTTTATTTTTAAAGAATATGAAGTTTTACAACTTCTAGTCGGTATTTACGAAAATATTTCTTTGTTAAATCCTTTCGTTACACAAGTGTCCACACACTTGTTTGTTCACAAAAACACTTTTGGTTTATGTAAGATCCGTCTTTTAAACATGGTTTGCATCTTATACTTGGTTCTTCGAAAATACCACTTGTAGATCTTTAGATCTACTAGTTTAAAACTCTATTTTACAAGAAAAACTGTTTTTACACAAGTTCATGTTTATGTATGAAAGGGTTCGTCATCTTGTAACTTTCCTACTTAACATAATGCTAGTTCATGTTCCATGAACATGATCTAGCGTGGTTAGATGACGATCCGTCCCACTACTAGCAATCAACAACATAAAATAATCATAACAAAACAAGTTTAACAAGTTTTACACCATTACTTTCCTTTTATCCATCAAGTTCATTATACTTGCAAGACTTTTAGTTTTGTTTTCGCATGTTCTTGAATTTTAACCGTTAAACTTCTTATTAACCACTTTAGACAAGATCAAGAGAGTGTTTAGAATCACTTACAACTAGCACAAGGTTAGGGAAGAATCTGGCGAAAACAAGGTGGTTAATAGCGATGTAGAGAGGTCCTTGTGATTCCGTAAGCACCGAGCTTCCTTATGTGTGACCTTTCACCCTTGTGTGTATGTGAACTTGCAAGATCAAACTTGAATGATGGTGAGATGGTTGTGTGTGGGTTCGGCCGAGAGTAGCCAAGAGGGAAAGAGAGAGATGAGCAAAGTTTGTGTGTTGTGTTTAGTGAATGATAATGAGCTCTTGGTTAAATTTATAAACCACCTAACTTGATTAACCAAGGGATTATGTGTTCTTTAGATATAAGACACCAACAAATAAAATATTCAAAATTGGTGGAGGGTGTCCCCACATGGGACCGATTCGGTTGGAGGGGGGGTCATGGTTTGTTTTGAACTTGATAGTTAGAGTTTAGTTAGTTAATTAGGAACTTTAAATAAGGTATTAGTGTGTTATGAATTATAACGGGTGTTAGGGTATTCAGGGACCCTAACTAGCTCAGAAAAAGAAAAACGGTGTCATTGACAATATTTTTATGTTCCGGGTAAAGTCCGGTTGTTCGGTTGGATATTGATCCGTTAAAGTGCTAAATAAGCATTTAAAGTGTCGTTAATATTTGTTTTAGCGACACAATGAATTCCCGACACTTTAGAAAGTGTCTAGTATTATTTTCCCATGTTTTTGCACTTTACTAGTTAGCTTAAATGCTGAATTTTGTATTAAAATGCAGGATTTTGTAATTAGAGCATGTTTTAGGCACATCCGGTCACTATAACTATCACCTAGTGACGCAGTTTTACAATCTTCACCTCCCTACACTCCCTACTAGTGTAGTAATCTATTCCCGGCTCATACTGGTCTCAGAGACAGTGCCTGTCTGATGCTGGCTATATCAGCGTATTTACTGGGTTATCCGTTCATTGTGCTACTGTGCTTTTGTGCATCAAGTTTGTCACTATAGTTCTGTGTAAATAATGGAGTGACAGAAATAAAGTATGATGCATGTATATGTATGTATCAGAATTTAAGTAGCAGTTTAATCCACAATTGTAAGCAAGCACAATAATTAAGCATTAATTAAATATTAATTAATTCGTACGGATACCTGGTTTGGTGAGGGTTGTCACATTCTCCCCCCGTTAAATAAATTTCGTCCCGAAATTTAGGCTCTGCTTCTAGTTGCAGGGGTCTTGGGAAATAGATGGGGGTATTTCTCTTTCATATGATCCTCACGTTCCCACGTGAATTCAGGCCCATGTCTTGCATTCCATCGAACTTTGACGAGTTTGACACTGCTCCTGTGAGTTTTGTTAACTTTCCAATCCGTAACCTCGACGGGTTCTTCGGTAAAGTGGAGCGTGTCGTCGATATGAACTTCGTCAGCAGGAATGATCAATGTTTCTTGTGTTGGACTCTTACTCAAATTTGATACATGGAATGTATCGTGAACACCATTGAGTTCAGCAGGTAGGTCCAACTTGTAGGCAACAAGCCCAATCCTTTGCAGTATCTTGAACGAGCCAATGTAACGCGGATTCAACTTCCCACGCTTTCCGAAGCGTGCCACACCCTTCCAAGGTGAAACTTTCAATAAAACCATATCCCCAACTTGAAATTCCAAAGGTTTCCTCTTTGGATCTGCATAAGCTTTCTGCCTGTCGCGAGCTGCCTCGATGCGCTTTCGAATCTGCGCAATCTTGTCAGTCGTCTCTTGGACTATTTCGGGACCAACAAGCTGCCTATCACCTGCATCAGCCCAGCATAGTGGTGATCGACATTTGCGTCCGTAGAGAGCTTCAAATGGCGCGGTCCCAATGCTCGTGTGGTAGCTGTTGTTGTACGAAAATTCGACCAATGGTAAATGATTATCCCAGCTACCACCCAAATCCATCACACATGCTCTCAGCATATCCTCCAACGTTTGGATAGTTCGTTCACTTTGGCCGTCAGTTTACGGATGAAACGCAGTGCTCAAATTTAACTGTGAGCCAAAAGCTTCTTGGAAGGATTGCCAAATCCTTGATGTGAAACGTCCATCTCTATCAGAGATGATCGCGAGAGGCACTCCATGACGTGCAACAATCTCTCGCATGTATAATTCCGCAAGTTTACTCATATTGTCTTTCTCTTTGATTGGCAAGAAGTGTGCGGACTTGGTCAGATGGTCAACTATTACCCAAATAGTATCATGACCTCTGGGCGTCTTGGTCAGTTTCGTTATGAAGTCCATTGAAATCTGTTCCCATTTCCATTTGGGAATCTCAGGTTATTGCAGAAGTCCTGAAGGCTTCTGGTATTCAGCTTTCACTTTGGCGCACGTTAAACACTTGCTAACATAAACAACAACATCGCCTTTCATCCTAGGCCACCAATAATAATCTTTAAGATCCTGGTACATCTTATCCGCCCCGGGATGAATTGAGTACCGAGACTTGTGGGCTTCATCAAAAATAACTTTTCTCAAACCACCAAACAGAGGAACCCAAATCCTTTTCATGAAGCATAGCGTTCCTTCCTCGTTTGGTGCTAATTGCTTCTCCATCCCACAGAGATATTCCTCTTCAATGTTCCTTTCTTTCAGAGCCTCTTTCTGAGTGGCACGAATGCGCAGGGAAAGATCCGTTTGGATAATCATCTCCAAAGCCCTAACCCTTATGGGCTTAATCCTTTCTTTTCGACTCAGGGCATCAGCGACCACATTCGCTTTCCCTGGATGATACTTAATTTCGCAATCATAATCGTTCAACAATTCGACCCAACGTCTTTGTCTCATATTCAGCTCTTTCTGGTTGAATATGTGCTGTAAGCTCTTGTGATCCGTAAAGATTGTACATTTCGTACCATATAAATAATGTCTCCAAATTTTCAGCGTAAATACCACTGCGCCTAGCTCTAAATCATGCGTGGTATAGTTCTTTTCATGAACTTTCAATTGGCGTGAAGCGTACGCTATAACTTTCTGGTGTTGCAGCAACACGTAACCCAAACCTTGACGCGAGGCGTCACAGTATACCACGAAATCATCAGTTCCTTCTGGTAGCACTAAGATCGGCGCATTGCAAAGCTTGTCTTTCAGTAACTGGAATGCTTCTTCCTGTTTGATTCCCCAATCAAACTTCTTATCTTTCTGTGTGAGCGCGGTCAGAGGTTGAGCGATTTTAGAAAAATCCTCAATGAATCTTCGATAGTAGCCAGCCAGACCTAAAAATTGTCGAATCTCGGTTGGCGTCTTTGGAGTCTCCCAGCTCTTGATCGCCTCGATCTTTGTGGGATCAACATGGATTCCATTTCCATTTACCACATGTCCAAGGAATTGGACTTCACGCAGCCAAAACTCACACTTTGAGAATTTGGCGTATAATTTCTCCTTCTTAAGTAGCTCTAGAATATCTCTTAAGTGTTGTTCGTGCTCGTCCTTCGTCTTCGAGTAAATTAAGATGTCATCGATGAACACAATTACGAACTTGTCGAGGTACGGCTTGCAGACTCGGTTCATTAAATCCATAAAAACTGCAGGTGCGTTTGTTAGCCCAAACGGCATAACTAGGAACTCGTAGTGTCCATAACAAGTCCTAAAGGTTGTCTTCGGGATACTTTCCTCTTGTATCCTAAGTTGATGGTATCCGGATCGCAAATCGATCTTTGAATAAAAGCTTGAGCCTTGCAACTGGTCAAATAGATCGTCGATTCTCGGCAAAGGATATATGTTCTTGATGGTCAACTTATTAAGCTCACGGTAGTCTATGCACATACGGAAACTACCATCCTTCTTCTTAACAAACAGGACCGTAGCTCCCCAAGGTGAGAAGCTTGGCCTGATGAATCCTTTATCCAACAGCTCCTGGAGTTGTGTCGACAACTCCTGCATCTCTGATGGCGCAAGTCTATAGGGTGCTTTGGCTACAGGCGCGGCGCCCGGAACCAAATCAATGTGGAACTCCACTTGCCTTTGAGGCGGTAATCCTGGCAAGTCTTCTGGAAAGACTTCCGGATATTCCTTGATGACTGGAATGTCTTCAATCTTCGGCTCAGCAGCTTTCTTATCCACGATGTGTGCCAAGAATGCAATACATCCTTTCCTCAAGCACTTTCTAGCCTTTAGACAGGTAATAATTCTTAGAGGCGTGTCATGCTTCTCTCCGTGCACTATGATCGTTTCTTCATCCGTCAGTGGGATGCGGATGGTCTTCTCATGGCAAACTATCTCAGCTTTGTTGCTCGATAGCCAATCCATTCCCACTACCACATCAAAGCTTCCCAACTCGACAGGTAGTAAGTCTAGCATAAACTCGTGCCCTCCTAGTTCAATCACACATCCTCGGACAACTTCACTGGTCTCAACTAGTTTCCCATTTGCTAATTCGATCGAATACGGAACGTCTAACTTACTAGGCGTCAACCCAAGTATATTCTTAAATTCTAATGACACGAAGCTATAATCGGCACCAGTATCAAACAAAACGGATGCAAAGCGTTGGTTTATAGGGAACGTACCAGTAACAACATTGGGATCCTGGCGCGCTTCCCTCGCCTCAATGTTAAACACTCTCCCGCGGGCTTGATTCAATCCTGGGCAGTTCCTCTTAAAATGCCCAATGTCACCGCAGTTAAAACAACCCAATTTTTTACCATTACCTCCTCCGTTCCCCGCTTGATTGTTGTTTTGATTTCGATTCACATTACCGGCTTGATTTGCATTGTTGCCTCGGTTTCCATTTCCTTCATTGTTTCCTTGTACCCAATTTCCATTGCCACCACGATTATTGTTCCTATTAACAAAACCTCCTTGGCCTCCCCGGCCAGCACTAGCCCAGCAAGAATCCTCCAGGTGGCCAATTTTTCCACAAGCTTCACATACTTTCGGCCCACATCGGCCAGAATGATGACGTTGGCATGTGTTACACTTGGGATGAGTACCCATATATCCTTTCCCTTTCTTCCCAACACCGGTTGCAGCTTGGACCGGTGCGCTTGATTCTCCTTTCTTGCCAACACTGCTTGTACCCTGCTTGAAGTTCGAGAATTTCCTTTTATTCTCACCAGACGACTCTACGTGAGTCTCTTTCTTCTTTGGCTCAACATTCGAAAACTTGTTCAGGCGGATGGCTTCCTCAGTAAGAGCTACGCTCAGATCGATCGCTTCCGTGATCGTGGCAGGTTTGGAAGTAGTGACCATGCTCATTATTTGGGGAGCCAATCCCCAGATGAACCTTTCAATCCGCTTAAACTCTGGTGTGACCATATAAGGTACCACATGAGACAGGTTGTGGAATCTCTGAACGTATTCCGCGATTTTGGGACCATCTATCCTTAAATGCCAGAACTCGGTCTCCAACCTTTGTATCTCAGCACGAGAACAATACTTCCTTCGCATCAACACTTTTAACTCAGCCCAGGTCATCGCGTAAGCAGCGGCTTCACCAAGTGTTTGCACTTGTAAGTTCCACCAGGACAGGGCTCCGTCCAAAAATAGCCCAGAAATGTAAGTCACTTGTTGGTCTGGAGCGCACTTGCTCATTCGCAGAACAGACTCCGTCTTTTCAGCCCATCTTACAAAAGCAACAGCACCTCCGGTGTCATCGAAGTTCACAGGCTTGAAGTCTAAGAACTGCTTGTAAGTGCACCCTGCACATACATTAGAATATACAAATGGCATTAGCGAACGTGCTAAAAATATCCAAATGTATCGTAGTTTGCCTTAATGACTTAACATTACCATGTGGTGGATTGTTATTGCCGTTATTGTTCGAACTGCTTCCGCTGGCTCCTCCTTGTGAGGCTGCATACTGCGCTATAGCGGCAGCGATGATTCCTTGAAGTTCTGCCTCGTTGGCAGGCATACGCGTCTGGCGTCTTGGTGGCATCTTCTAAAAGATGTTTTACGTAGGTCAGGTCATAGTAAGTAAAGTGTACGTATGTATATAACAATATCAACACATAACATCTCATGTTATAAATAAATCATCCACATAACATCTCATGTTATAAATCAACCACATAACATCTCATGTTATAGAACATAAACAATCAATAATCAACCAATCATATAATGAGAATACTGCGATTGCGCTGTCATAAATCAAGACCACAATGTAAGGTTTACAAGTTCATAACTGTATCATACATCATCAGTGACTAAGGGCCACATCGCCCTAGTCCAAAATATCTAGTCAGTAACAACAACAACAAATATACAAATCATCAAAAGTCACAATCATCAAAATGTGGTCTCCAAAAGCTGTGTAGTCTGTACAATCGCGGTCCTCTCATCAAAAGTCTACCCGAGTCGTACAAAATGGCCCTAAGCTGATGGCGGTGGAGGAGGGGGAAAGTGAGAAAAGAGTAAACGTCGCATATGAAGCCAGTCCTCCTCCATAGCGCGATGAGCGCACAGTAAGTATGCGATCTGCTGCTCCGGAGTCCAAAAACGAGCAGCAGAATCAGGTGAAAGCGGTCGAGGAGGGTGTGATACTGCAGGTGAGGTCTGGCACTGGTACGGGAGTCGCTGAGCTCTCTCCAGCTCCTGTACGCGACGGGTCAGCTCCTCCTGCTGTATCATGAAAGATGCGAGAACATCCTCCGTAGAATACCCAATGTGATATGGGTGATACGGATCCGTCGGTGGCATAATGGGGGGCGTCGTCCAGAGGAACGGCTCACTAGATGGAGCGAAGGATGGTACAGTAAATGGTGCAGCAGTAGAAAACTGTGGTATGACCGAAACAGATGTCGGCACATGACCAAAGGGATGAGTCGAGGAACCCTCTCCCGGGCGTGATGGCGGTATAATCTGACGGAACATAATAGGAAGATCCGTGCGATGTACATCTGCGGTGTGTGTGGGTAGCAAAGGAACATCAGTAGGAACTGAAACAGGGGCTGTAACGGGGGCTACATGGGGTGTAACAGGTACCACGAAAGGCGGGTAATCATCGTCATCTATCCACCCATTGTGGGTGTGAGCATATCGTGGATCAATGTGGGTCACAAAAGGTGCATGGTCTAACATCACTGGCATAGGATTAGGATGTGGTGCGACAATAGGTAGGCCCGCAACAGGTGGTGCGAGGGCTGGTGCGACAACGGGATCCTCTAACAACAGTGGAGCATCAATATGAACATCAACAGCATGATCATCCGCCAACTGTGGAAAAACAACAGGATGATCATCAACAGGTATATCATCGACCAAGGGAGCAACAGCAGGTGCATTGGCATGAACAGGGTCATGCTCCAATACGGGGTCAGGAGCAACGCCTGGCTCAAGGGCCACAGCAGGCTCCGGATCAACAAACTCCATCTCAAAATTAGCTGGATCAACAAACATAGGGTCGACAGGGGCTACAGGATCCTCCAAGTGCTGGTCTAGGTGTACGAACTCAATGTCCTGGTCTGGATCGAAGCCAGGTGGAAAAATAGGATCTGAATCATCATCAACATCATGATCGAACTCAAAGCTGTGCGCAGGAGCAGGTGCAGCGGATGACGCCATGTCCGGGTCATCGTCGTGTGAGTGGTGCTGCACTCCCTGTGCGTGCGAAGGTACAGATGCCACAGACTCAAAGGAGTCTGGAATAGGTGAATGAGCATGAGCCTCCTCTGCAGGAGCATCAGCAAGAAGTGGGATATCACCGGCAGCAATATGGGCCTTGCCCTCAAGTGGGTCCTCCTCAAACAAGTCAACGTCATCGTCAGAGACAACGTCGAGGGGCATATCAATAACGGGATAAGCTGCAAGGGGTATGAGAGCAGGGATCTCCACGAGTGGTAAATCCCTAACAAGATGGCCATCAGCTGGCTCTGCTACGACATCTGGCAGCGCAAAGGGCTGAAATTCGTCATCATCCGTGCTGGTCGTATCGGAAGTATACACCTCATGCTCTGATGAAACCATGTCGTCTGATACTATGGCCATGGGATCTGTAGTGTCTGACTCTCCAGTACCTGATGAAGGCATGACGTCTGTAACACAACACACATGCACAAACAATCAATCATATAATCAAATAAACATATTAGTCACTAATAAGCAATCAAGTAATTCTCCTAGTCCCACTAGTCTAACGTCCCAGCCTCTCAGACTGAATCTCCTAGTCTCTCAGACTACCTTCCCAGCCTCTCAGACTGAACTTCCTAGTCCCACTAGTCTACTCCCTCAGTCTCTCAGACTGATCCTCCTAGTCCCACTAGACTTACTCCCTCAGCCTCTCAGACTGAGCCTCCTAGTCCCACTAGACTACTCCCTCAGCCTCTCAGACTGAGCCTCCTAGTCCCACTAGACTAACCTCCCCAGCCACCTGGCTGTATCTCTGGTCCCCCGACCAACCAAAAATTTAAAAATATGCTCAACTTTTGTTTGTAAAAATGTTCTGTGACCTGGATTTGGACGTAGTGTATGCAATGTAAAAATGTTTTCGTGAGAGCCCTAGTGATCATAGTTTAGACTCGAGAAGGAATCCTAGTTCGCTATGATCAAGGCTCTGATACAAAGCTGTCACACCCTGGCTTTTGCGGAAGCGTGGGTTTATTTGGTGTGACTTCTTAATACCATAGCTTAATCACAACCAAGCTATATGAATGTAAAACCATGAAGATCATCCTTTGATTAAAGTTTTAAAACATAAAACCACAACATTGTTTTCAAACGTCGACACATGCAATGGAATTACAACACAACTAAATAAAAATCTTGTTCATACGACATAACCATAAAATAAACACCGTTTAAGACTTGCGACTCGTCCAGGTAAAAGTCACAATCCCTAAACGTGGATGACCTCATAACTCTTACGCAGCGTGAAAACGTAGCATACTTCGCCAGATCCCTAATTCCCTGAAATACATGTAAGTTGAAAAGTCAACATAAAGTTGAGCGAGTTCATGTGAAAGTGAGTATGTAAAACCTTTGTAAGTATAAAATCCCTGGTATGTAGCAAATAAGGAAATAAAGAGATCACCAATGGTTTGCAAGGCCATTGATATGTGTGAAGTGCAGTAGGAAGACTCAAACCTAGCAGATTTTTGCGTCGGGTACCAAGTCATCCCGAGGTCCGTATTGTTGGGCCTGGGGCTGGGCTCGCTACACCCAGATAGATCTACCGCTAAAGACCCTCGGTCCTACAATGAGGATTAATGGCCTCCAGTTCCCGCCTACCCACTCACATGATCTAAGTAGTAACCCTCCTTATGCTAACCATACCATGTAAAAAGTATTCGTAATCATAGTAACATGTATTTCACCCCCGCAGTTTAAAAACTGAAAACAGTTAAGAGAAAAGGGGAACATGAACTCACAGAAGTGCGTCTCAAAATAATCCGTCCCAAAATAACCTGCTGCGTGACGACCTACACGTACTAACTTCTATTAGACGGACGGCCGTGCCTTGGCTTAAGGTTTAAGTTTTTGGGAAATAGTTAGGCAACTATTTCGTGTTTACACTTCTTAATTATTTAGCAAGTATATTCCTTCCCAAGGATGGGGGTTTTAATACATGTGCGTTTTCTTATAATTCCAAAAATATATTATTAAGTCTCACTTAATAAAATATATTTTAATTCATTTGTCCAAAATATTCTATCTCCAAAATATACATATTTTTCCCAAAAATATTATATTTTATTCCATACAATTTCCAAAATAATATTTTTATCAAAATACGCATTTAAGAGTATTTTTTCAAAAATATATAAGTTACATTTAAAGTTCGGGTGGTAATAATAATAATACCGGTGTAACTTAGATATTTAATTGTGAAGGCGTTGGTATTATTTTGGAGTCGTGCTTTCACAATGTATTCCAGTTATATTATTTTTACCCTAAAAATAATATATAGTTCACAAAATAATCGTAAAATCACGCAAGTGTTTTACTATGAAATATATATTCTAAATATATATTTAGTAAGTTTTATTTACAAAAATCCACCTCCGAATGCTTGGTTACTTAAAAAAAAATCATGGCGAAGTTTGTTTGGAAAACAAGTCAAAAATATATTCATAACTCTTGTCACAAAAATATTCTAAGTGTTATTTTCTGGAAAAATTTCGCCAGAGTTTCCTCTGTAACTGGAGGTGGCCACACTTACAAGCGTATCATTTTCTTTTCAAAATTCAATCAACAATTTTCCAATCATCGATATTCAATGCTCAATCGTCAAACTAGTCAAAATAAACATAAATCACAAACACATGAACTTGCAAGTTGTGTAAAATTATGTAGTAACTTTTCAACACATTTAGTGGATCTTTCCATCTCTAAAAATAAAATCATTTTCTTGAAAACTTTATTTTTAAAGAATATGAAGTTTTACAACTTCTAGTCGGTATTTACGAAAATATTTCTTTGTTAAATCCTTTCGTTACACAAATGTCCACACACTTGTTTGTTCACAAAAACACTTTTGGTTTATGTAAGATCCGGCTTTTAAACATGGTTTGCATCTTATACTTGGTTCTTCAAAAATACCACTTGTAGATCTTTAGATCTACTAGTTTAAAACTCTATTTTACAAGAAAAATTGTTTTTACACAAGTTCATGTTTATGTATGAAAGGGTTCGTCATCTTGTAACTTTCCTACTTAACATAATGCTAGTTCATGTTCCATGAACATGATCTAGCGTGGTTAGATGACGATCCGTCCCACTACTAGCAATCAACAACATAAAATAATCATAACAAAACAAGTTTAACAAGTTTTACACCATTACTTTCCTTTTATCCATCAAGTTCATTATACTTGCAAGACTTTTAGTTTTGTTTTCGCATGTTCTTGAATTTTAACCGTTAAAATTCTTATTAACCACTTTAGACAAGATCAAGATAGTGTTTAGAATCACTTATAACTAGCACAAGGCTAGGGAAGAATCTAGGCGAAAACAAGGTGGTTATTAGCGATGTAGAGAGGTCCTTGTGATTCCGTAAGCACCGAGCTTCCTTTTGTGTGACCTTTCACCCTTGTGTGTATGTGAACTTGTAAGATCAAACTTGAATGATGGTGAGATGGTTGTGTGTGGGTTCGGCCGAGAGTAGCCAAGAGGGAAAGAGAGAGATGAGCAAAGTTTGTGTGTTGTGTTTAGTGAATTATAATGAGCTCTTGGTTAAATTTATAAACCATCTAACTTGATTAACCAAGGGATTATGTGTTCTCTAGATATAAGACACCAACAATTAAAATACTCAAAATTGGTGGAGGGTGTCCCCACGTAGGACCGATTCGGTTGGAAGGGGGGGTCATGGTTTGTTTTGAACTTGATAGTTAGAGTTTAGTTAGTTAATTAGGAACTTTAAATAAGGTATTAGTGTGTTATGAATTATAACGGGTGTTAGGGTATTCAGGGACCCTAACTAGTTCAGAAAAAGAAAAACGGTGTCATTGACAATATTTTTATGTTCCGGGTAAAGTCCGGTTGTTCGGTTGGATATTGATCCGTTAAAGTGCTAAATAAGCATTTAAAGTGTCGTTAATATTTGTTTTAGCGACACAATGAATTCCCGACACTTTGGAAAGTGTCTAGTATTATTTTCCCATGTTTTTGCACTTTACTAGTTAGCTTAAATGCTGAATTTTGTATTAAAGTGCAGGATTTTGTAATTAGAGCATGTTTTAGGCACATCCGGTCACTATAACTATCACCTAGTGACGCAGTTTTACAATCCTCACCTCCCTACACTCCCTACTAGTGTAGTAATCTATTCCCGGCTCATACTGGCCTCAGAGACAGTGCCTGTCTGATGCTGGCTATATCAGCATATTTACTGGGTTATTTGTTCATTGTGCTACTGTGCTTTTGTGCATCAAGTTTGTCACTATAGTTCTGTGTAAATAATGGAGTGACAGCAATAAAGTATGATGCATGTATATATATGTATCAGAATTTAAGTAGCAGTTTAATCCACAATTGTAAGCAAGCATAGTAATTAAGCATTAATTAAATATTAATTAATTCGTACGGATACCTGGTTTGGTGAGGGTTGTCACACAGAAAGGTTAGCCAACCCAAAACCACACCTTCCAAAACCACTAAACATACTCCTCAAATTCCCAAAAGTTCCTCACATCAAACCTCCAAGCCAACAGATGTTGAGACACCTACTGTATCAACAGTTGTTGATACTTCAGTGGTTTCAACAGATGTTGTTTCAACCACTGCCCCCATCATTTCATCAACCATCACTCAATCCACTGCCATACCAAAAACAACACCACCATCACAAAAACCACCTGCCAAAAAGCAGAAGACAACAGTTGATACATCAACAGTTGTAGTGACAACAGTGGTTGAAACACCAGTTGTTTCAACAGCTGTTAGTCTGTCACCCATCACTTCAAACACCACCACTCAACCCACAAATACACCACCAACCACTCCAAAGCACAAAATAAGAAGGGTAACAAATATTGTACTTGAAGATGACACTTCTCCACTTCCAACATCTTCACAACCTCTGATCCTAGCCACTATGCCAAACCCTATTCCAATCTCTTCAGTTCAAGCCCTTGATCCAAACACTGCCTTAGTCCCTTTGGGAGTACAATATCCTTTGGATCTTCCAGCAGTTAGGGGGGAGATCAAATCCTTCTACTCTGAAGATGATCCTGAAAAGAGGAATCTCCCATCTCTTCAAGGTTATCCTCTGCCAAGAAACATAGAAGAGTATCTTCAACCGAAGGCCAAACAAGCAGAGGAGATATCATAAAGAGACACAAAAGGAAAGTCTGATAAAGACATTCAGAGGAATTTGCAATATCTGCTCACCAAAGTCAGAACTTTAGAGCAGTTCTCAAAAGACCTTTGTAAGAAACTGTCAGAAAAGGATGATGAAAGCTTAAAACAAGACTACATTGAGCACATCATGGCATACAAGAAATATAAAGCAGAAAAGTATCAGTACAAGGAATGTACCATAAGTGAGCTCAAAGAGGAGATAGCAAGAATCCAAAAGATGCTTGATGACAAAATAAAGCAAACTCCTCCAGTTTGGTCCAATTATAAAAAGAATGTACCTGAAAGGGCCTTGAAGCTGAAAAGAATGAAAGAAGAGCTTATAGCTGTAAACTATGGCTCAAGGAATCAGGTTACAAGGTTGTCAGAGGTGAAAGTATTAGACACCTACAAAAGGTTGGAAGAATTAAGAAAGAAAGATCCCACAGCTTCCAAAAAGCTAGATTATCCAGAAGCAGTGGTTCCAGTCAAACAGGCCTTGCCAATCAAAAGATCCACTGCTCCACCTGCTACTATCCTTTATCAAAAAAGCAGGCAAAAGCAGATGGATGAAGAAGCAAAAGAAGACAAGGCTCAAGAAGAATATATTATGAAGATGGTTATTCAGACAATGATGGCAGAAAATCCAGACTTAGCTAAATTTCAAGACCCTGCCAAAATTGTCATAACCAGGCCTCCATCACCAAACTCATCAAAAATAAAAACTCTCCCAAGAAACCCACTGGACTAAAAAAATACTAAAGTGGAAGTCTGATCAAAAGACCCACGTATTGACTCTGCTCAAGTCCAGTGGTGAAGTGAAGCATATATCAAGGGAAAATGCACTTGGCCTGAGTGTAGAAGATTTACAAGATCTCCTTGAGCTTCCACTGTGCAGGGATGAAGATGATGAGGATTCCATGAACTTTGAATTATAATTCAAAGAGGAAGTTAGGGAATTCTTGATGAGGCAATAAAGATCCAGAATAATGAAGTGTTTTGGCATCATCTGTTCCAGGGGGAGATTGTTGGGATTGAACCCTATAAAGGAACAGTTGATAAAGCCAAAACTGGTTCAGGGTAGTGGATCCATAATAAGCTGTTGTTTGTAACAGATCTTTCCCCTTGACAATGGCCCTAACATCTGATGACCCAAAGCACTGCTCATTACAACTGTTGCTGATCTAAAGACTGTTGAAGATAAAGCACTGATGCTCAATCTTCCATTGTGCATGCATGCATTTATTTTGTTTATTGTAATCTTCCATGGCCCTAACAGATCTTTCCCCTTGACAATGGCCCTACCATCTGTGCATGCATGCATTTAGTTTGTTTATTGTAATCAAATACAATCATTCGATTAAATGATAAACATGTTTGCTGAAACATATCTTCCATTGATTGTGTGTTAAAAGTTTATTTCATTTATTCCGCTGCAATTCATCTCTGGTTCATCTTCATTCTTATTAAACAAACACAATCTAGCAAACTCAGATCCTAACCGTTTATGAATTCAGAATAATGGATTGATATATATGACTGTATTTGGCAGATGTTTGGTCTTCTATATCAGATGTTTGGACTTAAAAAAATGTTTGACCTTAAACAAATGTTTGGCTTTAAACAGATGTTTTGGTCAACATTTCATTTAGTATTCAACAGAAATTTGAATAACTCAACATCTATTTAAGTCGTTGTTTCGTTTTCTTGAATTCTATATAATTTTATAAAGAAGTACAAGAACAAACATTTTTACAAAATCCAAAATCACCCGATCATGTAAGTGCATTGAAGTAATAGTGGAAATGATGTTATTCATGTGGTCCTGTTGCGCTTTTGTTTGACGTCTAATATGGGTTCATGATCTAATCCGGTGAAGTGTAGACATTGTTGTTGAATCCAATGAGATGCTCGATGTAATGAGGTCGTATTAATAACAAATATTAATTAATATAACTAAGTTTCCCGAGCCCGGGAAGCAATCCCTGGTAATAACCAAGTTATACATAAGACTATGGGGTGTGGCGTCCGGGAAGGGTTCGGCATGGTGAGGTGGCATCCCTTCCCGTCGGGGAACACCCCCCTCCCCCATCCTCCCGTCAGTGCAATCGAGGTTGGTCCTCCCCAAAATGCTCCTTCTCTCTCTCTTTCTTAAGATTATTGGATGCTGTTGATTGGGGCACCACGCCCCTTGATGGGTGAAGGGAAGGTGTTAGGAAACTTTATTTGTAAGTATTGAAGAAAAACACAATCAACTGGATCTATGAAGAGATCACAGTCCTGAAGATCACGAACTAGAAAAAGAAGATCAGATGGGACAACCGGAATACATAGCATCTACTTCAAAGAATCACAAGTTGATCAAGAGCTGAATTGGATTATCAGAAGAGGCCATTTCTGATAGATCTGATGATATTTCTGATGAAATATCATCAGTATCTGACGATTCTGATCATCAAAGATTTTCTGATGATTTGTTCATCAGAATTTCTGATGAAGTGGTTTATCAGAATTTCTGATGAAACAACCCACTTGTCTGAAATTGGCTCTGTCCTGCCACACTTACCGAAGCAAGTTGACATTAAATGATATCATGATGAAAAAGGCAACTTGAACGTTGGAATCAATGAATATGTCAATTGGCTACTTTTTGCAGGAATTATTGTATGAATAAACTATTGTTTATTCATACAAGCCGTCTATAAATAGAAGGCTCAACCAGGAGAAGCAAAGTGAGTTTGAAGCTTAGCATTCACACATACATCTAAACTCCATTGCTCTCTCCCCCACAGAATTCAAGATTCGTTTGTATTAGATAATAATCTTACAATCACCTTGTAAACCATTTTGTTTTCAAAGTGATATAAACTTGATAATTCTGTAGGTCTTGTTTCTTGAAAGTCTGATTTCCATTTCCGCACATCTTTTTCACATCTACTGAAATCACTTGCCATATTACGTGAAAAGAAGTTGTTTTGAGCCTGAACTGGGTCTAACAATTGGTATCAGAGCAGATTGAATAAACTATTTTCAAACGATCAATCGCTCTTCTTCTTTTCTCTAAATATTGGTTCTATGTCTAAACCTCCGACTCTGGTCAAAGAGGAATACCCCCAGTGGAAAATCAGGATGGTCAATTTCCTTAATGGTCATGACCGAGCTCTGTTTCAATCCATTGAAAGGGGTCCACATACACCAATGACTGATATACCTGCTATTCCAGCAACTGACCAATCACCAGCAATCCCTGCCTCCCGCGCTCCCAAAAGAGAAATAAACTGGAGTGAGGAAGACAAGGACCTGGTGGCTGGGGATGAAAGGGCAAAGTCACTTTTAATTATGGCCACCCCCAATGACATATTTTCACAAGTTGATGCATGTGCATCACCTAAGGAAATATGGGATCAGTTGGAAAATCTTTGTGAAGGAGGAGAAAGGATGAGAAGAAACAAGAGAACAAATAATGTCTCATCTTATGAAAGGTTTAAAAGTTTGCCAAATGAAAGGTTAAATGATACATATCAAAGATTTACAAAACTTTTAAACGAGCTAAAGAAATTTGGTATAACAAAATCAAACGATGAAAGAAACATAAAATTTCTTGATGCCCTTCCTAGAGAATGGAGAAGTCTAACCATGACTTTATCATCAACCTTAGAACTAGGAAACATGAGTCTACATGACTTATACAGCATCTTGATCCCCAGAGAGGAAGAAATATTTGAAGAAACCATTCAAAGAGGGGGATCTTTAGCTCTAATCTCAAACTCACAAGATCAACAACAACAAATGATCCACAACCATCAAACAGTCAAAATCTTGAAACTTCTGATGCATCATCAGACTTTTCAGCTTTTGCTAAAGCAATAGCACTGCTCACCAAAACATTTGAGTAGAGGTTGAGGGGAGGTAACCAGAGATACCAGAGGAGTGACAAAGGAAGGATGGATGGAAGATCTAAAGAAGAGTTTAGATCTAAGGATAAAGGGAAGGCTGAAGTTGTGTGTTACAAGTGCAAGCAAAGAGGTCATTATGCATCAGAATGCAAGACCAAAAAGCTGAAGGATGTTGCCTATTATGAGAAAAAGCTTGAAGAAGCAAAGAAGCAGCAACAAGTAAGCTTAATTGCTGGAACAGATACATGGTTATCTGATGATTCTTCTGATGATGAAGAAGAAGAATTGGCAAATTTTTGCCTCATGGCACTCTCTGAAGGACTACCAGAAACTTCAGAACAAAAGGTAAATTTAGATAATCTTGATCTTGAACACAAACTAAACAAGCTCATGTCAGATTTTCTAAATCTGCAAGAAAAACATCAATCAGATATTAGAAAATCTGATGAGTTGCAAAGGACTTTGAATAAAATCATTCTTGAAAACCAACATCTTATAGAGGACAGTTTAGATCAAAGAGCAAAAATTGAGTTTTATGAAAATGAAAGAAAAGATCTTTACAAGAAAATCAATGACAAAGAGATCAACGTAAGAGGTTTTCAACAGGCTAAAGAATTCATAAATTTTATTGAGTCCACACCAAAGAACAAAGGAGAGGGTTTAGGCTATACAAGTACTACAATATCAAATAAAAATAAACCCACTATCTTTGTAAAAGCAACTCATCAGATTTCTGATAATTTAGTATCAGAATCTGATTCTGAATCTTGCAAATCAATCTGTTCTGAATATTCTTTTGACAAACCAAACTTCAAAACAAACAAGAGTGAATGCAGTCAAGAATCTGTAAAAACTCCAGAAGCAGTTCACTCATCTTTTCAAAATTATCCAATAATTCCATCACAAGAGGAACTATCAGAAAATTCTGATAACTCTTGTATGTGTGTTGACATACTGAAGCTTGTCCAACACCATCTTCAAAAGAAAAATGTAAAATCTGTTAATGGCTCAGCATATAACAGAGTTTCTGATGCAAAACCAAGAAGAAATAAAAGTAAAATGTTTCAAATTTCATCAGAAACAGTACCCAAGAATGCCTGGGTACCAAAAATCCTCTAATCATTTCATTTCAGGACCATCATGTGCAGCAGATCTGGTACTGCGACTCAGGAAGCTCCAAGCACATGACTGGGGACAGGAGCTTACTCAGCAACTTTGTTTCAAAGCTGGGTAGAATGGTAAACTTTGGAAATGGTGTGAAAGGAAGGATCATGGGATATGGTTGCATAAAATACGGATGTTTGACCATAGAAAAAGTAGCCTATGTTGAAGGCTTAAAGTATAATTTGCTTAGTTGTGGTCAATTATGTGACAAAGGTTTTCAGGTAACCTTTTTACCAGAAAAATGCTTGTTAATAGGTATAGATGATAACAAAATTTATTTAAGTGGGAAAAGGATAAGAAAATCAATCTACTATTTTGACTTCAAAGAAGAAAGTGAACATCCAAAACTATGTTTATTTTCAAAACATAACAAAGGTAGTAGTTGGTTATGGCACAAAAGGCTTGCTCATTTAAATTTCAAAAACCTAAGCATATTAGCAAGCAAAGGTCTAGTAAAAGGATTACCTTTGATATCCTCAAAGAAGGATAAAATTTATGAAGCATGTGAAATGGGAAAATCCAAAAGAAGCTCACACAAATCAATTTCTGAGTCTTCTATTTCACAAAATTTGGAACTTTTACACATGGATTTGTGTGGACCCATAAGCACAGAAAGTTTTTCTAGAAAGAAATACATACTAGTAATAGTGGATGATTTCTCCAGGTACACATGGGTAGAATTTTTGAGAAAGAAGAGTGAAACTCCTGATCTGATCATTAATTTTATTAAGAAAATTGAAAATATGTTAAAACTAACAGTGAGAAGGATCAGATCAGACAATGGAACAGAATTTAAAAATGCAAAAATTGAGAATTTCTTAGTAAGTAAAGGAATTTCTCATGATTTTTCTGCTCCAAGAATACCACAACAGAATGGTGTGGTTGAAAGAAGGAATAGGACCTTGGTAGAAGCTGCCAGAACAATGCTTGCTTATGCCAAATTGCCCACTCACTTTTGGGCAGAAGCTATAGCAAATGCATGTTTTACACAAAACAGATCCATAATCAACAAAAGGCACAACAAAACACCTTACAACATTATAAATGGAAGAATACCAAGTATAAAATTTTTGCATACATTTGGTTGTAGATGTTTTGTTTTTAATGATTTTGAAAGCCTTGAAAAATTTGACAGAAAAGCAGAAAAAGACATTTTTCTTGGTTACTCTTTGTCCTCAAAAGCATACATAATTTTTATTCTCAACACCAGGACCATCAGAGAAAGTTTGTATGTCTCATTCGATGACTCATCAGAAACAGAGGTTTCTGATGAGTACATAAAAGAAATAAACTTTTCTGACAAACAAGAAAATTATGAACATCTCTTTGAAATATTAAATAAAGATTTCCTAGAACATGATAATGCCTACAAAAATAAATCAAAAGATTATTCATGTTCTAACCCTGCAGATCAAGTATGTAGTACATCAGAAATCCAGATTTTTGATACTCTTCAGACAAATGTAGCACCTGATCAGGGGGAAACTTCAAATCCATCAGAACCAACAACATTTCACAATAAGTTAAGATGGATCAAAGGACATGTTCATTCTGACATCATAGGCAATCCTGCAGATGGTGTCAGAACAAGATCTGCCACTGCACATGAGTGTGCATTCTCTGGGTTCTTAAGCAAGATAGAACCCAAATCTGTCAAGGAAGCTCTAAATGACCCAGACTGGATTCAAGCCATGCAAGAAGAGCTTGATCAATTTGAAAGGAGCAAGGTATGGGATCTGATACCCAAGCCAAATGACAAATCTGTCATAGGCTCAAAATGGGTGTTCAGAAACAAATCTGATGAGAACGGCATAATCACCAGGAACAAAGCAAGGTTAGTGGTCAAGGGTAACTGTCAACAAGAAGGTATTGATTATGACGAAACTTTTGCACCAGTAGCTAGATTAGAAGCTGTAAGAATTTTTCTTGCTTATGCTGCATCTAAGGACTTAAAAGTTTATCAAATGGATGTAAAATCAGCTTTTTTGAATCGTAAAATTGAGGAAGAAGTTTATGTGCATCAACCAGAAGGCTTTGTTGATCCAAAATTTCAAAATCATGTTTATAGATTAAACAAAGCCTTGTATGGGTTGAAGCAAGCTCCTAGAGCCTGGTATGAAACTTTTTCAAACTTCTTACTTAATTCTGGGTTTACCAAAGGAACTATTGACACCACTCTTTTTCTCAAAACACACAAAGGTCACACTTTGCTGGTCCAGATATATGTTGATGACATTATATTTGGATCAACAAATGAAAAGTTTTGTGACAAATTTCAAAAATTGATGACCAGCCACTTTGAAATGAGTATGATGGGTGAGTTAACCTTTTTCTTAGGATTGCAGGTAAAACAAAGAATTGATGGAATATTTTTGAGTCAATCAAAATATGTGAAAACAATTCTACAAAAATACTCACTTGAAAACTGCTCTGTTTCAAAAACTCCCATGGCAACAGGGAACAAGTTAGATTCTGATAAAAATGGTATAAGTGTTGATATTAAAACCTATAGAGGGATGATAGGATCACTGCTTTATTTAACTGCTAGCAGACCAGATATCATGTTTGCAACATGTTTTCTAGCCAGATATCAATGTGATCCTAAAGAATCCCATCTGAAAGCTGTAAAAAGGGTTTTTAAATATCTCAAAGGCACATCAGAAATTGGTCTCTGGTATCCTAAGGATACAAACCTTGAATTAATTGCATACACAGATGCAGATTATGTAGGGTGCAAAATTGACAGGAAAAGCACATCTGGTGCCTGTCAACTGTTGGGAGAAAAATTGGTATGTTGGGCTAGCAAGAAACAAAACTGTGTTGCCACATCAACAGCAGAATCAGAATATGTAGCAGCAGCAAGTTGCTGTTCACAAGTGCTATGGATGCAAACTCAACTAAAAGACTATGGAGTAACTCTGACAAGAATTCCAATTCTATGTGACTCAAAGAGTGCCATTGCAATAACTGAAAATCCTGTTCATCACTCAAGAACCAAACACATAGATGTCAGATACCACTTCATAAAAGATCATGTGGAGAAAGGTAACATTGAAATGTATTTTGTTCCAACTGAAAATCAAATTGCTGATATCTTTACAAAACCTCTTGATGAAAAGAGACACAATTTTTTAATCAGCAAACTAGGCATGGTTAATCTAAATGTTGAAGATTTCTCAGAAAACTCAAAAACACAAATTGAATACCAACTTGTTGAAAATCAAAATTCTGATATTCATAGAACAAATCAACTAGTTTCTGATAAAACAATCCATCAATCTGATGGAACACAAGAAAATCTGATGAACTATCAATAAATGATAGTTTATTAGATATTCTGAAGAAATATCAGGATATCTGGTAAAAGCACCAGAAGTTCTGATATAAAACCAGAAATTATGTTTGAAACATCAGGATAATCTGTAAAAATACATCCTCATGCACATTCCACATATTGTAATTACTTATTTTTGTGTATTTAAAAAAAAGGGGAAAAGTAACATGCATACTGATGGAGTTCCATACAGCTGTAATATTCAACCGTCTCATTTTCTTTTTAGCTTATTGAATTTCATTTTTTTTTTTGCATGCAACGTCATTTCTTCATAAGGAACTTAAATGTGACACGTAGGCACTAGAATCATTAGGAGCTATGAAAATAGATGCCTAGTCATTAAATGCTTACTCACACATGGAGCTTGATAGACTGTCAAAATCACTGTTACACTCACTGTTACATTCACTGGGACATATATCTTCTTAATTGAAGAGAAAAAGGTTGGCTGTTAACATCACTTTCACCTATAAATATTAACAACCTGAAAAGATCATTTGTAACAAAAACCAGCTCTTTAAAAACCTTTCAACAGTTTTTTGTTCCTAATCAAAAATGGGTCGCCCAAAATTGATGAAAGTCACTCAATTCCCTCTTCCGTTTCACAGACTTCACAATCTTAGGTTAAGATCCAACTTGGAAGGACCTGCATGGGAGGACTGCAGGTTTGTGTACAATATGATCATGCGAAGCCCTCTAGGCTTTGCTGTGTCATCACATGTCACCATATATCCAGAACTTCTCCAAGAGTTCTGGTGGAACTCTCAAATCATTTTTAGTGGTACTTCCATGTGGATTGAAAGTGAGGTTATGGGAGTAAAAATTACTCTAAAAGAAGAAACTATCAGAAAAGTCCTCAAACTGGGTGATGATCATGAAATCCAACTTCCGGAAAAAGGAAATGTGCAACAAACCTTGACTGAAATGGGCTATCACACACTCAACTCGTCAAGAGCCATTAGCAAGTCTGGTTTTATACCACCTTTCCAGTTTTTGGTAACACAGCTAAGTGTCTGTTTTTCCAAGAAAATTGGACACTTCAATGAGCTGTCGAATAGGATGATGGAAGTGGTGCATGTTGTGATACAAGAAAAACCTTTCAACTATGCTAAGTTTCTAATGAGAGACCTAGAAGCAAACATTCACGACCGTCAACCCTTTCTGATTTACCCTCGATTTGTTACCAAGGTGATCACTAGTCAGCTGGGCTTTGGAGGAGTGAGAAGCTGCTATTCAAGAGCTGAGCTGGTACTTCAAGAAAACATTAGTGAAGCCACCTTGACGCCATCAACGAATCACACCGGACGAGTAACCAGTCTTTGGTTATATGTGAAGTGCATGTTCAATGTGTTAGAGGAGGAGTAGTTTTCTTTGTTTTATGTTTTGTTTTCGTTTAACATGTTTGTTTTATGTTTTCTTTCAACAGGTTTGTTTTAAATTTCTTTTTTTGGTAAATAGATCTAGAGGGAACTTACACAACTTGACTGATAAAATCAAAGAAAATCTGGTGAAAACATATGAATACTAACAAAAGTTAGTAGAACTCAAAATCTGATGATCAATCAGAAAAACTGATCATTCACCAGAAAACTGTTAAAATTCTGATAACAGATCAGAAAAATCATATTTTGTTTTGAAAAACCAGAAAGTTTAACATATCATCAGAAAAACAATTCTTTTAATCAGATTTAATTGAATTTATGAAAATCCAAATTTTTAAAGAAAAAGTTTCTTTCTAAATTTTTTTTCTGAGGACTGGAACAAGCTATACCTCTGGTATATCAGAACAAAAGGTGTGGAGTTCAGAAATGCAAGACTACAATGTAAGTAAAATCTCAGAACTCTACTTATTCCCTCTCATCTAAAAAAAAAAAATCATTATGAGAAATATGTGGGGAGACACACAAAGGGTTTAGATTGGACCTTTTAAAAAGGGGTCCCACAAAGAGAAAAGGTGCAAGTTGGAAACTAGTGTTTATCTGCAAAATCTTTGAAGTCTCTAAATATCTTTAAAAGATATACATTAAATTAGAGATAAATCAAAGGTTTTTCAAAAACGGTTGTCTCCTTAAAGGATTAAAACATCTTAAAGGTGTCATTAATCACCCTGAACTCAAACAACCCACGACAAACACTCAAAAATCTCTGTCGATACACCCTATAAATACCTCATTCAAAAACAGAGTTTTTCATCTTCAACCTTCAAATTCAAAACCCTAAAACCCTTTTTCCAAAAACAAAACCCAAATTCTCAATGGCTGCTGTCAACATCAACACACCTCAAATTAAACACTCAATTCCTTTCATCACTGAAGATGAATTTCTTCCATTAAAGAGCAACAATGAAGCAATGAATGATAACATCGAAGAATATGATATGAAGTGTCAAATTCTCATTGAATTTCTAACAAGATGCCCGTTAGCTCAAGCTCTTACAAAGACCAGAGAGGTACCACAAGAACTCATACAACAAGTTGTAAAAACTCTCAAAATCTCAAGTCAAACTGAGCTAACAGCACATGTATGGGGAAATATCTTCATTAAAATTTCACCAGAAAAGATAAGGGAATGTTTGGAGCTACCCTTACATCAGAACTTTGAAAAGTCACCAGAAAGAGAAGATATGTTTTCATAACTTGATGATGTAATGGGATACAAAAAAAAAATTTTCAACAATCAATAAATTCAAGAGAAACAAGCTACCTGCCTTCTGGCAAGTCTTAATGGAAATTCTGAACAAGTGTCTATCGTCAAAGATTGGAGGTACAGATCAGATAAATATGAACATTCTAACAATCATGTTCAGTCTAATTAATGGATTGAACATTGATTATGGAGCAGAAATATTTATTCTGATCAGGAGATCAATTCTGACCAAAGATGGTAGAATAGATTCACATCTACCCTTTCCAAGATTTCTATCTATCATAATTTCTGATGCTTTTCTGAAAAGAAACATAGCAATACCAGCATCAGAAAATATGTGGAAGACAGAAATTATGAAACCTTGGAATGCTGCAGGGTCTTGGAAGTCAGATTATGATGTACCTGCTCTGACAGAAAAAATGATGAGTATGATACCAGAAGAATCACCATACAGAGCAGAATACCTGAAAATGTTGAACAAAAAGTCAGAAAGAAAAGGAGTTTTTGAACAAGTGATCCCTATGGAGCATGATGCACAGGAGTCTAGCACACCAAGAATGGAACAGCAGGATGAATCTGATCCTCATCTAGCTGATGAAGATATAAATATGAATCCTGTGGCTGAAGGACATCATGTTGAAGACTCACACATTGGAGAAACAGGTGCACAACAGTCTAAAATAAACATATTTTATGATTCTGAGAATGATTCTGATGAATCAATTCAAGGAAAACACGAAATCTTACTTAGAGAAACTATTTCTTCAAAACAAGATGTGAGTAAAACAAAAGACTCATTTTCTAAATCAGATTCTGAGGAGGAAAATGTTGTAACAACAGGTGGAGATCAGCCTGCTGATCAAGGAAACCTGGATGAGAAAACAAAAAGTTTCTCAACAACTCATGGAGAACCTGAAAAGGTTCAAGGATATGAGGAAATCCAGAACTTGAATTTGTTTCAATTTTCTGGTAAGGATATAGGGAATTTGGATTCATCCAATCCTTTTAACCTTAAAACAGCAGAGAATGAGTTTTCTGCTGGTGTTAGAAGAGAAACATCTGTTGTTTTTCCAATTTCCCAAGAACATCAATCTAAGTCACCTAAACAATTTAAAAAAGAACCTGAAGATGAAGCTGCTACTGTGAAAACAGCAACAGAAGAAAAACTTGATCTAATACTAGAAGAAATCAGAAATCAAAAGTCAGAAATCAAGTTTTTGTCAGAAACTGTCAAAGCTGTGCAGAAGCAAACTGAAGACAATACTGCAACTCTCAACAAATTGCAAAAATCATCAGAAAACAAAGAAAGCTCATCAGAAATTGAGAAAGCTATCAAGGAACTGAATGATATCAAGAAAAAGATGGCTGAGGGTGAAACTGCAGGAGAAAGCTCAAGTTCAGGGAAGCTTCTTGAAGAAATACAGTTCCTCAGAGCCAACAACAGCAGCATGACTAAGGCTTTTGAGAAACTGTTGATGGAATTAGCTGCACAAAGAAATCAAGAAAATCAAGAGTTCCAGAAAATGAAGAAACAACAGGAAACAAATACTCAAGCTCTTACTAATGTTCATCTGTTAGTTAAGAGATTGCAGTATAATGTTGCGAGACTAGCAAATATTGATCTTCATGAACTGAAAACCCCAATTCCACAAGAAAGACAAGCAAGAAGATCAAAAACTTCACAATAACAACCAGAAATCGTTCAACAAGATCAAACCAAACCAACAGAAACCTCAACAGCTCAAAAACAGAAGCAATCCATGGGTCCACCTCAAGATAAACAGAAGATACTCATGGGTCCTCCACCAAATGTCTCAAAGCCAGACACATCAAGGGTACAACCAAAAGATCATGTTCCAGTACAACCAGTTTTTACAACCATCACAGGAGAAACAGAGTTGAGCATACTAATGGATACAAAAGAAAAGAGAAGAATGGAACATGAAGTGACTTCCTCAAAAAGGCCAAGAAAAGAAATGATAGAAGATTCAGAAGGGAACATCAGAGAAATGGAAGTGCTAAAAGGAGATTTACACACTATTATGTACCCTGAAGAACATCTAAAGAATTACTATTGGAAAGGTCCAGAAGACAACCCAAAAAGACAACTTTCTCCAATGAGCAAAGGTATTGTTGAAAATAGAAACAATAGAGGTTGGGTAATTTTACACATGCACATGACCAATCCAATAGTATCAATTTAAAGAATTGATACAATGACCACTGGAGGAGGCATCCTAGGCAATGAAGCACAAAACAAGTATACCTTGATCAGAAAAGACAACAGTCAACAAAAGGTTACTGATGCAAATTTGGCTGATGATATTCACCCATTGGGAATAGTCAAAATGAAGAATATCATTGATGAAATGAAAGGTAATTCAGTTATAATCAGAAGAGCCCTTGAAAGTCTCAAAAGTGCAGGAGCAAAGATATACAAAAGGGCTGCACTGGCAGACTTTGATCTATGTATCAATTTTGAGTACAACAACAAAGTGCTAATACCACCTCCGAACACTTTAATTCCAGCTGAAATTGCTTCTAAACTATTAAGAACTGGAGCAATCTTTGATCAACCAGAAATGAGTGTAGTCTTCAATGATGTTAATAAAGAAAAAACTCTGTTCAGAATCAGTGATATATGCAGGTATTCAAATCAAACTCTGAAATATATAAAAAACTGCATGAATGAAAAACAAGAGCAGCTCAAAAGGAAGGGAAAGAACAATGAAAAGCTGAGAAAAACAATTGAAGAGTGCATTGAAAACTGGATAGAAGCAAGAGGTTGGTATAAAGAAATGTACAAAGAAACTCAAAAGGCAATTGACTACAAGAAAAGGCTGAAACCTGGAGACAAATACAGAAGTGGAGTGAAGATCAACTAACGATTCAATAAGATTAAATTTTCTGTTTATGAACAATATTTTATCAATGTCTGATTTACAGTTGGTTTGACTATGTTCAATGTTTCTGAACTTAGTTGTTTTTGAATTTCTCTTTCAAAGAAAGTTGTTTATGTTTGATATAGAGGTAGTTCTTTTTCTTACAATACTTAGAGGGAAACTGTTAGGAAACTTTATTTGTAAGTATTGAAGAAAAACACAATCAACTGGATCTATGAAGAGATCACAGTCCTGAAGATCACGAACTAGAAAAAGAAGATCAGATGGGACAACCGGAATACATAGCATCTACTTCAAAGAATCACAAGTTGATCAAGAGCTGAATTGGATTATCAGAAGAGGTCATTTCTGATAGATCTGATGATATTTCTGATGAAATATCATCAGTATCTGACGATTCTGATCATCAAAGATTTTCTGATGATTTGTTCATCAGAATTTCTGATGAAGTGGTTTATCAGAATTTCTGATGAAACAACCCACTTGTCTGAAATTGGCTCTGTCCTGCCACACTTACCGAAGCAAGTTGACATTAAATGATATCATGATGAAAAAGGCAACTTGAACGTTGGAATCAATGAATATGTCAATTGGCTACTTTTTGCAGGAATTATTGTATGAATAAACTATTGTTTATTCATACAAGCCGTCTATAAATAGAAGGCTCAACCAGGAGAAGCAAAGTGAGTTTGAAGCTTAGCATTCACACATACATCTAAACTCCATTGCTCTCTCCCCCACAGAATTCAAGATTCGTTTGTATTAGATAATAATCTTACAATCACCTTGTAAACCATTTTGTTTTCAAAGTGATATAAACTTGATAATTCTGTAGGTCTTGTTTTTTGAAAGTCTGATTTCCATTTCCGCACATCTTTTTCACATCTACTGAAATCACTTGCCATATTACGTGAAAAGAAGTTGTTTTGAGCCTGAACTGGGTCTAACAGAAGGGGTTCAGAAAGATGATGACATGGAGGAGATATAAAGGTGGGGGAAGGAAAACCACACCCATAATCTAATATCAATATGAAGTTCGGTTTTCGATTCCGGTTTTAAAAGTTTTAGATTCTAAAAACACAATTCAAGTAAACAAAATAACTTGAAAAGGATGGAAGTTGCAAAAGAAATATGAAAATAAAAAAAATAATAAAATATAGAGGCATGCATACCACAAAAACAAAAACGTTGAAGAGCCATTCCACCAACCCACGGTCAAACCTATATTATGTCTCTGGACTCATACTTGTTCTATATTCATAAATTGACTTTTAAAATATATAAATACCACGTAATAAAACAAAGAAAAATAATAAAGATAAAATTTAAAAGGCGAATAAACTTGATATTATTAAAATTACTTAAGTATATTGAGTATTAAATATTTCAAGTCAGTCTTTTAGCTGAGTTTATTATCACATATCGGGTAATGAGCATCCCAAGTAGTTTTTCTAGTACATAATACCGTAAACGGGTATACATGATATCATTCGTATATATTATAAACTCAATAGGTACCGAGTAACACGTACCATATGAGTATGAGACAGTCATAAGACACAATATCATAACAGTAAAACTGGTAGTGGAGTGGTAATGAAAGACCTATTGTTCCAAGTAACTTAGTTCGATTCCTACCCCACCATTTAGTTTTGGCCTCACCTGGTGATGATGAGAGACCAGGCGAGTAGGCTGTGGACGCTAGTTCGATCCTTGAACTGAGCGGGTTTTACCTCACCGCACTATCGTGCCTTCGGACGAGTGTTAACAGGCTTTGGCCCCAGGTAAGGGTTTTTCCTAGTTCAGAGACCAGTATGTCCTGATATGATAAATTTTATCAGTAGCTCATTTAAAGAATTCGTTAACCGTTAAAAAAAACCGGTCCATACTGACATACTATCCATTGTGATCGTGGCTTTTTCTATATCCAAAGTATATAGAGATTCTAAACAAATATGATTATATTCTAAAGTATATTACCCAATGATTATTCTTATATTGAATAAAAAAATGTAAATTATATTGAGATTCTAAACAATAAACCCTATTAAATACAAGAAGAACACCACAAATCAGACTTGTTTTCCCTCCTTTCCACGCTCTTCTTCTTCCTCCACCAACAACCTCTCTTCAATGGCGAAACTGCTTCATATTCACCCTTCCACCTCACTTCCACTTCCAAAACGACCTCATCACACGTCGTTTCACCCACTCACTCACGCTTCATCTCCATATCCTCCTTCCAATTCATCGATCAATTTCAACTCAAACACGCATTTAACACCTTCAATCTGTTATTCATATTCATCACAAAACCCTAGCCTTTCGATTTCGAATCCGTTACATATTATAGAACGCGGATCACGCGACGGTTACGCAGTGAAAGCGACGTTGAATCCTGAAAGTTCCGGCGAAAATGACGCCGTGGCGGCGGCGGAGAAGGCGAAAATGACGGAGGTGTTAGTGCTTGGAGTGTTGTTTGGGCTCTGGTACCTGTTTAATATCTATTTCAACATCTATAATAAGCAGGTGAGCTGTTTGTTTTGGTTGAATTAGGTATTTGATCGATGTGTAGAAATTAGAGTACATGTGAAATGATATTGTTGTTGATAGTTTATTATTACTCAAGTTGTGTGTGATATTCGTGTGTCTACTTGTATAGAATCATGTGTTTGATCGGTGTATAGTTTACACGTGGAATGATATTGTTGATTTAATCAGTTTATCATTCCTCAATTTGTATCTACTTGTGTAGAATCATGTATGTATTTCTTTTTGTAGGTATTTAATAGATTATAGATGTATAGATTACATATTTACATGTAGAATCAATTCATGTGAATTTGTTTTTCGTCGTGACCTGAAATTGCAAAATGTTTTAGTGATTATTATAAATTCAGGCAAAGTTAGGATGAAAACCTAAAGTTTTGGTCTTATGATGTTAGAAAAATGACCTGATATGAATAGATATAATGATGGACCCACATGATGAAGTGTAGAATTATAAAAGAAAGTGAGGTGGTGTAAACAAACTAAAAGTTGTAATTTTATTAGTTAAATGAAAGTGAATAGAATTGCTGTATTACTGTTTCATTGGATTTATAGATAAAATGAAAAAGATTATAGGCTGATTTATAGATTCATATTGTTGTTCTAATGGCTGTGTGATCCAACCATGGATGTAATTAATGTACAGTGATTATCGGCTGTTTTCGAGACTAATAAAATCTTTTTATCCTCAAAGCTCTGTAAATTAACACCGAGTTTTCTTAAATAATTTGGTCGGCGGTTCATCTTGATTAATGTTTTCAGGTTCTAGAAGTTTTCCCAAATCCAGTAACGATGACTGCAGTTCAGCTTGTTGTTGGGACATTCATTATATTTATGTCATGGGCTTTAAATCTTCATAAATGGCCAAATATCAGTCGCGGACAGGTACGAAGAAACTGATCAAATTGATGTATTGATTGCATATTTGTATATTTCTTGAAGCTAACTTGATTACATTTTGGCAGCTTTTAGCAATCCTTCCATTGGCTGTTATGCATACGTTAGGTAATCTTACGACCAACATGAGTCTCGGCAAAGTTTCTGTTTCGTTTACTCACACGATCAAGGCAATGGAACCGTTTTTTACAGTTGTACTATCTTCTATGTTTCTAGGAGAGGTTTGTTTACTATCATTCTACTTCTATGCATTCTTGTATATTTTTTATATCAAAATACATGTTTAACGGTGTTGACTGAACAGATCCCAACAGCATGGGTATTGAGTTCGCTTGTACCAATCGTTGGTGGAGTGATACTTGCATCATTGACCGAGGTCTCTTTCAATTGGTGAGAACCGAAAGTTGAAATTTGACGCCTTTTGTTTTTTTGCCAACGGTGTCTTTTAATTTTAGTTACAGCTGGCAAAATGGACGGGTTGTGTAACGTGTTACAACATTAGTATGTGTAGGCAAAGTTCCAGTTGGGTCAGGTTGAACCACAAACATATTTTGTTTGTTCAATTGTTATTTTATAAATAGCTAGTGATTCAAATATGATTACAGAAAGTCAGAAACTATGTTATTGCAATAATAATCAATTTTTTTAGAGTAAAATGCCGTTTCGTCCCTGAGGTATGGCCAGTTTTGCGACTTTCGTCCAAAGGTTTGTTTTTCCGCATCTGGATCCAAAAGGTTTGAAATCTTGCCATTTTCATCTGGCTTGTTAACTCCATCCATTTTTCTCCGTTAAGTCAGGGGTATTTTCGTCTTTTTTGCTAACTTAAAGGGCAATTCGGTCTTTTTCACTTTATGTAAAACGGCCGAATACCCCTGAAAAAGACGGAATTGCCATTTAAGTTAACAGAAAAGACAGAAATACCCCCGACTTAACGTAGAAAAATGGATGTAGTTAACGAGCCGGACGAAAAAGGCAAAATTTTAAACCTTTTGGATCCAGATGCGGAAAAATAAACCTTTGGACGGAAGTCGCAAAGCTGGTCAAACCTCAGGGACGAAAATGACATTTTACTCATTTTTATAAATTGAAATGATTTATCAGGCTGTTAAGCTTTAAAGTTACCCTTTGTGCAACTTCCAACCCGTTCAACCTACTTTTTTATTTGACCAATCGGAGATAAACCGTAACCCAAATTGACCCATTAAAAAGTAAACGGGTCAAAATTACCACATGTAGTATTAAGTAACTACCGGAACTATCTTAAGTTTTCATTCTGGCAATAGGCCTGGCTTTTGGAGCGCAATGGCATCGAATTTGGCGAATCAGTCACGTAATGTCCTGAGCAAGAAGCTTATGGTTAAGAAAGAGGTAACATTGGTTAATAACTATTTTTATTTAGCGTTGCATTTTTTGTTATGGTTTTGTTAAATGTAAAAAGTAAGAGTTAACTAAGATTCATATTTTACAGGAATCGTTGGACAACATTACTCTATTCTCAATTATAACAATTATGTCTTTCTTCTTGTTCACCCCTGTTGCATTGCTAGTGGAAGGAGTCAAATTTACCCCTGCATACCTGCAATCCGCTGTGAGTATTAATCTATACAAGATTTGAATTTATTAGTTTTATAACTATGTTTAATTAGAAGCTGCTGCCTAAAAAGGTGGTTGTTAAAACACATCACCTTTTAGTATGGGTCGCAACGGGCTGCATGTTGAGTCACCTTTTTCTTTTATTTGATCTTTATAAATAGTTAAATCCTAAATTATGATTATGTAAACAATGCTATTACAATGATGATTAAATTGTTTTGAATAAATGGTTTAGGAGGTTGTATGCATTAAAAATTAAGTTTGGACGGCTTTCTACCTGTGTGGTTCCCTTTTTAGCCAATTTTGTAAATTTGACTCACTAGAAATAAAACACAGACTCGGATCGATTGATCCGTTCATAATGAAACGGGTCGAGATTGCCACCTCATTATTCTGATTAAGTAATAACGTTAAGTGTTTATCTGACCACTGATTCTCATCTTTATATTTTCAGGGGTTAAACATCAAACAAGTGTTCATAAGATCTCTCCTCGCTTCAATCTGCTTTCATGCATATCAGCAGGTATTTGTACGCGATTTTTTGTGTTTACAAACCTCTATTGAGCTTAAAGTTCTATGCGAACAAAGATGAGCTGTTTTGACCCGTGTAAATGCTAACATGTTTGTTACACAGATTGCTTATATGATACTGCAAAGAGTATCTCCAGTTACACATAGCGTGGGCAACTGTGTGAAGCGCGTGGTGGTAATCGTAGCCTCTATCTTCTTCTTCCGTACACCCATCTCACTTACTAACTCCATAGGTAAATAAACATCTCTTCTCATGTCATTACAATCATTTACCATGATACCCCTCTTTCAATTAAATTCAAATTCAACCTTTTTATTTTTTATAATTCTTTTAATTCATCTTATTTAGGCACTGGAATTGCCCTTGCTGGAGTATTCCTATACTCACAGGTGAAACGCATCAAACCCAAAACAACATAAATCAGTCTGGACTGGATTTATCGATACCTAATATATGAATATATTATGAACTGGGAATCGTGTTTTTTGAACTCTCAGTTCATTTATCTTTATAGGTTCAGACCCTTTTTTGCACACCCCTACAGTCATCATTGGATACGCTTCGGCAATAGAGTCGATATTAAAGCATAATGTACAATTTTTATGCAGTATATGTATCTATACTTCATATCAAGAATCCTTGATCAAGTCCTTAGAGACTTATGACAGTTCTCATTATTTCTTTAGATAAGTGTAAAAGTGGTCTATGGTATTAATCTTTGATGATCTTTACAATACAAGACAATCCCATTATATAGGGAATGAATACAGAATAAATATGGAAATAATCTCTATACAAATCAAGCCTAAATATACGATAATGCTAAGATCCTCCCGCAGTTTGATCGGGCGCGGAGCAGACGGTTAAACTGGATCTGAATGACTGGAACAACTCTCGAGATAATCCTTTAGTGAAGATGTCAGCGTACTGAGATGAGGACGGTACATGAAGAACCCGTATATGCCCCACACGAACCTTTTCGCGTACAAAATGTATATCAATTTCAACATGTATCGTGCGCTGATGTTGAACAGGATTATTCGAGAGATAAACGGCAGAGACGTTGTCACAATAGACCACCGAGGCGCGCTGCAAAGGAACATTAAGCTCGAGAAGCAAGTTACGTAACCAAGTTGCTTCAGCAACCGCATTAGCTACTCCGCGATACTCAGCTTCAGCACTCGACCGAGAGACAATGGGCTGACGCTTAGAAGACCACGAAAGAAGATTATCACCCAAGAAGACGCAATAGCCACTGGTGGAACGGCGGGAATCAGGACAACCACCCCAATCGGCATCAGAGTAGGCGACAAGGGAATGGACAGCAGACTTGATTATCCGAATCCCATACGAAATCGTGCCCTGTAAGTAACGTATAATACGTTTCATAAAACTGAAATGCGGATCACGTGGCTCATGCATGAACAAACACACCTGTTGAACAGCGTATGAGATATCGGGTCTGGTAAATGTCAAATATTGTAAAGCACCTGCCAAGCTTCGGTATAAAGTGGGGTCGTGGAAAAGAGCCCCGTCAGTAGCGCTAAGCTTGCATGACAAGTCCACAGGAGTAACACAAGGCTTACAAGAAGACATGTTAGCTCGATCAATAATATCCTTTACATACTGTGACTGAGATAGAAACAAGCCACTGTTTTGATGTGTTACTTTAATGCCCAAAAAATGATGTAGCCGACCCAAGTCAGTCATGGCAAACTCTCGTGAGAGTGAAGTAATAATATCCTGTAAAAGAGCATCCGTGGATGCGGTGAGAATAATATCGTCCACGTATAGCAATAAATACGCGACCTGAGAGCCCTTGTTGTAAATGAACAATGAAGTATCGCATACACTACTTCGAAACCCCTGAGACAATATATAAGTAGCAAAACGAGTGTACCACGCGCGAGGGGCCTGTTTCAAACCGTATAAAGACTTTTTAAGTCTACACACATAGTTCGGACATCGTCTGTCTACAAAACCCGGAGGCTGATGCATAAATACTGTCTCCTGCAAATGCCCATGAAGAAAAGCATTCTTGACATCCAACTGATGAATTGGCCAAGAACGCGAAACGGCCAAAGATAAAACCGTACGTATAGTAGCCGGCTTTACAACCGGACTAAATGTGTCCTCACAATCAATCCCAACAGTCTGAGACTTACCATTAACCACCAAACGCGCCTTATAGCGTTCTAAGGACCCGTCCGACTTATACTTATGGCGAAAAAGCCACATACAACGAATGATGGGTCGGTCAATCGGACGCGGAACCAAATCCCATGTTTCATTTTCCTGCAATGCACTAAACTCGGCCTGCATGGCGTGTGTCCAATTAGGATCTGAGAAGGCTCTATCATATGTAGTAGGTATAGGTGAGATTGTGGACATGTGAAGATTGAGTGGCGGATGAAGGGGCGGTTTTAGTGAGCCTGTTTTGGACCTAGTTGACATAGGGTGAACATTAGTGGATTGGGAATGCGGATTGGTGGTGGGGGCTGCTGGTAAAGGAACAGTGGGTTGGGTTGGATTTTGTTGGGCCGAATGGGAAGTGGGCTGCAAAATGGGGAACCCGGGTGGGGCCGAAGGACGGGTGGGCTGAGAATGGGCAGCCGTTGATGGTTGGGTTTGTGGCTGCGGACGGGGACGACGGGAATAGGTAATGGGCTGGGTCGATTTAGGGGGTTGTGGAGGGTCGGGTTGTGGAGCGGGTGGTGGTGTGGTGGGAATAATTGGATTGGGGGAAAACGTAAAGCTTGGGGGCAGGGGGTCATCGAGAAAATGGTAAGAAGTGGCCGAAGAAGGAATGGTGTATGGGAAGGTAGTCTCGTCGAATGTAACGTGACGAGAAATATGGACCTTACCCGTGGTGGGATCGAAGCAACGGTATCCACGAAAATCCGGTGGGTAACCGAGGAAGATGCAACGAATAGCCCGAGTATGAAGCTTGTGGGGTTGAGTGGCCGAGGTGTTTGGGTAACATGCACACCCGAACACTCGTAAGTGGTCATATGTGGGGTGGCGAAGGTAAAGGGCAAAAGTGGGGGTAAAAAAGTTTAATCGTTTAGTAGGTAGGATGTTGTGGAGGTATGTGGCAGTGTGAAGAGCTTCCACCCAAAAAGAGGGAGGAAGGTTGGCGTGAATAAGGAGGGCACGTATGATGTCATTCAAGCGACGAATCATACTTTCCGCACGGCCGTTTTGGGACGAAGTTTGGGGACAAGAAAAACGAAAAGTAGACCGTTTTGTTGAGCAAAAGCTTTAAATGCATTGTTATCGAATTCGCCTCCCAAATCGCACTGAAAGGTTTTGATAAGACGGTTAAATTGGGTGAGGATAAGACGGTGAAATTTGACAAAGGTTGGGAACGTTTCAGATTTAAATTTCAAAGGATAAACCCAAACAAAATGTGAAAAATTATCAATAAGAACCATGTAATATTTATATCCTGTTTTGCTTGGAACTGGTGAAGTCCACAAATCACAGTGAATAATGTCAAATGGTGCAAAAGTGTACGTATTGGATGCATAAAAAGGCAAACGTTTACTATTCGAAAGTTGACAAGAGTTGCAAAACTTAGACCGATGGTCTTTATTACATGGAAAATTGAAAGTACGACTTAAAACATCTAAAACTTGGGCTCCTGGATGGCCGAGACGGTCATGCCAAGGTGCGGAAGTAGTGGTGAGAAAACAAGCAGCAGCCGGCAGTTGCGGTGCAGTGAATGGATATAAGTTCCCGGTGCTATTGTGGCGGGAGAGAATTCTTCCATTGCGAAGGTCCTTCAAAGAAAAACCAAACGGATCAAATTCAATGGAAACCCAATTATCACGTGTAAAACGTCTAACGGAAATAAGGTTTTTAATGATGTGGGGGCTGGATAGGATATTAGGTAAGATGTAGGTTCGGTTTGGAAGGGTGTAAAAGCCAGTCCCAGATTTTAAAATTGGAATACACGCGCCATTACCGACCAAAAGTTTATTGTATGCAGTAGATGAAGAAGGGATTTGAATCATACCTGGGTTTTGAGTAGCATGTGCCTCGGCACCAGTGTCCATATACCCGGTAGGGTCTGGAGATTGCATTTGCATGGCTGAGAAAGCAGCACTTAAGTCAGACGGGCACAAGGCATTGAAGCCGTAAGGTGCAGTAGGCGTTGATGGCGGCGGGCCTGCAAGGCCGGTATACTGGGCCGATGGCTGCTCCGCAGAGATGTTGGGCTGGGTTGGATACTCGTAAGCAGTGAACGGTGATGGGCCCGAGGGCTGTTTGGACTGTGGGCTCGGCTGCCAGGCAGGCTGGGTGGGGTACGGGCAGGGCAGTGTGGCCCACCAGGCCCAGTTGGGGTAGGACTGCATCTGCGGAACCCAACCGGATGGTGCACGAGCTGACCCGCGTCCTCTTCCCCCTCGACCGGACCGACCCCTACCACGCCCCCGTCCCCGGTAAGAAAACTGATGTTGATACGGGTTTGGGTTCGGGTTGGGGTGGCTGTGCTGCGTCTGCTGAGAGGATGATGAAGAAGACTGGTTCGGTTGTTGAGTGACCAGAACAGAAGAAGTTGCGGACTGCCGGGCTTCCATCCGAATAACTTCATCTTGTAACATCGTGCGAGCCGTATCCCAGTCAGCGTTGTTTTGATGAATAAGTGAGGCCGTGGTATCATATTCTTGTGGGAGTCCACGAACCAATTGAAGGACGAGTCGAGACTCGGTGATAGATTGATCCACGTCTTCGAGTTGGTTGGCAAGATCGCTAAGGCGCTGACAATAGTCATCAATGGACGAACATTGTGCAAGGGTGAGGTTGCAAAACTGAGTTTCCAAGGCGGCTGCACGGGCTTTCTTGTTGCTGAGAAAAGTCTTTTCAAGCTTGAGCCATGCGGCCCTAGCCGTGGAGACTTGTCCCAGCAAACGGGGAAGAAGAGTGTCGGACACGGTGCTCAGAATCCATTGAAGGACCAGAGCATCGAGTTCGACCCAGATGGGGTATTCGGGTTCAGTATCTTTGGGTGGTTCTGTGCCGTCGATGTGGGCCAGCACCTTGTATGCAGTAGCATGTAAACGGAAAAGTTTTACCCAGGAGGTGTAGGTGACGGTTTTGCCATCCAAAGTGCGTATTTTGGACTGAATATTAGTCACCGAATACGCGGGGTGAAGTGTTGGTTTTTCAGCCGTAGCCGAGGATGAGGACGTAGGGTGTTCGATATCTCCAGGCATGATCAGAAACGGAGTCGAACAGGAGAAGGATGAGGTCGGCGGCAATTAGGGTTAGAGAGCCGTAGCTCTGATACCATAAAAGTGGTCTATGGTATTAATCTTTGATGATCTTTACAATACAAGACAATCCCATTATATAGGGAATGAATACAGAATAAATATGGAAATAATCTCTATACAAATCAAGCCTAAATATACGATAATGCTAAGAAAGTGTATATATGTATAAGTATTAATCAACTGGCAGCTAGAAATTGTCTTGTTATATCATCTCCATCAAATCCGTTTGTTTTCTCTCACTATCGCCGCCACGGTTGACCAGATGTATATTGTCAAGCAATGACTCTTGAAGCAAGTTTCCATCAAGTGCAAACCCGGGCAACTCGTTGAAATCAAAGTCGGGTATCATCAGCCTATTACTCAAGAGATACTCGTGTTGAACGATTGTCAATAGTGTTATGGATCTTAGTTTTGTTTGTTGACAGTTTCTCACATGGCAGGTTTAAGCTCTTGATGTAGTTTTGGAGAATGAGGCTCGGTTTTGGCCATTTAGATCGACATTGTCGTGTGGTGTATTGCCTCCTTATCGTTGCATTCCAGTGGTTCTTGGTGGAGTTCTCGGCGAACCGGGCAACTTCTTTGCTATTTCTGACCATTTGTTTCCGACCCGTGCATGGGTTTCGCTTAATATTATATCTTCTTCTTCGGTCCAAAAATCCTTCTGATTCTTGGAAATGGTACCCACAAATTGACATAGTAAATGAAACTGGATATTGTGACAAATAATTTTAAGAAAAAGAAAGGGAAGTTTAAGAAAAAAAGTCTATCCAATGCATAGTTTTAAGATGGCAACTGGCCGGTTTGATCTCAAAAACCGCTTCGACCAACAAATGGTTGCCTATTTAAGGTGGTTTGTCATTGATTTTGATTAACTTTGTTTCGGTTTTCATCGATCTTGTCAGGTTCAGACAAAACCAGTTTCTGTTCGCTCCATTAGCTTGTAACTGAACCGAAGGGATTTGATAGTTTTTAATGGGTTTGGTTTAGAATATGATGTAACTTCATATATCTATACTCTTCTGTTAAAACTCGCATTAAGGTACGAGAGTTTGAAGTAGAAAGATAATGGTACAACGTTTGTAAGTACCAAATTTTAAGTATTTTATATTTAATGTTAACTTTTACCAAAATTAATGTATATTTATGTGCTTTCTAAATCCAAACTTCTGTAAAAAAAAGCTATAAAAATATTCTTATGTAGAAAAGCTATAAAAATATTCTTAAAATTTTAAGCATCCTTTTTACACAAGATTTAAAACATATTTTTTAATAACAAAGAATAAACATTTGAATATAAGATTCAAAAAAAGACTTAAGAAAAAGAATAAACATTTGGATATAAGATTCAAAAAAAGACTTAAGGTTAAGAATCCTGGTTAAAAACCGAATCGGACCACTAGGCCCTAATTGATTTTTATGAATTGGGCTTTGGGCTTTGGGCTTTGGGCTTTGGGCTTTGAGCTTTAGACTTGTATGCCTAATTTTAAATTCAGATGATTCATAGTTTCATACCTTGATATTTGGCCTGAGATGATTGTGCCATCTTTCTCTATATTGTATTCCAATTTTTCCTTTCAACATTTGAGCAAAATGTGACCATTTTCTCTCTCCATATTGCTCCACCAATTGCTTTAGAACCCTACAAACATCCAACTTATATCATAAATAAAACACCTTAAAAGTAATACGAATAATACGTTAGTGACAATAAAGATCATCGTTATTTGTCACGCTTTAGTCGTTATGATATAGTTGCTCTAGATCCTAGCACTTAGCAGTGCTTTTCAAACACCGGATACATATTAAGATCTTAATTGATATCGCTTCAAAGGGTGACACAGTGGTAAGTGCTTGAGTGTTTGAGGAACCAAGTTCGAATTCAACTTTTACTAGTTTATGTCTTTAACTCCCTCGAAGGACACCCAAGCAGCGAAAACTGTGTTTTACCTCATTTTATTGGTTATGAGAGTACTGATGGAATCCCATAAACTTTAGCGATTTTAAAAATAACGTACTTTCGTCTATATTTGAAAACTAACCCTTTAAAGTGGAGAACCATGATAACTATATAATCACTTGTACATAGCGTTGATGAAGAAAGAAAAAGAGTGACTTACGACTAATTATGAATTTCTCACGGTTCTTTCCTTAAAATTGATTTGAACGGCCCTAACAAAAATCTAAAAGCGTGTATGGGTGCACATGTGCTTAGATTTATGTCAAATGTCTACTAACAAAACAATACAACCTTCTTCTTTGGTCCATTGCCCCTTTAATGAATTAACCTTCTTTTTCCCTTTGCATGGATTTCCCCATGGGCTTACAATCTCGGGTCGGGTCAATCACATTCACAAAGTTGTCCAATTCAGATGCCCCCACAAAAGTATTGCTATTGCTCAAACACCCATGATCCATATAATCATGCATCATTTTCCAGTTTACATGACATAAGTTCGTGGTCATCCGAACCCGACCCATATGAAAACGGGCTAAACGGGTCATACCCAGAAACAATGATCCCGTAATCCGGGTGAAAAGATGGACCCATTATAGAAAGGTTATTCAATTGGTGTAAATCTTGAACCGGAAAACCATCTTTAGTTTCCGGGTTCGGGCCGGTGTTTTAAGTAGTTGTTTGAAAGAGATGGTGTGAGATCTTCATCAAAAATTGTTTGAAACTCCATGAGAGAACAAATACTAAGCATTCTCTCTTGTTTTTCATTTCTGTTTTATATTGTTATTTAAGGAGAGAGCAATAAAGTTTGCTTTTAATATAAGATTTTTATAAAAAGGAATTTTTTTTACCATCTGATGACAGCTTTTAGGATGAGTTTCAGAAGAAATTTTAGGCAACAGGAATTACAACATGTGACTTAACAATATAAGATCATAAATGGATTTGAGGAATAGTTTTACAGTTGAGTACAGGTCCAGAATTAAGATTAGGGAACAAAATAGAGTCATTAACATAATAAGTTCCAAATAAGAATTATTTCAAGAATTATGAAATAGTAAAGGTAAAGATAGATTACAACAAGCCTCTTTCCTGGAAAACCTTTGCAGGGTTTTGAGGATCAATTTCTGAGTGATGAGGGAAATCAGAAGGCATATCAGAGGCAGAAAGCGACGCTCCGTTAAACACTTTTACAACTTCTTCATAAACAACCCTGTTCCCATCTGGTGTTAGGTGCAGTCCATCACTGCCAACACACAATTTGCAAAACTAGTTATTTTACTTTAGATGGTGGATTAACGGATGGGATTGGTAGTACCCACACCCGTACCGAATATAAACATCGAATATTGTACTGAATATGTTGGTATGGTACCAGTACCCGTACCCGTGTAGGTAGGTAAATCGGTACGAGTACCAAATAGGCTAAATCATTGTGTACCGGTATTCAAGAAACCATTTTACCACAATAAGAAAATGAAGTATAATATCAAATTCGGTACCAATATCATATTTACTGAATAGGCAAAATCGGTACCAGCATGGGTACGGATACTGATACGGGTACGGGTATCGGTACCAGTATTTGGGAAAAAAATCCCATCCCTAGATTAACCTAACACAGCCGGATTCTCAAAAATATATGTATTTTTTTCCTTCCAAAATCAGATTTATTAAGGCTCCAAATTTTGTTGACATTGCAAATCCATACCAAAAGATAAAGCACTATCATATTTGTTTTAAATTAGTTATATAAAAGAGTAAAATGCACAGATAGTCCCTGTGGTTTGGTGAAATTTCACCTTTAGTCCCCAACTTTTCAGAATTACACTCTTAGTCCCTGTGGTTTGACAAGTTGTTACTCGGATAGTCCCTAAAGCGGATGAAGGTTACTCGGATAGTCTCTGTGGTTTGACAAGTTGTTACTCGGATAGTCCCTGTGGTTTGACAAGTTGTTACTCGGATAGTCCTCGTCATTTCACACCCACTTAACCAGAAAAACTTGTCAAACCACAGGGACTAAGAGCGTAATTTTGAAAAGTTGGGGACTAAAGGTGAAATTACACCAAACCACAGGGACTATCCGTGCATTTTACTCTAAATATATTTATAATTTTTAAATTATCTATGATGTCGTCTGGTTTTTAGATGACCGGATTGCTTGTGAAAACAATGGATTTAACAATATACTATCACTTAACATGTGCATTGAAACAAAACTACAATCGAGCCGGGGGTCTCACTCAGTGGCGGAACCAGAACTTTTTAACTGGAGGGTCGCCGTAGATTTTTTTTTCCCAAATTCGCTTATGTACAATTGTCCTTTTAAAAGCCTATATTTTAACTAACAAAATACGTCTAGAAATATCGTTTCTTATATAAAAACAAACATTTAGTTTGGCAAGTGACTCTCGTTAAGTAGCGTTTTCTTAGTTTCTCTCAAATGTTTTAGATATTATCTAGCAAGGCCTGTAGTCAACATTTTAAACTACTGAAAATTCAATTTCTTTTTAACCACATTTTTATTAATTTATTGATATTTAATGGATTTGACAAAGCATAAATTGGTATGGTGAGTTTGTTTGCTAAAGTATTTTTTTTCACAAAGTCATATATACATGAATAAAGTAATTTAGTTACATTACATGTATTAAAAAAATAGAAAACTATGTAATATAAAATGATTTAACGTAATAGTTTTATCAGATGGCTTAATTTAGTATTCAATAATATCAAAAGAATAAGCTAATGAAAATAATCATCTTTAGTCGTCCAATTTTCGGGCGTTGCCCAACCACGCCCACATATGGCCCCCCTAGGCGTTTTTTCACATAAATTGGTTTTGGCGTGCTTTTTTCCACGCCTTGCTTCCATTTGTTTGTCCAATCACCCTTGATCTTTCTTTTTTTTGTCCAATAAGATTTTTGATGGTTTTTTTTATTTAATTTATTACATCTCTTTTAATATAATGCCCACATCCCCACAATACCCATTTTAGAAAACAACCCATAATGCCCCATTGCTGACTGGGCTGTCACATGACGAAAAACGCCCAAGGGTATGGGCATTACCACTACACATGGTCTAATTCATTTTTCCAAAATGAATCCTAGTAGGTTCTAATATAGAGTAGGTGTGCATCTAATAAGATGATGAGCAAACAGAGTTACGTGTACAATGAATAATAAAATATTAGGTTTTAATCTTTTTAAATACAGGTTTTACAGGAGGGTCTCCATCCGTATCTCTCATCTTCTTCTCCAACCATATTTCTTTCATCTTTTTACAGCCTCCGACCAGAGTTAGACGGAAAAACTTTAATTGGTTCATATATATTTTGTTGTTCTCATCCACTTTAATTGCTTTACAAGAGAGATTTTAAAGGGTCAAATTACTATAAAGATTCTTTGTGGGATATTCCTGTGAACTGAAATTTGGCCGGCCGGAGGGTCAGCTGACCCTCCTGACCCTCTTGTGGTTCCGCCCCTGGTCTCACTGGAAGCAGCCTCTCTATTCCTACGGGGTAGATGTAAGACTGTCTACATCTTACCCTCCTCAGACCCTACCTTAGCTTTGCTATTGGTGGGATTTACTGAGTATGATGATGATGATGATGATTTCTCTAGTTAATGATTCCCAAATATTGTCTTATTGGTAAATAACCTATATTTTCTCTGTATGAGTCGGGGTTAGGATAGATGCGGCAATTTTGACTCGTTTACTTATAGTAGGTCGATTTAGATTGCGTTTTAACTCAAAACGGGTCACATGGGTTTAAAATCATCTAAACTCAATGGATGCAATCTCCTAAACCGCTTTATTCAAACTTTTAGATCATTACTAAACACATTAAACACAACCCAACCGTTTCATCCTTTCCTAAAGTTGAAACATTTAAACCTGAACCCATTTTGAACCGCTACTCAGCCCACCCGACCCGCTTATATAAGTGTTTTATCATACTTTTAGCATCTTGTGATATAGTAGTTAAACCAAGTTAACAACCATACGAGCAATAAGGACGGTAAAATCACCAACCTTAGAAACTTTTTCTGCCAGCCCTGCGTTTCTTGCATCTTTGACCATAAGTTGACCGAAGAAACACTGAGTTCCTTAGCTACCTCAACACACTCGTTTGCATAATTTCCAGCTACTTCATTTGTTCTTTCTGGAGCTGTCATTGCTTTTTCTCCATATACAGATCTGTAAATTAAAATATACCATATAAATTCACGAAAGCATACATAAAAACTGAATTTAAAACTGAATATTACGTTGCATATTGCTGTCGCCCTTCCTCGTCAATAGGCGGGGGAGTTATAAGGACAATTAGCATCGTGGGAGAGCATTCCTGCGTTAATATGTTTTTAAAACGTTAAAGTTTGACAAGATCTGGGAATCAGAAAGTAGATTGAACTGAAAACGGGAATAATGAAACAGTTCAATGAGTGAACCTTTAAATGACGAACGATTTTTCTCAAATTTTCTTTGTATTCTTCAAGAGGAACATGTTGGCGTTCACTAGTTCTACCTGGAAGTGCTGCATCATTAGCCCCTAAAAAGACTGTAGTGGCAACTGGAGGGGTAGTTGAACCCTGCAAAAATAGAATACTACGTAAAAATATTCGAAAATCGTTTTTTTTTTTTTTTTTTGCAAATAGTATTTGTTGCTAAAAAAATAATTTGAACTATACATGCAATATATTAGCACTTTTTAACATATACATGAACAAAATAAACCAAAAAGCTATCAGTAATTACTATTTGTCCCAAGAGAACTGCAACGTTTTTAAAAGAAAATGCAGTTCCATATATAGACTTCACTATTGAGGACGAGTCTAAAAAGGACACGTTCATGAACCGTTAAAATCGATCGCACGGCCCAAAGTGAAGCAAGTCAGCCTATATGAGATCCAAACATCTCGGTTTTCTGGCAGTTTGACGGTAAGACCATGGGGTGTGGTACACCGCCCCTGGCCAACTCAGCAAGTTTGGCGCCCTATAGCGCCCCTCCCCCATTTCCCGGCCACCAGAAGGGGGGGGGGGGGGCATCAAAGGTCCGTTGGCCCAGTAACGAGCGCTAAACGGTTCTATTTGGTGGACCCCATACAATTAAACCGCTTGACAACGGTAATATTTAAAAAAAAATAACTTTTATTTTTAAATATTCACACTATATATATCCTACCATTTCTACCATCTATTATTCTCCATAAATTTTATACATTCTATCAAATTCACACAATGTTTCCCAACAATCCGTTTTGGGGTAATTTAGCAAACGACAAGCAAGAAGAACGATACCAAAGAGACCCGCGAACAGGTGAAATTGGGTATTATCCGATGCCACCTACCCACCACCCGAACGTCCCCTCATCCAACAACGATTCGGGCCCATGCCACATCATCACCACCATTTCAATCCTGCCTATGTGTCAGTGATGTGGCAAGAAATAGAGATGAGATCAGAAGCATAGCTTGATGAGATCCGATTCAGATCATTACAAACTAATAATATCCCTCATGAATATTACAAATTGTTAATTAATTTCATCTCTAAGATTGATGAAAAAGAAAAAGAGTTGAAAATGAAATACTAGTACTACCAGAGGGAAAACGTGATGCAGCAAGAAGAGAGCCCAACGAGTAGTGTATCCACCGTATCCTCGTACCACTATATCTGCCTATATTTACACAATTATCAGCCATAACTAAAGAAAGAAAGAATGAATGAATTAATTAGGGTTGGTTATAATAAGGAAATGAAAGAACCTTGCGAGAGTAAGTATCAGTGAGAGAAGCACCCCATCCACCATATTTGAACGATTGCTCTGTTATTGAATCTCCAAATAGTACGATTTCAGCCCTCATTTTTATTCTCTCTCAACCACACACACGATCGATCTGAGAGCTTCTGCTTCAACGATCTTTGGTTGCTTTGCGATTTCTTTAACCAGTTGTTGAACCTGAACTGAACTGCCGTGAGTGGTTGCTGTGATTGTAAGGTTACGCCTGTTTGCGTGACTTTCTTGGAGAGGTTATTAATGGCTGTGTGAATACCACTAATTTGCCTACCAAGCTCTCTCAGAATCTCACGTAATCTTTTTTTTTTTTTTTTTTTTTTTTTTTATGTGGAGGTGGGTTGTTAACAAGTGACTATCATAAAAAGCTTGTAAATTATATTTTAAAAAATTTAAATCATCCGAAATTAGCAGATTCGGATTTCATCAAGTGGCGATGGCTGAAAATTCAATTGAATGGACAGCCTTCATAACACCTGAAGGGCTATATGAATGGTTAGTAATGCCATTCGGAATAAAGAATGCACCTGCAATTTTTCAGAGAAAAATGGATAGTTGTTTTGAAGGAACGGAAGAATTTGCTGCAGTATATATTGATGACATACTGGTATTTTCCGAAAATGAAACAATGCACGAGGAGCATCTCAGAAAAATTCTGGAGATATGTGAGAAGAATGGTTTAATTCTTAGTGCAAACAAGATGAAGATTGCAGAAAAAGAAATTGAATTCCTAGGGGCAGTAATAACTAATTCTACAATTAGATTACAGCCTCATATTATCAAGAAAATTGCGGTGGGTGGGTTCACTGCACACCAACTATTTCAAGACGATGGATGATGAAGAGTTAACTTGAAAACAAGTTACCACAGAGAATCATGAGCCCATTGGTCCGGGTATATACCCAGATTAAAATTACGAATTCGTGAATTCGTGCAAGGTTAAAAATTACAGTATTGTCATAGTTTAAGTTTGAGTAAACTACAATTTTACCCCCTGAGGTTAGGGGTCATTGGCATGTCTACCCCCCTAATGAAATAATTGCAATTTTACCCCCCACTGTTCACTGTTATGTCGCAACCTTACCCCCCGGCCTCAAATTTGTTGACTAATCTGTTGACTATAACTTGAAATGACTATAATGCCCTTTCATATTACCCCCTGTGTTTTGTGCACTATGTGATATTACCCCCTGCCACCACAACCACCACTGCCACCTCTAGCCACCATAAAACTTAAAAATTAATGTATCTACAAATCTGCCTTAATGCAATCAGATCCAAACCCAGTTCAAATCGAAGTAAATGAGCATATATTCAACAACAAAAAACTTGATTCACCCCTGAAAACTTGATTCACCCCTAAAGAGTAGAAACGGTGCACGCGACCACAATACCACTGAGATATTCAACCATTTATATAGCTCTTCTATCTCTATAATCTATATATGCAACCATCATCTCTCACAAATCACAATATTCATAAACCACACCACAACGAAACCCAAATTCATAATACTATGGAAGATCACATGAATGACACAGTAGATACAATTTCTCTCTCTGACCTTCAATTCGAAGACGATAACATCAGTTCATCATCATCATCGTCTCCGTATTCGTCTCCACCACCAAAAGCCTTTCTCTCCCTCTGGCAGCAGCAGCAGTGACATTGTTAAACCCACAAGATGCCTTATCTCAGGACAGGAAAACTATTTCCGGGGCCCCATCTATTTGCTGGCGCAGGTAACTTCCTTCCTTCCACTTCAAAGTGAGTCTTTGTTTAATCCCCTGTTTTAACTGAACCCATATGAAACCTGTAAGTTGTAACCTAAATCTCAATTTCTACTGCATTTAGAACAAACTATCAACAGCTCACATAAACACACATAATCATTAACCACATATAGCCTACAGTATTCAATTTCTATCGAATTTATAACCAAAGAAGGGCAGAGATTGCGAGTAAGAAACATACCTGAAAGAAGGATCGTGAAGGTCTTTGTGGAGTAAGGTAGTGTGTTAGAAGACATTGTTATTGTTATAAGGTAGGGTTTTAGATTCCAGATCTGACACGATGTGTAACGTGTAGTAGAATGATGGAATCCAGTGTAATCGAAAGTCAACAGGTGATGTTGTTCAGATTACCGTCGATTATGCCGGTACCGGTGGTGAATGCCGGTGGCAGGGACTTGTCTGAATCACTGTGATAAACGCGGTTATTGAACTGTAAAATGGGGGTTTGAAGTGGGTTGGATCCGGTGGTGAATGCCGGTGGCAGGGACTTGTCTGAATCACTGTGATAAACGCAGTTATTGAACTGTAAAATGGGGGTTTCGGACTAAAGTTGGAGGTTTCCGGTGACGGAAGTAGTGGTGGTGTTATATATGAAAGGGATATTAAGTTGAGGGTGGTGGCTGGAGGTGGCAGTGGTGGTTGTGGTGGTGAATGGCGGTGGCAGTGGTGGCAGGGGGTAATATCACAGAGTGCACAAAACACTAGGGGTAATATGAAAGGGCATTATAGTCATTTTAAGTTATAGTCAACAGATTAGTCAACAAATTTGAGGCCGGGGGGTAAGGTTGCGACATAACAGTGAACAGTAGGGGTAAAATTGCAATTGTTTCCTTAGGGGGGTAGACATGCCAATGACCCCTAACCTCAGGGGGTAAAATTGCAGCTTACTCTTTTAGTTTTTATCAAATTATGATCTTACCTTAGCCACAAACTACACTTTTACCCCAGTTAAAAATTACAAATTTGCCCCTGCTCAAAGTTACGATTTAGCCCCTGGGTAAAAATTGTAGTATTACCATCGCTTTAGTTTTTGGCAAGTTACAATTTTACCCTAGCCAAAAATTACAATTTCACCCCCAATTCAAAATTACAGTATTGTCATTGTTTTAGTTTTTTTCGCAAAACTATGGAAGTGTTTTGTTTCAATTGGTTGACTCGATTTAATTTTTTTTCGTGTCAAACAGCTGCCTAACACTCGCTCATTAGTCCTGACAAATTACAGTTTTGCCCCGAGCTCGAAATTATGAAGTTTTTTTTTCTAGCAAAACTATGATAGTGTTTTTTTAATTGGTTGAGAAAGTTCGGCCTAACGCCCAGCAACGCGGGCGGGGCATCAACTAGTTTATTAATAAACGGAACATCATTGTATTTATTTATCTTTAAAAGTTGAAAATATGGATCGAGCAGGGTACTGAACCGGTATCGAAAAACAGGGAAAATAAGTACTGATACTGATACCAGTACCAAAAAAAACGAGAAAAATGAATACCGGAACTGAATATACCTGGTACGATAAGGTACCGATACGATACCATATCTAATATATTTGGATTCTTTATTTGGATCCGTGAGACAATTGAAGTGGTGTTTCCTTGTTCTGGGATCCTTTATCTTGGTTTTAGTCCGTTTTAGGGATTGGCGACTTACCCATTCAGTGACTTTGGCACTGTCGGGTCGGGTGAATTCAATAATAGACGCCTGTTGGCATTCCAGCCTTCCTTCGCCTTTCATGGCCGCATATCTTTCCGGCTAAGGAATGGGAAATCCTTCACCTTTTCCATGAATCCAATTTGCATTTCATCCGGGAAAAGCCATCTTTTTCTCAACAATGCCTTTGTCATTTGATCCAATAGTGTTTCGTTAGATAGGAACAGATTTGATAAATACTGATAACTCATCGACGTCGACTATAACCCCTAGCCTTCCAAGCTAACGATGCGGGTTCGATTCCCGCTACCCGCTCTATATCCTTATATATTTAGTCTATTATCTTACTATATTTATCTTAAATACTCTAACTCTAATTAATACATCATTCATGATTGAATATACAATTCAAAAACCTTTCTTACATAAATCCTACTAGATTCTTATTTTTTTTTCAAATAAAAGATCAGAAAGTAAAAATACCCAAAAATCACAATGAAAGCGTCCATTGTCTAATGGATAAGACAGAGGTCTTCTAAACCTTTAGTATAGGTTCAAATCCTATTGGACGCAATTTTTTTCCAGATATTTTTTAGATTTCGAGATCCAAAAATAAATTTTGAATGATTTGAATCCGAAACGCTTGAGTACCCCCTTTTTTTGAAAAGTTTGATCAATTTGTTTTGGCTGCTTGTTCCTGAAGTATAAAACGTTCCCTCTGTTCCTGAATAGCTTCTTTCAAAATGGCTTCCGATTCCTCGGTGAATATCTTGGTAGAAGATATTATTTCTTGAAACTGTGGTTTATTGGTTTTTAAGTAAGTATGTAACTCAACCAGAAATTTCCTTGTCTATCTGCACGGGCACGGGACCGTGGTCAACTATAAGATTCGCAGAATCCAGGCAAATCTTCATAGTACAGATATGCTTCTGCACATGGGGTCATGCTCAGCGGACACGGGGGCGTGGTCAACTAATAAAGACAAGAGCAATTAATGAAGAAAGAGAAGGATGTGGACACGGGGCCGTGCCCGAGCTTCTGTTCAACCTATAAATAGGAGTGCTTGGCTCAAGCTCAAACCATCCCTTGGCACACCACCTCTCTCACACTTCACCCACCACCCACCACCACCATAACACCATCATCCACCACCATCATCCATTGTCCATCGTAGAGTGTGTGAGTCGTCTCGGGATCCAAGATTGATCGTAAGAGTTCTTGACAATCAAGGCCATGTTTGCCTAAGTCTCTTACATCACTTGGTGAAGACAAAGTGTCTAGTGTAATACTTTTTATTTTTAATCTTGTCGCACTTTTTAATTGGTTATGTATTAATGACTTTAATAACTAGTTTCTTATGTTGAAGGTGATTCTTCCTTATCGTTTGTCCGTGGTGTCTTGGCATTATTTTACTGTCTATATAAAATAAAAGATTTTCACCATTCATATCTCCACGGTCTATATGGAGGTATGTTGGCTACCTGGTCGGGGGTTAAGGGAACGGTTTGGTAAGAGTCTTGCCGTTGTTCAGCGTTTAGAGATCCTGCAAGGGACCTGGGTCAAATTTAGTAGGACCTCCTTCAATACTTAACGGTATTGGATGGCGGGGGTCCAAACTCTTTGATCCCCTCATAAGTTAAACTACTATTAATACTATGACCCGGCTACTTAGGACTGTATCCTTGCTGACTCAGACTACTTAGTCGAGGGTAACGTCACCTTCAAAAGAGGGGCCTACCATAATTTGCATTAATAACTTAATTAATTATCTTTCAATAATCCGACCCTTTAGGATTGTATCCTTGCTGACTCAAACTACTGGGTTGAGGGTAACGTCACCTCCAAAAGAGGGGCCTACTACAATAACTAAGATAATCTCTTAAATAGTGCAAAAGTGCGGAAATAATCAAAGGTTACACTAAACACGAGTCGGAGCCAAGTGATTCATCTTGTCTATCTGTTTTTCTTTTATTTTTATTTTCAGCATTTTAGTTAGTTTTTATTTTTCTAGTTAAAACATTTTTATAGCTTTTTGATTTGATTAGACGTTGAGGATAAACCGGTATTAAAAGCTCTTGTGTCCTTGGATGACCTCGGTATCTTACCAACACTATACTACGCTCACGATGGGTGCACTTGCCCATATGTGTGTTTAGTGTTAGTAAATATCGTGTTTTATAAATTTAAAACTTGGCTAAAGAAAGTGTAAAACGGCTTAAAATATACTTAAACTTATATACACACTTCACACGCATCAGTTAGCCAATGGGTGATATGACCATAGTCACAGACACCATTGGACAACGATATAGCCAATAGGTGGTCGAGTGACAAATACCGTGGGTAGATGGGTGATATGTATAAACATTGTAATCGCTCTTAATACTGTAACTTATAACAATGTTTTCCAGTTATACTTTGCAGTGATTAAGTCTTTGCCAAATCTTGAAAAAGGCAAATGTAAAAACTCTTAATGCTGGAAATTATAACAAATATATTTTTATAAAAATGAATGAACTCACCAGTATTTCCTGCTGACAAAATGTTTTTAAAACGCGTTTCAGGTAATTACAGTAGATCGGAATAAGAGTTGGATACGGCACTGAAGGGCTTCAAGAAGTGGCTTATTTTATTAATTAAATCAAGTTAAGAAATATTGTTTTATGTAATTGGGTTTATCCCTTATTAAAGTTACCTTTGTGAAACATGGGTTTATCCCATCTATTTAATAAATAAAATCCGGTGTTTTCTAAACTCTGATATTTTTCCTAACTCACGGTCCTGATGAAATTTCCGCTGCACTACTTTTCAAAATAATCACCGGTACCACTTGGCTGCTCGCGACTCTCGATTCCATCCAGGGTGGGGTCGGGGGTCGTGACAGAAGGTGGTATCAGAGCCACTGATTTAAGCCTATAGGTGTTGTGATAATAATACCTAAGCTTATATAAAAGAGTTAGGAGATTGCTATTAACTGGTAGCACACATGATAGCATTTAGACTTAAACTTAAGAAAAGATGGCTTAGTATAAGCTTCGAGATAAGCTAAATATTTGTGTAAATAAAGTGTGATAGATTTTGGTATGCCGTGAGGATGAGAACTAAAACATTGCAAGTATAATAAATAAGAAATAACACTTGACCACTGTTATTTCTTATTTATTGGTACTACTTTGTTCTAGAATATGATCCGTCATGTGAATATTAATTTGCTTAGTCTTTGTTGAAAGTCATAACGCACTTTCCAAATCATGATTTAAGAAAAATATTATTTATGGGAAATATAAATTTCTTCTCCGACAAGACTGGGTATGGTGTAGCAGACTCTCCAGCTTGTCCGGATATAACGGGGTTACCTCTCCGGCTAGAACCGGGTAAGAAGGTATATAATATGTCAAACAAGTGACAAGATTTCCCTAAATAGTATCATGACCTGATATCTGACTTGTTTTTGGAAAATATGAATCTGTTAAATACATTGACCTTATGAAGGGTATGTATATTACAGCATGTGAAATATATGATTATATAGATATGTATATCTATAAGGAAATCCAAAAACCATAAGAATTGACAATTTGGAATAAAGCACAAGCATATGTGTCAATAATAAATATAGATTTCTTTATCAGGAATCTCTCGTATACATCTATAATTCTGATATCAAACATTATTTCGTTTGATCATCTACCTCGTAACTCGTGCGACAATATAAACAATGGAAACCCTTTAAGTTGGGACGCTATCAAAAGTATAAAGAATTTCCAAATGCGTTACCATAAACTATTAACGCAATTAAGAACCATGTAAAGTTGTGCTAATGCACAAGAAAACACATGAAACTTAAATTATACGTCCACAGACGTCGAAGTATATCACACACGACTTTCAAGGCAAGACCTTTGGAAAATATAATTGGGCATGACGACACCAATGCGAATCCTGTCAGTGGAAGAACTACTAATAAAAAAGCAGCACTTTGCTACGTGATCTTACAAGCAACATGAATTTTGCTGAGGTACGTTAGAACAAGATTTCACAACCATCGGTGCACAGTCTAATCAGAGTCATAATTATTATCACTGCTAAAGGAGTCACATACCTTTGCAACTCCCCTATTTCATTTTATTCGACATTCCCTAGTAATGTCACTTAACAACGGTTATCACACAAAATTCCAGATAAAATTATTAAATTCCTTTTGTTCAAAATTCAGACCACTGTACATAATAAATAGACTTTTGCATTTCTACTCTCCTAATGGTCATCATGAGGATTTCTTTCATAATCACAAATATTTATTTGGTTGTTTCATTTCTTGGTAAATCCACACGTTACACATGCACTGTTTGTTGCGCATGTGATTAGTTTGAATTATGAAGACCATTGGAGGACTTCATTCCAATTTGTTGTTTTATCAAAACTCAAATATCATTTCGATATACTTGATTTTTGTACTGTGAACCACATTATTGCAAAACGATGACTCTTTTATATCGAGTCAATGAATTTCTTGAAAAATTCAACTTTCTTTAATGGCATACATGGTTTTTGTTGTGACCATATCCGAACTTTCTTATTGATACATGAACTCGCTTTGTTTAAACCAAATTCAATTGTTTGAACTTGCTCGCATTACGTATTCAATTCAAAGTCCCATATGATGAATTGAAGCCATCATCTTCGAAATAATCCCAACAAGCACTTCATTTCTCATGAACCATACCATGCTTGTTTGGTCTTTGACTTCATTAAATCGTTTCTTTGATCACGATCACCTTGTGGTGACGTTTTCACAAATTTGAAGCTTACGCTAATCTCGTTGCACACATCATATACTGATTTAATTATTTATTTATTTATATTGAATCCGCTTTGTTGGTTTATCCTATAAAAGCAATCTTAACACAATCGTGTGCTAAGATAATGATACACAAATTCATATCATATTCCGGTGTACCTCTAAAGATTCTTTCATTTAAAAATTTTATGATATTCATTTGGTCTTATCATCATCAATTGAAAATCCTATTCGAAATGAATATCCAAATTTACTTCATTAAAACTTTCAGTTGATTACACGGTGAATTTGTTCGATCACCATAATTATTAAACTATTTCAATCATTACGACACCTTGCGGTATCGGTATAAACTTGTAGCTTGGGCTAATCACAGTCATTCGAATCATTCAAAACCACATCTGTCTTTCGAATCATCATTTAAAAATCATCTTAATGCAATTATGTATTAAGACAATGATACACTAACTCTATTGTATTTCGGTGTATCCTTGCAATTCACTCATCTCAACACACTGATTTTCTCATATCATAATTCAATATTTGACAAATCATTTTCATGCTTTTATTTCATTTTGAACCTATCAATTCTGAGTCTTCCTCAGTTGAGAATCAAAGTAAGTTTTATTTCGACAGTAAACTCTATTGTTTCTAAGTCATTTACAACTTGTAAATATTCAATTTCGACATCTATTGATCATATATCTCTTGTGCTTTGAACCTAGTCACTTTGTAATTATATCATTTTATCTCGTTCTTTTGACATCGATTTCTGAAACTAATTCAGTTAAACTATTGAGTCCCATTTATTGTAAAACTCGTATTCACAAAATTTGATATTTTGATTCTGTACCATCTACCTTAATATTGTTTTTATTGACTAAAACGTGACATAAGTCTAAAAGAAATATCGTAGCCCAAATCTCAAGTCCTCGAGATTTAAAACAAGGTGGGGAGGATGTAACATTCCCATTTTTATCATATAAATTATAGGTTGTTTAAAATTATTAACCACTAGTAACTAGTAACTAGTTTTATTTTAATATAATTATTCGACACAAATAGTTTTAAAAACTATTTTATATATATAGTTGGTTGAAATATTATACTAATTAATTTCCCTGTATATGGGTGACCTTTCTAAATAAAATAAAAGTATATAAAAACTTGTATTATTTGACAGGTAGATTACGGGTAAGTTGAAGATTAGAAATATGAAGTATTTAGACGGACCCATGAACCGTTTAAATAATTAAATTATAAAAATACATTATATTTGAACCTACTCTATTTTTAATGAAACTTGGTTCAAAATATAGACAAAAATATTCTTGTTCTAATGACATATTTATTGTTTTGTAAAACATCATATTTTAGAAGTTATACGCGCCAAATAAGTGAAGCAGTTAAATTAATTATAATATATATAATAATAAAATAATAATTTGAAATTTTAGATTTGTGAAAACTTGTGTGTCAAGATAATAAGAAAATAATAATAATAACATTAACTAAAATGAAGTTTTATGTGTATAAATAAAATAATCAAAAAAGAAGATCAAAATTCTACATGCAATGTGTCTACATGTTAGTAAAGATGAGAAGGAACCTTACGTGTCCCATTTTCAATTTCGTGTCCTATCTCCAAATTTCTGTCCCATTTCAATTTTATTTACGTGTCCCAGAATTTTGGCAAGTTGTCATGTGCAACAAGTATATATAGACAATTAGAGTATCCATTCAAATATGCCCATCTTTTCTTTCTTTGTGCTTCCATCTTGCCAAATTTTCTTTGTCCCTAATAATAATAATAATAAAGCCCTGCCCTGTTTTAAGTATTTTAACTCCCGATCACCGCTACCCTTTTCGATTGATCTGAGCCCCATAACATATGTCAAGGCTCTGCCTGACTAAGTTAGTTGGGGTTCTGTCTCGTGACATAGGGATAAGGTTGAATTAGGGGTACTATACTTAACATGAGTGAATTATATATTTTTATAGCTCAGAAGTTATACCCAAAATTCTACCAGGAGGTTTTCTAGTTGAACCCTAAAGTTACAAAGTGGGTCCATTTTCTTTTCTCACCGTTTTATTCTGTAACAACTCTCATCAAAAGTCCTATCTATTATTTTATTTGCCCAATAAGAAACCCTAATTGAGACCCCCAAGTAATCCTGCACAAACCCTAAAATTTTCAGAACAATCGGAATCAGGATCAGGGCCCCTAAAACTCAAGGGGGTATTTCCTAGTTAGTATTATCTAAACAGTTTGTTGTCGAAATTGAATTTTAACGAACGGTCGACTCAGCTAGGCTACCAAGACACTGGGCTACCCTATGCTAGGGTGGTATCCCTCACGCCACGCGAGGGAGCTGTTTTTCAGATATAAATAGATGGGTGTGGGACTTGATTTCCTGCGTTGGTTCGACGTAAAAACTCAATTCGTACGCTGAGTTATAGTCTGTATACTACAAAAACACACAATCTCGAATTCCGCCGCGATAACAGGGTAATAACTCGATCGCTGCTACGATTCAATGTCCGATCGATTTAAACTATCCGATGAATGTTTAAGTGTTGCTCAAACTTGGGTTATACTTTGTCATTCATCGTAAATTCGATGGATGTTTAAGTATTGCACTTTGTCATTCGTTGTGAGGGTTTTAATCTCGTGAGTTATCGTAAATGCTGTATTAGTTACTGACCTTGCTGACGTTCTCGTAGACCTCACTCACAGCCTTTGCTACACTTTTAGCGACGATGGCAGCAAGGCGTTTGTCTCTCTTTTCTTGACGAGAAAGTAAGGGATGACGGGATCCAGATGACATTGTCTGCAACAGACATCGTCACAGGACTCAACACATTGTATTCGAATCTCACCTCATACGCCTGCTACTTACTAAAGCTCAGGAACACGCATAATCATGTAAACACATAGACACATAACCATGTAGAACACAGAACCACATAATCACATAAACACATAAGCACGTAGAGCACAGAAACACATAACCACATACGCATGTAATCACAGAGGCGGTCAGAATACAGAAACCTAACATTTAAAGTCCGCGATTTGTTCGAATATAACGGTCCCGTCTAGTATATTGATTAGCGTAGTATAAGCGTATATCATAGCATAAGGTCGTCCACAATTCAACGATTTGTTAATGTTTTGAGATAGAAAAAAGCAGTGCGGGTTGTATGTGTTGATCGAAGCAAAAAACGATTAAATCTCTGAAATTTAACAGGTAAACACATATATAAGCACAAAATCGACGAAACATCAAAGCTGGCGGTTGTAAGCTCAAAATCGAAACACATAGAAATCGAGAAATAGATTGTCTGCAGCTAGTAGACTTCGACTAACCAAAGTGATTCGACTATTCGCAAGGATCCGTTGTGCACATTTAACCTCCAGGACTATGCTTTTGCCTCGATTCTTGGGCGTTTGGCACACATCCCGTTAGTCATATTGTGACTTCAGGTCGTTGGAGTCCGTCGAGACTTTGGTGAGAGTTTGTAAAATGAGCGGAACAAGTCGTCAAGGTTAGGGTCTCACCCCTGGCTTAACAACTTCGCTCCTGTTTTGATAAAATAGAGGAGATTATTCATCAAAATACGAATCTCACTCCTGGTTTGGCATAATTCTCCTCGTGTATAGATAAAATGCGACTCGATTAAGCAACTTTAGTCGAGAGTTTTGCGGTTTTCACACCTAATCTCGACTTAATTGCTTATTTATGGTTGGAAATTTCGAGTGCAGTGATAGTGTAGCGAGAATAGCGAGGAATAAGCTCGCACATAGTCCCTACTAGATATGCACAAGTCGGTCTGTTGGTTCCTAACTATAGACTAGGTATCTAAGATATCGACCCGGACTAGGTCGACTCTTGCCTAATTCCCTATAGTTATGGCTCTGTTACCAATCTGTCACACTCCAACCGATGGCGGAATCATCGGGGCATGTGTAAGACCCATTCTAATTTAACGTTATTTTATATCATTAAAGTACGCATTTTACATCAAAAATGCGAATCAACAAAAACTTTTACATCAAAATATTTAGACATGTTTAAAACGTTCCAACAACCATGTTATAAGTGTTTACATAGTTCACTTTTGATAACAAGGTTTAAACTCAAATGCGGAAGCTTCATTTATCGTGTGTTCGGTTCTTGTTAGGCGCTTGATCTTCATCCAGATAGCCGATATCATTTACCTGTAATCAAAACCAACACAAACGTTAGTTTTGATAATTATATAACATGTTTCTTCAAGTACTTTGAGCCAAATAAGCGAAACAAACAAAATCTGCAAGTTGTACCCCTGTCGCGTGCCGCGACAGGGTTTCCTAATTTTGTCGCGTGTCGCGCCCCAACTATCTTGGTCCTTCGCGTGGCGCGAGGGTCACCATTTTCCAGTAGGTTTGTTTCTGCAACCTGCATTTTCTTTTTTGCCCAGCTATGTGTTTTTCCTATGTTTAACATAAATATGCATAACTTTCAAACTACACATCAGTTTTACGCGATTCTTGTTTCGTATTGACTGTAATGCAGTCTCCTATGTAATCAACACTAAGGTTTGTAACGATGTTGATTTATAAGTTAACGTCTTATAAATCTCTTATACAATTATTCGACCCGTTTCATAATCTATTAAACGACTTGTTTCTAAATCATTTTAAATCATCATAAAACCTTGGACTACTTGTTAACTCAAAAGTCTTTAACTCGTGAACATAACTTTTATGAATTATGCGACCAATACCCAAGCTATGCACATAATTCATTTTGACCCATTTAGGAGATTTAAACATTTAAGTTCAAATCTCGCTCTTCTATTTCCACACATCACATTTCCACAATAAAATGTCTCTTATACTCCGCCAATTTACGCGTACCTGGCTCGGGTCAAAGTATTGACCTGTTTTAATACATTGCCTTAATAATTTGCTGATTCATAGCAACACAAATTCCATAAGCCGTTTTACCCTGTGAGCATCGGACTCGACAAGCAATTGTTAGTCGTTATTCGCCAAATGGTGTTAACATTACCATTTGACCCGTTTCGTCTAAATGACCAAACATTTTGCACTTATATTTGAATGGTATTTATTTACCATTTCATTATTTAACCCATTTCGCCCCTTTTTGCCATTAAACATGGTTTTTTTTATCATTTTATTCGTTCCGACTCATATTGTTTCGTATCGGAACCGATATTCGGATACAATCTGTTGTCATATTTATCACCTATAAAATAAATACGTACACTTAAATTGGGTGCAAGCTTTACTTACCTCGCGTCCGCGCAAACATTCTTCGCATCCATGATCCGTTTGACCCGTTCCTTTCCTAGCTCCCACCTAGCTTGTTTAGAGTCAACTATATCATAACATCCATAAGATGGTTAGATTGGTCATTCTATATAATGGTCATCACCCTATGGACCCCTTTTTTTTACACACTTATCATCAAAGCATACAATATATCCAATAACTAGTTTCATACCATAATTCTTTTCATTCACTAACCGTTTGACCCGAAGTTACTTATACAACTAGTTAGTAAGTGATTTTAAACACTTTAAGCATGTCACATAAAGTGCTATTTGTTCCCGACAATCAATACTTCATGCCTAAAGCAAGTATATACAATCATATGCCTTTTTCTTGGTTAATAAGAACATTATTTATGTGCAGCGATTTTCTATTCAGCTGCTGTAATTGACCATTTTGACCCGTTTAAAATCTGAATTAGATCAACGTGTTCAAAGATGGATCGTAGAACGCTCCAATACCTTCGCAAGCATATAAGGTACACCTTCTAACGAATTTTCTATGATTTTATATGATTTTTATAAAATCAGCTCAGCAACTATATTTTCATTTTTCAACAGCTTTCAAGTTCTGAACAGCAGTTTTAATTCGCCTATTTGGCCTATTTAACAACCACGTTTGTTTCTTATGATTGAAAATAGTAAAAATTTACTTCATAAGCTTTCCGAAAAGGTATAGAACACCCAAATCGGATAAACGGTTGATTTTATATGATTTTTTTAAGATTAGTCAAAATACATATAAAAAGCTACGGAAATCATGTTTTGGGTCCTTTCAAATTCGACCAAAACCATTAAATGCAACCCATTTCTATGGCTAAAACCCTTATTAAACTCTTGGTAATGGTTAGAAACCTATATTTCAAGAACATCATCTTCTCAAGAAGTCATCATCTATTTCAAGAAGTCATCATATGAATTCTAATTTTACCATCTTCTCAACTTCATCTTTGTCAATTTAAGAACTAGAACTAAAATTAACATATATTCAAGTCCTATTTGGTGATTCTCATACACCATCATGTTTAATTTCATATAAATCAAAGATTTGTCATAAACCCACTACTCATGAAATCATCAAATCAAGCTCTATATACAAACTAGTAGACAACAAGATTCACTTGGACATTTTAACGAGCACCTTATGGGCATGATTTTTATACCTCTTCTATTTAGTTCATGGCTAATATTTTTAACCAAGATTCAATTATTAAATCAAACCCTTATGTCTAGCACTCATGAACAATATCAAATCTTGCATCATAACATCAATTTTTCTCAGATTTACCATCACTTTTCAAGTGTTCATCATAATATCATAAAAACCCACTTAACACATATATGGGTAATCATTCAATCTCTAATTTATGACACTAATTCGTCAAGTTCTCACCTAGGGTTTGTTCCTAGACATGGATTCACCCTAGTTTCATCTAAACATCGATCATGCAAGCTCGAATTTCGATTTCATAAGTTCATCAATAATTCAAGATGGAACCAAATAATGAAATTTAACATACCTTGTGTGATCACTTCACTGAGGTGATCACCAATTTGTGCTTGGATTTTCGATTTGGGTTTGATTGCCTCTTTGATTTGATCAGTTCTTGCAATTTAGGGTTTATGACACTAATTCGTCAAGTTCTCACCTAGGGTTTGTTCCTAGACATGGATTCACCCTAGTTTCATCTAAACATCGATCATGCAAGCTCGAATTTCGATTTCATAAGTTCATCAAGAATTCAAGATGGAACCAAATAATGAAATTTAACATACCTTGTGTGATCACTTCACTGAGGTGATCACCAATTTGTGCTTGGATTTTCGATTTGGGTTTGATTGCCTCTTTGATTTGATCAGTTCTTGCAATTTTGGGTTTTGAGCAAGAGAGCCTTTCCTGGCTCTGGTTAAAATCGCAGACACATATACGTATGTGTGTGTGTTTTATTTATTTATTTTGTTTTAATAAAACTTTATCTCGTTTGACCAGGTTTAGTCCCTCAAATTTACCCAAGTTATTTAAAGGGTTGTCTATTTCTTGTGTCTTTTATTGTTTTAACAACACTTAACCAACTAGGTTGATATCCCTAGTTACTTAATGGGTCTGGGGAAGTCATAACCCGTAGTATTTTTTTTTAAGTCCCGTTAACTCGGGCTTTATATACTCTTTGTTTTCTCAAAGCGTTTATTCTCTCTCTTTTTTTTAACATAAAACTATTTATTTAAATCCTAATTTTCACCGGGTTAATTTTACCACTAACGGTATTTTACCCGTTCTTAGTATTAACGGGGTTTAATTACCAAACCCGTTTTCGGGGTGTTACAAGTCTACCCCCTTAAAGAGGTTTCGTCCACGAAACCTTATTTATTTAGTTCATTAATTTAGACTAAACGAACTTAGTTTCGTTTTTATGATATTCATTCTTCGGTGTCTTTTATGTGTAAATCCTCACGGACCGAGGCTTTCGCGTTTTGTTTCTTTTCCTTATTACCCTTTTAACCGATTTGTTATTTGACCACTCAGTCGTGTTAGTCGTCAACATGTTTATTTCAGGTTAATCCTACATTGACAAGCGCTTTGCACAATTTATGACACTATGTTGCCTCTGTATCGTTCTATCGGCTAGACTAATTAGTCACCGTCACTTCACACCCCGTCACCCGGGTATACTACGTTGCTATCTCCGGCCTTATGTGTGTTTACGGTTTCCTAATCACCTCATACCACTTATGTTTGTTAAAACGTTGCTTTGACTAAAAACTAAATTTTTAGTTTACATTTTTCTCTCTAACTTATGTCGATTACTCTCATCGGGGAGATGACGACCCAATATTTATTCCTTTCGTCATTATTTTACGCGGGGAATCACAACTAGTTCCCTCGCTTTACATTATCGACTCGTAGGTTCCTCATTTGGCCTCGTAGGCTATTTTATTATATCTCCACCTTTTTAAGGTGAGCCCCCCAAAATTTTGTTTCTTTGTAATTGTGACCCGAGGGCCATTCTGGTCTCGTAGACCTTGACATTATTTATAATTCCTGAAGGTTGTGATGATCCCGTAGATTCATCTTTTACTCATGTCGTTCTAAAATATACTTTCGGTGTCAATGCACCCCCCCCCCTCTTTTTTTTTAAGTTTAGAAATCCTTCATTTTCGTTCTTGAATTCCATGGACCTTGACCGTAGTCTAAGGTTACATTTGGTTTCCTTTCGAACAAATTTTCCGACTTTATGACTTCTCACGTCATTTATGCGTCGGTTTATCTTATGCTCACTGTTATTTGGTTTGCATATATTCTTATTTGGTTATGTTCCCATTACCGGGCTCATTATTCTTTTGCATTTAACGCTACCTTTATCTTGCTAGCGCTTATTTGTGTCATCCGGCATTATATTGTATTCATCATGTTTAACTTGTTAGTGTGAAATCCATCACTTATAAACAATCAACTTTATTCTTTATTCAACCCGTTCGACCTCAAATAATTGAACATATTTATTCAAAATTTCTATTTACGAAATTTTGTAGTCATAGCTCATATCCTAAGTCTTTTGATTTTCAACCCGCGTTCACGTCTCTTGGTTTTCACATGTGTTTAAATTCCTATCCATCAACCGGGTGTTTTACTGAAGTCGTTATTATTGCAACCTTCCCGGTATGCATTAAGACCTCGCTTCACTTTTATATTCCGACCTTGTCCTTAAGTTTGACATTTTACAAAAACGGCTCATTAAGAGACATATTTTCATTTTCCGGGTTCGAGTGTAGGTACACCCCCTCCCAATACATATCTTAATCATTTTACATGTTTGCATTATCCGGGTTCGAGTGTAAGTACACTCCCTCCCAATACATATCTAAATCATTTTACATCAATCTTTGTTCCTTCACTCGGGCTCATTATCCTAATATAATACGCTTCCGTCACCCGGCTGTGCGTTTACATTATTACCAAATATTTTACTCATTTGATTCACTTGGGTACTTTTTAATTTGTCCCACTCACCCCGTCCCTACTACATCGGATGTAAGTATGTCCATCATAAAAAGTTCATGACATCATGTGTTCACTACTTACTTGGCCAGAGTAAGCGATCAACACATGACACACATGACTTTTTCATAATTTCCGCACTACACCCCATGTAAGTGACGCCTCTAATCTTTCCATATTCTTGACTTTCATGGGCAACCATTTATTCAGTTACTATTTAACAATTATTAGATTTACATGTTTCATTCCTGAACATATACAATGTTTTTTTCCTTTTTATCAAACTAATATATAATCACATTTGTTAATGTGATTGCTACTTTTCTCAATAGCATTAAATTAAGAGTTTTCCACTTGGATAATTACCCCAATCCAAGTTTCCATATGAACAAATCTTGTTATTCATTTGTTATTCATCATCGTGAATAACACATTTTCTATTAAATTTCTCTTGGAAATCAGGTTTTCCAAGTTCTATCATATATGTATGCAACCGTCATTACTTACGTGTTTGTTGCATATTACTACTTGTGCAATTAAATTTAAAAGTGTGCACCTGATAATGCTTGCCCTTAACGGGCTTTCCATGCCTTTAACTTTGTTCGCGATCGTCACGTGATTTAGGTCCTTGATGAGTATCCTCTGCTTGTCATACCTCGGACCGTTCCACAGTCATATCCACAATTCGTTCAACTCTCGTCACCTTCAGATGCGAGTATCCTTCAATTAAACATTTACAAAAGTTAGTAATCTCGAAATTAATGAACGCCCATATTGTAATACAATGCTTTTTACTATACGTGTCAACGCACGTGGTTTCGTTGGCTATATCTACCCTTTACCGATTTGACTGGTGTAACGTGTACTACACGATAACCCAATGTGTTATTCTCAACACTTTAACCATACTAAACCATTGATATATATATATACTTACCGGATTTGCGATCAAGCCTCGAACCGAACACACTTTACTCTTTAACCATGAACTCTGATTACCAACTTGTAAGACCCATTCTAATTTAACGTTATTTTATATCATTAAAGTACGCATTTTACATCAAAAATGCGAATCAACAAAAACTTTTACATCAAAATATTCAGACATGTTTACAACGTTCCAACAACCATGTTATAAGTGTTTACATAGTTCACTTTTGATAACAAGGTTTAAACTCAAATGCAGAAGCTTCATTTATCGTGTGTTCGGTTCTTGTTAGGCGCTTGATCTTCATCCAGATAGCCGATATCATTTACTTGTAATCAAAACCAACACAAACGTTAGTTTTGATAATAATAATATAACATGTTTCTTCAAGTACTTTGAGCCAAATAAGCGAAACAAACAAAATATACAAGTTGTACCCCTGTCGCGTGCCGCGACAGGGTTTCCTAATTTTGTCGCGTGCCGCGACCGTGGTCGCGTGTCGCGCCCCAACTATCTTGGTCCTTCGCGTGGCGCGAGGGTCACCATTTTCCAGTAGGTTTGTTTCTGCAACCTGCATTTTTTTTTTTTGCCCAGCTATGTGTTTTTCCTATGTTTAACATAAATATGCATAACTTTCAAACTACACATCAGTTTTACGCGATTCTTGTTTCGTATTGACTGTAATGCAGTCTCCTATGTAATCAACACTAAGGTTTGTAACGATGTTGATTTATAAGTTAACGGCTTATAAATCTCTTATACAATTATTCGACCCGTTTCATAATCTATTAAACGACTTGTTTCTAAATCATTTTAAATCATCATAAAACCTTGGACTACTTGTTAACTCAAAAGTCTTTAACTCGTGAACATAACTTTTATGAATTATGCGACCAATACCCAAGCTATGCACATAATTCATTTTGACCCGTTTAGGAGATTTAAACATTTAAGTTCAAATCTCGCTCTTCTATTTCCACACATCACATTTCCACATTAAAATGTCTCTTATACTCCGCCAATTTACGCGTACCTGGCTCGGGTCAAAGTATTGACCTGTTTTAATACATTGCCTTAATAATTTTCTGATTCATAGCAACGCAAATTCCATAAGCCGTTTTACCCCGTGAGCATCGGAATCGACAAGCAATTGTTAGTCGTTATTCGCCAAATGGTGTTAACATTACCATTTGACCCGTTTCGTCTAAATGACCAAACATTTTGCACTTATATTTGAATGGTATTTATTTACCATTTCATTATTTAACCCATTTCGCCCCTTTTTGCCATTAAACATGGTTTTTTTATCATTTTATTCGTTCCGACTCATATTGTTTCGTATCGGAACCGATATTCGGATACAATCTGTTGTCGTATTTATCACCTATAAAATAAATACGTACACTTAAATTGGGTGCAAGCTTTACTTACCTCGCGTCCGCGCAAACATTCTTCGCATCCATGATCCGTTTGACCCGTTCCTTTCCTAGCTCCCACCTAGCTTGTTTAGAGTCAACTATATCATAACATCCATAAGATGGTTAGATTGGTCATTCTATATAATGGTCATCACCCTATGGACCCCTTTTTTTTTACACACTTATCATCAAAGCATACAATATATCCAATAGCTAGTTTCATACCATAATTCTTTTCATTCACTAACCGTTTGACCCGTTAGTGAAGTTACTTATACAACTAGTTAGTAAGTTATTTTAAACACTTTAAGCATGTCACATAAAGTGCTATTTGTTTCCGACAATCAATACTTCATGCCTAAAACAAGTATATACAATCCTATGCCTTTTTCTTGGTTAATAAGAACATTATTTATGTGCAGCGATTTTCTAATCAGCTGCTGTAATTGACCATTTTGACCCGTTTAAAATCTGAATTAGATCAACGTATTCAAAGATGGATCGTAGAACGCTCCAATACCTTCGCAAGCATATAAGGTACACCTTCTAACGAATTTTCTATGATTTTATATGATTTTTATAAAATCAGCTCAGCAGCTATATTTTCATTTTTCAACAGCTTTCAAGTTCTGAACAACAGTTTTAATTCGCCTATTTGGCCTATTTAACAACCACATTTGTTTCTTATGATTGAAAACAGTAACAATTTACTTCATAAGCTTTCCGAAAAGGTATAGAACACCCAAATCGGATAAACGGTTGATTTTATATGATTTTTTTTAAGATTAGTCAAAATACATATAAAAAGCTACGGAAATCATGTTTTGGGTCCTTTCAAATTCGACCAAAACCATTAAATGCAACCCATTTCCATGGCTAAAACCCTTATTAAACTCTTGGTAATGGTTAGAAACCTATAACACAATGATAGTAGGCTAAGAGATGTCAAAAACATCATCTATTTCAAGAAGTCATCATATGAATTCTAATTTTACCATCTTCTCAACTTCATCTTTGTCAATTTAAGAACTAGAACTAAAATTAACATATATTCAAGTCCTATTTGGTGATTCTCATACACCATCATGTTTAATTTCATACAAATCAAAGATTTGTCATAAACCCACTACTCATGAAATCATCAAATCAAGCTCTATATACAAACTAGTAGACAACAAGATTCACTTGGACATTTTAACGAGCACCTTATGGGCATGATTTTTATACCTCTTCTATTTAGTTTATGGCTAATATTTTTAACCAAGATTCAATTATTAAATCAAACCCTTATGTATAGCACTCATAAACAATATCAAATCTTGCATCACAACATCAATTTTTCTCAGATTTGCCATCACTTTTCAAGTGTTCATCATAATATCATAAAAACCCACTTAACACATATATGGGTAATCATTCAATCTCTAATTTATGACACTAATTCGTCAAGTTCTCACCTAGGGTTTGTTCCTAGACATGGATTCACCCTAGTTTCATCTAAACATCGATCATGCAAGCTCGAATTTCGATTTCATAAGTTCATCAAGAATTCAAGATGGAACCAAATAATGAAATTTAACATACCTTGTGATCACTTCACTGAGGTGATCACCAATTTGTGCTTGGATTTTCGATTTGGGTTTGATTGCCTCTTTGATTTGATCAGTTCTTGCAATTTAGGGTTTTGAGCAAGAGAGCCTTTCCTGGCTCTGGTTAAAATCGCAGACACATATATACGTATGTGTGTGTTTTATTTATTTATTTTGTTTTAATAAAACTTTATCTCAGTTGACCAGGTTTAGTCCCTCAAATTTACCCAAGTTATTTAAAGGGTTATTTATTTCTTGTTTCTTTTATTGTTTTAACAACACTTAACCAACTAGGTTGATATCCCTAGTTACTTAATGGGTCTGGGGAAGTCATAACCCGTAGTATTTTTTTTAAGTCCCGTTAACTCGGGCTTTATATACGCTTTGTTTTCTCAAAGCGTTTATTCTCTCTCTTTTTTTTAACATAAAATTATTTATTTAAATCCTAATTTTCACTGGGTTAATTTTATCACTAACGGTATTTTACCCGTTCTTAGTATTAACGGGGTTTAATTACCAAACCTGTTTTCGGGGTGTTACAGCATGGCACTGAGCGGAACAGATTGTCCAGAAGCTTCCATAACAATTATCATTACTATTCAATTTAAAATAACATGTCCCATACCATGCCTCAAACAGTAAACAAATTATTACAGATAAAATCTAGGCAAATAATCCTGTTCCGACAACTCAGATTTTCAAATAGAGCAATTGTTTATCTGCTTCTAGAGACCCTTGATTCATTCACTACAGACAACTATTTGTTGGGCTCTAAAGCTTTATTCTAGCCTCGACTTCCTACCAGGTGTGCATCCTAAGCACCTGTCACATACGTTAAAATAAAGTCAATACATATAATGTAAAGGTGAGCATACAAGTTTGATAATAGCATATAGAGTTCGAATTCGTTTACGCATAACCAGCACGTACACATAGAGAAATGAAGCACGTTAGTTATCGACATAGATCCATCGATACCAATGACTGCGGGTTGACTGCCCGAGGCAGTTCGCAATACATGATTACCACCGTAATCCATGCAAGTAATTGTCCTTAACAACTCTCGTGTGAACGGGTGCTGAGTCCAAACTATAGTACTATCGTTGCTAAGGCAGGTAGACAACATTCCATGTGTAAACATAACAAACAAGCATTCATAAGCCACGTATAACATGCATTAACGGTTAGTGTTCAAATAGTTTTGAGTAGTGTGTTTGATGTGATTTGAATAGTTGTAACGTATGTAACACCCAAAAGTG